>JAITYX010000094.1:0-1200000 GCA_021018815.1 Talinum fruticosum | reverse complement strand
GATCATATGAAAAGTTTTAAATTGTTATATGTCATTTCATCTTAATATTTTTCCTTTGATTTTGTTAGAAATAAGGCAGTCGTTTTAAAAAAAAAAAAGGAGTGAAAAAGGGTAGTTTGATTAAATTAGTGAATTATTATTATTATTATTAATATGGGTAGCTAAGAGGAGTTGTCTTGGTGTGTGAAATGAGGTGACATATGAATATGACCTGACCAAATATTATGCCGCGACATGTTTGCATGATGTATAATTCTATACCCACCTTTTTTTCTTTTCCTTCTTAATTTTATTTTAAATTTTTAGTTCAAAGAAGGAACCACACAAAAAGAAAATAAATAAAAAACCAAGGGCCTTCTGTGGGTCTCAGCTTTGGCCTTCAAACATGTGCCAGCTGCAAGCTGATAAGTTTTGTTAATCAGATTTTCTCTCTCTCTCTCTCTCTCTGTTTTTTTTTTAAATTAAAATCTTGTGCGGTTGATTTCTAACCAAGAGGAGCAGTTGATTAATCAGTATCGCTCGATTCATTTATAACCCTATTCATTTCATATATATATACATAATTATCAGGTTATATACTTGACACCAATGGTAAGTTCTAATTACTTTACTGCTGAAGGAGGATCGACAATTTTACCTCGGATAACACCTGAGAGCTCCTTTAGTGTTTATGGTTTTGTCGTGTTTTCGTTTTAATAATTTTCTCTCAATTTATGAAAGTTAAGTTGATGTTTTTAATGTCTAGTATTAAACTTCACCATTTAAATTGCATAAAAATGAAGTTATAGACTCTTGGGAATATTTACACTTTCAAATATATACAAACTGTGCGAATCTCCGCATCATTCAAAGCTGACAACAGGGCAGGTCATACTTAATTAGCAGTGAGAATTTGACAATGAAAAGCATAATTACCGTACCCACATAAAAGGACTCATATAATTCAGGTTATTTACGTCTGCCAATTTGCCTCTCTTTGACCGTACGCATCTTCTTTTTTTTTTTCTTTGTTTTTTTTTTTGGGTGGAGTTGGCGATAAAAACCAAGACCAAGATGTACGTACATCCATCCTGATCGATCAGGCAGTCATTGCCAAATGGCAACTCAACTCTTGTTTTTTTGGGCAGAAAAATTTGACTCAACCCAACCGTTCTATATATATATATATATATCTGAATTGGGGTAGGAAGTCATTCTTGAAGGAATTCAATTATTTAATTCCATTCGATTTTCCAAATATGATTTTAGGTATAATTAGTTAGGTGCATATCGTATCAATGGTATTATTATGAATACATAAGGAGAAATTCCAATGTAATGAGGTTGGTCTGGTCATATACACTCACATGCATGCATGCGTATGTGTATGTGTATTATTGATAAGTTTTGAATTATGGGGCACATTCCCATATATATATATGGCATGGTATGACGATACAAACCGCAATCAAGGAATGGAAAAGGAAGTTGGGCTTCACAGTTGTATAATTAATTATGTATTAATATGCTTGCAAAAGGGTCGTGGTACGAGGTGTGGCTCAATCATCATCATCTCCATATATGTTCTCTAGGTTACAACTTTTAATTCTAATATTCTTCAAACATAGCCAAGTTTGATCACAAGTACCTAGCTTTCTTCAAGGCTATCACCAACTTGATTGCATTGATTTCATACAAAAAGGATCGATCTATAAAATTAGCATACATATACTGCATCGGATATATTGTATATGTGAACTGTTTATTGTTAGATACGGATAAATTTTTACCAAGTTAGACACATTTAGATACAAAGATAATAACATGTACATGGATAATTAGGTGGCATTTTTGTGGGTGATGCCCCCAAGATGATTAGAAATGGTGGTGGATATAAAAATTAATATTGAAAAAGAGTAGCAGAAATTACTATAAAAGACGACAGTTTTTAAAATTATTTCACAGATCAAAAGAGGTATATGTCAACAAATGTCAAAGTAACATAAAATAAAATAAAATGAAAACTAAAGAAACGAAAGATATAAAAGAAAAGACATAGAGTAGAGTGAACCCCATCATATCATATATATATATATAGATATTATTAATTATTAAAGAATAAAAAGGGTAGGGTAGGGTAGGGTAGCTAAGCTACATTAGATATGAGATGCAATCAATTGGGATTATCAAAAGGCTTAGCAAAGTAGATTTCCTTAAAGTCTCTCTCTTATATTATATTATATTATATTATATTATATATGATTAGTTCAGTAGTTTTGTGAAATTGGCACACATCATGATGGATGGGGTTAATTGGGTTGAGTGGTGCAATGCACATTGGAACCCTCAACATGCACTTAAATTAATTTAGGGATTGCTTTTGGGGCCAAATCATCACTCAAATAACACATGATTTGTTCCACCCAACAAAAACTATTTATTTTCCTTTTTTTTTCACCCACCCATATTTGATTTTTTATTTATTATTATTAATTCATTTGTTGGTCATTGCTAATTTTATTTATTTTTAATTAATTAATTAATTATATACTTGCAAGAATCATTCATCAATGTAGGCTAGGCTAGGCTAGGCTAGAGTAGACTAGGGCTACTCATCTATGTGGCTCCCACCTTTATTGTTTTGGATTTTTTTTTTATAGATAATTGAGAGTACTTTTTATTAGAATTAAAAAATGTGTTTAATTTTATTTTAATGGAGTAATTAAATGAAAGTAGTGGCCATATGCCCTGAACTTTGAAAGTTTGGAATTCTAGTCACGTATTCAACACGTACTCACTGTTGAAAACTAGGCCCTTTGAATTCGTGTCACCATCCAAAACATCTACTAGTAGTAGGAGACTTCTTTTTTTTTTTTTTAAAAGAGACATTAGAGGTGTAACTATTTTCTGATAAATATAAATTTTAAATGTTTGAATAAATCTTTATCTTCAGATTTTGATGGTAAGCATTTATACACAAATAAATTCTAAATTTATAGATTATTATTCTGTCCTTTAAATACCTTCTTAGCATTTAGGCAAATATCTTATTAAATAAATTTTTATTTATTATGATATATGACGCTTGAAAGTAATATTTTCTAACTAAAAATATATTTTTACTAATCCCTTTTAAAAAATGAATGTTTAAGATAAAAGTCTTCCGAACATATCATTCTTCTAGATCATTAAATTTCGTGGATAAAAGTAATTTATATTTCTTCTGATAGACCTAATCCTAATAAAAGAAGAAGACATTATTACATAGTGCCCAATTCCATGGTTTTCTTTTGCCCATTTTTGTTTAAACTTTGCTTTGAAATGTAAGGGAAAAAGTAGGTCCATGCTCTCCTCTAATTTAATTTATATTTCTTCTTATTACTATACCTTGTATTAATTTCTTTGAATAGTGAAGTGTGTCCACTATGATGGAACATATGAAATCCAAATTCCAAGATTGCACTAGAGACTATAGACTAGAGACTAGACGCATATGCACATGTATAGAGGGAAAGAATCATTCTAATTATTAATTGAACAAAGGGTGGCAAGGAATGAGACAACACAACATAGTAAAGGCATAGAATATAAATACATACATATATATAGATAGGATGTGTGGATTTATTCAATTCAAGGAGGGGAAGTGAGGATGGGGAAATGGGGGCCATGCCCCATCATCATCATGATAGGAAAGGAATTTTCTACTTTTTTTTTTTTTTTTTTTTTGGTGCTCTCAACCCTTTGTGATGGTGAAAGAAAAGGGCAACTCTTTTTTTAAAAAAAAATTAAAAAAGGCGTATATCATGTATGTGTGGGGTAGGTGTATTGTCCAAGTAATAACAAGGTGAAGGTCCATCATATATGGTAGCATTGAGATTTTGTTGTTACCTTTGTTTGTTTCTTGATGCACATTCCCCTTCCCCCTTTTTAAGGTGACCCCACTTCTAATATCGTGTTCCAAGTTTTACTGCTATATTATTATTCACAATCTTTGAGTGTAGACTTAGACCGACTCAAACCCTTCCCCTTCCCAAAAGGTGCAGACTAGAGATTATGTATGTGACATTCCTAAAATTTCTACATTAAACATTCTGAGTGCATAGTGTTTGTGTAAATCTAGCCAAACTACTTAGGCATACCTGAGTCACTTGTATTGACATCTTCATGTGTATCATTGAACGCATGACACTGTATAAAGTTGCAATTAGGGAGTATGAATTATCCGAGACGCCTATAAACAATGACAAAAACAAGCTTACGGACTTATAAATGAGTTTGCAAAAACGTTGGGGATATCCTATATCAAAAACAAAGTTACAATGAATCAAAGGCTCAGTTAGATATTGAAACATTGTTCATTAAGTGTAAGATTTATACATTTGTTTCAAACGTGTATACAATTTACAACAGCTGAGCATAGCGTGCTGTATTGATTGTATGCTGTCATAAGGTGGCACAGTCACATATAGATGATTGGGTTTAGTACAGATCTAGAATCATAGTATGACTACTCTTATTATTTTTATTTTTACTCTATTAATTGTGGGCGAATTATATGTTTTAGTAGAACATTTTTCAATTTTAAATGTTTGTAAAAGTTTTGATATCGATGAGTAGTGTATTAGGTCTTATTTTTATACCTCTTTTTGAGGTAATTAATTATCGACAAAATATGTATAGTTTCTCTATTTGAATTTACTTGTCTCACATGAATACACAATGACTAACAAAACAAAATGGTACTTTTTCATTTTATTTATTTTAGATTGAGTTTAAGTGATTTTTGCATTCCTTTTTTTTGGATTTTGTTGATTATTACTCAACCGTACTTGAGGTGATTTAAGTTTTAGGTGCTTTTGCTATTCATATGCATTATATTATGAATGTAATTCATTCTGCATCCAATTTTTATGGTTGCATTGTAAATAATAATAATAATAATTTGATGGTAAATATTTGTCAAATAAAATCCAATCCATCCAACCCTGCTAATTAGGATCTTGGGCCAGCTAAAATTGTTGTGAATTTATAGTGGGCCAGTACCGGGAAATATCCATGTGCTATATATATATATATATGTATAGGCCCACAGGGACCCTAAAAGACCCAAAAAGAAAGAAAGAGGCTCCTTTAGGTTTATTATTTTAGGGGCAAATTCCCCATCTGGGATTATTGATTTAATCTTCCCCCACTCCTCTTAATCATTAGTGACAAAAGATGCTTTCTTAATGATTAATGACAAAAGATGAATAATTAAACACAAAGATTGGCATTGGGCCCACAAGACCTCATCAATGAACCAAACAATATGACATGAAATCATCTTAATGGGCCCCCTCCTCCCTTTCCTTTCCAGTGGTGGTGACCCCTTTTAGACAACTATGGAAGTCTTAACTTCTACTTCTTTTTTGGACAATATTCTTCATTCACACATTTATTTGCACATGGATATTACAAGGGTGGATGGCTTTAGTGCCCACATATGATATCTACGAGATATTAATTGGATTCTAATGTAGCTTTTCATCATATTTTATTTTACATTATTCTATTTCTTTGGATGTAAATGAGGCGTAAAAACTTATGTAAGCAGGAAGTTGATTTTAGGTTTTTGATAATAATTTTTAGGGACTTTATCAGTTGAGCTAACTTATACTCATATTATATTATTGCATATGATTAAACTAATTATTGCCTTCAAAATAATGGTGGAATGTTTATTTTCTCTGCAATGATATTGACATAATTTTAACTATTGTATGTGATGGGTTTACTATTTTTCAATCATTATCCAAAGTTAAGATGACGAAAAGTCCGAACCTCGGTGAGACAAATTCCTTACTAGGTGTGCGAATGAAATTATTATGGGCTATGGATTTGGGTTTTAAGCATAGGTTTGGTGTCCTTACTCCTCCACTTGAGCCTGTAAGCTCAACCGAGTTTACCTCCCGAGATAGTGGTCCAAGTAGATATGCCACATTTACCATTATAAAAAATAAAAAAAAAATGACGAAAAGTCAACCTCATCTATGGTTTTTCCCGTGAAGAAAGATCTCCTTATTATGAGCCAAACATATACTCTTTTTTTTTTCTTTTTTTTTATGGAGTACCTATATATACTAATTAAGGGACAAACCCCATCAAGGATATAGACTTGTAGGATTTGTGGGTGATGTGAGAACACAATCCTCTCTAGTGTGTGGCCATATCAATAGCTACTTAGGAAAAATCATCAATTACTTTCCTACACAGCTGGCCATAAATGTGACCTTATATAGGGTTGGTATGGTACCCAAACCTTCTTCCCTTTCCCATTGCCAACTCATTGTATCCAATTTTATAGAGACCGTTCAATAGGTATCGAGTGACAAAGGGTCATACATAAAAAAAAAAAAAAAAAAAAAGAGTTTTAGGAGATAATTTTGATCGAGAATTTTATGTTCTATTCCTTCTTTACAGATGAACAATACATTTGTGTAACCTAACTTGGAGTACAAGATATAAATATTTTCCAAATACTAAATAATAAATACTTTACAAAATTTGTAAAATATACAAATTCTATTTTAATACACTTCACGTTGGAGCATGGAAATTGACAGTGCCCAACCTGTCCTTTAAAAATTGAAATTGATGCTTGTCGAAGGCTTTTGTAAAAATATATGCAGATGGTTGTTAAGTCTAATATGGAGAATTGTTAGTATGCCATCTTCTAGCTTTTCTCTCGCAAAATGACAATGTATCTCAATAGGTTTTATATAAGATTTTTTTATAATATGTAAAGTAACTTTATTCTCACAAAATAATCTCATAGGTTCCTTGTGAAATTCGCTCAAAGAAGTGAGAAATGATCTCAACTAGATGAGTGAGCTATTAGTGAAAGCTAGACTTGTGCTTTGCCTCCACCGAAGACTATGACATCATAACTTGTTTCTAAGTTTTCCAAGATATGGAAAATCAACCAAGTATCACAAAATAGTCAGTTAAGGATTTCCTAGAAGGGTGTCCCCTTCCAGGAGGAGTTTACATGAATGAAACATAATGTGAACTGCATTGATCAGATCGGATCTGGTCATTGTGACATAAATTAACTGTCAGATGGGTCTTAGATAACTTCTGGGATCTTTCAGCAATTTACCCGTAGCCAAGGCAAGTTTGTGGTTTTCTTCCATTGGGAAGTCAATCGTTTTTCCACACAAAAGGTTACACTCATTAACAATCTCTAGAGCAAATTTCTATTGGAAGAGAAACGTATCTTGCAGTCCACGATCAGCCTTAATGCTGATAAAATATCGAAAGTCCTTGATGCTAAAATAAGCATCCAAATAAGCCTTGAATTGTTTACATGTCTCCCTGTTACTGCCAGTGAGAACAATATCATCTACATAGACCAATAATTCCATGAAGACATCCCCTTTAAACAAGGAATAGTCTACATGAGAACGAACAAACTCATACTCACAAAGTTTCAATGTAGTTTAGCAAATGATTGTCGTGGTGTTTGATGAAGCCCATAAAGTGATATTGTTTTCGATGTTAACTTGCAGACCTTGCTTTCATTGTTGTGCTTAAACTCGGGAGGCAATTTTATATATACTTCTTCCTCAAGATCCCCATGCAAAAACACATTGTTTATGTCCATTTGTTATAATTCCTAATCTTTTTCGCTCCAATTACCAAGAAATAACTAATATTCATCATCTTTACCATGGGTATAAAAGTTTCATTATAGTTGAAACCTTAAATTTGATGGTCACCCCAAATCACCAAACGAGCTTTGCATTGTTGAATGGTGTCATTTGAATTATATTTCACTCTATAAACCCCTTTATAACTAATGGGTCTCTTTTTAGGCGGTAATGTCTTAAGAGTCTAAGTATTGTTTACTTCCAAAGCTTATATTTCTTCTGCAATCACTTGCCGCCATCTGGGCTCTTACACTGCCTCCTGATAAAGTTTTGGCTCTACAACTTTTGTAAATACAACTATAAGAAATTTTGATGTGAGGCAGAAAATCCAGTACATGTGACATAAAGGATGTCACGTAACTGAGGATCCTTTTTGGAGTGGAATAGCTTGAGTGAAGGGGTCATTCGAGCGAGCACTGTAGCAAATATAGTTGTCAAAGTGTACTGAAGTTTTGCAGACTCGGTCTCTACGTCATAATCCAATGTCCAGATCTACTTTAAATGTGATTGAAGGCGCATTCTCACTGGTTTGTTCCATTGTGGCATGTTCTGCACATGCCGATTCCGCATCTCCTCTGCCCAGCAGACTGTCAACATACTCCACTTCACCCCCTTTCTTCTGACTTAGCTTGAGTCTTTCCTTAGCCTAGTTTCAGTCCATTTGGGTCTGCTAGTGGCTGTCAAAGCCCAATTACGGTCGGGACTGCTGATGGCTGTCAAGCTCATCAATTTTTCCCAATATATCATCACTAGGGCTTTAACTGAACTGAGCCAGCTCGTTGAGTGCTCGAGCTCGGCTCAAATAGAGCCCGAGTCAGCTTTTGAAGGCATATCAAGCCGAGCCCCAGCTCAGCAAGTCTTGCCTTAATTTAGGTTAAATAGTTTATTTGTTTCTAAAAATACTTGTGTAGAGAGTATAAAATTACCTCTTCAATCACCAAAATTTTATTCAAACTCTTCTTGAATCTAATACAAAAATATATAATTTAATTTCAATTATAACTTTAAATTTAGAAATTTTTAAAGAAAATTCAATAAAAAGAAACCGATCCGAGCTCGAGCCATTCGAGCCGAGCCCGAGCTCGAGCTTGGCTCAACTCTTTGTAGCCCATCACCTAACATACCAGCTAGGGATGGCGGAAAACCCAAACCCGTTTAAAACTCGCAAAACCCGCCCCATTTAAAACCCGAATGGGTGTTAAAAATTTTCAAAAATGGGTATGGGGCGGGTATGGGTATGGGTTTAGGCTTCACCCGCCCCATATAACACCCATAACCCATACGCACAATACCCGCCCCAAACCCGCCCCAAACCCGCCCCACTTAATACCCATAACCCGTTTTGTTAAATGGTTAAAAAAAAGTTGAGAAAAGTGGTTTATGAGAGACATAAGGACCAAATTTTGGATTATTTCGATTGTGAAATGTTTGTTAGCAAGGTGCTACACATCTACAATCTGCAAGTTTGTGAATTGTTGATTTTTTTTTGGTTGAATTATGAGAACTATTAAATATGGGTTTAATATGAGTATTATTATTTTTAGTCTATTTATACCCAAATAAAACCCGCATACTCGCAAAACCCGGTGGGTATGGGTATGGGTATGGGTATGGATTTTTAACACCCATTGGGTATGGGTATGGGTATGAGTACGTATTTTGAAAATGGGTATGGGTGTGGGTATAGGAAACCCACCCCGTACCCGCCCCATTGCCATCCCTAATACCAGCTTGCCACTCCATATTTTCTTCAGTAGCCTTGATATCATCAAAAGGGAAATGGTTTACTGAAAGATCACATCTCGACTCACAAATATCTCTTGAGTTTCCAAATCATATACCTTCCATTCTTTCTATATGCCTTCCATCCTTTCTTTTATAGAGATGTCCCACAAATATCTATTTTTTTGGTACTTTGGAAGCAAATTTTCCGTTTTGTTTTCTTCACACAAAACATAAACTTTCAAAAACTCTAATGGTCATTTCGAGTTTTTTTTAATTTAATAAAGGATATCATAAATGATTTCGCCTTTCAAAAGATTACTGGGTGTCTTATTAATCAAGTGTCTTGCATTGAGTGCACGTTTCCCCAAAAGTTTGAAGGCAAATTGGATTAAAATGAAAGTGCCCTAGCAACATTCAAAAGATGGTGGCGCTTGCATTCCACTCTACCATTTTGTTAGGAGTGCCAATAAAACTAATTTGATGAATAACATCATTTTCAAAATAAATTTTTTCATGGGTCCATACTTGAATTCAGTTCCATTATCAGTTCTAACCACCTTAACCTATTTTTCAAATTGAGTTTTTTCCGTATTAATAAATTCCCTAAGAAGATATCTTATTTCACTTTTTTCTTTCATCAAATATATCCAAACAACTCTACTAGTATCATCAACAATGGTTATAAAATAGTGTGTACCATAAGAAGAAGCAACTTTATGATCCCCATATATCACAATGCACAAGTTCAAATAAATCATCGGCTTTATTCTCACTAACACAAAACTAACTTCTTGTTTTCTTCACACGAAAAAAAATATCACACGCTTGGTTATTTTGCTTGAAATCACCAGAAAACCCTGAATTTTGAAAAAAGAGACATGACTAGGTTTGAAGGATTCCCTATTACATTAGAGCTGGATTCTTCACCAAAGGTGCCCGCCTATAGGTGTAGACCCTATCTCTTTGCTCAAGGCTTCTTTAATTTATCAGTATGACCTTTTCAATTTTATAAGTCTAACATGCTCCTTTACATGTACACTACTCACAAGGCGCAACACGCCAACGTCATGTTTTAATCAAATAAGGACGGTAGCAAATCTAAGATCAAACAACGTGCTTTGATATCATGTTAATTTTTTATATAATTGGGACTTAATTCAAGTGAGCAATGTGTACAAGCCCATAAGATTTTATTACAAAATCAATTGGCAAAGGAAGATTAACTCACAGGTTTATAAACATAATCAAGACCTCTTTAATTTGTCAATGTAAGATTTTTCCATTTTTATCACTCCAACAATATTATACAATATGAATACAATAAAGGAATCGAACCTGAAATTTAATATACTGAAAATCTCAATCTCAACGACTAAGCTAATATTTGATTAGTACCCTAAAAGAAAAATTAAAAATAAAATAATTAATGTAAAATTCCAATAACAATCAGTTGATGTGAAAGAACATTTAACATACCTAAACGTGGACAAATTATGGGTTCAACTGAGGAGAGAATGACGAAGTCATATGGGCCCGCCGTTGTGGGATTTGGATTGGGTTGATTAGGCCCTGGGCAGCTGGGATTTAGACAGATAATGAGATGATTATCATGTTAATAGTATCTTTTTATTTCTTTGTTTTCTTGCCATAGCTTAGCTTAGCTTCATTCAAATGGCATTGTCACACTCATATTTGTCCTAAACGGACAGTACATATCAAATGCAAAGCTATGTTACTTTTCATGAAGTGTGTGGAAAGTTGTATAATTGGATCCAACAAATGTAATGAAAGAATTAACGAGGTTTTGGTTTAATAGTTAAAGACGGTTGAGTATGAAATATTGGCAAAGATTCATTCTCAGATTTTCTTTAGAGAAACAAAAATAATGTTGTGAATATATTAGGTTTTAAATTCGATTTATCTTTTTTAATGTATTGTAGTTATATTATTCTTCATGATTTATTTGAATAAAAAAAGTAATGTCAGAAAAAAGTCTATGATATCATTTAGTTGGTTCGTAAATTACTAAAAGTGATCAAAATTTTGGTTTAGATTTCATTTTATCCCGTTAATAAGCCTTTCCAATGACTGAAAAAAGGGTGGCAGGTTTTTACATTATTTATTCAGAAATACAGTGGATCAGATTTTTAATTAAAATTATTGATGAACTACTAGGAGACTCACAATTTATACATTACCTGATAATAGTATTCCATTGTTAGCTGTGGATGGCTGATTAATTATGGCACGTTGGTTTTAACTATTAAAATTAGCAGTTAGCAATTACTCTTTATTGTTACCAACGGTTGTCAATGTACCAACAGTTATAATTAGTGGTTAGCGGTTATCGATCGTTACAATTAACAATTAGTGATTATAAATGTTATCATCATCTTTAAAACAAAGAGGCTTGTAAAATTAAACTAATAGTAAACACATTAACTAACTTTTTTGTTTCATAATATCAATCACTTTACAATTCCAATGATGTATTAATGACTAGTTTATCAATTTTACCCTTATTAATTGTTTTTTTCTCCTTTTTCAATAGTTTTTTCGTTTCCAATAATATCTTGGAGAAATCTAATCTTTTAATACAAATTTTGTCATAAATTATATATTTTTTAATATTCTCTTATAATTTTGAAGCGAAAAGTATTTTAAAACAGAGGAAATATTCATCCTAAACATGGAATAATAAGATATTATATATACTACAAATGTGAACCATCCAGACTTAATCTTGTTCAAGTTAAAGACGTATAATTATGAAACCATCCCACGACAAATTTAATGTTGCGTATCAATTTCTACTTTATTTATCACCGATCCATAATTTTTCAAAAAATTCACTTGAATGTTTTCGACTTTCATTATTTTTTGAAGTTTTAATTTCAATTGAGCAATCAAAAGATTTGAAGCGATAATTGTAAATTAAAACTGAAAATAGTCACTTTAAAAGCAAAATATATTAGTAAAGCGGTAGCATTAGCACAGACATCCAAGAAAATATTTCTCGAATTCATGTAAAATATCCTGCAATGGAACCTAACTATGCATAATGCATAGTATATGTATATATATAATATTTCCATAACCCTTGAATATATAAGCCACAGGCAGAGATCTGAGGTCTTTGTTTTTTTTGGGGCGGGGGGAGTGAGAGGGAGCCGGGGAGGCGCAGTGGGAGGTATACCATACAGGTTCTAGTCCTTACACCATGTGCAAACTCAAGGCAAGAGAACGGCTCGCCTCGCACTTGTGTCGTATGAATTGACTAATGACTACGCGATTCTGAAGAATCAAAGTACATGAATACTGTATGTGGAAAAAGGCGGGAGGGGGTCAACAAAGAAAAGCAGGCTATACATTATACAAGCACAGAATAGAAGCTTTACCAATTACCCCATTAGTACTTGTAGCTGACAGCCTGAAACTTTGTGGCTTTTCGAGTACCTTTTACTGATATCAATAAACTGAGATTAGCTGATCTCTCAACTGTCACAGTACATCCATATGACTCTATCGTAGTTGTATCATGGATCACTTTACCGTCAAGAGGTTTGTTACTCTCTTGTATCTCCTCAGGCTTCTGGATCAGGTCCGAGTTCAGATTGCCAGGAAAAATAGGGATCAAAGAGGGTTCGAGTCATCTTCGTAAAAACCGATAGCAGTATTTCCATGCCAATCTGATGTCCAGTGAATTGGTGAAGAACTCTCTTCAGGCCTTCACCATTGTACAAGGAGAAGGCAGGAATGACCACTTTTCTGGGTGCTCAACTTACATGAACTATCGATGCCAGCAAATCGTTGAAGAACTATTGATGCCAGTTGGGGTAACAGGGTGTATGCATGAGGGCAAAGACACCATACAGAGGTGGGCTTCAATGCTTTCAAGTTGGATGAGCCCTATAAATTTGTCACCGAATTTATCACAAGGCAACTTAAGGGAAGTACTAAACTATCAAATATTCCTGAGAATCTCTGCTGGTTAGGAAGTTTCAAATCACTTCAGCGAATAACTAGCCGCACAGCAGTGTAGCTGCCAGAGTATACTAAGTGACATAGGTGGTATATACACCATGAGAACTGACAAACCATGCCATTTCTGTGGGCAATTCAAATAAGTTCCTGCAAACATGGAAATTGAAGCGAAAGTACATCAGTTAAATTTCTGTCAGCAGGAGAGCCATATGGAAATAATGAACAATGAATATCCACAGCATAAGAATTTAGAATATACATACTCGGTATAGCGTTACAGTGAAAACGACAAGCATCTACAAGACGCAGAACTAGAGTTTCTCGGTATTTAGTAGCATTCAGAAACTAGGGTGCAGAGAAAAACAAGCTGATCACATTTAAGTATTCCTAATCTAATTTTAGGAGTGACACCCTTCATATCAAGCTCAAAATTCCCCTATTCAAGCAGTGTAACTTACTAGATGAATGGGGTTAAGCTTCTTCATGAGCTTAATACTTCACATGTTATCACTATTTTTCAAAGAATAATGATTATTATACACAAGAAGATGGACTTAAAGCTATTCCAATTGACGCCTAAGCCCTAAGCGCCTAAGTCAGAAAGCTCATAACATTCAACGAATTAAGCAAAAAGAACACAAACTTGGGGTAGGTTTTCAGTTGATAGGACCAAGAAATCACTCCCAACAATGAACTACAAAAGAATACACGATAGCGTATGTTGCTCGCACCGGGCATGGGTGTCGGACACAAGTAGATATCCGTGTATCTGAATCCCCATGGGGAAAACTTAAAATACTGGGACTTAATCCGATTTTGAGAGACATGTATGGAGACACTGCTTTTTATTTTTTATTTTATTAATCCTTTTTAAGTTCAACATTAACTACTGCAAATTTTTTAAAAATAAGTTATAGACTTCAGTTTACTCATTCAAGAGGTGAGACACAAAACCAGTACAAATAATAGATGACTAGGCCTAAGTGAAAGTAGGACTTGAAAGAGTCAGAATTTGACGAAAGTCCAAATAAATCTGTGCATCATTTGCTCTTCATGAGTAATAATCTTTATAGAAAAAATTAGGGTCATCAGGTTAAGATAAACTGTACTTTGGGGGTCTTGGGCTTGGACGATTATATACCATAATGTAAGCCTTGACATCCGTGCCCTGTACTTTAGGTGTATTTATTGTTTTAAGCCATACCACATATTTTTCGATGATTATATACCATGTTTAGTTTAAAATAGTTCAAAAGTTTAGTGATATGGTTTAAAAACAATAAATATCCCCAAAATACAGTGCATGGACATCCAAGTTGATTGTAGGTATATAATCATCTACGCCCTCAAAATTACAATTTATTTCAATCCAATAAACCTAGACAATAAAAGGTAAGAAAAGTCAGGCGCATATCCCACTTAATTAGGTTAGAGCCCCCAATTGGAAGACGAGAGAGAGAGAGAGAGAGAGAGAGAGAGAGAGAGAGAGAGAGAGGTGAAGGACAAAGACAAAAACCCTAGCAAGACTTAAAGGAGAGAAGACTCCATTGATGCCTTTAGGAGCGATGCTAGCTACGCATGATATTTTCGTTAAGCATGTTCTCTGCACCTCCTCCTCCATCTTTTCCTCCTCCTATCAACTTCATCCGCAAATTTAAAACAACAAGATAGATAATGGGTACCCACATCCCATGTCGTGTCTTGTCAACAAGGGTATGGCAAGTCAAAGAGCCGAGTCGGAGCATCATATGAGACAGCTAGGTCATCATACGCCATGGGCCACATTCTGAAAGAGAAAGGAAGTGGGGACAACAAGGGCTCGCTGAAGTGGTCACCTGCTCATGGATCCAAAATGAGGCTGCTCCACAACGACATGGCTGTACTATAAAGGTTTGAAGTTAAGTGATCCACATTATCACCCAATGACGACCACAATATGCTACATGATTGCATTAGAGCAATTCCGTGATACTTATTCAGAAACTGCATTTTGAATCCTTGCTCTTGTTGCCATTAAATCCTGTCAAGGATACAGAAGCAACCAAGGACCATTCTGGTCGCTTCGTAGTAAGTGGATGGGCCGGGAAGGTTGTTCGTCGGGGTTGTTCTAGTTGGCTACAAAATACAGGGGAATATTACACGGCACGCCTGAAATACCAGTTTGAACATAGAATTAACTCTGTTTTCTCCCCGTGTGCTGAGGTGAAAAGACATATACAAGGAAAACAAAGCTATTCCATGGTAATCACAGATATAAAGACAAAAGTGTTCCTCATCCACAAAAAAAAAAAGGAAAAAGGGATCATTCAATAGCATCTAATGCTTTCAAATGTCAAAACACAGTATATTAGTGAGGCAATCTTGTTAATTAAGACAGTAACAAAAAAAAGGGAAAAAGGTATCAATCAACTGCATCTTATGCTTTCTAACGTAAAAACACAGTATATTAGTGAGGCAATCTTATCAATTAATTAAGATAGTGGCACCCCAGATTTACAAGATCCGTGACAAAGAGGCATCATGTAGATTTTATACTTTAGATTGCTTATTTAAAAAAATTATACTTTAGATAGTCAAAACAAAGTACTTTACTAAGCCAATCTTGTCAATTAAGATAGCTGCGCTGGTGCTATACAAGATCCACGACCAGAGGCATTTTAAAAGGACCGTGACTAAGGCCCTGTTCCATTTAGCTTTAACTTACAGTAAATAAGTTGTTTACCATAACTGCTTCGAGCTCCTTACATCTTTTTATACCTAACTTTACAACTATCTTACATCTTCTTACAGTTTTTTATACTTAACTTTACAACTATCTTATAACTCCTTGTGGCACACAACTCAAAACTCCTTTCGGTCTTAGAGCTTACAACTTAAGGCCTACAGCTCCTTACAACTAAATAGTACACGGCCTAAGAGTCACCATGGATTTGAAACTTTCCCAAGTTAAAACATAGTATTTTAGTACGGCAATCTTGTTAATTAAGATAACAGAAACGATATTATACAAGATCCATGACTAAGATGAGCCAATAAAACTTAAAAGATCCACGACTAAAAAGCACCATGCGGATTTGGCAACACGACATCTATGAAGCAGATATGGATTAGCAATCTATACAAAATCCACGCAAACTTTTAGCAGCAGCATTCGCCAAATAGATGAGCCTGAAGTAAAAGAAGAGCAGACAAATTCTCGAATTGTGAATACATTTTTGTAGTTTATGAGATAATTATCACAAAAAAAGGAATGTTAGGATCATTTAGTATGGTTTTCAAAATTATTTGGGATGAACATGCTGCAGTTGTTTGTGTTCTCATTATTCTTCAATATTTCAAAGGATAGATTCAACATGAGACCTTTCCAAGATGGGAAGAGTGCACTGGAGAAACCCACATCCACCCTTTGCTACCTCAATTTAAGTTCACCACAAATTGGGGTGAAATGGGGGAGGGTGGAGGGAGGGATTCATCCTCATTCTCCTCCATTCCCCTTGAAGTGCATCCAAACAATGTAACTGTTATGTATATGGAAATAGGCTGCCTTCCGTGCATTAACCTCCTTTCCCTTTCCCTTCCCCTTCATAATATCCAAACACAATGTACACTTGAATGGAGTTTAAAAGGAAATTGGGTCTAGGAAAAACAAAGCACTTAGGTAAGATATGGCGGCAGCTCGCTTCAAGCGATGTAATGTTGACAAATGGGACCATTTCATTTAATCAATGTTAGGAAAAGATTCATGGATATTAATTTTTCGGAAACATATTAATTCACTAGTACTATAACCATCTGAGGGCAATTAAAGCATGTGACAGTGTAGATGTCTACTTCTACCAATGCATATGATCTGGTTTGGCCGGCAATAAAGGGAACCAATAAATCAAGGACTGAAAAGATGTGAACAAAGAAAAGGTCCAAATTTCTTCCTGATATTTAGCACATGAAGCATGTCCTTCATGTAGGACATCAAAGTTCCATAAAGCATCAAGCATGCATGTAACTTCAACCAAGTGAAAATAGTTTTCAAAGGAAATACAGGGTGTAACAGATCAGGTGAGGCGATATAAATACTTACAGTGACCAGAATGTTGAGTTGACTGCGTGGGATCTATGAGAGACAACTCCATGTCATGTGTAATTGTCCAACCGGGTTCATAAGCCTCAAGAAAACCAATCTTTGCTTTGTTAGGTAGATCATGGGGATGTACAAAGGGAACCCCTGGTGGCCAACCAATCTCCATTCTTATATTTGCACACGGACTATCAATTGAATGAATGTGATTTTCACATTCCTTCAGGCTGCAGAATCTGAGCTTGATGCCCTTCTTATCTGCGATGTCCTGGACTCTCTCTTTAAGAACCCTTTGTGCCTCCAACCGCAACCTTTTGGAAGGTGGCAGCGGTTTGCACTTCGAGTTGTTCTTCCTTCTTCTCATTAAAGGTTTCACTGATCCTGTACCAGCATGTCATCGATCCAAGAACCTGCTGTTATAAATTGCTTACTAAGAGCGATTAAACTTCAAAGGAATAGTCAAGCAATGTAGAAAATCTGAGGCATCCATCAAGTACCTAACATATACTGTGTTGTTGATGCTATGATGGCATGACATCATTTCGAAAACATCATGAAAAAGCCAATAATAATACCACCCATGTCTGCATGACTTGATTGCTCTAGCCTCCTTTTTCTGTTAATTTTTTTGGGGGGGCCTGGGGAGAGGGAGCAGAGTTGACGG
This sequence comes from Talinum fruticosum, assembly GCA_021018815.1. Classification (NCBI taxonomy): domain Eukaryota; kingdom Viridiplantae; phylum Streptophyta; class Magnoliopsida; order Caryophyllales; family Talinaceae; genus Talinum; species Talinum fruticosum. The sequence continues at coordinate 1,181,882 of JAITYX010000094.1, read as the reverse complement.
GGAGGATGCAGACTGTTGCAGTTACAGAGTTCATATCGAGCTTCTAAGATCCAAGCTCTTGATTTTCACAAGGCAGCTTCCCTCATTTTTTTGTTTTAGTAACAAAAACATAACATATAATGATCAAAAGATCAGATGCACAAGTAGGATCTTATAAAATACTATATATATCTAATCAAGGAATGACTCCTGATGGAAATTCCTTAACCAATTAAAAGTCCCAATTTCTGAAGAACGGGATGAAAGATACGTAGGCTGCTGAAATATTTCACTCCCAACCAAGTCAAAGGCGCATATCTCAGTTACGGCTAGAAGAAAACAAACAGAACAGAACAAAAGCTCAATTGAATGACTTGGTCTTAAACACAACACCAGGAGAATGACTGTTGATTACTGCTCACTTGGAAAAGCCTGTGATTTCTACAATAAGGATGCACTTTTTCTTTTGATATAGTAGATTTTGTGGATAGTCTACATATTGGTCGTATATAGTCCTTTTGTAGGATGCTTGCTTTGCATCCATCCTTTTGATTCACATATATTTTTCACATTTACTTCTCCAAAAAAAAAGGATGCACTTGCATTCAAGATTTTAAGGATGTTACTTAGACATGGATTGTAGTTTCTACTAGTTTTGGTGCAAGTGGGCCTACTTACATCACTAGAACTAAAGAATCTTTAGTGAGTACCACTAAGCAAGGCCCAACCTCAGCAAAGGAAAAGACCAGATTACAACTTTGGTTCTAGACCTCAGGTTCAATTGTTTTAGGAGGGCAAGGAAAAGAAAAAGGAACTGGAAGAAGACATTGGAGTGACCGAAGACGAGGGTCTGGGTAATATTTGAGTCGAGCACAATGTGTTGGACAAACAAACTCAAGGAGCTCCAGTAGAAACTACGAGAGGGACTTGAGATCTATGCTTTGAGTATTGCCCCTTTTAGAGACATCTAAGAACTAAGCTTTCTAAGTGCATTTTGTGTGCTTCCTTTCCATGACTTTATGCTTGTTTCTTCTGATCCCTTTTTCTAACAACTTAAGGATGTGGCTAGGCAAAGTATGATATTATGTTGTCATATCCTAAGACTATTTAAGGCATAGTAGTAAATGCATTGATATTTAAGTACTATCTCGATGCAATTAGCTAACTTGTTTGCATAAAACATATTTTGTGAGTAAATTTTAAGCATATGGGCCTAAAAGCATACCCAACAGAAATGCAAGCACTTTTGCTTCATGCCTAGTGACCCTAGTACTCAGGGTGCACCTATTTAAAAGTAAGCTTATACAGTACTTGAAATAAGGTTATTTTACGATCATTTTAACATGATTGGGTTCCCATGCCATTTGGGTTCAATCTATATATCCACCCCCCAAAAAAAAGATCTTGGAAGATCATAAAGTTTGTCTTAGTTTTCATAATGCCATCAGAGATCGAATATGGAGATTATAATTGACCATTTGCCTTTTTTGCCGATTTCTCCTCCTACTCAAATTCCTTCATGCGTCTATTCGACTCCCACTCCCTTCTTTCTGTTTAATCCCCTCCCCGGGGTCCTCCCAATCTCATCAATAATCTTCCAAAATCTCAATCCAAATCCAATCCCAGGAGTCTTGCCTAAGCATGTTGCATGAGTCAAATGTGGCAACCTTATCCCACTATTGCATCAAGACTGTTCCAGTTGGACCCTAGATTAAAAGTTTTGGGCAAACTAGTGTTCCACACGACCGGGGCAGGGGGAAGAAGAAGAAGAGGCAGATTACATTTTATTTGGGGCTCCATAGGATAATGCAGATTAGGATAAAGGGAATCTGCACAGGATAAGGATTTGATGATAAAGTTGCGGTATTTTGATAATTTGATGTAATTTAGCCGAAAAAAGCAAGAAAATTAGGGAAGCACAGTAGAGAAACAAGAGAAGGTAGGGAGAAATCGCCTCAAATTAACATTCAATTATTCATCATTCATCAAAGGGCTCCTAATAGCCTAAAAAAACATCTATTTATGATAGCCTCAAGGTGTAGAAAACTGTTAGGAAACTACCTAAAACAAACCTATATTGCCTAAACATCCTGAAAATCCTTTATCTTGAATTTTCTCAAATTACCTATACATAAACATATAAAATTCACATAAAAATATCCAAGTACTACAAATTTCCAAACAAACCCTTGAATCCTAACCTACGTAATATTCCCTTTATCCTTCATCCGCATTATTAGCATGGTTCAAAATGAGGCTATCCCGACAAAACAGCTACATTGGAAAGGTTATGAAGTTGAGCAAACTGCATTTCACTCCTCAAAAGCCGCAATTTGCTATGCAATTGCATCATTAGCGTGCTTTCATGATGCCATACCTACTACTGCAATCACAACCAAGACCATATTTTGAATCCTTGGGCACAAATGCCTATGAAGGTGGGATCTATAGTCTATACACAAGTCCTACTCCGAATAAATTTACCAGTTAAGCTAGTGTTTGCCTGAAAGTGACTTTTCCAGCAATCTAAAAAATGGACAAATGTACACAAACTTCTAATAACAGAATTTATTTGCAACCAAGTATTCACAAAAAAACCGCCGAAACTCAAAAGTCAAGCCCGTGTTGCCTCCAAATTCTTTCAGTTGTCACCAATTATTACATTAACTCATCGACCATTCAGAAGAAACTGGGTAACGCCTATATACATTACTGCAGACATTTGGAAAATGGATGTACGAGATGCCAAACGGAAAAATACACATTCCGTAAAGATAATTCTATTTCGACGGTATCATACAGTTTATATTTTCCAAGGCTATGAGAATTAAGAACAATCAAGTAGACAGTTTATGACACAGTAGTGCTAACTAAAACACAGTATTCTTCCTATATAAAGGCCTCCAAGTTTTGTGATAGAGATGCTTCACTAACAAGTGCGCATAAGCAGCCATAAAACTTAGTGTCAAGCTCATCTCACAAATTAGCAGTTGAAACAATGTCTACACTTCAATTTTATTTGTCGCCACAGATGGGTCCATATGCTTAAACTCTTCATTATTATGACATGAACAGAATAATTTCCACATTAGGAATAAAAACTTCAAGTATCAGCACTTTGTAACTCTTTAATGCAGAAGTTCATATTGAGGAATGGGTAGGAGACAATACCAACATATGAAGGTACACCAAGGCAAGAAAAAGCAGCTGAAATTTACAAACTTATCTACACTGGATTCCACTATACATATTATACCAAGTTAAACGCATATAATAACAGCAAATCACAGCACATATAAATGTAAAAAGCTAAATGCATATTGGAATAGCAAATCACATACTTCAACAGTATTAAAAGGATGAGGCAAGCTAGAATCTCATACCATCATGCGTTGTTGGGTAATTAAAACTTGGAAGATTCTGCCGGTTTAAAAGATGGTCGGTTGAATGTGATCTCTGCATAAAATCATCAACAGGTACTGGAAGCTGGAACTGCGCTTCAACTCCATGACCAGCAGCTCTCATCTCTGAACAATTGAGACTGGTCATAGATTTAGGCATTAGCTTGAAAGTCAAAGAACATCGGCCATACATGTTAGCCTGAGGATTGCTGATCTCTATTCGATGAAGGGCAGGGTTAGTGTAACCAGCAGTTGCCTGATACAGAGCTAGTCCAGGATAAACAACAGCTTCTTGTGGACCAAGATCTCCATCCACAAGAACCCAGTGTCCCTGGTAATCTCTTACATGCAAACCTGGTCTATCAGACTTCACAATAGATATGAGGCTTTTTTCAGCTGGATGTTCATGGTCAGAATACATTATCAAACTTCCATCCTCTTGGCTTGTCAAGCTATGATGCTGTGCCCCATGGAAAGATGGCCTAGCATGACAGCAGACTGACAAAACAGAGGAGGATATTTCCCGACCTCTCAGAGGCACATTATCAAGAATCTCTGTAAATGGTGAACTGCGCAGGTTTAGATTGAAACTTATAGCATCCAATATATCTCTAGCCGCTTTTCCAAGAACAGCGAAAATGTCCACCAAACCAGCTGGAGGAAATTCCATTTCATTCCCAGGTTCTGTTGGTGTAAGCCCTGGCCTGAAATCATAGGTTTCCTGCCACAGTTGAGGGTCTGCATAATAGCCCGAGGTTTTGCACCACTCTCTTGACTCGTTGGTATGAATCATGTCTTCTGACGGATATGATGGTTTATGATGGAAGTACAGGCGTGCAGATTCAAGACCAGATCGTAAAAGAGCTCCATCTCCCACAGGAAACTGAACAATGGCGGCAGAGTATTGTGCCAAGGATTGACACAAAGTAGATATTGATAATTTGTAAGAATCAGAAGGAAGGCCTTCTTTGGCCACAAGATCAGAAAGCTTCACACGACCCAGTGTAGGCAGGCCATTTCCTGCCATGGGCCAAAGGTAAATACAGAACTCTACAGACAGGAGATAGAAAACTGAAATATACTTTAAGGCGCACTGCAAAGACGAAAAGAAGCATTAGAAAAAAATGATGATGGAATAAAGCAATTCCATAAAGGTGTCAACTACTAAATTAATTAGAAAACCTTCTTATTTTCACATATAGTTCCAGGTATCATACAAACTATGCTTGGGTCATAAAACTACATACAATGCACGGAAACATTGGCTCTTTATGAGGTGAATCATGCAAGTTGCTTCTGACAAGTAAAAAGAAAAAGAATTAGTATGTTCAAGATTCACTCTTTATTGAGAACTTTTAATGGAAATACAAGAAACCTAAGAAAAACATTTCATATATATATGAATGCATCTCATTTCACATGCATGAACATATACTTCCTCTAAATGTTATATGAACCAGTAAAATTGGTGACACCTTGGAACTACAAGTAGACATGCTGCATGCCACTCCATTTGTCAACCTGACAATTGACATCCTAGTTTCTAAGGTCCCTCCAACCAAAAAAGATATCATTAGTCCAATTTTTGGCACCAGCCATTTCCCCATATTAGCAATGCAACTGAAGAATTACCCACATTAATACTATCAATGGTGGACCTAGGATTTGAAGGAACAGGGGTCATGACATTAGTACACAAAACATAAATTCTTAGACTACGCTATCTGCGATCCAGCACCTTCAAATTCCAGTAGCCAGAATATAAATGATAGATTCCTCCCATCAACTGTTGAATTTAGATAACGCAAGTTACCATCAATGCCCGTCTTTCTCAAATTCACTCTCACTGTGAGAAACTTTTACAGACCCTTATTAATTGGGTAATTTTGAGCTTCTACAGCTGCCCTGCATCTTAAGTTTAAACCCTTAACAATCTTGTTTTATAAATGGCCTCACATTCCGATCCTTTGAAACTGGCAAGACTAGATCAACCACTATAAGCCTTTCAAGCCCAGAACATATATGGTCTAGCACTCTAGCTCGCATATATAAGGCAAACTTCTGAAGTGTTAACCCTAATTTGTGCAATATATCCCCATCCAACCAAAAATCATTCATCAATTCATCACTTCAACGGCAAAATCAAATCAAAATACAAACTAAATTAAACCTTGAATTGAAATTGGCAAACTCAAAACTTACAGATCTGAGGACTGGGCGTGACGTTAAGGTGAGCGCATCGTAGGAGGCGGACGAAGTAGCAGTCGGAGCGCGGTGGTTTCCGGCTGGCGGAGCGGCGGGGGAGAGAGAGCTAGGGTTTTGTCGTTTTGAGCCTTGGAGGGAACTGACTGACCGAGGACTTCAGTGTTCTGAGGGAGTACTGAGAGCAATGACATCAAACCGGTTAATCGAATTTTTCGAGTTCGGCGAAAATCTGAAATATAAACCGAACCGAATATATTCGTAATCGGTTTTTTCTATAGTTATTTTTTTATTGATTATCTGTTAATTTTAATTTTAATTTTAATTTTCAATTTTCACTCTTTTTAAATGTTCTAAAAAAGAAATCGCTCCGTCTTATTTAATTTTAACGATTATTTATGACACTAAATAGTAACTTTTAAATGTTGTATATTTTTTTAAGTTTCTAAATTTTATATTTGACTAGCAAAACTTAATTAGTTATGAGGTCACATTTCAACATTGATGCTACGAATTTACTTATGTGAAAATAACTAAGGTTTTCAACTAGACCTTTAGGCTTATATTTGACCTCCATTGGACATAGTCGAGTGATTGTGCACTATTTTCCCACCGCCTTCAAGTTCATTAGACTTATATCATTCAAGCAAACAAAAAAACTAGTATATAATTTAGTATTTTTCTTAAAAAATGAAGATATAGTTTACGTCATGTAGATGTTTTTGCTTATGGTATATTTAATTACAACCAATTTGTTCTTTTATTTTAAATTTTTTAAGGCACACTTAATATTTTTGCCTTGTGAGTAACTAAATGCTTTATGTTAAATTACTATCTCATACAATATAAGAAATTGTTGTGTATAACAAAATTTGATGAATAATATCCGCACCATTAGTATAAAACAATCTAATGGATAATAATATACAATAAAAAAAATTTGATGAACGATATTTTAAAACTTATGTACCATACTCAACAAATTAGTCTACAATGGTCTAATTTACATTAAATATACAATACTCTTCGTTAAATTTTTCATTTTTAATAATGAGTTAGACAGTGTATAAAGTCATATTGACTCAATGTGATGTTACTCGTTAGCTTATCTTTAAGGTGCTTGACTTTGAGTTGTAATCAACTTTGAGTCTTATACAAAGGTCTTTAACTTGACATAAGATATATCAAGCCAAGTAACCTTTCTTGACGTGCATGATTTTGTGACTATCAGTTTAATTTCATCTTTGTTGACTCAACTAAGGTTTACAATTTATTTGAGCACGATTAACTTCATTTTATTTATCTTCCATGCGTCAAACAATGCTAAAGAGGGAGTAAGAGCTCACGTGAAATAGATTTATTTTTCATCAAAATAATTGTAGATAGAATATCGAATTTAAGTAATCTTAATTAAATCAACATTAAATTTTAGTCGCACCTATGTAAATATTTTCAACATCCAACAACCACAAAAAATATATAAACATTTAAACGTACTATACGCAATTTTAATTTTCTTTGTGTTTAGTAAGTTATCATGTAGCTTGCCAGATGTTACAAAGATTGTAGGTATAACAACTCCGTCACTGGTTAATCTCAAAAAATATATGGTTGAATATAGTCAAGCTTGTAATGTAATAAGTTTGCAATTGTATATTCATGACCTTGTTTAATAGCATAAACGTATTGCACTAAAAAACTACTTTGGGTGTGTTCGGCGAGTAGAGTTTGAGGTAGTGATTAGTGTTTTGGAGGATGTAAAACACTACTTATCTAAAAATGTATGTGTTCGGCAAAGTAGTATTTGACATAGTGAGTAGAGTTTTAGGTAGTGTTTTCAAAAAGCTACTCAAAGTAACGTTTTCAAAAACACTACCTAGTGTTTGCACATAATTTCCAAAATTCTCCTTTTTATTTTCTAAAATATTTTATCAATTATGTCCTTTTAAAGTCATTTTGTACAAATCTGCTACTTAAACAGCTACCATTAACGAACACACTTATATCAAATCACTAGTTGAACATCTAACCACTAACCGCTAGTCGGTAACATGCTAATCGCTAATAAAACAACTAACGAGTTACTAAAATAACTAACCATTACTAAAACAATTCATTTTACCGAACACGCCCTTTGTCGTCATAATTATTAGAGACTATGTTATCATGATTTTATTACAAGATTGATTGCATTTCATTTTCCCTGTGTCACATCCAACCAAATGTCCAAGATTTCAAGGCTCCATACTCTCATAATTGATCACATCAAAAGAATCAACACAGCCAACGATGTTGTAAATGAATTCCACTGAAACCTCAATTGCACATCAACATACATATCTTATTCCCATTCGAACAGGAAAAAACTTGCATTCTTGATTAATGTGGAAGATAAGCTAAAAGAGAAGTAGGCCTTCCGGACGCACAAACTACATCATACAACATATCCGTATGCATCAAGTGATCCGACGTTTATGTAGTAATTTCCTGCTACCTAAATCGATCAGATAACTTTATTCGTTCAAGAGACTCGAAATAAAATGAGTAATGCCTATCTTGGAGGTGGGAATGACCAAAAATTCTACACATTTTCCGATGCCTCAGATGGTCTCTTAACTTCCCTGAGCTGAACAGAGTTTTCAAAGCAATTCCAAAAGCCAAAGTGTGGATACCTTTCATACCAGGTATCCTCCTGTAGATGAGTGTCCCAGTGCTCCCCACTGCTGCTTTTACCATATTTGTGCACCCATCCTGAGCCATTATGTTGCTCACCCCAAGTTCGATTCCACCGATCTCCATATTTGCCTTCCCACCAGGTCTCCCCTTGCTTCACACCGTGACCATTTAGATCAAAGTGCTCGTCCCACTTGTCGCCCCATTTGACCCAAGCATCTCCTTCACAACGCTCTGCCCATTTGTCGGTGTACTTTATGCTACCCCCATTCCATCATATTTTTCCCCCACCTGCAGTTGATTGTATATTAGTGTAGGTTGTGACAAAAAAAAAAAAACTCAAGATTTGGGAGAACATGCAAGAACACAAAGTTGAAACTCACCACCTCTACTTACTGACATTTTCATTTTCCATCTTTTTTGGAGGTTTTTTTTTTTTGGGGGGTGTTGGGGGAGGAGGCTAAAACTGAGGGGTGAGTAGCTCCGAGACGATGTGCTAAGAAACAAGACTCTCTGCCTTTAAAAGTGCCGCCAATGCATGAGTCTGGCTCACACCCTTGTTCTTGCCACCATCATTAATTGACAGTAACAAGCAGCAAATTGCAAATTGTTACCATGACAATACAAAACAAGTGGCAACTGGCAAAAATATTGCAGTTTTATGATGTACATAGACAATGAAAAGCAAAATGCTGACATTTTTAGTTACCTCTCATGCCATACGTGAGCATGGCCAGCCTCAACTTGAGTGTTGGGATCAATACTGCACGACTTGTGTGCCCACTTATCAGCCTTACCGGAGGCATCATACTGTTCCCACCATTTCTCTTGCCATTCATCGCCCTTGCCATTCTTCCCCCACTTGTCTGCAGTTTTCTCCATATGTAGAAGGCCACGCTCCTGTACATATCAAAAGATGGAAAGTCTGAATATATGTGAGCAGTATGGTACAAATACATTGTGACTATGTCAGTCATATTCCCAAAGCACTACAGCTAGGTCCAGTAAATCCTGATTGTCAATCAACTATTTCAACGAATAAGTTACCAGATACAAAGGTTAATAACCAATGCAGTTCTTATTCCATGTGCACCAAATAATCCTTTTTTAAAATCAAGAATAAAGGAAGAAGCCGTCACACTCTGATCTCCGGCATTGCAGCCGCCAGACCATCCACAGTACCCTAAAAGCTTGGGGGAGTAAAACCACCAACTTAGGTTGGATGGGTGTGGGGGCTAGTTGTATGCAGCCTTACCTCTAAATCAGAAGAGGCTATTTCTCCATGGGAAGCCATGGATCAGAGGTGTTGGGAGAATTCCTCTTTTTACCGCCCCCTCTTCCCTTCCTCTCCCATACCTTCACCCATTTAGGGTGTCCACTTGAGGTATAGGCTCCTAGGTGGATATGCTTATTAATCCAAGGATTTTTTCAAAAAACATGTTGGAGGTTCAGAGCTCCTCAAACAAAAGAAACGGCGGACATAGTGAGGTTATTTGTTGTAGCCTGTATTCCACTATAATCCAGTTATGTTGCCCCCAAATTAACTTTCCAGCTGCCAAGCAAATGGATCCTAAGAAAGAAAAAAATCCACACTTGTAACAATTAAATTATGCACATCTAAAGCAGCTACAAAATGTATGGGCATCATATTAGCAAATAGAGTAAAACCTTAGACGAAACATATATATTCATACAAAGAGAAATATCAGCCTCATCACTATTATATCAATTGTGGATTATAGGCAAGGCAACCACATCTTGTAGTGATAAAGGCTGCATGGCTCATGTTGCGTTGTTGAATATGCCATTATCCATGCATAATCTAACAAAAACCACCATAGAGTATGGATGCTCATCTATGGATCAATACTCTGCCAGACCATTCGATACCTCCCAGCCCAAGTTATAAAATGTAAACTAGCAAATATTATTAATTCAAAATGTACTACCCCCAAGGTACCTGCCACATTGATTCCTTCCAGTATTCATGCCAAACATTTCCAGCGGCATCGCGTCCAGACTTTTCTGACCCTAGTTCCTTATAATCAAATTCATCGGCCGCCTCCCAGTACTTCTCTTCCCATTCTACTTGGCCATCAGCAGTCACACCTCTGTTTAATGTCCAACGGCAAACAACACCATCAGGTCTTCTTTCAGTTCCAGTCTCCGTCCACCATCTAGATCCATCTGGATTTATCCCGTGGAACGGCTTTTCTTGTACATTATGTAAGGCATGCACAGCTTCCTCCGCATGGGCAGAGAACTGAAGACCTATTTCCTCTCTTGGGACAGGCACCTCAGAAACGGTATTAGGGTCTTCTATTTCATACGCCTCCTTGAATGATTGAAAAGGTGGGAGTGGATTAATAAGATTGCTCTCTGAGAGTTTGCTCTCAAATGGTATTGAAAGCATATCTGTTGACCTCTCCTTTTCAATGACATTTTTTGTTGGGTATACATTCCTGGAAACCTTGGGAGCTTTCTGCACGTTATCGACATCATGTTGAATCACCTCACCGTCTGAAGGTGGTGTCCAAGACCAAAAGTTTGGACCAGGTGGTCCGTTTGTAGAAGTTCTTGATTTGTGGTTGGAAGAGCTTCCATTATCTGCTCCTGTTGACTGACAATAGTTAACAGCAAAGTAAACTGCCAAAGAAATAGGTTTTCTAAGCAAATTTTACTAAGTACAGTTGCATGTTAAACCTAAGGCACACATATGGTTGCCACTCCATTTTACTCCAGTTAAATTCTTAAAAAGGATCACTGCACTGCCAGGTGAATTACCTTTGGTTATGTAGTATACCATTTGAGGTCATCTACCTGACTGAGACATATCACATTAACCTAATTGAAGTGAAGGCCAGAATAGAGAAGATAAATAGGCTAATGAGGACCTCAATATGGCAGTAAGGAAAAAACTGACCAAATTCAAAGTGAAAGCTAAAGTACAGTCTTGCCAAAAGCTAAAGTAGCTTCTTCAAACTAAAACCTCTACTCTTTCAATTTGTGTTTATGTTGCAGTTTTATGCGTTTTAGGTGGAATGGAACTCTAATGATGTAATAGATAGTATTCTTTTTTTCTCTTTTATTTTATAATCATAATAGACAGAATTATTTTAACATAATGTTTGAATGTACATAATGTCTCTCCCATGTTCTGTCAAAGAATCTTGAGTGTTTCTCACCGTTGATGATTCTCTGTCAGAGGTGAAGGTATGCAACATTTTGACCAGACAATACATTTTATTCTTGAAATAGTCGTTGGCTTGATGCTTATTACTAACTAACAAGATTTAAATTATTCTTGAAAGCAGTCTTAACATACCGTCTTAACATTAAACTAAGAGATTATTTGAATTGAGATGAGACTCAGCACGTCATGAGATGGATACATGAGTAAAGCGAAGTGTTTTTAATTGATCCAAGCAAATGATTATTAAAAAAAAAAAACCCACATTCTGATAGATCAAACTTTGACAAAGCCAAAGTATATGCTTTAGTTGGTTGAAGAGGCCTTGTGATCTCAAAAAAAGAAAAAGAAATCTTGTCCCATATTACACTACCTTGCAGTTTGGAAATGTGCGGCATACCAATGCTAATAATGCACACATGGCCATTTTTCCAAAAATCATCAGAACCATGAGCTTCACCCCCTTTTCTTTATGGAGCAAGGATATTCATATTCACTGTAGATAACATCAAGGCCAGCATATATTTTCAATCAGCCTATAGATCTATGTAAATTTGCTTTTTTGGAATCACTATGTTTTTCCTCCCCCCTGATAAGGAGAAATTATTTTATTTGCATAATTAAAACAAAGAGAAAGGATGCCGAGTACGCATCCTACAAAGAAGCCAATTCAATCCCATTTTGCAAAAAAGAACAAACCACCTATTAAACAATAACTACATCTAACAAATTAAAAAAGGTCCTCCTCTTCCGTAGACAACAAAAATCCTGATCCATTTATCCTTTGTGTGTCCGTTAGGTTTTTCTATATCATAAAAAGATTTCTCTCTTTCGTTTAAAATTTTAAATTATCCAACATGAATGAGGAATTTCCCTAATAAATCTCTGTTCAATATTCTTCTGAAGCCTATTTCCCTATTTTCTGCTCCTATTTAGCCTTCATTTTTTATATGTACAGCCTCTTGGGTATTCCAATCAGAAGTCAAATTAATTGAAAGAAGTCCTTATATGGGCAGGTAAGCAGACCTCTCAATTGTAGTAAACTAAAATAAACATTTCAATAAACTGTCTTCCATTTTTTGTTATGGAATAGAAGATGCTCAATGTCTGTCAATTGTCAAATCTAGGATGCAAGAGGAGCAGCCTCTTGCAGTTCAATAGTAGGGGTAGGCAACCTTAAACCAAGCACCCTACACCCTATCCTAGCTATGTCTCCGCCTGTATTTGGCTTGGGTTGAAATAAATAACTGCTTTAGCAAACATCATGCTTAGCTCTCGTATACAACTGTACTCCATTTTTCTGCAGCTTTGAAGAAACTTCCACTCATTCTGAGAGTGCTTGTGTGTGTGTGTGTGTTTTTTTTTTGGGGGGGTACCTGAGGCTATTCTGCCCAAGAAACCCCCAGAAATGGAATTCAATAGAACAATGGTCAAGGATAGAGGAGAGACAGGATAACACTTGGAGACATCAGCGATCATCTCACAACCAAAGGAGTTGCTGCTGATGAGATTACGAAGCCTCAGCATATAAAAGCATAAAACATCCTCTGATGTGGAACTTTTGTGCTCACCTCCCTCTGAATGCACAAACCACAGGTAAAAAATACAAGAAACAAGGACAGCTTCTTGTTATGCTAATGCTCCTAGGGCAACAGGACAGCAGGAGGCCAGAAGCAGCAGCCCAGAAAACTCCAAGAAAAGAAGAAAGAAGAAGTGATAGAGACTTGAGAAACCCATTCTTTTTCTGACAGTGGAAGAGTTGAGCAAAAGAAATCGCCAACCCCAACTTTTTCACAGCTGAGCCCAGAATAGCTGGTTGTGAACTTTTATTTAGTAATTCAGGGCAGCACAACAGATGGACTAGCAGTTCTTGAGTATGCAGTGGACATCTGTGAGTTCTATAAGCTTGCAAGGATGAATCTTGATGACATGGATATGCATCCTGATGTCAATGAGGAAATGAGGGCAATTTGTGTCGAAGGTTGGTCGACATTCTCGAAAGTTTTTGATTTACCTTAACATCAACGTCATTGATTGTTTCCCCTCAATTAAGTTTGTTCTTAGGAAGCTGCTTCAGTTCGTGGATATTGAGTAGCAGGGATGATGACTATGACATTGTTCAAATATCAGACAAAACATGTGCCTAGTATCGGCTGAGAAAGCACTACTTAGCAGTACTTAAAATTCCTATCTATACATGTTCGCCTTCAGAAATACACAAAAACTTCTGACTCTACGATGGAGAATATGATTCATTTCTTTATTGATCTCAGGATTATGAATTACTTCACCACATAAGTAACCTTTATCAATGCTAGATGGTTTGAGGGTCTGTACTCAATGTACCCTGAATTAGCCCCCCTCTCGAACAGAAACACAATGTTAAACTTAGGAGTAGCAACAGAAGTGTGTCTAGTTGTTAGTCAACTTCTACTGGCTGCCACGCCAGAGCATAGTCTACCAGCAATCTTTAATGAGGTTTTTTCTTTTTCTTTTTCTTTTTTTTTTAAAGATGAGGCAGCATTACCCCTGAATCCCGAACAAGCTGTTCCTAAAGGGCCATAGATTAAGAAACATTACAGACTAAAGGAACTAGAGGATAGATCAGTAAGACATTTTGCTTTCAGACATTATAATCCAAGCTGACACTTTTCCAACAATTGGAACAATGGACGAGGAATTTATTAAAAAAAACCCAGATGTCGGTTCCTTTGCCCTTTCAAGTTGTTTACCAAAACAAGGCGGCAGAGCTTTTCCAATATATGTTGTTTACAGATACAGAAAATGACATCGTAGATTTTCATTTAGACAGCATCAATCACAAAACCTGATTTTACATGATACAAAGTTTCAATTGATGTTGGCTATCAACAATTACAGGAAATAATTCAAGCAAAACAAAGCAAGTATGCAACATAACGGGAACATAATAGACATCCAAGAATGAATAAGGATCACATTATAGTTCACTGCATATTGTACGGATAACGTAACTAGCCCCTTCTATCCAAATCCCAATAATAGCTTAAAATACTAGTATTATTGTCACCTCCAGCTCAGACCATGCTTAAGAAGAATTCCACTTCAAGCAATCGTAAAGATGCATTCTTTTATTCCTGATTCCTTCGTATCTAACACGAATTTATCTTCTTTTATTTCTTAAAGTATGGTGTTTCCTTAAATTTCAACCGAGAGTCTCAAATGGCTTGTTGTAATGGACATAATACATATGAGTCGAACAACAGAATCCTTCATTACTAATCATGGCAAGTAACGCCAGAGCCTAGTATATTTTTAGACTTGAAAGACATAATAATCAACATCAATAAAGATGAACAGCAAATGATTTCATGGCTATGCTTTTCAATTAAACCCATTCCCCCCGCCCCCAAAGAAAGAAAGAAAGAAAGAGACGGCAATCAAAGAATCATTCATTTTTAATCACCACGAGTGTTCAGTGTAGCATCAAGATAACAACGAAGAAATCTAACACTTGGACGGGAATGTAGCTCGAAAACGCACCTCCACTGCGAGATTGAGGGGGAAATTGTCGGCAGTGTCACTGCTAGGAGTTGGAGTGACCGTGGTCTTGCGGGGAGGAGCGGGAGGATTATCCTTGAGAAGAGCACGAGCGGCGGCAATGGCGGCAGCAGCGCGATCGATGACCTGCATTCGCTGGACTCTATCTCTCTCCTCTCTAGGAACCTCGAGAATCTTTTGGAAGTCATGACTCTTCCTCTCGAAAGCCTCGGGGTTCTCCTCATCAGAACCTCCAACGGCGGAATTCTCAGCGATCTTGAGGAACTCAGCCTCCTTCTTCTCCCTATCGACAGCTCTCTTCCACATTCCCAGGTAGGACTCCCTGCCATCAGCGCCATCGGCAGAAGCCCTAATACGGCAATGGAGGTGTCTTCGACTGGTTCGGATTCTGATGAGGCGAGGAGTCCAGTGCTTAGGAGGCCGGAGAAGGTGCGGAGGCTCCGAAGGTCTGGCGATGGCGGAGCGCGTAAGGCTAGACGCCATTGATGAGAATTGCGATGAGAGAGAAAGAAGGTGGATGGGAAAGAGAGGAAAGAGAAGAAGTGAAGTGAGGGGAAATGTTGGAATTTGCAGCCTTGAAGTATGTGTCTCTCTCTCAGGTATATCCCAATTTTATAGTGATTTTAATTCCTTCCTCGCTGGGAGGAGAGAGAAGGCCGAGAGAGCGGTAGCGCCAATGGAAATGCCGGAAAGAAGGAGACCACATCACTAGAGACCCGCTTTATAGTGATTTTAACTCCTGCCTCCATTGCTTTTTTAGATTTTTTCTGAAAAAAAAAAGATTTTTCTGAAAAAAAAGATTTTTCGAAAAAAAGATTTTTTTGGGTATGAAGGGGGGTATATAAGGGAAATGACAACAAAAACAAGTAAAAATTTCAATAATACAATGATATTCTGTCATTACATTTTAATTTGACAAATAACTCATCTTAATATGATTAATTCTTTCACTATAAAATTTAATATTTTATAATTTTTTTATACATTAAACACAATTTCTGATGGTATGATATTAAACTATTTATATGACAACTAATATGTACTCGTTGTTTAAATAACTTAACATGGTTGTACTTCTCCTTTGCGTCAAAACAATCGATATGAAGTTTTTAAAAAGGAAAATAGTTAATAAAGTTAGCTCCTTTTAGAATAAGTTTATAACTTAAATTTTCTTCCCCTCAAACAATTGATATGGAGTTATTTATTTGAAAATATTTTTCATTTCTTATTAGCTAATTTTAATTTTTTTATCAAATTAATTTTCTTTTTAACGTAGATGTTGCTTTGCTTTTATCATTTATTTTATATATATTTTTTTAATATGAATGAATGTTACTTTAGCATTTATTAACAGCGATATGCTCGTGTCTCCATTTTATTATTCTTTTGTATTGTTTCTAATTTTATTTCTTTTAGTATAAATGAAAGTTTTGACACATTTAGAAATGATACTTGTACTCATACCTCTGTTTTTACTATTTATTTACTCATGTCTCTGTTTTTGTTTTTTTTTTTTTTTTTACAATAGTAACCGTAGGTTATCCAACAAGACCCTTATCTTAGAAGCAAATTCAATTAAGCTTAAAAGTTCAAGGAAAAGGGATAAGGGTAAGGATATCAAATTCAGGCTTAAAGCCAAAGCCACAACACATCCCAACTTATTGTTGGATTGTGCAAAAACTAAAACTGCAAAACTGAACTACAAACCGGTCGAACCGAATTGTTTATCCGATTAATTGAACCAGGTTAAATTTTTCGGTTGACCGAACCAATGAACCGATACCACATCATGTTCAAGATTTTGAAACCGATATTTAACTGGAACTGAACCGATAATATTTTTTAAAAAAATTAAAATTATTATAAAATAATTTGCTTTAAAAAATCAAGATTTTGTATGCCGTGCGTGGGAGTACCATGCCACAAACAACTATTGCTTGCTTTTTCTTGCTTTTTCTTCTCTTGGTAGTAGCTGCATGTAGTTCTGCTTGGGCCCAATTCAAGATTTTTTTGTTCTGCATGGGCCTTATTATTTGTTTTTGTATGTTCTTCCTGCTTGGGAGGGAATATCATCAGTTGGGCCACCATCAGGTGCTGGGCCTAGTACTACAGTGGGCCAGTGGCTGCCGTTGGATCTAGTATAATTCTCAGTAAATTTTTCATTCTCGGTTCCGATTAACCGACGAACCGAACCGAATTGACCGGTTAACCAACAATCGATTAATTGGTTTATCCATTTACGGTTCTAGTTCACATTTTCACGAACTGTTACATCCAGGTTAACCGGTTTAAAAAATCAAACCGAATCGAACACCCCTAACTTCTTGCACACCTTATAAGAAAATTGTCTCCGCCAAAATTTCAACACTGATGGAGAGGATGGAACTGTGGAGTGCTTACCATTAGGGTTGTGCAAAAATTCGTGAACCAGCTGAACTGAATTGTTTTTTCGGTTAACCGAACCGAGTTAAATTTTCCAGCTTAATCGAATCGGCAAACCAATAGCTTATCCGGTTCGGTTTTGGTTCGCAATTTTGAAACTGACGATTAACCGTAACCAAACCGATAATACGTTTTTAAAAAAATTAAGAATTATTATATGAAATTTACTTATTTGAAAAAAAAAATCAACCTGCTGCCTGGCTTTTTTTTTTTTTTTTTTTAATCAAACGCTGGCATCCCTATTGTGTTGTTGTTGCTTTGATTGCCCTATGGACTTGCCAGTGTCACTGCTTCCTCTCTTACACTGTACTACTCTCAAGCAATTTATTTTTGGCAAATGTAATAGCAAAGTGCTATGGGAATTTTTATAACCATTAACAATTTAACATGACAAAGGCAAAGTGTTATGAAAAGTAACAGCAAGCCCATTGATATTGTTAAAGGCAGTAACGTGAGTTGGGCCAGTGACTGTTGTTGGCCCAATATTTTGCGCAAAAATTATTTCGTAAATTTTTTCATTTCCGGTTTCGATAAACCAATGAACCGAAGCGAACCAAATAATCCGGTTAACTAATTTATCCGGTTTCGGTTCACATTTTTACGAACCATTAAAATCCGGTTAACTAGTTAAAAAACCAAACCAAACCGAACCGAACCATGAATACCCATACTTACCACTAGGGTAATACTTATTTGGAAATATTTTTCATTTCTTATTAGCTAATTTTAATTTTTTTTATCAAATTAATTTTCCTTTTAATGCAGATGTTGCTATGCTTCTATCATTTATTATATATATATTTTTAGTATGAATGAATATTATTTTGGCATTTATTAATATCGGTATGGTCGTATCTCCATTTTATTATTCCTTTGTATATTTTTTAATTTTATTTCTTTTAGTATAAATGAAAGTTTTTGCCACATTTAGAAATGATACTTACACGCATACCTCTGTTTTTGCTATTTATTACTCACACCTCTGTTCTTGCTATTTATTAACACATGATTCTCTCATTTATGCGTTTCTATTTTTTTTATATAAAATAAAATTGCTATTTGTTCAGACCCATGCTATCACATACTAGTATTTTTTTTACCTTTTTTATAGAAGGTTTAAAGAAAAGAGGGAATAGTTTTGGAGAGTATGGAGCAAAAATATCATAGTTTCCAAAAACCGTTGTGCTTCAGAGAGCATTATCTACGGACCAGATTTAACCCCACACTAGATGATTATCAACAACTTTGAACTCTTAGCTACCCTCAAATTGCTGACGTGGCATATAAGCATTAATTCTTCGACACAAATTCATTACTTGTACTCTGTTATCATCATCAAGATATTATGCCTCGTCCGCATTATAATTCTAGAACACTAAAATCTGATGAATAGAAAATTGATGTTTTACATGCTTGTGTACAAGTACAACAACCAACCATAGAGCCAAAATTGTTAACATACAAATCTGACATTCCTTCTACGTTACATAAGTTCCATGTAATCCAAGCTTTTCCGACTCCCTCCGAAGTAAAATATCATTAAGCATATTGCCTTTGAGGTTTTGACAAAATAAAGACCCCCACTTCTTGGAACCAACCCATATAAAATGTGCTTGTAAATTAAATTCAATCCTCAAAGATTACCTCCGATCACCCCGCCGTCTGTCATCATCGTAATCTCTTGTGCTCCTTCTGGAATCCTTGTCTTCCCTTCTGCTATGAACGTCAGAATCTGAATCTCTCCTTCGACGGCTGGCTTCATCACTTCTGTCTCTCCTCTTCTCATCATGGCGGTCATCATAGCCTCTGGAGCTGTTTCTACCATGTTCTCTCTCTTCTCTTCTGCTTCTACTGCCATCTATTTCTGAATTTCTATTCATGTCACTTCGCTCATCTCTCTTTTCTCGTTTATCGACATCAGAAGTCCTCCGTCTATACTCCCCATCATCTCTTCTCTCTCTGTAATCCCTCTCGTCTCTCCTGCCACTATCCCTACTCTCTATGTGATCCCGGTCATTCCTCTGCCCACGCTCCTTGCTGTCCCTGTAATCCCTATCATCCCCCTCCCACCGTGTCTATGTCTATCACTCGTAACTCTGCTCCCATAATTCCTTGGCTTACCTTCTTGAGAATCACCCCTCCCAGACCTCTGTCTTTTAGCTCGATCGTCTTTTTCGTAACCTCGGTGTCTCTTTTCTTGTTGTGGACTTCCTCCAGTGTCTTCGTCAAACACCATCTCATAGCTACACAGAGCAAGTGCTGTTAGATAATGAAAACAGGTTGTCTCAAGGGCGGGAAGAGAAGTGAGGATTTAGTTGATGGTAAATCACAAACCTTGCATTCTTCTCTCCACCATGCTGCTGGTTAGCATCTTTGAGGACATATTTCTGCCCGGGGAGAGTAGAACCACCAGGACAATCTTTGGCAATGTGATCCAATGCACCACATTTGAAGCAACCTTTCCCTGTACATAAACAGCAGTGAAAGATAAGATAAATTCAAAATTCCTTGGTTACAAATCAGAAAGATGGGAAAGTGCTTTAATTTGTGACATGCTCCCAACTTCAAAATGCAAGGTAAAGACCAAGTAGAGAGACAAGCAGCACTAAGAGGAAAAGGCAAAACGCAGAAACAGAACACGAACCATGTATAAATTTAAGTAGTTCTAAGATTCCGACACATTGCACATTGGATCACATATAACTACTGTCAGCATTACTTCCCTTGAGAAAGGAACATACCATGTTAAAGGTTTCACATCCCTGACCAACTCCAAGTCTAGTGCGCCCAGTTGAGGCCTTGGCCAATGGTGGGCAAGGGGTGGAGGCCTTCTAGAAGTGAATATTGTGGCAAAGGGAGAAATGAGAAAGAAAGCATGCCTAGTAAGGGATGGGGTCAAGTTGAGGAGGGGATAGGATGTGATAGCCAATGGAAGTCCCATTCCATCCAACGGCTGTTGCAATAGGTGGGGCAATGCAGGAGGACGAGAGTCCATGAGATTGTAAGCTTCGGTTATTTGTCATTTGACTCATTTCTAGTCTCCAGCTGCACTTATGTCTTTCATTATTCTATTTCCTAAATATGTGAACATTTTTCGATATTTTCTTAAGTGAAGAAACAAAATTGTATCAAGAAGAGAGACAGATACAAGGTGAACAAAATGACATGTCATTGGCATTTCAGCTCCGGCCCATATAATACATTAAAATTTAGGTTCTCTCTCTCTAAATTCTAATTGTTCTTGCTAGCATTAAACTTGACTGCCAAGGATTAGATTCACTCCCATTGCAAATCTTGTAGAAAATTTCTTCTTTTTTTTTTTTAATCTTGAATATCAACCTCATCCGTCCTTGACAGGTTGTACAGTCAATATGGATCGACAAACTAATGGCAAACTACAAGCAGTCTTATTTCTTCTTTTTATATTGGCTACCTTTCCGAACCCTCGTCTGGCCAATTGAAGAAGTTTGGGGCATAATCACTGTGGACAATCCATCCAGAAATTGGAATACTGCTACTGCTCACAGCTGTGAGCTCACTTTCAAGCAAGAGAGCCCCCCACCCCCACCCCCAACACCAAAAAAAAAAAAAAAAACCCAATAAAGCAACACAAATCAACAAAGACACTAATGCTCATGGAAACTGAACAAGAAGTAAATAGGAGAGTGAAGAATTCTGAGTAAGATCTTCATCCCAGTAAAATGCAATTGAACAACAGGTGGAGGAATGACTACCTTGCTGGGAACCTTTGCGCCTGAATTGATTCCAAAGCTTGGAAACACTTTGACTGAAATCCACATGAATCCTTCTGTCATCAATTAAAGCATTGTCCATCTACAACAGAATAAAGTAAACGTTGACACAATTTTTAGCTAGTTGTAATCTGGATATTTGTTCTTTTCAAAGTTTAATACAGATTGTCCCTGATATGCAGTGTTACTCCTAACTGGCTAGGTGGTTGCCTTCAAAGGCCTACAGTGGAACAACTTCTCATTCAGTATTGTGCTTCTCCCCTAGAAATCGCTAGCTCACCAGCTCTCCCAGTATGATTTCCCATTTGTCATGGTAACATAGTCCAAAACAAGAACTTATTGAGAGCATGTTAGAAGTGAATATTTTGTCATTTTCATTGTGTACAAATAGTCGAATGAAGATTCGAATTCCAGTTAAGAGAAACCTTTTATCCTTTCATTTTTCCAGTGTGGTTGTGTGCATGCATGCATCAGAGTGCACATATGTGTATATGAGTGCGCATGTGCGTATGCAAGAGAGAGAGAGAGTACAAATAGTCGAATGAAAATCCAGATTCCAGTTAAGAGAAACCTTTTTCCTTCAATTTTTCCCGTGCGATTGTGTGCATGTGTGCATCAGCGTGCGCATATGTGTATATGAGTGTGCATGTGTGTATGCACGAGAGAGCGAGAGAGCGAGAGAGAGAGAGAAGAGAGAGAAAGAGAGAGGGAATTGCACAAGATAAAATACAAGCAATGGGAAAACCGACCTTGAAGTAAGCTCGCTCACATGCTTCTTTGTTCTCAAACTCTGTCATGCCCAAACATTAGCCAATAATAGTCATACATATATCAGCTGCAAATATTGCAGTTAAAGCTTTAAAATTATGAAACTAAATGTATGACCTAAAAACCTATCATATCATGTAAGGTAACATCCGTGCAAAAAATTTATGCAAGGAGAAGAAAAGGAAATGGCGCAAACAAAGTATTGCCATATATATATATATATATATATATATATATATATGGATTAGATGGACTGATACGTATAATATTGCAGACAAAGCTTTCTACTCACCAATAAAAGCATAGCATAAACTGTCCCCAGTCTTATAATCACGGATAACCTCAGCCCTGCCACCAAGTAGTTATTTTTCAAAGTTAATTCATAACAATAAGAGAAAAGGGTGTACCAAAGCATACATTTACTTACGATGTAACAGTTCCAAAGCGAGAAAATATTGTGTGCAAGTCTTCATCCTGCAAAAGGGGAAAAATTGGAGGGTGAACGTGGAAGACAAAGACGAGGTCAAGTTGGACAAGAATTAAAGATAGGAGGCTTTGTGAGCAGAAATTTTTTTGCTCTACAAGGCACAAGCATTGAAATTTACCTCCGTAACTGGATTAAGTTTACAAACAAACAACACATTTTCAGGAGGCTTTACATCAGCATCAGGGATGTCGCCAATCTGCAACGCAACAGAAGAGATAACTCTAAGTTACGTTTCTCTTATAACATGGATTCTAAATGATAAAACAAATGCCAGTATACATACACTTTCAAGTACAACAGCCCTAGAATGTGCTTCCTTTGTACGGATAACTTCCTCAAGCTCTTCTGGAGCTAACTGTTCATCCATAGGAACCCAATCATCCTCAAGTCTCACTTCATCATCAACCTGAACCATAAAAACCACCGCAAAAATGGGGAAAAGATAGTCAGGAAAACATAAAGATAGAGGTTTCACACGAGAATAAGTCATATAAGAAGCCATCCCTTTCTTTACCATAAATAGAAGAACTTCAAAAGATCAATTCAGAGATCTTATCCCAATTTGGCCACTCAATAATCATAATAATATATATCTAAGATTCATCACTATACTGTTTTCTTCACACAGAATAATGTTTTATTATAAGAACAGAAACACGACAAAGAACAATCCCTCCCCTCAGAGGATCAGTAATGAAAAAACACAAGATGGTTTTTCTCCATTGCAAAGATCGAATCCATTAATCTATTTAGGTCCAATTCATGGTAATGCCAAAACCAGTTAGGAACTGCATTTACCAAAATATAGACAGACCATATTGATTATCAAATAGCTTTCCTTCAAAAGCCAAGGGTGCCCACAGCTAGGATGAAGTGCAAGGCATGAGGGAAAGACGCATGTGGCACATATGCAAGACAAACATTTTAACAAATGTTACTACAATTTATTTCCAAAGTATATTGAGAATTAAGAAGTCAAATAAACACTCCCATATAAGTGATTAGACACCAAGATAATCAACACCATATCACAAATAGATTTAGGATACAATGATGATACACAGCATAGTTCAACAAAGGACCCAAATCAAGCAATAAATTAATATTTGCAATATTCGGAAAATTAATGCCACAACTCCAGAAAAATCATAAAAACTAACTACAACTCATTCAGGATAATCCAGTTAAGGACAAAAAAGGCGAAAAAGAAAAAAGTACATAAACAATTTCAAAATTGAATAAAGGAGAAAATGTGCAGTACATCGAAAAAGGAAATTAAAACAATAAAAGAGGAACCAAAGTCGAACAAAAAGGGGTTGGGAGAAAGAAAGAAGGTGTAGGGACTTACAAGAAAGCGGGGAAAACAGACACCACTTAGAAATAGAAACAATTATGAATGCTTTTTGTGGGGGGAGGGAGGATAGAGGGGAAAAGAATTAGAGGGAAAAGGAAACAGACTTTTCTGAAGCAAATGGATGGATTCTGATAGTATATAATGTAATGGAATCAACTTTGAGTTCAACATGCAATTTGCAAATCAGGATTCTAATGGATTAGGATCTTCATTTGGATTTAATTTAAGAAATTTCCAGTACTTTGATGAGGGCTCTTGCTTGAACTGTTTCAATTATCCTCAATAAGTACAAATCTGAAAAATCTTTTGGTGTGTAGTCGCTAATATCTCATTTCTCCCTCTCTCATTAAGGGCATCAAGAAATAACCTCACTGATGCACACGCTTCCCTAATCCCTAAGCCTCAAGAAAATCACCTCACCTCAGTTATTTGTGGCATGAAGCTTGCACCTTGATCCTCAGCAAACGTAGACCACTTCAGAAATCTTACAGGGTATTTTTAAATGGTATATCTATATCTTTACTATAGAACCTTGTCATTTTAAAATTATTTCTGAGATTAAGTAGTGGAATATGCTTACCCCCACCCCCTCTTTTCTCTCC
Source organism: Talinum fruticosum (assembly GCA_021018815.1). NCBI lineage: Eukaryota > Viridiplantae > Streptophyta > Magnoliopsida > Caryophyllales > Talinaceae > Talinum > Talinum fruticosum. The sequence goes on along the minus strand of JAITYX010000094.1, from coordinate 1,157,492 downwards.
CTCTTTCCCCAATGTTGGATTTTTGAACAGGTTCAACTAGGACCCCTCCCCCAAGGGTACCTTATACCCTATCTCCTTTTTCCTCTTGGTGCCAGGAGTAATACGATTGACAGGTTCTTTAAATGATTCCCCCCCAATTCTTTTTTTTTTTTTTTTTTTTGGGGGGGATTTGGAGGACATAGGATAGGGAGGGTTTACTGAGCTGGAAGTAGGCAGCATGGTGACCAAAGAATCTCCTTTGTGAATAGAATTCTTCACAAACAAAAAACTTCGCAGATAGAATTGTTAAATCACTTTCTCAGTTTGCTCTTGCAACATTCTATGCTTTAATGAACTAGGCAAAATAACACTACAGCTTCTTTAGCTAGTGGCCACTGGCCACCTCGCAGATGTGTGACAATCAGCTACTGATTCGGTAAAGAATTGTTGTCTTCTGCATCTGAATAAGATTTAGACGGATATAGGTAAATTCGCAAACCACTCAGGATCATTTTTTAATAGACCAATGTTTCTCTATAGTAATAAACCAAAGGACAGTCCCCTATTAAAGCTTTAAAAGGATGAAATGAACAAAAGAGAAAGTAGAGAAATTGAAACTTGCTATACCTCATCCTTAGGTTTTCCTTCAGGTGAAGCATCAGGGATCAGTTCAACCAGCTGCGGAGGATCTTCAAAAGGATCATCAAGTACATAGGTGTGCTTTATTCTGTTGACATACAAAGAGATTAAGACGTGCATGTCAACCCATACTTATTACATATTCCAGCAATATGAAATGCATCCACCAACAAACAGTGAGAATAAAAAGAGCATTTACCTAATGTTTTTAAATGGTCTCCCCTTCTCATCCACATAAGCTTCATTAATCCTCATCAAAGTGTCGTGACCTTCTGCAACCTCCCCAAAAACCTGATGGGAACAGAAAGTCTATGAGAGCTGGGATCAAAAGAGTAGTTACCTAATATTTTTAAATGGTCTTCCCTTCTCATCCACATAAACAATGTGTGTGTGCGTGTGAGTGTGAGAAAGAGAGAGAGAGAGAGAGAGAGATTGAGAATCCCATAAACCAATAATCGCTCCTGAACGACCCACTGAGGGCAAGAAAAGCCACCAAAATGAACAACCACATGGCAGACTAAAGCATTAGAACGACTAAAAACCTCCATCTTTGATTCTTGGACAGCAACATCACAAGCAAACCTACACAAAACCCAACTCAAATTCAATCTCTTATTCGGACAATTAAGCCCCTAACATTCCATGAAATAACTTTCACAGTTGCCCCATCAGAGAACATCGTTTCCTTTACAACATTAACTTCCTCATTCTCTTCAACAACACGGTCACATTTCCTCCTATTCTCTTCCACTAATATCAGAAAGGGAACAAATCCTCTCAACCTTCAATTGCTAGGCCCATCCTCTTCCAGAAATCGATGATATTATCCAACACCGTGGTAGAACCTTCTTAGCCTTCACCAAAGTTCTCTGACCTATCAATAGAAGGTGAAGAAACGCCACCCAAACCATGATCATGCTCTTGTTGCAAAGCTTCCTCACACGAAGAAGGTCCTCCTAGCTCCTGCACCTTAGGTAAAACTGACCCAATGTCAAACACAGGCCTATGATTCTCATTCTTCTTTCTCCAAATAAACTAACACATCAATCATAGGTGAACGAGATTATGGATGCTCCACCACTAAATCATGCTGTTCAAGGATCCTTGATGGAGATGAAGAAATGCAAGGGGAGTCGCACTCAGCAGAAGAAGGGTAGTTATCCACAAGGTCTCTCAACACTTGGAACTGAATAACAAAAGGAGGAGAGATTCCCAAAAGTTCCTTTGAGCCACCCTACTTACTAGGAGACAATGAAACAACATTGACCTTGTCCTCATTAAACACCGTATAGGCTGAAGGGGAACATTCCGATGGGACCTTCTGGTTAAGCACATCAAAACTAGTCTCCTGCAGTTCACCGAGCACTGCAGCATTTACATCACAGGAACCACACGCCCTACACTTCCACCCCTTTAAAGAGTGTTTTGTGAACCACCCACTTTCCCCCTAAAAACATTAGCAAAGCTTCTGCCCCTTTCCACAAGGGGCCCTGAAAGCATTAGGGCCGTCCTTTGGAAGCATAGATGCCTTTTTTTTTACCCTTCACCAAATTCTCCTTCAGAATCTTAGCTACCCCAAACCACCCTTCTGCCTTAGAACCCTCAGGGAAAATGGTTGTCCTTGAATGCCTATTGTAACCCAAATGAGAAAAAACAATGAATTCACCTTTGCTATTCTTTTTAAATAGCAGCATCAGAAAGCTATCACCCCATCTAAAACATCTCACCCACAAAGGATCTCCATTGGAGCAAAATAAACGAACCATCTCAACTTCCAACCCTCGAAATTCCTACAAACTCAGCCAGATAAAAGACCATCTCCTCCTGCTAGACTCGGCGACTATAATGGTAAAAGACCTGTTTCACTCCTAACAACCTCCAAAAACTTCCCTTCAATGCTCACAGACACATACATATGAATAAGCACCAAAAGGATCACAGGAAAAAGGAGCAAGACAACCTCAAAATACACAAAGGAAGCAAAGAAAAGAACACTCAAAATCACAACTTCAAGAAAAACCCCAAGGAAACAGAGGTGGGAACCCAAATTCAAAGCAAAATGAGCCAGGAAAACCCCTCATGACTGGACAGAGTCCTTTCTAAGTCGCTGAAGGCAAGACCTTCGTCGAGAAACCCACCGGCAGCAACAGAAACAGCAGACCAACCAAAACCTCCCATCAGCAGAACCCCAAGCCCACCAACAACAAGCAGATACAATAAAAACAAAAAGAGAGATAGGAAGAAGCCATCGGGCTCATAGGGAAGGCCGGTGAAGAGAATACTGACGGCTCCTAGAGACCCAAGATCCAGCAGGCCTCAAGTTGACCTCCAATGACCACTATCAAAACCTCACCAGAGAGAGAAAGAGTGCCATCACCTGTGCTTTCTTCTCTTTGTTCAGGCCCATTATCATCAACAAGCTTAAGAAGAAAAACCAGCGTATTTTGAGCAACATCCAACCATCTCTTGCCGCATAATGCTACGTAATGTTGACATTTCTAATCTTCCCACCTCGGGCCCCACCTATGCTGTTCTACTTCCCTGAAACCTCACCAATTTGAGACTCTAGCTCTTCTCCCCCACTCCTTGAATGTCCTTTCTTATCCCCAATCAAATCCCAACCCCTGCATTCATCTTCTTGCTCAAGAACATCAACACCTTCTTGCACTCTTCCAATTTGTTCAAATCACCCTAGAAATCATTCAACTCCTCATTGCTCAAGTCATTGATTCTTCGATCAAATTCCAAAATTCAAGCAAGAATCTCCATCATAGTGAACCCCCACTCTTTTACCAAATCATTCCTCAACTAGCAAATGTTCAAGCACAAAATGTGAAGAAGGGACTAAATTAGATAATTATTAAATTGTTTTCTAACCTGTGTCCGCAGGATAGAGGTTAGAAATTGCCAAATATAATACATGCAAAGACATTCATATTGAGCCAACTATTCTAGGAATATCAAACCCACTTTCCTGAAATTATATGATGTAATGTTAAATAACTGCAACCTCTTTGCCTTTTCATTCATTGCCCCCAACAACACCCCACAACAGGGGGAAAAAGGACTGCCTACTGGAGGCAATGTCAGAAGAAGCACTAAACTTCCATTGTAAATTGTGATCAGGTTATAGTGTCAGATTTCCAGTCAACAAGCAGTCCAACCCAAAGTTCCAAGAAAATCTAGCAGCCTATAAACAAGAATTCTGTCATCTTTCTGCCAAACTAGCCCTAAAGATAACCATGTGCCATTTCAACAGAAAACCGTAAATATATCAAACCCAACTTAGCTATAGCATTTCCACCATTTATAGCACTCCTGAATATTGCGCATAAATTGCCTTCTACTTCAGCCAAAAAAAAAAGCTTTCTAAGATTCTAAAGAGCATGGCAGTGACAAATGTTGCTATTGGCTTCAAATGGCAATAATTATAGTTCGAGTCTGACAATAGTGAAGGTTACAAGGCAAAAGGGGACTCATGATGAAACATAGAAAGAAAAGGAGGGGAAAGAAAGAGAAAGAAAAAGAAAAAGAATCAGGAATTAGGAACGAAGAAAAACATACATATCAGGTAAATATTGTCAAAGATGATGGAAAACCATTAAGGAAAAGGGGTCAAAGGACAGAAATTTTGGGCAAGAGAGAGACAAAATAGAGTTGGGGGAACTAAAAGTGAACCAAGGATAGAATTACTGTCACAAATTAAAAGAGACCCTAATGGATATTTTCTATAGATTTAGGACCTATAAGACTATAAGAATTTGTAAGGAGCTATAACATAGTTGTAAAGCTATTATAAATGGTTATAAGGAGCTATAAGGATGTAAGCTAAAGCTAAAAAGAATAGGGTCTTAGATGTATTAGCTACATAAGAAATAAACACAAATATATTGAAGTAAAATGAAGTAAGAAAATAATAGGGGGAGAATTTATAAATATAACCAAGTATTTGTACTCCAGCAATGTATGATTAATTCAGGTCCTAGTCTGGCTTCATCCTACCCTATTACTCAGTGCAACCTAGAACTTGATTGATCTAAATAGGTCCTCATCTCCCTTTTCATCCCATTGCTTGTCGTATAAGTAGGACTAAAAAGAATATGTAATCAGTACCTAGATTGGCATCCTACCTTATTTCCTAACATGTCGGCATTTCCTGAAAACCAAATACTTAGAGCCATCATGAATACTTTCTTTTCAATTTGAGAGGAATTTCTTAATTACAAAAGACCACATCAAAGAACTGAAACTAATTACAAAGAACACTGATCTTCATTACAGACAATATAGTTGTCATAAGATTCCAAATCCTACAACCAAAAACCTAACCTGGTCTTTTAGACCCACAAATCATCTAATTCTGCACATTGTGAGCACTACGTTAGAATGCCTCTCATACTCTAGGTACATTGACCAATGCATTTTAGAAATTTTCTATTATGCAATCAAAATGTTCTTCTAAACTCAGTAGGCGCTATTCAATATCAGTAGTTCTATATTCCCATTACTGACCAGATATGTGAATATCTGCCATTAAGGAGCCAATATAGTAACATTTGAGTGGTAATCCTCTCACTCCCACAACAATTTTTTTTTTTTGGGGGGGCACAGGTCAAAAGGAGAAGAAAAATGCACAAAGGGAGGAAGGGAGAGGGTGCATCCATGTTCATACTTCACAGCCTAACAACCATAAAAGGACCAAAACAGAGAGCACAGGTGACAATTTAAAGGCCTAAAAGCTTTCAAGAAAGAAGAAGTGAACAATAATGCCCCAACCAACAGAAAAAAACCAGTAAGAAGAGAATCCACTTACAGTATGCTTTTCATCGAGGTAGTCAAGATCATCACGCAATGTTATGTAGAACTGAAAGAAAAAGCAGTCTCTATGAATGCCATAATCACGATGGGAAAGTAATTTTATTTTTTCCTCCAAGGCAATTAGAACAAGCAAAGCACGATTCTATCTTCCACTTGCATCAAAAAAGGAAAAAAAAATCTAATACATTTATTATACCTGAGATGCATTTAGATTCTCTCCAGCACTGGCCATAGCAACAGTACCCATCTTTGAGTGTTTCAGGTCAGGGTGAATCTCATCATTGAAAAAACGAGCCTGATCACCGTATAGAAACCTACGGCCAGTGGGAAAAAAACAAACCCAGAAGAAATCAATTAGTATGATGTAAAGGTGTCCAGAAGGGCAAACGAAATCAATAAATAGAAAGTTGTAATTCTAACATCAAACATGCTTTTCATCTTTGGTATGGGCCTTAAGACCTATTTTCCAAGAAAAAAGGGTAACAATACATACTAAATCGGTTTTGTTTCTGCATAATCTAGCCAAACATAGGAAACCAGTCCAATCATCCACTCACTTTTTCCTACTTAATTTCAACAATAAAAATTTATTATCTGCGTAATCTTTTTCCAAGTGTTTAGCTACCTATTCATTGCAAATCTTTTCCTAAGCTAAATACATATGTTTGGCCAATATCCACACAGAGCTCAAGTAATTTATATTCAAGCATCAAAAAGTTGCTTACTTATAGATAGAGTCGCCACCACTCCCTGTGCCAGTGGGATCACCAGTTTGCGCTGTAAAATCCTTTTGGACCGTGTGAAATAAACAGCCATTGTAGTATTTGATCCTGCATTGGTGGAAAACGTACGAGACAGGTCAAATGTGACTTTACAACAGCAGACGGTCACATGTTTACGCAAAGATACTGAAATGCAAATCTCTCTACCCCAGCTGCTTAAATCAACCTAAGTCTGAGGCACCAACTCTCTGCCGACGTACAAAGAATCAGTGCATATAAGTATGATGCAAGAAAATCAAGGCTGACTAGAATTTCTCATGCTTAATCTTTTGGAAATTCTCATTAGGATGCAGTATTTGCTTAGAATAAGGATACATGTCAAGAAAGAAATTAAACATCTGACCAGTAGAGTTGCATTCTTCAACGTTTACAATACTGAAATCAGTGTAATGAAAACATTACAATGATTCTCTACAGGAGGGGATGGAGCGACATAAGTTTTGAGAATTCAAGCAATGTTTCACAAACTCTTTATTCCACCCCGAGATACCAACCCTGACAATTAGGAAAACTGAATGACCATCACACACCTCAATTTTTAATCATAAACCTCGTATAAGTAGCACAGCACCTAGTTAACATAATAACAAATCATAACTAATCCATTACAAATGTTGCTTGGACTCAGCCGCACCCATGTTGAAGTGTCGAGTGCCTTTGTGGGACTCTGGCAATTTTTTCGAAAATTTTGTACATTTTTTTATCTAAAATGAAGTGTCAAGTGTCGACACCCATGTCCAAATATCGAGTGCCTGACATGGGTACTTGAGGCAAAACAAAGTGTCCAAGTAACATAGTTCATTACGACACCATCTTCATTGCTATCAACGTTAATAACAAGATCCAATTCCAATAATTAACAGCACACAATCTAAAAATTAATAATTTCAAACAACCCAATAATCTGTGAGGAGGGGGGCAGAGAGAGAGAGAGGATGCTAACTTGCAAAGCTTCAAGAAATTCTTGGTTGTCAAGGGGCAGCGATCGGTGTGCAAGTCTATGACTATCTCCCCAAGCTTGTTACTACCATAACCGACATTGTGTCTCTCTCTACAACGCACTAACTGAAGGGGAAAAAACAATACCAAAACCTTCAGAATTTTCCATTAGAGAGAGACGTAGAAGGGGAAGGGGGGAGATCTCCGTCTCTCTATGGCTCTCTAGTCTCTACCCTTAATTTCTCACTCCTACTCACCTCCTTCACTTGTGATTTATCGGAATTTCTAGTATTGTAGTGTTAGTTGCAGATTCAGGTGGAATTACAGTGCCGGTATAGAGTCGATAATTGGAGAGAGAATACTACCCGACGACCAATTGGTGGAACTGCCGGCGGCGGTAGTCGGAGATTGCAAGGTAAATCGAGAATCCGGCAAGACTTCTTCCTCCTCGTCTCTGCTTTCTTCAACGTCTCTCGCTCTCCCTCTCCCTCTCCCTCTCCCTCTCCCTCTCACTCTTCAGTCTAATTTTCTGGGGCAAAAAATATGGGAATTTGGCTCCCTCTCTCAAGTAGAATGCAATTTGATTTGTGTTTTTCTCGGTATGAATGGAACATCTGGTGAGAGGTGGAGCTGGGTTAATTAAATTTTTATTTGGGGTAATTTTGAATTGATTTATATTTAGGTTAGTAAAATATAATTTAATTTTGAATAGAGATAATTTTATTTGAGTTTAGTTAGTAAAATTCAATTTGCGTTTATTGATATTTCACCCACATATTTAATGCAACCAAACTAACTATTTTTCGTAAAAATATTTCTCATTTTAAGATGCATTTATTGAAACATCATCAACTCAAATCTAATCTTACTAACCCAATATAAACTCAATTAAAATTATCTCTACTCGAAATTAAACTATTTTTACTAACCTAAATATAAATCAATTCAAAATTACGAGTGTGGGTATAGTGATTGTGGCAAAATATTAACCATATTAATCACGATAACTCCCGCAATATAAACAAGTACAAGTGTCAAAATTTAATATTAACCATTAAAATTTTCAAATTTTAATTTGGATAAAATTTCTATTAATACAAAAGTATAATAAAACAAATAAAAAAATTATTTAAAAGTGTTATTTGGTTTAAATTTATTATAAAGATGTACACCATCTTTTCATAAAAATGTACACCAACCAAACCCACCCCCAAAAAAAACACAGCTACAGGTACATTCTTTTTCGAGTGACCACCCAAACCCCTCCCCTCGTGTACCCAAAGGCACCCAACCCGACCCCGCAACGCCACAAACCATTTTTGTCAGCGACCTCCCCAAAACGCCCCAACCATAATTTTCCCTTCTTTCTCTCTCTCTCCCTCTCTCTCCCTCTCTCTCTCTCTCATTCGCATCCCTACCTACTATCAATCAAAAAGCCTTCTAAGGTTATTGAGACTAGTGTCGATTATTCGCTTAAAAATAGAATAATTTATGAATTGGGAGTTTAGTATTGGATGCATGTTGCCCAAAAATTCAGGGCATGCACCGGAAAATGAAATTTAGTGGGCAAAAATGAGGTGCAAGCCGGAAAAATAGAAGTCTCGTCGAAAACATTGGACATCTCGTTGAAAAATATGGACGTCTCACCGTAATAAATGAAAGCATGTAACCATTGTTAATGGTTGTTCTCTTGATTTATCCCCTTGAAAAAATAACTTTATATCAAAACACCACTAAGCAAAATATTTTTCTATTCATTTATTGATATTTTATAAATAATTAGAAATGTTATTTTAATTACAATTAAATGTGAATAAATCAATGGGTGAGATTAAATCAAGACACATATACAATTCATATTGCGGGACTTATCGTGGTTACCATGATTATCATTTTGCGGCAACCACATTATATGTAGACCTAAGGTTGGATCAATTTGAGTTTCTCATTTGAGTTGTTGTTTTGCGTTGGATATAAATTCTCGAAAGTTGGAAGTTAATTCTCAATTTAATTACATATATAATTTCTCATGTTATGTTTTACCAATTAAAAATGGTTAATGTTATTAGTAAGCAAAATGCAATAATTATAAAGAATAGGGTTACACATCTTGCTATACAAGGCATTAATTAAATTTTTAATAATTTTTTTTTAATTTTATTATTTTAATTAATTTATAACAATAAAAATTAATTATAAATTAAAAAAATAGTTTTTTTAAATAACAGTAATAAATTGATATATTAAATTATATAATTTATTATACACAGTAAATAGATATGTCTCTTTATTTTTTGTCTATTTTAATTAATATACTTTTTATTCTTAATATCCATTATATTTAATGTTAATGTGAATAGTCCCAACATAAAATTAAATTAAAATCATATTAAATCTACCTACATGACATCCTTGTAACATCTTACATGTCGTCCATACATTACTTCGACTCAATTTTATATATATATATATATATATATATGATTGTAATTATCTTGTATATATTAAATGTTTTAATCATTAAATCAATATTTAATATATCAATTTTTTTTTACCTACATCTGAATAATTTAAGACTCTTTATTTGTTGACTTATAAACATTGATTTTTAATATATATATATATATATATATATATATATATATATATATATATATATATATATATATATATATATATATATATATATAAAATTATGCATACACCGCACCGTTTTTAAAAATTAGTTTTATTGTATAACTAAATAGTGGATTGACCCTTTTTTTAATCTAAGAACAGATATAGTAAATTTGATATGTTTATAAATGTGATCAATAATTTATTTAAAGTCAGCTCAAAGTATATTATTATTCATCTTTAAATTTCAAAATATAAGTCAAAAATGAAATGTCAACTATCAATAAATTTGTAAATAATTAATAAATTAACTTTACGAACCTATTTAATATATATGATCTATAATTGTGTTTATTTTAATTGTTAAACTGTGTGTTTCTTACCTTAAAATACATAAATATTTTATAAGTTTTTCTTAATCAATCGAATCAAAGTTTTATAAATTATATGCATCATAAATTAATTTTAATTTAATATAAACTCTCAATATTACTTAATAGTACATTTTTTCACATTGTATTTAAGGGATTGACTTATAAAAATTGATTTTTAATATATATATATATAATTTTATGCATACACCGCACCGTCTTTAAAAATTAGTTTTATTGTATAACTAAATAGTGGGTCAACCCTTTTTTAATCTAAGAACAGATACAGTAAATTTGATATGTTTATAAATGTGATCAATAATTTATTTAAAGTCAGCTCAAAGTATATTATTATTCATCTTTAAATTTCAAAAATAAGTCAAAAATGAAATGTGAACTATCAATAAATTTGTAAATAATTAGTAAAAATGTTTGAAGGAATGTTTAATATTTTGATCAAGTCAAAATTTTAACTATGTAAATCACAGTGTTCTGTAAGATAACATTTCAACTAGCATTTGTGATGGTTTTCAACATTTCAAGTAGTAAATCGAAACGTTAAACGAACCATGTTCCACAAAATTAGTTGTTATTAGTTAGTGGAAAACTATTTATGTAAAGGATAGTTGTTTAGGTAATAGATAGTTGTTAGATGTTAGCATTTAGCATATGAAAGGATATGAAAAATCATACTTGCATAGACCAAAAGTACACTAACGTATTGTGATCGGTTTATTTTAATTTTTATTCTTAAAATCCTCATGTTTTCACTGCAGTGTGTTACATATGATTGTGCTATATTATGGAAATGTATATTTGGTGTCAAATTTGTAGGTATATTTAGAATGATTAAAATTATATTAATAATTTGCCAAACATAAATAAATGAAGGGATATTATTTATAAGCAAAAATGGAATGTTACTTTTAAATATGAAAAGTTAATATTTTCAGTGTTTCTTAAACATTATTTGAGAAGCTATAAACTATTGCAAATGTTATTTGAAATACTACCAAGCTAAACACTAATATTTAGTTGGTTATAGTTTTGACTTGGTCAAAATGTTATATGTTATTCCAAATGCTAGCCGAACAAAACCTAAGAATATTTTTTTTTCACATTTAAAGTATCGTTTTATATTTTTTTGTTAAAGATATCCCTTTACTAATTTTATATTTGAAAAATCATATACACAAGATTATGTCAATTTATAATAATCAATTACATCCAACTCGTTAAATTTACTAATATATTTCATTCAACTAATCAGGTAAGCAACTATTAGCTAACTGTTACATTCTAATAGCTAACCACTATTTAAATCGCTATCCATATCCACTATTATACTTGCAAGACAGGACCAAAGTTGAAGTCTCTCTCCTAAACCCTAGCTTCCTTATACTCTCTAGGAAACTCTATCTTCTTCCTTTCTTAATGATTGTCATTGATTTTTTGTCAATAATAAGCCCTAATATCTGTTCCTTTTATGTTTTATCTAGTATTTTCCCTACAAATAATTATTTTTTTCATTTATGAAAGTATCCATACATTATTTGAATGAGTAGTGTTGTCTCTTTTTTTGGAGCGATTTATCGGTTTCTTTTCGTAATAGGTTGTATGTAGTTGAAATTGTTGATTGATTGTTATATTGATCTGCAACAAGTATTAATTCTTCAAATTCAGATTCATCGTAACAAATAAATCTATTCAACATAAAGGTAATACAAGACTTGTGAATCTTCTCGTTAGAGGTTATATGATGAAACAAAGATTGAGTGAAAGAAGAACGTTCGGAAGAGTTTTAATTATTTTTTTCAATCGAAATATTCATTTTATTTTTTAGTTAAATTTGTTGGAGTTTAAATTTTGTAGATGCGTATACGTTCAATAATAAAATTTATCAATTATTTTTTTAATTTAAAAAACCGGGCCAAAGTCGACATAACCTTCAGCAAGCTATCACCCAACTAAACAAGGTATTCATTTTCCTTTCCAAAGGCCTAGTAAAGCCCACTGAGGTACCCCACCAAATTATCCACAGCAGCCCACCCCACATAATTGTCTCAGTAGCCCACGCGACATTGACCAAAATCCAGCAGTATATAATTTTTTTTTGATAAATGAAGTTTTCTTAAATTTTTTATTTACAAATATTTGACAGTTTCTTTTGGATAGAGGGTAAATAATAATGGATATCAAATTCAAATAAAGTCACCGCTAAAATTAAAAAGTTAATCATCCATATAAAAAATTTATTACAACATTTTTAAACACTCACTTCCCACATATGACATATGAATTTACCTTTGGATGGAGGGAAAATGTTTTCATTATTTTTATATATCACTAAAATTTTTATTTTTTTTACCGCTAAAACAATTCTTTTTTTTTTTTTGGGGGGGTGGTCTTCAAGTCTCTTTACATATGAATTTACTTTCCTTTAAAAATGTTCTATAATGCCCAAAAACATAAATTTGGCGTTTAAACTATGCAAATAAAAGTTAGGCGTAAACTAAGTGTTTAATTTTTTTATTCAGATAAGTCACAAAGAGTAATACAATATAATGGGGAGAAGATAATCGAACATTCCTAGATCCTCAATCTTGTCCTTTAAGTCAAAACCCTATCGGTTAAATTAAACGTTTAGTAGTAGTTATATTTCCTGTTGCCGTATCAGTTACTGGTTAAATTAAAAGTGAACTTCAAGACATGCCTTTTGCTGTGTTGTGGTTGCATCTTCAAGTTGTTAGGATTTTATGAATTCGTGGGCGAATTAATTTAAAATGCAAGTTGTCTTGTCCAATGTATGCCCCATGACTAGTTTAATTAGTTGGACTGCCTTTATCATTTTCATTTTATGATCATCATCGCCTCACATCTCAGGAAAAGCTTTTGCCTTTGGTCGCTAGCTGGACATCTTCTTCGCTGTGTATGGCTTGTGACATCCATTAAAGAGGGAGTATATTATGCTTCTTCATTTGGTTTTGGAGACTTGTAAAATATTTGATCATAATATCAAAACTAAATACTATATTTATCAAGTTATTATAAGGGATTTTCATGATATATTATTACCGATCTTTTCGGAAGAACGTAATCCTTATTAGAAGGGTCTCGTCTCCTAAACATTTTTTTCAATTCAATAAAATAACAAATTAGTTAAAAAGAAACGACCTAGTTATTATTACATGCGTGTACACACACATACACAAAATGATAAATTATCAGCTCTGCTGACAATAGTATAAAACAGAAAAAATAAAACTATTCCTTATAGTATAAATGAAAATGTGATTATTTATGACCAAATTAACAATCGGGATGCTCTTCTTCTTCTTCTTCTTTTTTTGGAATTTTTCCGATGAAAAAAAGGGTAGAAATTAGTAAGTGTACAATAATATCAAGCTGGAGGTGGTTTTGGTAGGTCTTGATGAGATGACATTTGGACTTGGTTTGGTTTGTCATCCTCCTTTGGGGTCCTTTTGTAATAACAAGCGTAGAGGATTAGCTGAGCAGCACCTGATATTGCTCCAAGACCGTTTGGTATCTGCAAAATTATTCAGCAGGCCTTCTTGTCAAACTTTTAATATGATAATACATGTCAACATTAACTCGGGTTTTATTTATTAAGGAATGGTGTATTTTATATGTAACGGTAATTATATTCTACTTCGTCCAACCAAACACACCAAGAGAGAGAGAGAGAGAATCTACTTACAAGGATCCATGGATCAATAGGTAGAAAAGCATAAATTGTCCATATAACCCCATTGGCAAAGTTACCAACTGAAAGCCAAAAGGGCATGTACTTGACACTTTTGGTCTTTATCACTTTGCCCTGCCAAAAACATGCAAGCAAAAACCCAACATCATCTCCATCATAAATTAGCAGCAGACGAAAATAAGTGAAGAAGGAGGTGAAAGAGAGAGCAAAATATACCATAATTGTAAGGGGGAAACGTACATCCCTAAGCAAAAATCACACAGAGGATGCCCACAAATAAAGTTCTCTTCTCTGTGGTATGGAAACATAACATTGTTATTACAGCCACTATGGCCATAAATGCTGCTTCTACTGCCACCCATCGTAACACCTTCAACTGAAAATTCATCAACAAATTGTTAGTCAACTTCTATGTTTTTTCCGATAATTTTAAATAAAGGTCGATAAAAGGTGACCTGAATAGCACATTACAAATGATATACTCATACAAATACAGTTATTAAAAAAACCCACTCCTAATTCAATATTGGGCACGCCAATAAGTTAGAACTCTACTAAAATAGCCACTTAAAAAAATTCCATCAAATAGTTGCTTCGAAAAATACTACAGGTGACCCCAAACAAAAAAATATAAATTTCACTTAAGTCTTTATCAATTGCTCCTTATTAAATGTATAGTAACCTACTTTGAAGTTGTGATATGTATTTTTGCGTGTTTACTTCAACACCTTGCATTTTTCAAAAATTTCATATGAGAATTTTATCAACAGGAAGTTAAATGCGTTATTACATTACTGTCAAAAGTCTAAAATAGAATCGTACGTCTCTTTTAATTTGAGACTCTTGGAAGACTCTAATAAAGATATATAAAAGTAGTATATGTACAAGAAAAGGTATACAAACATAACTACTTTCCTCAAAAAAAAAATTATATAAATTGGGTCCTAATCCAACAAAGTAGTGCATAAAAGTCATGTAAGTGAATTTATTGGTCACATGATGAATAAATCACAAGCTTACATATATTTGTTTAATGTTATTTATTATATCAATATAGAACGATAACAATTATAACATATTTTTCACACGTCCTCTTATATGTGGACTATTATCAATACCCAACGCCTGACATGACACGATACGAGGGACGGTGGCATTGACACACCAATTACAAGACCGAGCAACATTGCTCTGATTAGTTGAGAAAATCTAGCTATAAAAGAGAAGGAGAGACAAAGACGACATCTTTTACGAACTGCCAAGTGCAAACAGTAAAAATCTTGGTTAGTTGAGAAAATCAACTCTTTGTTTGATTCCCTTCACCCAAGAGGCCAAGTGGTAGGTGGGAAGTGGGAATTTGCTTATTTCCTTATCCCTACGGAAATTTGCTCACACCAACTTAAGACCTTATGTTTGATATAAATTTGTACCACTTGTGTACATATACTACCACATTCCATGGCCGGTCTTTAATATTTTAATAAAAACGGTAAAACTATTTAATAAATTGCTGTTAATTTAGAGTTAAATATATTTATCTCAACTTAATATAGGTGTACAACCGTATTTATTCGATTTACACATTTGTTAAAAAAACTATACTATATTTATGATGGTTATGAAAGGGTAAGATCACAGTTTGATCTCTTCCTAATCAAATAAGTTGAAATAAACATATCAGATTCAACATGATATTATTCGCAACCTCTAGTTCAAAGTAGGAAAATTATTAGATATGAGGATATCAAAGCCTTCTCTATTCAACGGCTATAACGTATTCTAAAACATAAATGCCTAAAATGCAGACTTTGTGCACCAAACAACATTAGTTTGGTAAAATTAAGCCAAATAAAGTATGTCAACGGCTTCCTAAAACATTGCATGTTTGCTCGAAGAAGTAGCCGTGGAAAATTTATGGCTAGTGGGTAGATAGTTAGATATTTTATAGAGGTGGTAATCGGGTCAATAAGATCGGATTTGGATTTACTCACATGAATTTTTTAAATATCGAGTCAATTTAGATTCGTAATAACTTTTGTAGGTCGGGAGGTTGTTCAATTATAATATTATCGGGTCATGATGGGTTCAGATCGGATTACTCGTGAATTTAGATGGAAAACGAGTTGGTTCTAAATTCTTAGTATTACTTTGTTCTCAAAGCTACGACCTTTGAGGATTCGGCATACAATTCCACTTAGCTTCATGAGCTATATTCCCTCATTTTTGGGAAAATCTAGATATTTATAGACAAAAATACAATATGGGAAATAAATGTATTATTAATTTGCTTGTTTTTCATTATTTTTTGTTTTTTTTATCATTTTATTTAAAATTAGATAAGTTTGGGTGAAGATAATTTTCAGATTAATATGGCCTTAGGTAAAGTCACTTCTGAAAATCAGGTCATTTAGGGTTGAGTCACTATCGGGTCTAATGAACTTATAGATCAGGTCATTTTAGATATGTATTTAAAACTTTGGTTAAATTTTTAGTTCAGTTCGAATTGAGGGATAGATTTATGTAATCAAATTAGGTGGTCAGGTCAACTATTGCCACCGCTACTATTTTAGATAAAAAGTCAACGGCATAGATCATCTTTACTTTGATGATTACTTCCAGGGGTTTTTCTCCAAACCTTCCGTATCTTCTTAATTTTTTTTTAAAAAGTCAAGGTTTATTTTCCAAAACCAAAAAGATGCTATTTAGATACCAAGATCCAATAGTAAGCTTACAGATAGTTCAAAACTTTATTAATCCACTTTTTTTTTTTTTCCGATAATTGATAAGCCATATAAAGGATGATAATAAGTAAAGATACCAACAAACTAATCAAACAAGACAAAATACCATCTAACAACAAACAACCATACAAGACCAGCAATAAAAGAACCCTAACTTTGATGATTGATCTTTGGATGGAAACTGGGAGATGTTGTGGTAAATGTTTTCTCGTTTTGAATTATTATTTATCTTTTTTTATTTTTGTAGCCAAGATCTCACCGAAAATGATAAATTTCAAACTTTTGAGAAGGAAGAGAGAGATGAACATATATAATTAATTGTGAGTAGAGAAGCGCCGAACAATAAGCAAAATAGAGTTTCCAGAAGATAATAAATCCCTCATATTAGGCTTTCATAAGAGGGAAAATTATTGATTAAAATAACCCCAAAGTTATGTATAAATTAATAATTAATTAAAGCCTAATCCATTTAATTCTTATAATCCAAAATTTATTCCGTACAAAAATGACTAAAGACTGAAGTCTTGACGTCCTTATCGTCATGTCTTCTAACCAACGAAACAAAACAAAACTAGGAGAAAACTCCTCTACATGGAGTTGTAGGTTCATCACATCTCCAGAACTTTTGCATTAAACTCTATCCATCACTTTCTTTCTACCATAATCTTACCGACACCACCATCTTTATTTTTTCACTCATTAATGCTATTTTAAACTCTTCAAGACGACTAAAGTTTAAAGCTTTTGATGTCCTATTATTTTTTGTCTTTAATAATTTATGTATTTTTTAAAATAAATTTTAATAAATTTTTTCAAAGAATGTCTAAAAACATCTTCAAAGTAACTCTTTTGATTACCACCTTACTTTTTACTTTTCTGGCGTAGGTAATTTTCCCTTGTTTGGGTGTTAAAACTTAAATCCCTACTATTGATCCACGATTGAGCGATTGTAGTGTACGTAAATTTTCCTTTCTTTGGGAGATCAACCAATAAATAGGTGCTTGTGTATCAAATTTGGTAGGTCGTGTTTAACTAATGACTTGGTCAAAAAATTATTTAAGGTATTTGATAAATTGATTTTTGTAATAGTATTCTTTTATCTTAAAAAGTTATTTACAAAAAATTATTTTAATAACTTTGTGTGATTAAATTTTTATAAATTAGTTTTTTTGTCTTACATCTTGTTGAGAAACAGATTGATTTTACCAAATACTTTTTTCTATAAACAATTAAATGTAAACCGCCGACCAAACAGCTTAATCCAATCAGCCAACAACCAATGACTAGTTTAATCAGCCAACAAATAACAATTAAAAGTTGATTGTCAAATAAGACCTATATCAAGTTAGTTTGTGTATCCCCCTTCATTTGATATGTAATAACCCTAATTAACTAGTTCAATACTGAGCTTATAAAAGGAATCGCCTACTGTACTTAAAGAAAAAGGACGGGATCCATAATGTATAGGTGCTTTTTAAAATCTAAAAAAAGTATGAGTCTTTGAACTATATGTATGTAAGCATTTGAGTAACTTCAATTCCTCGGGGTACTCTCATCTTAGCCAACCTACTATAATCATGATGTGAAAAGAAATTACAGCATATATAGAGAAGAAAAAGAAAAGAAGGATTAGGTCTAATGTACATACCCGGCCCTTTCTATCAGCATACGTGAAGAATATGAGAAGGTAGAGAATCTCAATAGAGAGGCCAATGCTGTTGGTGGTAACCACTAGAATGCTGTTTGGATGGACAAATGGAAGGCCATAAAATACCCACAACATGCAATTCATTGTTGTCGCCAAGTATGGGTCTGGCTTGAACTGCTCCACCGACTTCTTTTTGTATATTTCTATAAATGTTGGCCTGCTCACATCAAATAAACCATTGCCTTTTCATATATCGTCCCCTAAGAAGTTCTATATTTATTCTATTTCTAAAAAATTTAGATTGATGAGTAAATTATTAAGGTATTTTGTTAAATTTAGGCCTTAGTTTAATCAAATAATGCATATAAGTTTGTGATGAGGTTCCACTCCAAAATTAAATGACAATATGAGGAGTAACTCACAATTTCATATATATGCTCCACGTTATCTAGTTTATTAATATGGGACAATATTCACTTTCATATTCTTTACCTCTTTGTCTCATAATATTTGTTGTGAAAAGTAAAAAATGAATAATTTGGAAATGATAATTTTTTACTCTTTTGATTTATCCATTGATGACTATTTATAGTGGATTGAAAGAGTGACATATGTTCATCCTGACTTCAAATTCATATATTTAAGGGGTTTATGGGTTTTGGATTAAAATAAATTGTACTTTAAGGGTATTGAACGTTTATGTATTAAACTATAAACTTGACTGATTATGCACCGTACTTTGAGGGTGAATTTTTTTTCTAAACCACCACCTATTAAGGGGCGTCAATTCGGTTGTTTTATGACATGTTAAGTTAAGAAAACAGGAATTACTGTGCTACACCCCACTAAATCAGTTATTCTCAACTTAACACATCATAAAACAAATGAATTGCCCCTCCCCCAAAATACGGCGTATAATAAGTTAACTTTATAATTTTGTATATAAACGTCCAAAACCCCAAAATACAGTTTATTTTAATTCAAAAATCCTATATTTAACCATAACTAACTCATCAGTTTATCAACTGATAATGAATTTTTATTATTTTTGATGTGTTGAGATGATAAGTATAGACTTGTAGAGACCGACAGAAACAGTACTAGAAGAAAGCTAACATGGTGAATGAACTAAGGGTATTTGGCATTTTGCAAAAACAGATTAATTTGTTGGTTATGGGGAAATGTAGAACTTACATTGGGGAGGCAAAAAGGAAGCCAGAGATCACATTTCCTGCGCATATAGACAAGGTTGAAGTTCAGCTTCAATTATTTATCCCCATTGATATATAGGATAGGAGAAGAAGAAGGGCCAAACCAAAAAATAAATAAAAATGAAATATTCAAAAATTAAAAATGAGATTGAAATATTAAAGATGAGAAGTAGAAAAGTTTCTATGTATCTATTTTTGCTTTTGAGTGACCCGATCCCGAAGTCATTGTCATCCATAAAAACTTATCTCTAAACAATATTCACATGTTTTATACTAAGGGTGTCAATAATTAACTTAATTTAACTAATAAAATGTTGGTCTTTAAAATTTTGTTATTATGGGCCGAGATTTAAGTCATGCATATTTCATACCACACTTAAAAAGAAAAAAATTATTATTATAACTTATGTTATTTAAAAAGAATAAAAAGTTCGTACTACCGAACCCAAGAGCAATAAAAACTTGAGAGGAGAAATTAGGAAGACATCATAGCATTCAACTCCTCAGAGCTATACATGTGCAGGCTCATGGGTAACTTTGTTAATTATTTAACTTTTTTTCGATCCCTCTAAAAATTAATAAGTTCAAGGCTGTAAGAACAAACAGCAAACCCACCACCAGCAGCCACCCAAATAACTAAAACGACGTGGGAATTGGAATGCTCGATCTTTCATTGTCTGCATGCTTTTGAGGCCTTCCATCGACAGGACACCCTCCCATAACACTGCTTAATCAGCAACATGCTGCTGATACACTGTAACGTCTCTCTCTCGCTCTTGCTTACTGCTATTAGTGTATGGTCATACATGAACTTTTAACAATTTAACATACTCATACATGACTCATAAGTTTTCATAAAATTGAAGAATATTTAAATTAATGAAGAAAAAAATAGCATACGAAAATGATACCTTTTTATTCTTCTTGTGTTTTTTTTTTCTTATTACTCTAAAAAATTTTAAATTAATATATTTTTTTTCTTTTAAGGGATTCATCATTCGAAGGGAGGTAGACTACTAAAAATTTTACATTTTATTTTATTTTTTTCGCTAAAAAAGGCCTGGCAAATGAAAAATTGGGATAGAATCCTATAAAATCTCCCCCTTCAAAACCGGACGTGAAAGTTTCCTCTCGTCCGGCTCAAGTAGTTACCGCAAACAAAGAAAGAAAGGAATTCTCGTTTTCAAATAAATTGACAAAAATATCTAAACCAAAAGATCTACTCCTTACTTAATACGAAGAGTATAACATGCATATCATTGCTCAAATTTTTGAAAAATTAGAAGATAATATGAAGAAGAATAGCGTGTCATTGTAATAAATCGCTTAAGCAAAAAAAGAAAAACAACTAAAATTTTTATTGCATAAAATATGAATTCTGAATAAACATTACCTATGACACCTATAACGTTCCTTGTGATCAGGAGGGAGTGCTTCATCCTTGGCAGAGAGAGGCAGAGAGAGAGGGATAGAGAGAGAGAGGGTGAAGATTATGGAATATGATGTAGAAAGGATATATAAAAGAAGTTAGCTGGCTATGCATGCATTTATAGCAAGAAAAAGTTTGTAGGTGATAAGAACAAGTACCAAACATAAAGTGAACAAATTGAATAGAGCACACAAAGTCTTATTTATTTTCAACTTTATCAAACAACACTTTTGCTTCTATAATTCTTTAATCTTTTTTAGCAACTAATAACATAATTATTCTCTTTATCTCGCTACTGTTTTTTTATAAAAAATCTATTTTTATGTAAATTTAATATTAAATTAATGGTTATGTTAATAATTAATTTTCTTTTATTTACAACCGATTGAGCACATAAATTAAGGGAAACCCTTTACCTCTGTCTCAAAAATGTGTATACTTTGCATACTCTTGAGAGTTTTTTGCCCAAAACACAATTCTTGATTTGATTTAATTTTTCATCCTAAGTACCATTTCTTATTTCCTTTGCAGTCATAAATCAAGAGAGAGAGGGATAGAGAGAGAGAGTTTTTAGCTACTACTCGTGCAAACTGACAGTCATAAATCAAGTGATCCACCGATTCCAGAACCCCCACGCATATTTGATAAGCTGAATCAATCTGGGGATTCATTTTTGCTAATCTATTTCTCACTGGCATTCTTTTACACATGCAAAGTTAGTAGCTAAAGTGTTTTGGAACATTCATCCTGGCCCAAACCAGAATTGTCCATTTGATTTTGTACTTGACATTAACATGCCATGTATATCCATTAGCAGAGGAATATTTGCCTTTATCATGTCCTGCTCAGCACCATTTCTTATTTCCTTTGCAGCCCCCATTTAAAACGTTCCTTAACCTGGAACCTTTTTCTCCAATCCAACAGACACATCTGCTGCTGGTATGTAATCCCATCAGTCTGTATGCTTCAAGTACCTTTCATGGATCTATTTGACCCAAAGTATATCCTTCTTTGTGGCTATGTCCCAAACCAGTAGTTTTGCAATTCTTTCCTTGTTCCAACTATCCATGTTTTTGATCCGCAATCCTCCATATTTATTCGGCAGACATGCATTTATCCAAGCAACATAACGAGGCTTTTTATACGTGATAGCAACTCTTCCTACATAATGCAGTAACTTCATTAATTACCTCTTGACGAAGTGTGATGCCCAGAAATCGTATAATCCCACCCAATAGTAACCAATTGATCAGAACTATCCTCAACACAGGATATATGCATAGTTGTCCGTACTTTAAGCTTGGCTGTGATCTTCTCCACTAATCATCTGCATTCCACTTTTTTGCTTAGTTTGCTAGCTGTAATAGGAAACCCAAGATATCTAAATGTAATGATCGTTCAGTGCCTGAGTCCTCTCCCTTCCTTACAGAAACCATACTCCCCCCGTTGATATTAATAGTGAAGTTTGGAGATGAAATGCATGCTAAAATCCATTTCGGGAATTTATATCCTTGCCAAATATTTCATTGTGAGCACAAAAGGTGAAGGTGAGAGTGGGCTTATATTCTGTCATGAGGCAAAGGTTAGTTCATAAGGTTCAAGTTGCAAATAAAAATTTAATCCCTAGTTATTTAGTTATGATCCAGATGAAATAATTACCTACTTTAATAGTGATGATGATGATAAGAAGAAAACAATTAAAACATCGTCACTATTCTTTTTAAAATATGAATTATGTTTGTCATAAATTGGACAACTTATTATTATCTGAATAACATGAAATATAAAATACAAAATCCGAAGTATGGAATATTGAGTAATCAACATAAACTTGATGAAGAAACATAGAGAAATCTTGACAATCCACTACAATTAAGGTTAAAAAGATATGCCCTAATATACGTTAAAAATTACCTAGGATTTTAATCTTGGGGAAAAAAAAAGAAGTGGTAGCAGTATTTCTCACTGAAAGATTTTAAAATGCAATTTTAGTCCCACCCCCTCCCCCACATTTAGGGGAAAAACTGTTGAAATTTAAACATTTATTAGCATTGTATGGTGCCAGATGTAATATATTTCATCCGTTTCATAATACTTGTTGTTTTAGAGTTATGAGGGAATGTCAATGAAACGAAAAATTCATGACAAAATTTGTATTAAAAGACTAAGTAGCTCCAAGATTTTAGTGGAAATAAAATAAGTTAATGAAAAAAGAGAGAAAAAACAATTAATAAAGATAACATTAGTAAATTAGTCATTAATATATTATTAAAATTATAAAATGACCGATATTATAAAATAAAAAAATTAATTAAAATAATATATATTAAAAAATCGAGAAAGTAATTCACTAGTATTTAATGTCGACATGCTTGAAAAGAATAAAATGCAATTGAAGTGATGTGAAGAGACTCAAATTTAGGTTGGTGGCTCAGGACTTCAATCAAACAAAAAAGTTTGAAATTGACAAAATCCTTTAAAATAAAGCAACATTATTAGTCAAACTCTCAAGATTAAAAACTAATTTTTTATTTGAATTTTTTTGAGGAGAATTCCTTTACAATATTACTAAAATAAGAGAAGATAATTGTTGTGGTGAGAATGTGGTTTCCTAAATTAGCATTGTATGGTCCCCAGATGTATACTACTGACCTGCCTGTGGCTGGTTGAGATTTCTGAAGCATATTTTCTTGATTGTTTTGATGCTGAATTGACTTGTATTGGATTACAATGGTCTCGATACCCACTAGGAATATATGATGTTTGTGCCTAAAGCTTATCTACAAGGTCTTAAGGAAGTGATGTTTGTGCTACAGGTGCTTAAGGAAGTGCTCTAAGGACTACTGTCCTTTCAGATTCTCTTCAGACTACATTCATATCATGATAATGAAGAAAAGAGTGCTCAGAGAACTTGTCAGTAGTGTCAAGATGTGGAAATGGAGCATTTGATCTATGTATACGCATCTACGGTTAATTTTACATTAGGTATGAGAGAATATTGTGATCTAACAAAAATGTATCATTTAGTGCGGCAAGCTTAAGGTTGATATCATTGTGGGTTAAACCACTCTGGGTTAAGTCAATTCCAATTTAGTTATCCGAGTCATTGGGTGTATTTGAGTCGTACTCCTTTCAATTGGATTGTATTTGAGTCAAATCAAACTCAAACAATTTTAAGATTATAAGTTCAGGTTCAGCTCAGAGTGAGATCTTTTATGGCTCGCGCTTGTCTAAGATTCGAGCCTAAACTTGACTATTCTAAGGCTTTAAGGATAAGATCCGATAATTCGAGAATAAAAAATAATCTCATCTTTTAGGATTTGTATATACACCTTGTTTATTGAGGTTTACATGTATCGAAATTATATAACAACTGATATTTCATCAATATTATATTGTTAATAGGTGATGTGACACTACATTACAAAAGAACATCAGTACATAAATGGGAATTTTTTTTCAAGGATATTGTCAAAATTGAGTGAATTATTTGGCAATATTGTCACCGGAAAATACCTCTCCCAGCCAAACGAGTGCCACCATCACGTCAAGAAGTAAGATCTTCCCCTAAACACATCTATGGTTTTAATTTATGAGTTTCTGTCTGAATTATTTTAGGATATTGTCAACATTAAGCGCTCCGTTTGATTCTAAGAAAATTAGAAGGAAAGAAAATAAATGTGGAAAATGAATTTCTTTTCCATGTTTGAATTGAAGAAAAATGAGAGAAAAAAGTTTCATGGAAAAACTCATGGAAACTTTTGTCAATTTAGTCAATGATATTTTCCTTCCAAAATTGAGAGAAAAATGGAAGAAAAACTCACAAAGAGAGAGAAATGGAGAAAGAGAGAGACTTCTATTAAGAAAGAACATTAAAACTTTTCTCTCTCCTCTCAATTAATCAATACTATTAAATATTTTCTCTCTCCTCTCAATAACAATGTGGTGGATGGGTAAAATGTTGGAAGAGAATTATAATTTTTTTCCTCTATTTTTTCCTTGAACCAAACACAAGAAAAAAATCAATTTCCTGTTAACTTTTTTTCCTCATCACTTTTTTTCCATTTAAATTTTCTTTCCAACCTATTTTCTTAGAATCAAATAGAGCCTAAGTGAAATTATTTGGGAATATTGTCAAATTTATTTGGGGATAGGGCACAGGCAAGTGCTCTTTTTGAAATTTTTTGGGTCAATTTGTAATTTGCTCAATTGTGTCCTCTCCATTGAGAGCTTATGGGTTTTGGATATGGAAGTTGAGTTTTGAAGACTTAAAATTATATTTTATGTATGACATTGCAATTCGAGGTTAATAGAAAGAGAAACAAAAGCATTGGTACTTTCAGTCACACCCCAAAATTGTTATCAGTGTTCTTTATATAGAAACACTAATACTTTTTCCTTTTCAGAACTTATTTCTCATGAAAAATATTTATATATAAAAATTACGTATAGTAAAGTTTCAACAAAAAAGGCATTTTTTTGTATTTTGGTGAATTTTGGTGAAATAAAAATACTTAAAGATAATATTATCATAACTAATGTAAACATTTGATGTTATAATTAAAAATAATATTTTTTATTTATTGTTAATATCTAATTCTCATTTAATGGGAATTATTCTAATTGTACTTAAAATCATATTGTCTAGGATGGGAATTGACTCGGTTAAATGGAGTGAGTATTCTAATTGTACTTAAATCATATTGTCTAGGATGGGAATTGACTCGGTTAAATGGAGTGAGGTTTCTCCTAGTGAATAAATGGGTTTAGTTGGGTTGACCGAAGGTGATCCTTTCTAAATTTGTTTTAAATGAAGCAAATATATACAAATCCACCTTATAATATGCAATTATTGTTACTTATATATATAAAGTTGAATAAAATTAATATATGATTAATATATAGGATATTTATGTGACATGGTAATGATGTAAGATAATTATATAGAATGTTTAGATGGTTCATACATTTAATTAAATTAAAAAATAACTAATTTTTTACAA
Source organism: Talinum fruticosum (assembly GCA_021018815.1). Lineage (NCBI taxonomy): Eukaryota > Viridiplantae > Streptophyta > Magnoliopsida > Caryophyllales > Talinaceae > Talinum > Talinum fruticosum. Next base: position 1,131,592 of record JAITYX010000094.1, on the reverse strand, counting down.
AATTACATATCATATATTTAATATGTTGTATGTATATATTTGTAAAACTAATTTGTTTTAACGTTGAGAATAATATCAAGTAATATCATCAATTTAGATAGAATATTGTCATTCACTCTATTGACAAATTTGTTTTTCAAATCCATGTCACCGATTGACATATCCATATCCACGTTGTATCACAAATTCTTATATGCACCTGAGAGGTCATACTCCCGGATGCCACGTCATTTAAAAATTATTAATGTATTTTTTTAAGATAAATTAAAAAATTAGAATATACTATTATAACTAATTTATCCTACTGTAATCGATTTAAATTTTTTATTTTCAACATAATATTCTCTTAAGATAAATTTTAAAAATCAGAATATCCTATTGTAACTAATTTATACTTTCCGATTTTTTATTAATTTTCTTTTATCACATGATAAATTTTAGTTTTTTTTAAAAATATCATTTTTTTCTTGTCATTTTTTGTCGAAGCCACCAATAATCATCGTGTGACTGTTTTACTTCAATTGTTCATAAATCATGTTAACTTATTCATTAGGCCATACATATTTGTAAACGAGTTATGTAATAATTGTTCACTGGTAATTATTATCCAATCAATATGAAACTATTTATCCTGAATTAATCAAATATATATTTCAGTGAACAATTCATTTGCTCCGAATGAACAAATATTTATATTTCATTTAGCAAGTTGACTTTTTAAAATGAACAAAATATATCATCACAGTGAACAAATAAGCATATGTATATGAATGCATTGTAGAGTACGAGATGAACAAATCGTCAATGTGAAATTATTTGTCTCTAATTAATCAAATATTAATATTCTCAGTGAACAATTCATTTGCTCCGAATGAACAAATATATATATTTGATTGAGCAAATCGACCTTTTACAATAAACAAAATACATTATCACAATGAACAAAATAAGCATAAAGCATATGTACATGAACAAATTGTAGGCTATTGATGAACAATTATGAATAAATAAACACTATCTTAGGTGAAATGCACTTGTTTCTTTGATTGATCTTTCGATGAAATTTCTTCCATTTTCGAATGATGGATTGCTTTTTTCACAACAATTTTTGCTCCTCATTATAATCTTCCTTAATTAAACATGTTTCCTTGTTGACGACTTCAATTTAAGTAGGCTCACCATCTGTGTTTGAGATTCATCGTCTATTGCAATTGAAAAATTTAGTTATTATTGTCATAAATAATTAACTACTATATTCATGAAAAAAAGTCAAAAATAATGAACAAACAGTTTTTTACAATGAATAACTTAATATAAGGAAATGAACAATCAAAATTATATGGTTGAACATTTGAACATAAGAAAAATGAACAGATCTTTTAGTACCGAATTTTGATGAACAAAATACTTTAAAACAATGAGTAAAAAGTATCTATGGATGAACAATACAACAAAAGACAGTCAACAATCAAAATTTTATGGTTGAACATTTTAACCTAAGAGAATGAACATATATATTACAAACAAAATTTTGATGAACAAAATACTATAAATAAATGAATGAAGAGTACTAGCACACAGGTCAAATATTATGGAAAATAATTGAATTGATGAAAAACACTATACAATGTAGATATCATTGAAATAAACCCATTTTATGCATGTTTAACTAAACTTGAAGTATATTACACCACAAAAGAGATTATACCTTTTCTTTTCCTGATATTGTAGATTGTTTGTGCTTTACTACATTCCTCAATCGCTATTTACCACCGAATTTTGAAAGAGGATTTACGATTTTCGCTAAATATTGAGTAATGATTGACGGTTTTCGCTAAAAAATATGGATGAAATGCACATATCGACGACGCAAAACGAGAGAAGAGTTTATTAGTCAGAATTCAGGCGAGGATAAGCAACGTGAGAGGGAGGTTAGCGAGGACGAGCCGGTAGAGAGACAAAATCACAGGAAATTGAAGATACTCGAAGTGAGAGAAAGACGTGAGTAAATAATTTTATGAATAAAGTAGAAAAAGAATCCAAATAATAATTAAAGTTACGTAGTAAATCATAAAGAGACCCTAATAATAAAAAAAATTACACAAATTTTTTTTTCCACATCAACGTATAATTCCACCTCCAACATTGTCATATATGTCAGTAGAGATGCCTCATAGGCGCCGGTAGCTAACTTTATGTTATATTTGCCAAATGCGACTCACCACAATTCATTAAGGGCAGTTTTACTATGCATCAAAATAATAAACTATGCATCTCACACGCCCAAATATTCTAAAACCTCAGTTCCATTGATTTGGAAAATGGAGGAAGGAAAATTCAAGTGTATTGAAGAGTTGCTATCAAATTCTCAGATCCCCATCAAATTGTGACTTCCAAAACTCAGAAAGAAAGAAATCATCCAAAGTCCAAACATACAAAAATTTCACTTTCTCACTATGGGACTAGCCACCAACTGAAATTTAACTGGGCAAATATGATCGTCTCTTCAAAAGCATTTCTTCCTTGTCTCCAACTCGGCCAGTCATAAATAGAATAATACCTCGCGGCATTCAGAGTGGAGAAAAAAGTATCCTTGTTTTCAGTATCTGGAAACGCATATGAAAAATGGCACAATGTTTCCTGATGTTCTCACATGAAGTCATAATCATCCGGATCATCATAGCCAGCAGCAATAACTAGATCATCATCAGGTTTATCTACATGAAGCTGTTTCTTCTTTCCACCTATAAGAGCAGAATCCAAAGCAACATCAAAAGGACCATCAAAGCAGGTGGTTCCTATAAGTAATAGCAGGAATAATGTACTTCTATCTAAAAAAATGAACTGAATATGCAAGAGAATGCATTTATAAAAAAAATTTGCCAATTAACCCAGAAATGAGTCATAACAGATATGCTCCCCCTACCGACTAAAGTGATGAATAATGCTATCCTGGAGCAACCAAAGCCTCCAATAATCAGCATTCCACTGTTCAATATCTCCAAACAGGAGGGAATAACATGAAGAATATGGAGCATGCCCCCCCAAAAAAAAAAAAAAAAAACAAAACACAACAAGAAAAAAGAGCACATTGTGCATAAAGCACCTCAATCCTTGTCCAGACAGGACTTCAGTGCCTCAAGCACTATAGAATATACTTCCAAAGACAAGGCAAGCCACAAGATGACTTCAATAAATTGAACCATGTCTTCTAGCTCATAGGGATTACAATCATCCCACTGTTCTGTCAATGCATGGCCACAAAACCATTATACAATCATAAATGTCAAGCATTCCACTTGAAACAAACATTTTAGTCCTTGGCTCAATCCATTATTTTAATAAGGAAAATAGTATATGTTCATAAAATAACGATCAGATGAATGAATGAATGGACAGATAGGTCCAATAAAAGGCTATATATACATCCAAAAATACAAGCAATCCTTATAGTCAGCCACATCAAAAGAGGAAAAGCAAAAGTTCAAGTTATCCCCGAAATATATAGTCTTGATAAACTTGTCTTTTAAACACTAAAGAGAAGTTTCAACACCCTTGAAGGCTCTCACGGTTTCTTACTCTCCAAATACTCCAAAAATAAGGAGGTAAAACCATAGCCGCCGACTTTCACTTTCAACCGACGGAAATCCCCCCCAAAAAAAGTTCCAAATATATAAATCCCAATTGAATTAGAAGCATCGCAAAAACGCCCAAGCTACTGAAAGCAAGCTCCCAAAGCGCCCTAGAAAATTGACAATGAAGCAGCAACTCGGTCTGTTGATTCCAAATTCCTTTGCACATAAAGCATCTATCCGCCAAGATTTTTCCCCTTTCATATGCAGCCTGAGTTCTTAGCTCAATACACAGCTATTAGAAGACAAGCTCCCACACACTAAAGGCCAAACAATGTAAAAGAATAATGGATGGACAGTTGTAATATGAAAGAAGGTTAAGTGACAATCAAGAAAGCAGGTAAAACAAAAGATAAACTCAATTTCAACAAATAGGCCCATGGAAATCTATAGAAACATTAACATCAAAGAGCAAGTTTGATAATTGATATACTCCCACACACAATTACTTGGCGATAAATTTGTAAGGAACTTCAGGAAACCACTGCAAGCAGAGCTTGATTACATGAGATGCTCCAAAAGCAAAACTTGTCTCCCCCCAAAAAAAAAAACGAGGGCACAAAGAAACAGCATACAATCCTTTACCAGATAAAAACCTAGAAAATATAATAAGTTGGTGATCCAATCCAATAGAAATTTGTAAAGCACATAAACAGACAGCTAATGGAGACTGATTACACAGTATGGCTTCAAAAAGCACAATTCCTCTCCGATCAAAAGATAACTAGAGGACACGACAGCCCTATACAAATGAAAACTAAGACAAGAAGCCACAACTTGGATAAAGGGTGTCAGACACAGAGTTGGCACTCATCGAAGTTATAAATCAAGGACACGGGCACGCTCATAGTTACCAAGAAAGCTTCCTGGATGGCATAGTCCGGAACTCGGATTGCTGCTTTTCACATAATTTTAGTTTAATTTTGGCTTTGGATCGACTATTCCCGGACGCAGATCGCGGGGACGTGGTGCGATCCCAGTAAGACATGGAAGACAAGCTTCGTCGTTTACATGTGAAAGCTACACTTTCAAATTACTTCTTCTATAACATTTCATTTTTGAAAATTTAAATCCAAAATCTATGTCCGAATACAATCGATACATAAAAAATCCAATCCATGTACAAATACAATCAATACATAAAAGAATCACTTAAAAATCAAGGAAGAAGGAAAAGATCCATGTCTTTTATTTTATTTTTGTTCTTTTCATAGCTGCTACTTTAGAGTATGGATCTGTCTCTTGGACGCCTATCTCATGTGCTATAGGTAAAGTATTGTGACGACATAAATATGGTGGAGCAAATTGGAGAATCCGGCTATCATAACTCATAAAGGAAATGAATAGACACCATGAGAATCTTGTCAAAAGTTCAGGATCAAACAGCTAGTGCGCTTGGCTACATGACATACACAAAAGCACTTCAACAACTTCAAAGAACACCCAAAAAACAGCAGGGATTCACAAAGTTATGCAACCCACTGTTCCCCCAAAATCCCTAATCATGGAGAACACTACAAAGTGAGTACAACAGAAATAAGAAGATTCCTAACATAAGGAAGATTTACATGAGATACCCATGGTTCCAAATAATCCAAACAAAAACAGATCTCTCAAAAGAGTAAAAGTGAAGAAATTGAGAACCTAGCTCTCCACAAGCTTAAGCTCATCCCATGATGACTATTTTGCTTTTATTTAATTGGGAATACAACAGGTTACGATACCTTCAAATACTTAGCGAGCTCCATACTTATGGAAGTTCATCATCCCTAATGAACACAGGACTCATCACCTAAGAAGCACTGACACTCTGTCCAACTTACTATATTCGTGTCTTGACACATTTCACAGACCACACCCTTTGAATACTCTTGGACAATCTTGGACACACACCCAACAAATAATAAGTGTTTTATCATTGGCATGTATAGCATACATCCAATGCGAGTGGGTTGTGTTTATTCATATCAAAACAGGAACACAGCCTTCTACATGACTACTAATAAAATGAAGTAACACAAATAAAGTAAAAATGCGTCCAGTACACTCGTGTCCTAATATATTGACAACCCATGTGTCAAAGTCTCCATTCCAAATCATGTTCAAATCTCATATCAATGTCTACAGTTCTTAGCTCATTACTCTTATACATAAATCATACAAGAAACACTGTCTAAGCAATCAAACAAGCTTGACAGTAGATCCATACAAAGGTTGCTTGCAAGTTCGGCTTTGGCAAGCTGATCTAAATCCCAACTGCCCACATTGTCATCACACATCTGGCAAGATCTTAATCACATATTTGCCATTTGATCATTCACTAGTCTTTTTTGTCTCTGCTACATTTTCCAAATCTATAGAAATTCATAACCTAAAATCCTGCATAAGAAGGTTGTGACTGTGTGAGGGTAAAAACTTAGAAATAGCACCCTTCTGGTCACAGCAAGGCAGCTTCACTCAGAGTCTGGATTGAAAACCTTTGGACCGTCTACTACCCAAAGAAAAACGACTGGTTACAGCGAGGCAGCTTCTCTTAAAGTCTGGATTAAAAACCTTTGAACTGCCTACTAATCCACAAAAACGAGAGCATAGTTTCACGAGGCGTTTTGCTATTGTCCATTACAATACAAGAAAATTTTTTTCCACAAAGTGATTTCTCAGATGATGGAAGTGGACCTTCCTCGGCTATATTTTGACAAAGAGAAAGAACATGGAGGCACATAAATGTTAGACGTACATCATTTTGCAAAAGAATCACCAACACATACCTGCTTTCTTTTTACCAGCATTGGCCTCCTTTTCTGCCTTTAGCTTTTCATTTGCAATTGCCGTAACAGAAGAGGCAACCTCCTTTGCATCTGCAGCTTTTAAAGATGTCATCGACAGCCTCATCACTGCCTTCAGTAGGCCAATATAATGGTAGCTTTTCTGCAGCATCCAAAACGAGTTATGGAGATTGAGGCTTCCCTCAGCTACCCATCATCCAACAACAAACTGAACCAAGAAAGAAATAACAATAACAAATAAATGGAGAAGAATCCATGCTTATGTACCTCATATGGACGAAGCTTATGAGAAATAAGTTCAGCATATTCCACAAAGTCGCTTTCAGACTTAGGTATAAAATTATCAAGGGTTCTGTCATCACCCTTCTTGGCAAACAGCTCTGTGGTGGACCTATAATCTGCCTCCTCCACAAGCCTGCATCCCAGAATACTTTCAGCGACATGGCAACAACAATCATCAAAAGAAAGCTAGACGAACAATTACATTAGCCGCAAAGGAGCCTATAAGATTTTAGCCTTTGATCAATACTAAATTTCATCATCAACACTCCTTGTTTCTGGGGACAGTAGGATGTGTTTACTTTTTTAGTGAGGAGCCTTCAAAGGTTTTTGAATGTCAGCAACACCACAGAAAAAAGTCCCAAGTCTCACCCACGTTTACCACACAGTTTAAAAGTGCCACAAAAAAGCTCCCAGAGAGAACCCCAGAGACTCTAGCAACCTCCTCACTACCTTATTTCACATCTCAAATTCTCAATATTTTCTGCTTGAATAACCAGGATTTTTTTTCCTTTTTGGAATAAAGAAAAGAGAACAAATAAATTGAATCAAGTGGATGGATGCAAAGCAAGCATGCTACAAAAGGACTATATACAACCAAAATATAGATTATCCGCAAAATCTACAAATCAAAAAAAGATTCGCAAAAATAGCTACTATCCAAAAAATAGAGTTTTCATAATCTTATCCTTAAAACACTAAAGAGAAGTCTCCACTCCCTAGAAGACTCTCCTGTTTCTAGAGTCAAATGCTTAAAAAATGGCATGTGGGATATGCAAGGCTTTCTTCTCTTTAGCTTTTCTCCCAAAGTAGCCTTCCCAAGCCACAAAATGTCTCCTTATAGAGCTTGAAAGAACCCAAGAGACTCCCAAACAAGTAAAGGCTAACTCCCATAAAGCTCTAGCAAAGGGCCTATGCAACAGCAAATGATTAGTAGACTCAAAATCACCTTTGCACATAGGACATCTATTAACAAAAATCTGGCCTTTCTTTGTAAATGATTAGTAGATTCCAAACAAATAAAGCCTTCTCTTTAGGCTAAATCAGGTTGTATCTTAACAACAACAAAGAAGTATATGACCCAAGAGCACTTGTAAACAGTGAACCTTCAATTCCAAGGCCGTCAAAATTAATTAAGCTAATTGATGTTTTTAGTTTCCCACAAACAGAGAGACAAATAAACACTCAGATTTAAACAAATAGTAACGAAAGAAAGTCCAAATTTAAACCTGAAATTTTGGCATCCCCTTTATCTTCACCACTAACAGCACCGTATATGCCTGGTTTAAACACTGTACAAGCCTCCTATTACAGCACAACCCTCAATTCAAAAATTAGGGTTCTTCAGTTTAGGCAAAATTCCAAACAAATGAAACAATTGCATGCAATTAGATGACGGTTTCTCCTCAAATTGAATAATATAGCCGAGATAAGTGTCATTTTAAAGGTATTTGTGTATTTTTCATGGTGTTTTTCCCCCTGTTCTCTCTCTCCTATGACGTTTTTCCATGAAGCGCAGAAATGCGTCGCCTGAGGCGCACCTGAAGCGCAAGCCTCCTAGGGCTTTTGGGATGGGCATTGCTTGACCCCTAAAAGGCCCAAGGACCCCCTGGGCACGCTTTTTAAAACTATGCACTATAGAAAACAATATTAGCCTAAAGGCACAGCACTCATACTGGAATCAGATTTCTATTGAGTTTCTTATACTAATGAACCTGATAATATGACACTAGAACCAACCTTTGCTGTCTAAGTTTCTCTGCCACGGGATCCAATTTTGTTTCTTCTGCTACTTCAACATTTTTCCCTTTCTTATCAGTTTCTTTTGTTCCAGCTTTCTTGGAAGGCCTTTCAGGAGCTTTTACTGGTGCAGGTGCCTGGAAGACAGCATAATAAGAAAAATCAGAAATATATAGCATAAGAACCTGACAATGCTAGCTAATAACAAATTTCATAAGCTGGTGAGCAAAAGGCCATTTTACATCATAAGACTAACACTTTTTTGGTGAAACAAGGGTAGCAAGGCAATTCAGAATTCTATCAGACAAGGCACAGAATGACTAATTATTCTGTGACCGCACAATCCAGAGTTGAATGTTAAACCCCTGCAAGCTACATTTGAAAATTAAAGCCCTCAACAAACTGACAACTAAGTACAAAAACTCAGAAAACATAGTAACATATCGTTCAGGAAGGTCACTGTCCATGTTTGACACAGAAATGGCATCATAAATTGCATTGCAAAAGTAGAAAACCGCCTTTAATCATACCGGCGCAGGTTCAGGATCCTCATCGTCCCAGTTGTCCTTCACATCATCCTCAGCATCTTCGTCATCCCAGTTATTTCTTGGTAGTTCCTTTTTGGCAAATTGGGGCACAGGCTCATCCTCTGACAGTAGACACTTATAATCAGCCAGTGATCCAACATGAAAAAAAATAAATTTGAAGAAAAACATATAAATGCAGGGGAGCTACATTTCTAAGGGAAAAATAAAGACAATATCCCACTGTAAGGTAGTTTTGATAGCATATAGATTTTAGGTTATACCCAAAAGGAAAAAACTATTCTGTAGGTCTCATTATGTACTTAGCAATAAGAACACTGTAAAAACCACTCAAATAGGCTTTGTAAACCTACAATGACCTGGTCTGATTAATCATTAATACACAAAAGCAGATTGACAATAGCCCATTTCAAGTTTAGATTAATATCGTATTTCATCTTTCCACTCAACAATGCACAACCACAGCCCCCTTGCCTCCTACCTCTCTCTAAGCTACGATGCCCATTAAGATCCCACTAAACATCTTTCACAGTAGATAATATATCCACTACAGAGTCTAGCTCTCTAACTTCTCTACACTCTCCTAACAGTTCATACATGCTCACCAAAATGGAAGTAATTTGTTCTTTAAGCAGAGTCAACAAAAGCTGCAATGCTGGATTCCCTTTCTAGTAATAAAGAGCAGCAAAAATGGTGGATTCCACTTTGGGTGAGTTTTTACTCCAGAAAACAAACCCCCCCAAATGCAGCACCAGAGCCTTTACAGGACCAACTACAAAGAAAAATATTTTCTTTAATTCATTGCTCAGCCATTTTTTATTTGGACTTGTCATCTTTAACTTATGATATGAGGTTCCAATAGTTCTTGCATCTCCTTCATTTACAGTTGCAAAGGAAGAGCAATTAGTTCGAAGTATGGTATAAATGCATCTCCTTATCCTATGTTAAGAGAACTAATCGATCATCAACCCGGTTGGGAAAGTAGATCAATAGGTCAACCTGTCACACCGTTTAGACCAGGTTGGGCTGGTTGACCCTTGATGGACCGGGTTGAACCGATTGACCGTAGAATATTTCTCTATACGTCAATCAAATAGACATAAATTATCTATTTTTCAAAATAAAAATTAGGAGAGAGAAAACTATAATTTTTATACAAAACTACTAAAAATAATAAAAGCCCATGTAATCTTTTCTATCCAAAATTTAAGCCCATACACATATATTCCACTTTTAACACTTAAACTTTGAATAAATTAAAACAAACCCTAAAAATCCCCTCTTGCTCCTTACTTCTTCTCAACTCCGCCCCTCTCCCATTTTCTTACTCCTTTGCACTTCTCTGTACTCCTCCTACCTCCCTCTCCCCCGTCTCTCTCCTCTGCTCCCTCTGTGCTTCTTCAGTCGTCTTATTCTTCTCTGTCCTCCTCCCTACCCTTCATGCCATTTTTTCAGTTTGCTCCTCACCTTCCCACATCCCTTTTCTCTCTCCTCCCCCATCCCCTTTCTCTCTCTCCTCCCCGCCATCTTTCTCTTCTCTCTTCTCTCTTCCCTTCTCAACTTCCCTCCCCCATGGCCCCATCCCCCTTTCTCTCTCCTTGTCGCCATATGAAGGAGCAAAAAAGGGAAGTTTCAGCTAAGCAAACTGGAAAATGCCAGTTTGACCACAGCTTGGATAGGTTGTACGAGTCACCCGGGTTCGAACGGGTTTTCGGGTTTGATGCTGAGAACATTTTATAAGAGTAACCCAACCATTGACCTAGCCGGTTCTCTTAACATAGTTCTCATCTTTCCTTAATAAAAGAAAATTCTGTTTCATCTCTAGTACTTATACCAACCTTCTAATACTCAAAACACTCCTTAAAGTATAGGACATTCATCCCTCATTTCAGACTGGAAATACATAATTTCACGTAAATGGCCTAGTTAAATACCTAAATATATCTAATACTTGACACTCCAAAATAGGTATGGCCTAGTATGGGAAACAAAGGTAAAATAAAACAAGACGCAAATAATGTATTCTGATAGGAATGGATGGTTTGAAACAAATAGCAGCTCATCATTGTTTGCATCGAATTGTAAATGTAGGGAAAAATATGTATCCTCAAAACTGTACCCCAGTCCTCCATGAATGAGTGCTCCTTTTAGAAAAAACAAGAAATCACAATTCAGGGATCACCGCTGCTGCAAATCGACGTATAGCCTGGAAGATGAAAAAAAGTCAATACAAAATTTTCATGAGAAAAGTACCAAAATTATTAAAATAAGTACTAGACAATGCCCAACGCTCTATATCATTAACCAACATATCCCTTCAGTTGCAATTCTACTTTTATAGATCTAAATCAGACAAGCTTCTTAATACCATTCCTGTCTAATAACGACCTATAATTCTATATGACAGCTTTAGAAGACGGCCCTAAAGTCTTGCAAAACAAGGGTGCCAAAAAGATATTTTCTTTTTACACTAGCAAACATATTGAATTGATACAACAAACACCACAGGCAGGACGTGATCTGGAAAAGGAAGACAGATGAGATCGCAAGTGCAATGATCTGGTAATCAATTTTAGCAAGGAAGAAAAACAGCATTTGCAAACAAGCCCAACAGTAGCAGAAAGAAATAAATAATGGTGTGATTCATTTTCGGTAGAAACGAACCCCAAATCATAAATCCAACAAATAGATAGCACGTAACTAGGAGTTCAAAAGTCGCAATCTCGCAAATTCTAAGTAGATAACAGATTTGGGTAACTTATATTCAAGTCATTCACTGTTGAATACTAGCAAAATTCCAATTAGATTGAGGTAGCTAAAACAATGCGAAGGACATAATCTTAGCGAACTCCTAAAGAAATCATTAAACAATTCACAATAAAATCCTTTTCTGAAAGAACAAACAAACAGAAGAACTCCAATTATCACGACCACAATTTAGTCAGAATATTCTAACCAGAAGCATCCAAGATGTCACACCGAAAACCCTAAAAAGTAATTCAATAAACATGGACAAAAGGGCATGGGTCTGAAGTCCTAAAACCCTAACTACACGACCGACAAAAATCCCAACTACTCAAAGCACATAGCAATGGAGGTCAAACTCAAAACCCCAACTACTCATAGATTAGCCGAATTCTTGCTAAACAAAATCCACCCGAAAATAATTCAATAAAAAGAGAATCGAATAGTTAAATCCAAGAGAGAGGGAGAGGGAGATACCTTAAGCGGCTGACGGATTCAGAAGAACGGCGATTTCAGCGATGGAACGAAGAGGAAGCGAGGACGAGGATTGATGAGAGAGAACGTGCGAGTGGGTTGGTAAGAGAGAGAGGGAGATAGGAGAGAGACTGAACCGAAAAACTGGAGATCTCCGCCGTAGAAACCACGCTGCTCCGATCTGGTTGTGCGACGACGGAATGGGGAGGAGGGTCGAGGGAGTAGCCGATAAGGAGAGAGATAGTGTAAAGTAGCTATGCCAACTGTGTTAAAATTAGGGTACAGAATTGCTTCCCGGCAAATTATATTGTACACCCTCGTGTACGAAAACCACGTACACATCTGATTCGTATGAGGCACGCGCACAATACTTGCCGTTTATTTCCTTCCGTCTTTTATCATTCTTTAACTCTTTTTAGGCAACTTTTTTTACTTTTTTTGCAACATTTATTATGTCGTCTTTTATCAGGTTCATTTCGACTCTGTTCAGCAACGACGTTTGAAGTAACTTTTAACGTTTGACTGAGTCAAAACACTAATCAATCAAATATTAGCGTTCGGTAAGATAGTATTTTAACTAGCGTTTGTAGTAACTTTTAGCGTTTCAAATAGTGTTTCGAAAAGCTAAGAATATTAGTCTTTCACATTTGAAAGTAGCGTTTCATTTTTTTTGACAAAAAACCCTTCGTTCATTTATATTTGACAAATTCTTTATATCCTTTTACGTCAATTTACAATAATCGCCTAACTCAACCGCTAAATTTACCGAACACACTTATTCAATCGCTCAATTGAACAGTCTATCCGCTAGCAGACTAAAATCTAACAGACTATCGCCTACCTAAACAGTTATCGACTACACAAACAGACTATCCGCTACTCAAACGAACTTCATTTTGCCGAACGGGGCCTTCAACTTTAATTTCGTGTAAAATTTTCCATCGCTCTATCAGTTCTATTTGAACTTCATCTCGTATATGAAAATATATATTAATCGTCATATATCAATATATAATTAGATGAATAGAAAAATGCAGAAGAATTTTATTAGTTTAGTCTTTCTCTCTATCTTTTCATGATAATATGCTTCTAATAACATTTAAGAATTTACACCTCTAAAATTATCACTTTTTCAAATCGAACTTTCAACATGTAAATCCTGCTTTTTATAGCACAATTTTCAATGCTCTTATCTAAGTTTTTCTCCTTTTTAGATGTATTTATTTATAAAATCTAAAATAATATTTTAAAAACTTTGTGGTAATAAGGGGAGTAGATTACTGCAATAAGCTAAAAGGAATATAATGTAATGTTTAATCGGACAAGGCGTAAATATTAACAAGGGTAATTTTGACACTCCTAAGATAACATTGGGAAATTAGAAACGAGATGTACTAGGAAATATGTCATGAAATGGGGTAGAAAAAATAATTTTTTTAGAAAGAAAAATCATTAAATTAAGGGATAAATTTTTAAAAATTAAAATAAAATATTACATATAATAACTTGAGTTTACAGAGGCGAGTTTATTATATAATTTGTATAGGAGATGTTTGACAAATAACTCTTTTTACTCCAAAAAGCTCTTTTTCGACAATAAATTATTTACCTTCTATTAAAAAATTAATTAAATTGTTCGATAAAAAACCTTTTCTATCAATTTCTTATAAGTTGGGGGAAAATTATGTTTCCAAAAATTATTTTTCGATATTCATTTATTTGATACCAAAAACTTTGGAAAATAATTATCGAAAAAAATTGATTTATCCCGAAATACTGTAAAATATTTTCCCCTTTCGAAGAGCGTAGGTTAGATTTCCCTCGATCTCTCACTCTTCGTTCAGTTAACTTGTCATCTCGCTCTCACTCCCTCCCTTTCCCCCTCCTCTCTCCAGTCTCCTCCCTCTCCACTCGTTCAAGCATCAGATTGCTTTATGAAACTGGATACATGTGTTGAATTCGCAAACCTCGTCTAATTTTCTCAAACTCAAACTCAAACTCAAACTCGTAGATCTGTTTGTCAATTCAATTTTTTTGCTCTATTTCGTTCTAAAAGTTGAGTGTTTTTGTCCTAAATTTGCTCAGAGACTTCAATTCATCCTTCTTGGGGTTGAACTCTTCTTCTTTCTTCTCTCCTACTCTCTGTTTTTTTTTGCGCACAATCACTATTGGTGGAATCTTTGAAGCTTCGCTCAAAGAGAAGGAAGCAGTTCAATTTAGGTCTTATGCTTAATTTTGACATTCCGGTGGTTGAATTTTATGGGTTCGTCTGGTTATTGAATTTTATGGGTTTTGATTGGACTTCCCCTGTTTCTGATTGTTCTTTGAATTTTTCAAATGGAGATGATACGCTAGCGGTAGAAGACAAAGGATATGGAAGTTCATCGTTTTCCAAGAGTTTTATTTTTCCATTTTACCAAACAGCTGAAAATATGCGTCGAAATTTATTTTACATGGAAAATTTCCGGAAAATAATTTTTCCCCAAGCAAACACACCCTTAGGGACGGGAAAGAGTTTAGCAGGGGCATTAGATTAGTTTATTTATTATGTCGTCGATGCTGAGCTGATTGGAACGGAAAGGAGGCGATGGAGGGGAGCAGCGGAGGTGGTGGTGGTGGTGGTTCTCGTTACGCTTTGAGGTCGAAGAAATCTCCCAGAAGGGTTTCCGGCGGCAAAGATCTGGAATCCTCCTCCACTCCCAAAAGGTAATCCAATTTTATTTTCTTCAATTTCCGTTTCTGGATTCTCGTTAGGGTTTTCTTCTTCTTTATAATTATTGTTTTAAGTTAAATTTCCGTCTCATAGTAGCTCGATTTGGTCTCCATTTGAGCTTTTTAGGGTTTGGTTTTGTTTTGGCCTGTTGTTGCTCTTATAGAGGGAATGTTTGGACTTTGGTTTGCGCCTCAAGCCCTACTTGCATCTGTGCTTTGATCTTCCGCCTTATCTGATGTTTTGTTTTCATAATTTTGTTGAATAAACTTGTCACTTTCTTTCTCCCTTTCTCGATCACTTTGACGCCTAGCTTATTGCCTTTTTAATTGAACAAGGTCTGAAGACATGGAAGCAGTCTCTGTGAAAAAAACAGACTACGATTCACGATCTTACGGCCCGGACTACAACATCATGGTCGATCCAAAACCATTTCAGAAGAAGATGCGTCGATATGTTAAAAAAGCCTTGGAGTGCTTCAATAAATCCAAAAAGGCTAAGGAGGTTAATTATTATTGTATCTATTTAATCCTATAATTTGTCTCTTAATTCTTGATGATGATTTTATTTGCTATTATGAACTTTCAGATTGGTGAATATGAGCTTGTGGAAGTTAAGGATGTCTGTCCCTTCTTCCGTCCGAGGAAAGGCCTTTGGTACCATGCTAACTTCATTGCTAAGCCCAAAAATGCTCCAGACTCCGAGTCTGTAGTCTTTTTCGCTGAGCTCATGTATGACAATCCTGCTGGACGTGTTAAATGCCTCAAATGTTGCATCTTGGGACCTCTTGATTACGGTATATATATGATAACTTGTTTTGACCCTTCAATCCCTTATGTTCAAGCTTCCATCACCATCCCAAAAGAAAGGGGTAATGTCTATTTAGGCCTATTGATACTGTTGCTTGTGTTGGTGAATTCAGGTACCAAGGGATGTCAAGCTTGCGAAGCGTACTTCGCGGGACTTCGCCACCCTCACGATGGATTTACAATCGGCTATCGTCAGCACCTTATTCCGGGCAAATCCACCCAAAAGGAACGGTGCTCGTCTTGATGTTTCTGTGGGTTGCTTTCTGTTATGGTGCTTTCTCGAGTCCGCCTGCTGTGAATTATATATGCATTCCTAGTTTGCACTATCAGTACCATCAGATAAAGTAATGCTATGACATTGGAAGCTAGTGTGATATTAACTAGACGATTTAGCTCGTCTTTCGAATTAACTACCTTTACGTGGCTTGTTTAATATATATGATTGTGTCTCAATTTTGAGTTAATTAGATGGTATTAGGTTGACTTGATGAAACAGGTAATCTTTACCATATGATTACAATAATCCTTCCCTCTCTACCCCTCCCAAAAAATGAGTAGGTCAGAAAATTTCACCCGAAATTGTTGGATGTCCGATTCACCCGATCGGCTGAAAATCTTATTAAATTGGTCAATTTCCGATTCACCCGATCTAAAAATCTGCTGAAAATCTTATTAAATTGGTGTATTAAGTGGGTGATGGATATTAAGGTGATAGATTGGGTTGGATTCAGGTTGACCTGTTAAATGAGTCTATATATAAAAACCTTAAATGTTACCTCGAAGCACCTCATTTTTTCCATTCATTTATTACTGTACAAGGTTTCCAAGCCCCTGGCCCCCTCGCTAACCCCTCCCTATCTCCGTCATGCTCGCGCCTTGTCGTTGCCGGGGCCTCTTGGTCTGTATCTACCGCTGTTTTAACTCCTCTCATGCGCATCGTCTCCTTCACCCATTGTCTGATGCAGATTTGGGCAAACTCAAACAAGTATTTAAAATTGCCATAATTGCTGAGATTTGTATAACAATTCATGATTAATTGAAACATAATAATATCTCGTTCATCGCTGCTAATTGGGTAAATTGGTAGATAAGTTTTCTAACTTTGATTATAGATCAATTGTTTTGCGAGCAAGCATTGCATTGCTACTTTTTTACGATTCTTTGTAATAAATTGTATCTTCTTATCCTCGATGTATTTGTATGAGGCATTATTCCATTTATCTTTAACTTACAGACTTTTTCCTTACAACCTCTTACAACTCCTTAAACTTGTTACAACTTCTTAAACTTGTTACAACTTCTAACAAATACATATTACTTTTTATATTAAAATTTATTGTTAATTTATGTTTCTACTCGTTAATGAAAATTTTTTGTTGGTGAATATTTATGTATATAAAGGCATCTATTAGGGATGGCTGTGGGGCATGCATGTGGCAGATATAGTTATATCCACACCTTATTTTTTTTTCCATTCTTACACTCATACTTTCATCGGGTATTTCGAGTATATTGGATTTATTTTTATAGATGTGTAAGGATTTTGATAATTAATACTTATTTGACATTGGTGAAACAAATTGGCTTGAAATATATAAGATGTATATGCTTGTTTTAGTTAAACAATCGAAAGAAGTAAGAATTGATTAGATAAATTAAATATTAATTAACGATATAACATATGGTTTACATTATTTTGTGCATAACACGAGTCCATACTAGTTGAAAGAAGATTAATGTCAACTAATCAATTCTAGTAATATTGAGTTACGCATGACATTTGATGATATTTTCTAGGGCACATTAAATTTGCATGTACCCATGCTTTGATCTTAAATGACATAAAAGTGAAACCCTCGAAAGTAAAAGTGTAATACGTTCAGTGGAATCAATATGCCTTGACAATTAATATATAAGAATAATTAGCACATTGCAATCATTTTTTTTTTTGGTTAAAGCTAGTTACAATGTAGACATTGAAATTGTCTTTGATATTTGAATTATGCGTTTAAATTTGCATATGGTTTAACAATTGATAAGTACCCTTCATCATTAAAAGGATTTTTTTTTCCTCTAAGGTATACAATTGTAACTTTTAATATTATATTAGTAAGTTTTGTGTACGTTTGTAATATCCACAACCTTAACACTTCGCATATGATCATTTTAGTGAACCATTTCATAATAATAATAATAATAATAATAATAATAATAATAATAATAATAATAATAACCCTAAAATATAAACAAACACGAACATAAAATATAAATAGATGTTTTTTTCATATAAAGTTGAACAAACCCTAAACAATTGCAATGTTTTTCTTCATAGTTGGTTTTTTTTAATAAAAATGATGGTACGTGCTTGTATTTTTTCTTTTCTGAAAACAAATGCCTTTATTTGGATTTTCTTTTAAAGAAGCTTTTGAAAAATATATTAGAAATATATAAAATTAATAAATAAGTTATTGTAATCGCTATAAATATGTAACATTTTTTTTTGATAACACAAATGTTTTTTTAACATAGAAGATATGTTATAAATTGAGTAACCTTTATATATATATATATATATATATATATATATAATTAGTCATCCTTGTGTCCATGCGAAATGGAATATAAAATTCAATTATAAGTTTATTATCACGTATGACCCGTCATTAATCTTGTTCTTTACAACTGAAATTTTTTAAAGATATAGAAACCTCATTCTATAAGTAATCCAGCAAATCTATGTGCAAAGATATCTTTGACGATAGCATGTATTAAGCTACCCTGTAATTATAATGAAAGTAATGTTAGAAAAATTTTTAAAAACAATAATCAATTTTTATAAAAATCATAGAAAAGAAAAAAAATACATATTGTTTCATCAATTAGTACCATCTCTATTTGTACTAATATATTCTTTTGAATTTGTTGCAATGATTTCCCGAAGTCTAAAAATTCTAACTTTGATACACCAATTATCTAATTCTACACTCAATTGCTCAAGAAATGAATAAAATTCCTCCTTTTTAATCAAACGACATCTATTATAACCCATTTTGTAGAAAACTATAACGTAACTATATAATTTATGTTTGATTTGTATGAGATCTTACTTTACTTGTTCCACTATTTATAGCATTGAAAAATTTAATTTATTGAAGGTATCTCAATAGCCACAATTTTTTAAAAAAAAGAATAGTCACAAAATATTTATGTAGTTCTTTTTTTTGATACAAAGAGAAATTTTATTAATAAATACGACATTTACAAAGATAATTCTCCAACAAGAATAAATCTAAAATAACAAAATAAATCTTTATTTTGACAAAATTAATGGTAAATATAATTCCACTAGGATCCATATTTGTGACATCAATTTGGCCACAAATGGTATTTTTCAACTTCAATATGTTTTTCCGAACATCGGTGAACTATTGTATAATCTCATAGAATAGATCTCTGTGTGGTATAATAGATCAAATCTGAAGAAAATATCACTTTGATCGAGCCATATGAAATTCCGTTAAATTATTCTCGATCAAAAGTCAATGAAACTAATTGATAAAAATATCAAAAATATATCATTCAATCGAATCAACAACCCTAATAAAACTTGCACGTATTGGCAAAAGAAATAATTCGCATAAAGACAAGAAATAAGACTCTCACGAGAAGGAGAGAACCCCAAACTATCACAAAAAAGGAGAGAAATTTTTTGAAAACAAAATAGCATTACCTTTAAATCTTCATTCGATTGAAGAAATTGAGTAAAAGGAGTTTACTACTGACTGGAACTAGACCAAGTAACAACACCAATAATTTAAAAAAGTGAAAAGAATGGTAGATACAAAATTAGGATATAGAAAGGAGGAAGGGAGAGAATAATAACTTATATATTTATATATTTATGTAGTTCATGGCCCAATTAATAATAATAATAATAATAATAATAATGTTTTAAACAATAGTCTGACAATGAGAAGTTACTCATATTAAGAGTATTTTTATGGTGAGTAATTTAATGTTGCACAATTAAAAGTGGATATATTATTTTTTATTTATTGGGAAGGAAGAGTAAATATATTAATGATACACTTTTAATTTCAATGGTTAAAAAACCTGTCTGTTTTAGACCTCCTAATCGAATTGAATGTATTATCCCTTTAACCTATTGTAACTCGATATTTTATGTAGGTAACCTATTATAATTACTTGAATTATTAATTTGGACTTATGTCGTGTAGCCTTCCTTTATGAAGAATATATTAATAATATTAGTATTAGTTTCCAATTAAATTTTGGATACCCTAATTTAATAATTTACTGACAATTGGTAAAACCCTCAAAAGGTTATAAAGACAATAGTGTTTGTAATGTAGGATCAGAAATTGGGAGAAGCATGAATGTGATGGATGAGGAGGATGATGTTTAATGGCCAAAATTTGGGAGGAGAGAGAATTATGATATTAGAGTAACTTATATATCTGTTAGTTTTCCTCAATATGTTAGTATTAATTTATTATTTATGTGATAATGTATTAACTTTGTAATTTATCTGCTATATATATATTAATACGGCTTTGCTAATCTGTCGTCCTAAGGGCGACGATTAAGAGTTATTTTTATTCATTTAGAATGAAATCTTATCTTAATATAATTACTAATATATTTTCTTTTTAAATAAAATTATTTTATCATTCTATTAAATCCTATTATCTAATTCTTTCCAAATTATTTATTTTTTAATAGAAATTTACCTAACTAAAAACTCTACCATTTTTTTTTTATCAAAATTCATCTCAACCCGTAATTAAAAAATTCACCATTTTTTATCACAAAATTATACACTTTAATTTTTCAGCTTGCGTGCACTGTAAAAGCACTTATCCTTGGCCATAACAAATTATACCGTTCATTTTTTTTTTTTTATCAAAATCATATGGTCTAACAAAATTTACCACAAATAATTTCAATAAAACAATATGCATTAACTTTTTATCATCCTCAGAGAATCATCCTTGGTCATAACAAATTCTTCTAGATTGACACCATCAGCTAGTGTCATTTTTAAAGTATGGATCTGTGCAAAGATAGATTCGCTATGAGATTAAGCAATTACTCCGTGGGTGATGGGACATGGCAATGATAAGGATAATAGTTGTCAAGCAGGGAAAATCCGTCTCCTTGTTTTAATATTAGGAAGTGGGAATTCAATTTTTCGACCTATACGTCTAGGATGAAACAAATAAGTTTAGATCAATGCTTTCAATCTTATTTGTTGTGAGGATGACTTTGACATCTGCTCTTGTAATAAATCTATCCAACTGGTTGAGAAGTTCTAACATGGTCCTTTGTATTTCACGTTCACCACCAGAATGAACATCATACCTGAAAAGCTTTCACAAGTTAGTGTTACTTCAACAATTTTCAGGTGATATATTTACTTATGCATGCAAGTTGGAAAATTGAAGGGTATAATTTTGTGATAAAAAATTGGTGGACTTTTTAATTATGAGGTGAGATAAATTTTGATTAAAAAAATGGTAGAGTTTTTAGTTAGGTAAATTTTTATTAAAAAAATAATTTAAAAAAGTAGATAATGGGATTTAATAAAATGATAAAAAGACTTTATTTAGAAAGAAAATATGCGAGTAATTATATTAAGATAAAATTTTATTTTAAATGGATAAAAATAACTCTTAACCATCGCCCTTAGAGCGACGGTTAGCAAAACTTATTAATATAATAATGTGGTGTACGTATATTAATTTATCTCCTATTATGTTTATCTTGTATATTTAAATTATAAGACAAAATGAGCTTCCCAAATGAAATTTTAAATTATTTTTATATAAATATCTATTTAAAAACTTGATTTTTTTTTCTTTTAACATAGTATTTTTATGACTTTTTTTTTTAAACAAAGGTCAAATATTACCACTTCAAAAGTAGGCCGAAGAGGCATAATTGCGTACGACCCTAGCATATCCAGGGGTAATTACATCATTAACAACTCTTATCTCCAACAAATTTATGCACCCTAACACAAACATATTACTTGATACGATAAACAATCTGCTTAACAGTAGATTCTTGCTCCTTAAATTTGCAAAGATTTCGAGCTTGCCATATAAAATAAACAGCAGCGCAAAGTGAGGTTCCGACAGATCCTAGCTCTTATGCTTCTCCTCCGATGTGGTTTTTTTTTTTTTTAATTAGTAGGACAAAGGCTGAAAAGCCAATAATAACAAAATATTTCCGGCACAAAGATAGAAAAAAGGACACACAAAACAGAAAAAAAGAACAACACCAAGCATCCTTCATCACCTCAAACCTCTCTGCTAGTTTTCCTTCATTGAAAACTTCTCGCCTAAAAGAACCTGACAAATATTTATCACTTTCAACAAACTCTCTCCCTTGATCTCCCCTTGATGTGTTTGACAAGTCATCGTATTCATGCTTCCATATCCACTTTATACTTTTAAAGCCCAGCCAATGAAGGATAAAGTCCCAAAATCTAGCGACTAAATTGACATCTGAAGAACAAGTGTGAATAACTTTTAGGTTCTGGGCAAAATTTTTCAAATTTTTTTCTTTTCTTCTAATTTTTCAAATTTTTAAAAAATAAAAGTAAAATTAATTGGATTTAATTTCATCAAAACAAATCAAAACAGTTGTGAAACATATGGATCTAATACTAATGATGATATAATTTAAACATAACTAATCTAATGATGATATAATTTAAACATAACTAATCGATCAAAGAGATAAATTACCATATTATTACAAACAATTTTTTATTGTATTATCAAAAGTCTTCTTTAATTTCTGATCCAAAAAAAAGTCTTCTTTAATTACTAAATTAGTAGTATATTGCAATTCCCTTATTCAATGCTTCATTTCCATTTCCCTTATTCAATGCTTCATTTCCATTTCTTTATAACCAAGTGCTTCATTTCCCTTCATTTCCCATTTCAAACCAAGCGGAGAGAGAAAGAGAGGAAGAAGAGAGACTAAAGAAGGGAGAGCAAGTGAGAAGTGAGAGAAGTCCCAACTTTCAAACCAAGCGGGAGAGAGAGAGAGGAAAAGAGAGACTAAAGAGTGAAGAGCAAGTGAGAAGTGAGAGAAGCATAGAAAACTGAAAAAGATGAGTCGTCGTGTGATCTTTTTCACATGGAGGAGGCCACAACAATGTGTTGAATGGTGGCCCGACAATCGACGGATACTACCGGCTGTCCAAAATCAAGGTGAAGAAACACGTAAGCCCAACTCACTTCCTTTTTTTTATTTTTATTTTTAGGGCCTTCTAAAAATTTGATTGATTGAATTTCTATAGATGGGTTGAATAAATATTATCATTTTATAATTTTTCGTTTACTTATGAAACGAGTTCGTAATGTTTTTGCTAGTTTGTATTGTTTTTGCTGTGATTGCATGTTTGCAATCGAGACTCAACATGGAGGCAGCAAGAAATGACCACCCGATTCCCCTCGTTTGTCATTCGACTTTGTGAAAGATGTTGTCCTTTCCATGACTGGTCTAGTTACCATACAACGGGTTCTAAATTGGGTTGAGCAACATGGCGTAGTAACCCATCATGACTACGAGCAAGCACGGTTGCGTGGGCAACGCAACCGATTGGGGTATTTTCTCCTTACTATTGTTCATCACTCCCCTTTCCTTTATTTAAAGTCTAGTATATATCAATTGTTTTATTGATTGAGTAATAATTATTTGTTTCTATTAATATTAATACAGTACTAATAGAAAAAGATCCATGCTCAATTGCATATAAGAAGATTAATGATTTTTTTTTTGCTGATTATAAGAAGATTAATGATGATATTGAATTAAAATAATAAAATAAAATCTAATAGTTATCTTAACTTAACATTTCTATGTTATTGAGATAAAATACAATTTTGATACTCATGTCAAATCAAGCGAACAATACTATACTCTAGAAATAATTAAGAAAATAAAATAAATAAATAAATAAATAATTTAAAATCTTATTTTGGGGGGAGCGATTACACAAAGTTATTAGTATATCATTATATGTCTACACGATAAATTCAAAAGATAAACAAAATTAAATTATTGTGTGATATTTTGGTTTTTCAGGAAGATGTTTGGCGCCTACGGATTCGGAGGTGGGAGGGATTCAACCCCGATATTGAGGGATTTGATACCCATGTGATCACACAAATGTCCGAGAGCGGGCCTCTTATCGGAGAGTACGCTGTGAACGAAGATCTTGATGAACAAGGTAGAAGGTTGTATTGGACGCACGCTCGACCAAATGAACCGACCCATGGGCATGACTTAGGCCATGCTATCCTCTTAACAGGATGGGGATATGACCCTAATGAAATTGACTGGTTTTGGGAGTATATGAACTCATATGGGACGGGTCACGGCAACGGTGGCTTTGCACCTGTTGAAGTCAATTCTTTGTATTGGGCATATGCGCCCATGATCATTTACGATCTGCAGTACCCGTAATGTGTCGCCAATTGTAATAACTATGATAGGGATAATGACTGGTTTTCCCAACTTTTCTTAACACCGAGTTGTATGATCAATGCCTAGTATGTAAGAATGGTAATCTCTAGTTCATGTGTTTCGTCAATTTCGTATGATTTTCATGCATGTTGTAATAGTGACTTTTCTCCTTTATTGTTTTCTTCCTAACTTTCAAGGATTCTTGTGCAATGTCTTAAATCTATCTTTTTAAGTCCAGTCAAATAATTATTAGCCGTTAAAATACTATGTGTTAAGCTAGTCACATCACATTTATTTTTTAGATAATTTGCCAAATTTTCCTTGTGATTATTTTAGTTTATATCAGGAGTAATTTGTATATGTTTAATTTTGATTTTAGTGTTAAACCCATATCGGAGTTAAAAATGGACTTAACCTTTTCTTTTTAGATCAGGTAGGCTTCACTATTGAATCTCATTAGTTCTCTAACTCGTGCATTTTAATATTTTAATCTAAGTAATTTTTGATCGAAATTTCGATGCAACAATTGGGTCATATTATTTTAGGAGTCTATATGTCTTGTGAAATAATCATATGTTTAAAATTAATAATGTTTACTTGTCATAAATATTTTAGAAAGTACATATTTGAAATTTTTTTGAAGAAAATTCACCTTGAAAAATGAAGAAAAATAGATTAAGAATGAATTATTGCACGAAAACTTTAAATTCGTCAATGAAATTAAAAAATAATTCCATTTATTGTAAGAAAATCAAATTTTTTGATTATTAACAGTTTGACATATACTTACTACTTTAGAGTATATAAACATCGTCTTATTTTTTGCTCTTATTGTGCACATGGACTTATGCGCAACCATACGGAATTCACGTAACTCAAGCAAAAAATAAATAAATAAAATAAAGGGCTAACTTTCGCAAAAAATGCAACTATACCAACGGAATCAAAACATTTTTTAAAATTTATTTAAATAGTATAGAGTTTCATAAATAATTTATGAATTAGATAAAGAAATAAAAACGGTACCTTTTTTTACTTTTTTTTTTTTTCAAAAATAGACACGAACTACGCATAGAATAGCGCTACAATTTAGAATGATTAGCTTTGGGTTACACGCAATGCGTGTACGTCCGATATATAATAATTTTTATCGTATTTGAACTTATATTGTGGTAAATATTAATAAATTAAATAAAAGATAACAATGACAATTTAAGTTAATTAAAATAATATTTGTATAATAACTAAAAAAGAATGAAATTTTAAAAGGGTAAGTGTTGCATGACTATAATATTTAGAAGATGAAAAAAGAACACAAAATTAAATAAATCAAGTATGAAATTTTATTTTTATTATGAAAGAACAAAATCAATAAGACCTGAAATTCATGACAATATATCAAGTATTCTTGCTATAAGTATGTGATTTTTCTAACTTTTAAATACCATATATTAATCGTTAGAGTCATGTTTGTCCTTTTTTTCTCATTATCCTTTTTTTCTCAAGCACCTTATAATCTGGTATTTTTACGATGACTAAGACAATAATATATAATTATTAAATTGGTAAATGAGCATACTTAAAATGGGTAATATTAATGTAAATTTAGGATATATTGTTTGTGTATTTAGAATGATTTTATAAAATATTGAACAAATGTATAAAATCTTACAGTGTTAGGAAAGAAACATTTAATAAAGATGAAAACAAAGTTTGAGTATGGAGCAATGATATATTGATAAAAAAAAGACTGACATCAAATCATAAAGTAATTTATATTAATTGGAAAAAAATTATACTAATTTAAAGATAAATGCAATAATTGTATACCGTCCATAAAAAATAAAGAAATTTAGTAATTATATTACAATAATTTAAATTTAATAATCATATGGTTAAGATATAACAAAGCGTACATCATAACTTTTTATTTAAAAAAGCATATATCACAACATGAAAAAATCATACAATCCTCATGCAGTTAACAATTTAGAAAAATATTCATTTCAATTGGAATCTAATAAACATAAAAAATATATATTTTATAATTGAAATCTAGTAAACAATTTAGAGAAAGAGAGAGGGGGAGGGGACGTAGGTGGGTAACTGCAGAGAGGGAAAGAGAAAAAGGAAAAATGGGGGAAGGTAACTGCATAGAGAGAGAGGTAACCGGAGAGAAAGGGATAGGAGAAGAGAGAAAAATAAAATAATAATTTTTTTGTTAAATGAAAATAAAATAATTATAAGAGACAATTTTAACCCTATAATTTAAGTTAAGAAAGGGTAAATGTGGAATATCAAAATTTATACAGCACTAAATCCCTATTCCCTTTGTATATAACATAGATATAGAATATAGACATAAATATAAATATAGATAGATATGTGGAAAATAAAAAGGTATTCTTATAAAGTTTGACTCTACATTATGCATCTTCATCTTTTCTTTCTTTTTTTTTTAAAAAACTGGTGGACATTAATAGATATTAGATTATATTAGCACGCATGGATCATATGTAAAAATTTAACTCAAAATGTATTGAATTTTGAACAACAGGTACTACACTTACTTGGAAAGTAATCAAATTCTCTATGCACATCATCATAATCTCCGTGCTGGTTTGTTGGCGTAAATCTTCAACAAATCAGAAGGAGAGTTAGAGAGAAATTATACATAATTACCAAACAATAAAATAAATAAATAAACCAATCATTTCATTAACTCGTTGTTAAATTGAATCATATATACATGTGCTTTGAAAATGTTAGACGTGAGTGATTTTTTTAATTTAATTTATTTTTAAAATAATTATTTTTATGTATGAGTAACTAATCCTTATAAGTTTATGCAAAATAAGGGTATATTTGATAAATTAAAATTTATACAACAATAAAAAGCCTTATCTTTATATATAACATAGATAAGTTTAATGATTTAATAATTTGTGACTATTTTATCCTTAAAATATAAGTTATATGAATGGTAAAAAAAAAAAGAAAAGTAAAAGTTATAAAACAATAGAGAAGTATTGGCCTTATATACAAAATAAATAGATAGGTAGATATATAAAGGGAATAATTTATCCAAATTCTATATGTTATAAAGGTAATTTATATCAATAATATTTATTTATTTATCCAAGTTCAAACTTTAAATTTAGACTTTATGTATTTAATTTTTTTAAGGTAATTTAATTTTCTTATTTTATCAAGGGTAGTTTATATAAAAAAATAAATTCTTCATGTATCTTTGTAATTATGTTAGATTAAAAATAGTTAATAAATTGCATAAAAAATAGTATTCATTTTAAAAAATAAAAACAATCAATAAATAAGTTAACTATTCATTTTAAATATCTGTAACTGAAATTCAGAAGGAAAACAAATAAAAAGATTAAAGAAACAGATAAATTTTGAGTCAGGGCTAGGATAACATCATAAAATTTGGACTTAGAAAATTGTCGGATAAGGAGTCTTTGGATATTATATTATTCTAAATTGAAACACAATTCATTAGCATATTAAAAATAAGGGTGTTTATATGCTATTTAAAAATTCAACAACTAGTTGAGTGAATAATTCTAATTAATACATTGTCAATTACTCTATTTTTATTTTAGATTTTCATTTAAAAGATATACTGCAGTAGTAGTAATAATAATAATAATCCATAAGTATAAGTTTAGGGTATAATAGAAGAGTTAGATTGGGTGTTCTTTCCTTAATTATAAAGGGTAAACTAATTTATAGTCATAAATTTTTTACATCTTTATATCTCAACCGGAGAAGTTATAAATTTGTAATAAATAGGATAAATGCTCACACTGTTGCTTTGTAATAAATAGGATAACTGCTCTGTTGCTCCCCTCTAACTCCACTCCTCCAAAACACCTGCAGTCCTTTCTGCCACCATTAATTACGGCCATTGATTGACCCACCAAACTCACTCTCTCTCTCCAGTTACTCATTGAAAACCCACCTGACTTGCTCACCGTATATGAATTATGGCCATCTCTCTCTTTCTCTCCCCAGTTACAAATTGAAGACTGGCCTCCCATATAACAGGATATGTCAGAGGTACCGATCATAGTGAATATCATAAAAGAAAACCTTATTTTTGGCAAATTCTCAAAAAGTAACCAAAAAAGATATGTTAAAGGCTAATTAGCATGCATGCTTCCCGACACATTGTGTTTTAATATCTGATCTAAGCAATAGCATAAAACTCATGCGAGAGACACCTGTGTAAACCTTATTATCTCTAATGAAATTTAGGTCAGTATTATCTCTAATGAAATTTCATCACCTAAACATAGATTTAAAAAATGATAAAAAGAATTCAAAAATAAAACTCAACATAATTACCTGAACTTCCATGTAGTAAAATGCATTGCTTGTTCACCATTTTCTCTATCCCGGCCCTGGCCTAGTCGAGTTTAACAATTATATGGAGTCAAATAAAGGCTAGAAAACAAATTAAAGATCTAAAATAGGATATACACTAAAATAATAAAAATTCTAAGTCGATAAAATATAAGTAAAAAAAGATAAATACGAAATACATGGTTGGAAAGAATAGAAGAAAAAAGGGCAAGAAGGAGAGATCAATTCAATATTTCTTTCTTCAAGTTGAGAAAAATATATTGTTCATAGAATTTCAAATAAATTGAGAGTTATGTGTGTCTATAATGATAGTATTATTGAGCTTTATATAGTTGACTAATAAACTTTCAGATATATATGACAATTAAAATAAATTTCATTTTAAAACGGATTATTAACATCCGTACGCCTCGTACTTATGTTGCAATCATTTTTCTGCCTATGTCATATTGAAAATTATTTTCATACTCCCGACCTTACCGACATATTAGAGTTGTAGGTAAAGTTGGGATTTTAAGTTGACCGGAGACGTGAAAAGACTAAAATGACCAGAAATCAATTTAAGGAAAGCAGTGGTGGGGTTCATTTAAGGAAGGGCAATTTAGTTTTTTATGTCTCCGTTCAACTTAAAATCCCAACTCTACCTACAACTCTAATATGTTAGTAAGGTCAGGGGTATGAAAATAATTTTCAATACGACATGAGCAGAAAAATGATTGCAGCATAGTACGAGAGTACGAATGTTAATAACCCATTTTAAAACATTAAAAGTAATATTGAATTTTTTGGCTGAGTCAATAAAAAATAAACATTAAAAGCAATTCCTGATAATAACTACCATTCCTAATGAAGAATTTGTAACTGAAAATCATGGTCAAGAGGCCAGCAAAAGAAAACCAAGACAATAAAGATTCACCAAAAAAAGGACTTTCTAATAAAAATAATTTAACATTTTTCAGTTGAACATTTATTTTTGTAATTGATGTTTGTAACAGTCACTGACAAAACAATCAATGATTTACATAGGCTCAAATAATTGGATATATTTTTTAAAAAATTATGATAAACTATTAATTTAAATTAAATTGTCCAATAAAAGTATGACAAATGGCAAGAGCATGTAGGATCACTTAATCTTACTTATATACTAGTTTTTTGCATGTGCGTTTCACGACAGCTATTAGGTTTTAATTGTTTAATTGTTTAATTTTGTTATTGTTTTTGTTGCTACATATTTTCAATAAATTGGATTATATAAGTATAATGTATTTTTTTAAGTATAATGAGCATATATTACTACTTCATATTTACTAAAATTTAAATTTATTTAAATATTATTATTATTAAAGTGATGATTTAAAGTAGAGACTTAAACGAAAAATTGTTAATTGACGATTTGTTGGAGGGAGTTCACTTTCTTCACCAAAAAAAGGACTTTATAATAAAAAGAATTTAAAATTTTTTAGTTGAACATTTATTTTTGTAACAGTCACTGACAAAACAATCAATGATTTAAATAGGCTCAAATAATTGTATATATTTTTTTAAAAATTATGATAAACTATTAATTTAAATTAAATGGTCCAATAAAAGTATGACAAATGGCAAGAGCATATAGGATCACTTAATTTTACTTATATACTAGTATTTTGCCCGTACGTTGCACGACAGCTATTAGGTTTTAATTGTTTAATTTTTTAATTTTGTTATTATTTTTGTTGCTACATATTTTCAATAAATTGGATTATATAAGTATAATGTATTTTTAAGTATAATGAGCATATATTACTACTTTATATTTACTAAAATTTAAATTTATTTAAATAATTAAATATTATTATCATTAAAGTGATGATTTAAAGTAGAGACTTAAACAAAAAATTGTTAAGTGACGATTCGTTGGAGGGAGTTCAATGAAGAATTGAATACAATAAATATGTAATGCTAATGTGCTTCTAATATAAATAAAATAATTGAATATCAACCTTTCTCATTATCTAATTAAGAGCGGTTATAAATCGATAATAAATAATTTTATTTACATTCTTTTATTAGTGGTATATCCCTATCTTAGCATAATTATAGTATTTGTTGTCATGTTCGCAAATATTTTGTTAAAATGCATTTCTCTATATTGTGTGCGTGTCATTTATTTTAAGAAGGTTTTTCTTTAGGGGATTTGTGAAAAGTTAAGTTAAAATATTTTATTGTGTGGGAATAGGGATAGTCATTGTTAGTAGGAGTAAATTAGTTACGGTGCATTGATGATATTGTAAATAAGTATTAGTATTAATAAGTTACACAAAAATTGAATATAAAAACATTTAACTCATTACAAACATGTAACTTATACATCCATTGAAGGTAAAGAAATTCAAGACTTTAAGGGAGAAAATATTAATAATAATTTTTTAAGTAATAATTTATATTATTCATACTAATAATATTTATATTAATCATGTTGAGTATAATATTGAAGTATAAATATTAATGTAATGTAATTTATTATTATCAAATTTCATCACTAAATTAGTATATCACAATTGAAAAAATTTAATATTTTTGGATTATATAGGTGGTTACATAAAATTGAGGCCTGAACGAATTTGGAAAGATTACATTGTACTCCAATTTTATTATTAAATTATATTATTTTTAAAGTTATTCTATAATTTTTTTGAATATGTAATACATTAGATAACTTATATATTGAAATGAATTTGAAAAATTACATTTTATACTCTACTTTAATTGTTTTAAATTAGTATAATATTATAATGTTATAATATTATTGTAATTTTTAGCATCAAATTTCATTACTAAGTTAGTTAAATTATTTTAAAATAATTTAATTTTACAAATATTGAAGTATAATATTAATATTTTTTATCATCAAATTTCATGACTAAATTAGTATATCATAATTGAAAATCTATAACATTTTTTATTATGCAGTCGGTTACATAAATTATATATTAAAATAATTTTTTAAAAATTACATTGTAATTATATATTAAAATAATTTTTAAAAAATACATTGTATACTCTACTTTAATTATTAAAATAGTATAATATTGAAGTATAATATTAATGTAATTTTTATCGTAAAATTTCATTAGTAAATTAGTATATCATTATTGAAAAAGTATAACATTAATGTTATTTTTATCATCAAATTTCATTAATAAATTAGTAAAATTGTTTAAAGATAATTTAATTTTATAATTAATGGTATCGCCAAATAAGCATCTTACGTGTCGCTCCTATATCGCTTAGACCCAACTTTTAATATTATATATATATATATGACTAGTGTTATACCCTTACAATGCAAGAACTTTAATTTTTTTAACTTAATTTTTTTAATTTTAATTTTATTAATATAAATAAATAATAAAATATATAGTTTTAAAATAGATAATGATTTTACAACAATATAATTATTATATTTTTTATTTTTTATTTTTACCTCTTTTGCTATTTTTAAAAATTCTCTAATATGTGAGACTATTTTTTTTAATTTTTGATCGGCCCATAAAATATCTTTTAAATATTAATTAATTTAAAAATAATTACATTATATTCTTACTAATTACTTTATACATATGAAATTAAAAAGTCATTTATTTTATTTAAGTATAATATTATATTAATTCAACATAAGACGGATATTTATGTAGTCAAGTAATACTATATGGTTATTACATATGTGTTACTCATATAATCATATGTTTTTAGTTTTGAACAAACACTTCTACATTGATTCTCTCAAACTTTTATAAATTATTAAGAAAGTATACTAATGCATATATAAAACGGTAATGTTTGAACAATGTGAACAAATTATTTTTGGATCAATACAATTGTTTAATTTATGATACACAATTTCATATAAATTAATTATTTAATTAAATTCATAACTTACATAAACACTACATTTATGAGACAATTCCATATATATATATATATATATGATACTAGCTTTCCGACCCGTGCATTGTACATATTATTCTTTATTTGTGTACGTTTTATAACATTTGGCTAGAGGAAAAATTGATATTGTTTTTTAAATACAATGAATATCAATGACTACTATATAGACATATATGAAGTTTAAAATCAGTCTGTTGAAGATAAACAATGACTACTTGTACAAATAATTTATTCAAGAAAATTGGAAGAAATAAATTTTAAAACAGATATTTTTTAAAGGAGAGAAAATTCTTTAATGGAAACTACTATAAATTATACAAACAAACAAATTAATTATAATATAATTATGAAATTTATTGTATAATCTAATTATAAAAGGAAATTTGTTTCTATAAATCAGTCATTTTAAAATAGTTTTTTTCTAGGAAGATAATCTATTTATTCAACAAAATGGGAGGAAAAAAGTATTTAAACTAGTTTTTGTTTTGCTGAATTTTTTTAAACTTTTTATAAAATATGCATGAGTTGTTTCGAATTCAGGTCGGCCAATTTTAAATAAGATTACATTTTGTTCCCACTCATTTGGATCAAATTACTTTTTGTTTTTAATCATCAATTCGATTTGTCTAATGTTTTTGTTTAACTTGTTGACGTATGAATTGTTAAGTGGAGGAGTTCTTGTAGAGTTAAAAGCACGACAATGGATTAAGAACTAACTATGAAAGAGGAGTATGAATTATTTTTGTTTAACAATGAATTGTATGGACGTATATAAAGTTCATAATTTATTCATGTATGTTGTTAACTATGAAGGAAGTGTACAAAAGAGCTGTATAGTTGAATAGTTGCTTTGAATTAATTTTTGTTTTTGTTTATTGTCATGTGTATGTTTATGTTCATATTATTTAATTGATTGAAGGCACTTAAATGGATATATTTCCTAAAATAATTTAATAATTTATATTTTAAAATGATTTTTTTGAATGAATTATCATTTTACTTCCTTTAATAATGTTGAAAACGATTATCTTGTAAACTAATATGAACAAAAACTATTATCTTGGATCAAAAAAATAATCTTATAAACTATTCTTCAAATGAAAGTTTTTTTTTAAAAAATTTTATGGAAAAAAGAACTTAATACTTTAATTTAAAGTTTCACATTATTTAGTGCATACAGGCAAATTTAAACTCTCACCTTATTTAATTATTTTATAAATTAATATGAACAAAAACTATTATCTTGGATTAAAAAAATCTTGTAAATTATTATTAAAATGGAAGTTTTTTAAAATATTTTTAGGAAAAAAATTTTAATACTTTAATTTAAAGTCACACCTTATTTAATGTATGTTTAGATGGAGAAAAAAATTAATCTTTAATTAAACTATTATTCAAATGAAAGTTTTTTTAAAAAATTTTTTAAAAAATTTAATACTTTAATTTAAAATCTCATCTTATTTTGATGCATGATGGAAAAAAATTTAATCTTTAATTTTAACTCTCATCTTATTTAATACATCTTCTTATCTCTACAACAAAACCAATATATATATGAACAAAAAGGGAGGTGATATCACTCCCACCTGTACTGCGCCGGCAAACATACATCTGGCAAAATAAATGCATGCATGAAGCCATGCACATCAATCTTAAAATAATAATAAAATATATATCTTTTTCTATAATATTTTTATTTTATTTTTATGAGAAAATATCATATAAGAAAGAAATTTTAAAATTATAATTTTATACAAGAGAATATTTAAGGAATATGAGTTCAGTAGAATTTTAGGGACAAATTAATGTTATTAATGGTATAATAATATTACGTAAAGTGTATATATTAAATATTCCTCCGGTATGCACTATTGGTAATTGAATTCTTTTTATGTATACTATCAGTTAGTTTCATATAAATATAAATATATATATATATATATATATATATATATATATATATATATATATATATATATATATATATATATATATATATATAATTTTCTTTATGTTGTTGCTGTAGTAGTCTAAGTGTACAACTAGTTTCAATTAATTTTCAAAGTATGTATTTAGAAAACAATAAAAATAATTAAACAACGAAAATCAAATGAATAAGTTTTCAACATAAAAAGTGATCATAACAAATATTAATTAATTTAACCTATAAACTTTAAATAATGGTACGTAAAAATATTAACCAACATTACATTGCGTTATCTTACTCATCCACCAATAGTGAATAATACGGATATCATGTCATGGATCCTATAACATTGACACAGTAGGATAAAATAAATTTATTTTTGTTAAAGCAGATATTATATTTTTAATAAAATAAAATAAATTATTATATATAATAATTTTAGATCTATGAATTTAAATTTGTAGTATAATTTTATAATTAGTGAACTATATATATATATGGATACTTATTAATTTAGTATTTACCTCAGAAAATCTTGAAGGTGGGTTCCCAAGACCCGCCAGACAGACTCTTCTAGAACCCGACCCATATGACCCGCCTTATGCCTCCCACGGCCCGACCTCGTCCTCCCCTTAATCCTCCCAAGCGCGTGAGTGACAAGCCCAAAGCCACACTATATACCTCACTCCCATTCATCACCGGTGAGTGCATGACACTCGCCACCCCCTCACTCCACCGTCCACTTTCTCTCATCCCTTCATAGCACGTCTGCTGGTTAGATCCGGTGCCAGTAGTCCACATTGAGGTCAACCAGCTCGGGCGAGTGATCTCCGACGACTTGGCCCAAGCCAACTCGTTCATGATCCGGTGCAAGAGTAGTCCACATTGAGTTCGAAGAGCTGGCCTCAGTGGGAGAGGGGCACCTCGGCATCGGGCTCGTGGCGGGCAAGGCGGTGGGCGTGTTTAAGGGATTGCTTGATGGAGAAGTTGGAGTAGGTGAAGGGGGAGGATGAGTTAAAAGGAGGAGAGCATCCAACGGCAGAGCTTGAAGTGTGGGGTGGACTTGCATGCACCGGATAACGAGGTGGCGGAGGAGGAGAGAGAGAGGAGGAGGCAGAGGAAGAGAGGGTAGTGCTTGTTTTTCTTCCTGGTGGCATTGTTGTGATGTTAGTTAAGGGGTATGAGAGAGAAGAGAGGTGGTGTTTGCTGACTTTGTTGCATTGAATGGTGTTTAGGTAGGATGAAATACGTTGGATTTCGGGAATGGGGAAAACTAGAAAGATTATTGATATAAAAGATGTAGTAGTAGATTCGTCTCTAGATAGGCCAGTCTTTTTACTTTATCCAGCTACCCTCCTCGCAAATATAATTTTTTAAAAACATTTGTAGGTCTAACAAAGCCCAAGTCTAGACTTGGTTTAGGCCTATTAATTGGTCGTGTAATTAACTTTGGACCTAGAATAATTTATTTATTTTTGAGTAATGATAAGTGTCTTCTACCAAATTAGCTTTACTCTAAATTAATACATTGTATATTAAAATTATTAAATTTCTAATTAATATAATTAATTATCACTTGTAAAGATTTAGTACTCATCAACTACGTCGAAGTATATAAATAACATTATAATTATATCAACCTTATCAACATGAATATATTATACACGTTATTTTATAATTTCAAAATATTATAGAAAAAAATAATTTTATATGTGGTGATAATATATATTTTTATATATTCAATAATGCTATTATTTTTCAATTTAATTCATGATAATATTATATTTTAAGTGAAAACATGATACTTTAGTCCTATTTGGACTTTGCAAGTATGAAGGATGAAAAATTTAATGAGGAAAGAAATACTGAGGAAAAAAGGTAAGGAAAAAGCAAATTTTTTCTCTTTGTTTGGATTGAGAAAGAAACTAAAAAAATTCCCTATCAGAAACCTTTTTTCTTCTTCTATTAAAAAAAAAAAAAAGACAACTTTTTTTCTTGAGTTTAGAAATAGGAAAATTTAGCAGTGAAAGAAAAAGAAAAATTATCCATCTACTTTTATCATGTATACTATATCCATTCAACATAATATATATATATATATATATATATTAAGAATTTTATTACCAAACTTCCCTTCTTGAGCAGGGGGTGAGCTGTATAACACCTTACATGGCTATGCACTGTCCTTGACTAAATCTCTCCAGTTACAAATTCTCTTGCTATGTTTTGCTATAGGAAATTGAATCTAGTGCAAACATCAAATTTAATGGACTCCCAGACTTGATCTTCACTTTTCTTTCTTCCAGAAAATGTCATGGAGTTTCTCTCTTGCCAAACATGGTAATGATGGGCAGCATAAGTTGAGTAGATTAGCCTTATTTGTCCATAATTCCAATTGCCCTCCAGCAGAACCCTGTGCAAGTACTCCAAGTTGTCTGCTGCAATTCCAGAATTTAGCCAATCACTACTTTCCTCCATACTATCTTAGTCAATGAACACTGCCAGAATATATGATCTCTTTCATCCATATGCCATTCTATGTTGCATAGCTTGCAGCTAATATCTATCCCCTCAACATACCTTGCCCTAAGTTTTCCATTCGTGTGCTTGTATGTGTGTGCTTACGTGTATAATGATGCGTTTTTCTTTTATGCTCTTCTTTTGTAAATCTATTTTATGAATCTATGTTAATCAACATTTAGGATGTCTAAAAAAGGGATACAAATATATTAGT
This sequence comes from Talinum fruticosum, assembly GCA_021018815.1. NCBI lineage: Eukaryota > Viridiplantae > Streptophyta > Magnoliopsida > Caryophyllales > Talinaceae > Talinum > Talinum fruticosum. Next base: position 1,094,393 of record JAITYX010000094.1, on the reverse strand, counting down.
AGGAGCCCGTTCTTAGAACGGAGGGAGTGGCGAGTCCTTGATGTTCGTGCTTTCTAACCAAAACCCCGAACCCACCATCTCAGGTTCTCGGATCAGTCTTTTATATTGTTTTTGCCTTTTAGGCACATGAGTCAACCTTTTCTTTTTTTTCTCTTTTCAGAAAAACTATAATTTCAAAACTGTTTTATTAAAACCCCGTCCTTGTTTGGGTCATAACAAGGTGGCGACTCTAGTCATCCAAAAAAATTTTTCGGGCGCCACAGGTAGTTTTGTCTATCCATTATAGTCTTTCATTTTCTTCATTTTGTACATTCAACATTATTGGTGTAATTTTTCTCTAGAAAGATCCTCCTTTCAATATCACTCTCCCTCTTTGCAAGTTCGAGGAGGCGGGGGTGGATTTTATAAATTTCAAGAGGAGCAGAGATTGAATTTCGTAAATGTGAAGGTGTTGGAATAACGGTGCATCAATGTCTCACTAATTTGTGAAATGGGAGATTGAGGGAAAATTGAGAAATTTAATAGTTTTCTTTTGATTATTTTGTATTTTTAAAAGCATACCTTCTCTTTACGATTTCAAGACCTTCAACAAGTTCGACACCCCCTTTTTGGGAAGGGGAAAGGAGTTGTGTTTAGTGATATTGACGCTTATTGTCGAAGAGTTTGACTTGAGTTGATGGATGGGTGTTCCAAATTGAAGGTACAATTGGTGGTGAGTTGGTGAATGTGCAATCCAAGTTGGAGCTATTTGTACCTCACATGTTTAATGTAATAGCTAGGTAGGAGCTTAAGTATAAAACGTGCGTTTCTTAAGTTGTATGTGATATGCCAACAGTATTTTAGTGTATAGTATTTTATTTTTCAAACAGCTTAATAATATGTAGCAAAGAGTTTTTTCAATCATCTCATGACTCGATAATAGATATAAAAAAGCAATTTATAAAGGTTTATGTAATGTTTAATCATTTATTACTTTCAACATACCGTATAATATAATTAGCAAAATGATCAAAATAAGTTGTTGATTTTATTTTTTAAAGTATAATTGAATTGCATGATTTATATATATGATCGGACATTATAGTTTCTAATAACAGTCATGGATTAGATAGACTTACTCAAAATATACTGCCTTTACTTGGCATCGACAAATAAACTTACCCAAAATAAACTGCCTTTACTTGACATTGATGAATAGACTTATTGATCATGCTTTTAAATTGTGTTGAATAGATGAATAATTTATTTAATGATACTTTTAAATCATCAAATAGTTATTAGAAAAATTAATATAGCAGCAACGCGCGGTCTTAGTTAGTAAAAATAAAAGGAAAGATTTTAGCAGGGGCTTATGAATAATTTTGTCGTCGTTGTTGAGCTGATTGGCAGGCGAAGGAAGGGATGGAGGTAAGTGATGGCGGTAGCGGCGGCGGTGGCGGCGATTCTTGTTACACGTTGAGGTCGAAGAAATTTACCAGATCCAGCGGCAAAGATCTGGAATCCTCCTCCACTCCCGAAGGGTAATCCAATTTTATTTTCTTCAATTTCCTTTTTTTCATTCTCGTTAGGCTTTTGTTCTTCTTTCTAATTGTTATTTTAAGTTAAATTTCCGTCCATTGTAGCTTCGATTCGGTCTCTATTGGATTTTTTAGGGTTTTCTTCTTTCTAATTATTATTTGAACTGAAATTTTCGTGTCCTAGTAGCTTCTTTTGGTCTCTCACTACAAAAAACTCGCGATTAGCGTTGGATATTAGAGACCACAACAAAATTCGACTCTAATACTGATGAAATTAGTGTCGGATTTTAAAAAGACACTATTTGAGTCAGAAAAAATCGGACTCTATTAGCGTCCGATTTTAGAGTCGGATGAAGAATCCGACGCTAATTGGAGTCCGAAAATGGCGTCCGACGCTAACTTTGGAAAGTCCTTGCAGAACTGAGCCAATTCTTCAGGGATTTATGCTTTGCTCATTTGCGAACGGAGGATGTACTCCGATTATAGGCAAATATCCCTGAAATACTATGTAAGATGGAGATGATCTTTCCTCCATCTTTCTTCAATGTGATGGAGCATCTTCCTGTCCACTTACCATATGAGGCTAGAGTAGGTGGACTTGTTCAGTATAAATGGATGTATCCCTTTGAAAGGTATCAAGTGATTTTTATCACGTTGTCAATTAATATTTTGTAGTGATGATAGTAAATATTTATACTTATGATGCAGATTTCTGCATCATTTAAAGAAGAAAGTCAGCAATAAAGCTCGTGTTGAACCGTCCATATGCAATGCATATCTAACAGAGGAGATTTCAAATTTTTGTGCCGCTTACTTTGAGCAAAATGTTGACTCAAAAATAAGAGATCTTGGGCGAAATGTATATCCTCATACAAAGGAGAATCAAGGTGAACACATTCCAGATGTCTTCTCCTTTAATGTTGGGTATGCCCCCAGTGAGGAAGTATGAGATACATTGATCAACGCGAGTATGTTGCAGCTCATGCATACATTCTTCAAAATTGTGAAATATTAGAGGATTATGAACGGTACGACTATCAACTTGAATAGTTTTTTCATATATTATCTTTTAATGATGATGAACTAATAATAATCATTTTGCCCAACTAAGGCAATTTGAAGATGAAATGATTACACTACATCCACGTGTTAAGAAAGATGAAGTATGGAGTAAGTTTGATAAAGAATTACCAAAATGGTTTCGAGAGAAGGTTAGTATATTAATGTTGTGTTGCAGTGGTTTAAATATGTATTCCATTTTCATTAACTTATATTTTAGTGGCGTAGGTTTTTCATTTGAACGAGAACAATGGAGTAATTAAAAGTATGACACTTGGTCCAAAGAAGGATGTGCGTATTTTTAACCATTATTACATAAATAATTACAACTTTCACACCCATAAATACGGTCAAAACAAGGCCAGTATGAACTATGAGGTATTCGTGAAAGGGGTAGATGACATTCATTATTATGGCATTCTTCAAGAGGTGATTGAGTTAGAGTATGTTGGGGTTTCTCGTTCTTACAAGACTATTTTGTTCAAATGTGAATGGTTTGATTCTATAAGGGGTATTAATATACATGAACAATATAAATTAGTGTATTTCACCCCTTATCCAAGTATAAGGAATGATAGAAACTAATGGTGGGCGGTGCTTAAGATAAAACCAAGATCAACCATTGAAGCACCACTCAATGATACAACATTCCAAGAGGATACTAATGATAATCTTCCTATTTTGTGTGAGTTCGAAGGAGTCCAAGAAGGAGTTGAAAATGAACTTGAGGACATAAGTGAAGAGGAAGCATTCCGAGAGGATACTAATGATAATGAAGACGATTTCAATGCTGAAAACGAGAATAATAATTTTGAAGGGAGGCAGATGATTACGGTCTTTTATTGTATAATGACATTGATGATGACATTGTAGCTAATGATGATGATTATTTTTGAAGAAATATTGTAATCTCGTGACATTGATAACCAAACAATCTATGTTATGATTTTAATTTATGTTATGATTTTTTTTGTATATTAATTTATTTTTGAACATATATACTTAAATCTTCTTTGCATGACATTATTCGTTGTATATACAAGTATGCCTCGAACAAAAGGTTTTGCGCTAAATCATAGTGCACCTACTTCTGGTTCCGATTCCAATGTTGGGGCCGATCAAGCTATAGTCCAGGCTCAATCATCATCATCACAGGGAGATAGCTCACAACAAGGAGCAGCTTGTAGAAAAAGAGTTTTGTCAAAGGATGATGATAACTGGTGGTATGTATCAGTAATTTTGTTTATTTTTCGTATTCTTTGGGTACTTTTAACTTAATAATTGTATTGCAGGTTCACTAAGTCGAAGTTGTCACGAGCTACATCAGATGATATCAAGAGTTTTTACAATGGCCAGTGCACATGTTTATCAAATCTCCCTAAAGAAGAGTTACAACTTTTGTGGAGGACTTTTGAGGTAAAAAGTTTGAAAACAATTGGATATATATGAGTAGTTTTTAATATTTTTAATTTATGTTTGGTAATATTTTTGTAAAACAGGACAAGTATACTTGGGCTCCAGAACTTTTTCAAGAAGTCTATACAGAATGGAAGAAGAAAGTTGGTAAAACTTTGAGGAACTTAGCAAGCAAGGCTGGAAAAAGGCCCGATGATAAACCAATAACTTGGTTGTTAGATGAGGGGCGAGAGAGGTTGAAGGGCCTAAGAAGTACCTCTAAATTTTAAAAAAAATCTGCCCAATGCTTCAAGAATAAGACAAAAGGCCCAAAAATAGGAACTTTACATAGCCAAGGGTCAGTCTCAACCGCAGATCTCACAGTCCAAATGGTATAAATTCTAATATTTTGGTTTTATTTCATTTTTATACACATAATTTAGTTTGTGTAACTTTTTTGCATATTTTGTATGCCTTGATCAAAGAAGGGAAGAATCCTACTCCCTGTGCATTGTTTGTGAGGAGTCGCAGTAAAGAAGATGCTCAATCTGGAAAGGTTTTCGTCGACGACCCGTCCAAATCTCTGTGGGTAAGAATATTAACTCCATAAACCTTTACAAGCAAATAAAGTGAGTGAGCACTCAATTGTAGGGGATATTCAATATATCCATGATTATCAATTTTGAATGGACAATGGATGATTTCTCTTTTGTAGGAAAAATATGAAGCATTTAGAGCTGAGTGTGGTATTCAGGAGGGGACAAAAGAGGCAGAGACCTTCTACTATGAGATATCAGGTGGGTAGAGTAAAAATCAACCATCTATGGATTGGGTAACTCCGCAACAATGTTCTACGAGAAACCTACTGCCTCGAGATCCTCTACAGGTGGTACCTATAATTCCTCGGCTTATTCTCAGCTACAGTCACAACTTCAATCAACCCAAGAACAACTTGATCAACAAAGAAAATTAACTGAGAGTCATCAAAAAGCCATGGAAGAGCAAAGAAAAATGATCGAGAGTCGGCAAAAGGCCATGGAAGAAGCAATGAAACTCATTCAAAACCTCTAATCACAAGTTAACAGGATGTCTGGTGCTTCTAACTAGTGGTTCTAACCAATTTATTTGCATGGTTTGTTTATTGTGCTTTAAATTGATTTGTTGGATAAAATTATTATATAACTTAGAACTTAATTGAGAATGTTTGTTGTTTTTATGAATACTTGGTGGTTTATGGATGATTGTGCAAAGAATGAATCACAATGTATTTGTGTATTCGTGGATTGCTGTGTAGAGAAGAAGTCAGAATTTTATGTAAATGTTTTGCAGGAAATATATGTAAAAAGGGAATACCAAATGTAAACGAAGTTTCGGCATATAACTGAACATTTAGCGTCAGATTTTACCGTCCAACACAAATCCGACGCTATTTGACTCAAAATATATGACGCCAAACTCAAAAATCTGACGCTAAAATGAAGAGTAGCTCCAAAAAACAGAACGAAATTAGCGTCGGACACAAAATCCGACGCTGATAGCGTCGGATCCATCCGACGCTAATAGCTCAAATTCGACGCTAATTCGCATTGGATGGTAAATCGGACGCTAAATTTTTTAGCTTTGAGATCTTCTGCGTCAGATTTTAATCCGACTCTAATCCGACGCTAAATGCGATTAGCGTCGGATTTCGTTGATTTGGCGTCCGATATTGTCCGACGCTAATTTACTGTTTTGCTGTAGTGTCTGTTCGAGCTTTTTAGGGTTTTCTCTCATTTGAAGGTAAATATCCGTCTCCTAATAGCTTCTTTCTCCCTTTCTCGATCACTTTGACGACTAGCTTATTGCCTTTTTAATTGAACAAGGTCTAAAGACATGGAAGCAGTCTCTGTGAAAAAAACAGACTACGATTCACGATTTCACGGCCAGGACTACAACATCATGGTCGATCCAAAACCATTTGAGAAGAAGATGCGTGGATATGTTAAAAAGCCTTGGAGTGCTTCAATAAATCCAAGAAGGCTAAGAAGGTTAATTATTGTTGTATCTATTTAATCCTATAATCTGTCTCTTAATTCTTGATGATGATTTTATTTGCCATTATGAACTTTCAGATTGGTGAATATGAGCTTGTGGAAGTTAATGATCTCTGTCCTTTCTTCCGTCCGAGGAAAGGCCTTTGGTACCATGCTAACTTCATTGCTAAGCCCAAAAATGCTCCAGACTCCGAGTCTGTAGTCTTTTTGCTGAGCTCACATATCAGAATCCTCCTGGACGTGTTAAATGCATCAAATGTTGCATCCTGGGACCTCTTGATCACGGTATATATATGATAACTTGTTTTGACCCTTCAATCCCTTATGTCCAAGCTTCCATCACCATCCCAAAAGAAAGGGGTAATGTCTATTTAGGCCTATTGATACTGTTGCTTGTGTTGGTGAATTCAGGTACCAAGGGATGTAAAGCTTGCGAAGCGTACTTCGCGGGACTTCGCCACCCGCACGATGGATTTACAATCGGCTATCGTCCGCACCTTATTCCGGGCAGATCCACCGACAAGGAACGGTGCTCGTCTTGATGTTTCTGTAGGTTGCATTCTGTTATGGTGCTTTCTCGAGTCCGCCTTATGTCTCCGCGGTTCAGCGACTGTGAATTATATATGCATTCCTAGTTTGCACTATCAGTACCATCAGATAAAGTAATGCTATGACATTGGAAGCTAGTGTGATATTAACTAGACGATTTAGCCTGTCTTTCGAATTAACTACCTTTACGTGGCTTGTTTAATATATATGATTGTGTCTCAATTTTGAGTTAATTAGATGGTATTAGGTTGACTTGATGAAATAGGTAATCTTTACCGTATGATTACGATAATCCTTCCCTCTCTACCCCCTCCCAAAAAATGAGTAGGTCGGAAAATTTCACCCGAAATTGTTGGATGTCCGATACACCCGATCTAAAAAAATCGGGTGAAAATCTGATTAAACTGGTGTATTAACTGGGTGATGGATATTTGGGTGATATATCGGGTTGGATTCGGGCTGACCTGTTAAATGAGCGAATATGTTAAATGAGTCTATATATAAAAACCTTAAATGTTTCCGAATCACCTCATTTTTTCCATTCACTTATTTACTGTCCAGTAGACCTGGGCAACGAGCCGGGTTGGGCTAGGCAACAACTTTTTTAAATGGGTTTGGCCAGGTCATGGGTCAAATGGCCGTGACCACCCAAGGTCCACCCAATTTGAGTAATTGAAGCAAATGTTAAACTTTAATGTATAATGTGAAAGGTCTGTGCATCGAAATCCACACAATTTATCATGTCATACACTTGCAACGAGCACCATCAGAGTGACCCATTTTGTAACGCCCTATAAAAAATATTTTATTAATATATATGATTTATTCTCTAACCGACTTAATTGTTATAATGCTCTTTTGGATCGATGATCGGAAATGTGTGTTTGCCCAAAACTTGGCATGAAAAGTATGTATCTTGCATGTGCATTTTAATGGGTTTTATAGAGCTAATATGTTACTTAGAATACTGAAATTAACCTTTCATACACATCACACAAGAATAAGATAGATAGAAGATAAGAAAATAGAGTTTGGGAGTCACTGCCACCCACCACGGGTAACCCCACAGGCTGTGGGGCAGGCCGTGATGGCCAGCAACGATTTATTTAACCCAAAATATCCACCACGGGTGCCCCTACAGGCTGTGGGGCAGGCTGTGGTGGCCAGCAGCAATTTATTTAACCCAAAATACCCACCGCAGGTGCCCCCATAGGCTGTGGTGGCCAGCAGCGATTTATTTAACCTAAAATACCCACCGCAGGTGCCCCCACAGGCTGTGGAGCAGGCCGTGGTGGCTAGCAGCGATTTATTTAACCCAAAATACCCACCGCAGGTGCTCCCACAGGCCGTGGGGTAACCCGTGATGTCCACCAGAAGTCCCCACTGACTGTGGGATGGCCCTTGATGACCTTTAGAGCCAACCATTGACCTCCACTGGCCGTGGGAAGGTCCGTGGAAGCCTCCAAAGCAATTTTGGACTCCCACAACCTGAGGGCTTTGTCCCATGATACTTGTAAACCTTGTATGTTGTGTCGAGAAGAGAGTTTAAGAATTTAAGTATGGCTTTGGGCCTCATGAAGCAATTTACTAAATACATATGTGAAGAAATGATAGAGATAACAACTATAACATTAGATGGGAAGTTGATTCCTAAATTACGAGTCCTTACGGGTAGTAAACTTGGGTATACGCATGAATCATAAGATTAGTCTCCCAACTATACAATCTAGAAGTCAGTAAAGGTGACACATACCACACAAGTCCTGCCATCCTTCAAAAACCCTCGTGTTCCAACTATACAATCTAGTACGTCCAGAGTCATGTGCAACTTTCAATTAGTCTCCCAAAGTGAATCATAAGATTTTTAGCAAAATTATCAATGTAATAGTCGAAATGAATGGCATTAATAAGAATTGATATAACAGGCAGATTTTAGAATGGCAAAGCATGTAGAGAATTGGACTTATAACCAACACTCAATCACAAGAGTCAGTAAAGGTAGCGGTCCAAACTACAAGGAGCAAACGAAGACCTCCAAAGTGATGAAAAATGGTAGATGTGTACAAGTAAAATAAACAATAACCCACATATGTCAGCCTGTCGCTGCAAAATGTAACATCTGTGTATGAGAGACATTCTGAAGGTCTATCTGAAGAGACAATCAAAATGGAATGTATCTAACAAGACTGAAGGTCTATCTGAAGAAGCCACTGCAGGAGAAGAATTATCCACAACATTAATATCAAAACTTCCATCTGAGAGTGAAACTCCTGTATCAGTTTCTTCAACTCGATCTACAACACTCCAGAATGCCCACATAAAACAAAATGACTAGGCGCTGGCGAGGGCAGAAGATCCCCAGCCTCCTGCAAATGGTAACAAAGGTAAACAGACTGTGAGTCTTCAGTTTTCGCTAGCCAAATGCTAGCACAAACCACATATTATTCACATACAGATACAAATTTAAATGAAGGCATATGCATACAGATACAATCACAGTAGCAAACACAGGCAGCATTCGGAGAAACCTCAAATACCGTAAATAGCCTCAAATACATCTAAGTCTGATTTGTCAAGAGCTGCAACAAATAATTCGAGTCAGTTAATAACATGCATATTTAGATCACCATCAAGGGTCTAGTATGATTACCTAAAAGAAGAGACTTGTCCCATCCTCCTCATCCCCGTTCACTTCATCCTCATCTGATTCAGAATCATTGTCAATACCAACGCCAACGCCATACTCCGTGCATCGCCAATCTTGAAGACATATCAATGCTTGTACTGTCTTGGGTTTCAAAGCACTACGAGTTGGGGAGATGGTTTTTCCTCCTAGGCTAAACGCAGACTCTGATGCAACAGTACTTACTAGGATTGTTAGTAAGTCTCGTGCCATCATTGAAAGATCTGGGTGTCTCCCTGAACTCTTGTGCCAAAAATCTAGAACATCTAACTCCATATTTAACTCAAGAGCCAGTTTCTCCAAATATATATCAAGTTGTGACTTCCCCAATTGTGACCTTGAATGTCTACCACTAAAGCTATTATAATCATCAAAATAATCATCCACAGACCCACTAGCAATAGGAGAAGAACTTATAATTGGGGAAGTTGACGAACGTAGCTTATACTCATCAAATAAGGACCGTAAAGTTGACAACACATTATCCACCTTTTCCACAGCTTGATCGGACCCAAACAATTTGCTAAAACAATACTCAACGAATTTGACTTTAAATCTAGGATCAAGAATTACAGCACATGATAAATGCAAGTTATACTCTGACCAATATTTTTCAAACTTGCCGAGCATGTTTTTTGTCATGTCAACTAGGTAGTCATAAGGACCTTCGGCCGTCTCAAGCAAACGACGATGAACCATCCATGCCCCCTTGAAATACAAATTGGATGTAGGAGTCTTAACCGCACTAAACATGCAAGTTACATTATAAAATAACTTCAAAAACTTATGTATCCTAATGACTTTTTCCCACTCCTCCTCTAAAGGAACATATGGCTTTAACGGTGAATTAGTGGACACCAAGTAAACAAACACATTCTTATAATATAAAACATTATCCATCATCTTATAAGTTGAATTCCAGCGAACTTGCATGTGCAAATTCAATTTCCTTTTCACATCCAAATGAAATTTTTTGAGCACATTCGTAGAAATCTTTGCCTCTATGAGTAGTGTTGAGAGAAATATTATACCGCAAGTGCACGGTGTAGCTGTAGTTAGGAACCGGCAAGTACGGGTCGTGTCCACAAGGAACTCGCTTTCAAATACTAAATCCACCTAAAAACTGTAATCTAAGTAAAAACTGAGTTCGACAGTTATTTGGTTTTCGGACAAAAATAACTAAGAGAGATCAATAAAAACAAGCCTTAGATTGGGATTAATCACACTACTATGCCTGAAACCAAAATCGAATACCGTTTGAGATTTGCCTATGCTAGCAGTTTAGAAGGGGAGACACCAAATTAAACCTATCTTCGCCTACTTTCGAAGGTCAATGACTAATTTTGCACAATCTAATCACCTATTTTCATGGGATTAATAAAGAGCAAAATCACAATGAATGCATCTTGAAGGTTTGCTCGGAGAGAGACAAAGTCACCCTAGAGGGGGATGAATAGGGTGATGGAAGATTTTTCTGAAAATCAAACTCTTTTGCACAGAATAGACACAGAAGTAGATTCTGAGTCTACAATAGGGTCAGAAAAGTAAGAACTCAGAATGTAGATTCAGATAGAATCTGAAGTGATACGAAAGTCTGAGTCTAGAATGAACTCAGAAAGTAAACACACAGAGATTACGTGGAAACCATCCAGGGGCAGAAAACCACGGACCGTGCTAATCCAAGCACAAAGTCAAATCCACTATTTTGAGTCCACAAAATATCGTGAACTTGACTGAACCTGAGTTGCTCCCTTAGACAACTCTTACAAAATTTTCCTAGACTCAGAAGTTCCCTTATCTGATCTAGTACTTCCTACCTGAGATAACCCTTACAGGTAGGGACAACTAAGCTGAGTTAACCCTTACAGCTTAGTCAAGGGATCCTTACTCAGAAAGTAAGAAGAGAGTGTTTGTAGCTAAGTACAAGATCTTACAACTCAGAATAATTTGAATTACAGAGTAAGAGTTGTAAGTTTGAAGACTGAGAATGAATAACTTTGTACAACAATGTGTTCGGCTATTTCTCGTTTGTGTTCTCTTGTCTGTGTCTCGTGTCTTCAAGTCTTGTACGATGGCTTCCTTTTATAGATGACTAGGCAAAGTAGCCGTTACGTCCATCTTCTAATTGGAAGTCCTTTGTGACCGTTCTTGAGGGATTTTCTGAGTCACTCAGAAAATGTCCGTTGAAATATGAACGTTGAAGCAACGGTCCTTGGCTTCTTGGGAAGTCCCAAAACCACTGTCGAAGTTTGAAAAGTAGGGTGGAAACCACCGTTGAATATGGCATTTCAGTTTTTCAGATTTGGAAGCAGACAGCTCTGACGCAGTGTATGGGGCTTTGACTAGAAGCGGAAAAGGCTCCTTTCGGCTGGTGATTTGACGTATGAAGTCGGTTGCTTTTGCAGCTCAAAAACCATGATTGCCTCGATTAGATAATCTACAAAAGCAAATCAGTTTTGGTTCTCAAAGTATAAAATACTTTGGTCTAAGATTAGATACAGATAATATGATAAATAAAATAATCAAACGATAATTATCTGGGTCAGAAACGAGAAGGAATTTTCTGAGTCTAATAACTCAAATTCCATCTCCATTAGTCTAGAACAAAATCAAGTCAAATAAAGATTATCAGAGTAAACGGACTTGATACATGCAGTACGTCTGAGTGGTATGTGACTCAGAATATAAGTATGCAATTTGAGTCAATCAGAGATAAGCGAGAGTGATATTACAACACTCAGAGTAAAGGTTCTATCACTTAGAAAAGATTCTAAGATGCATGGAATGTCTTGAAATCAAAACCTTAACACAGATAGACTCTATATACCTGATTCCTAGAAGGAACTCAGAAATGACTACAAGAGAGTCTGAGTCTACAATCTGACTCAGAAATAAATATGCGGAAGGTCTGAGTCTTCACATCTCACAACCCCGATTAAAACCTTAATTATTTTCATATCAAAGTTCTAAACGTTCACAACGTCATTCTAGGTAAGTTTTCATCTTTCGATATTCACAAAACCCTAATAAAAGCATATGAGTTCTTCTCGAGGCAATCAATGAAAAAGTGATGAACGAAGTGAATTCTAACCTAACAAGCATAGAACAATTCAATTGGTACTCAATTCATGATTATCAAGTCATAATAGGGATCAATCTCAATCTAAGTGGAAAAATTAGCCTCTAGATATGATACTAAACAATTGACAAAGATTGGGGAAAATAGCCATAGAGAAACGAATAGAAATTGTGAAGAAAACACAAAGAGAAGAAATTACGATTACTGAATAAAAAGCTTGATGCGATTCAATCATAAAAACTTGAAGTAGAATAACAATAATGAGTGTTCTTGAGTCTCCTCTCATAGCTCCTCTCGAAAACCCTAGCTAAATCTCTAAATTATGGAATAGAATCCTTCAACAATTACAATTAGGAAACTTAAATAATCACCGAAACAGTAGTCGCACGGCCGTGCGAGGGTCGCATGGGGTACCGTGCGAAATTCTGCCGCAGTTCGCACAGCCGTGCAGGTTCTGCACAGAGGCCTGTGCGAAAACCCTGAACTCTCTGTCCATTTCGCACGGCCGTGCAGCTTCTGCATGGGGTACCTTGCACGGATTCAACTTCTGTAATCTTCTCGCACGGCCATGCGGCCTTCCTTGACTTCGGACTCTTCGCCTGATGATCTGCACGGCTGTGCAGCTTCGCACACGGGGCCGTGCAAGATCTCTTGATGTGCTTTAGGCTTCTTCCTTGCTTCCTCTTGGGCCCGAACTCTCCTCTTCATCGTTTTTCATCAAATTTGTCTCAAATATCTCGAATTTAAGCCCAAAAACCCGAAATAAAGAGATTTACGAGCTTAGGTGACGAATAAGAGAAAATAAACAAAATCTAACCCAATACTGAATAAGTATCATTGAAATCATCATGGAATTGGGTTAAATAATGCCTTAAAAACCAGTAAAAATGAGGTTTAACAAGTAGATCTAGTTATCAACTTTATCAAACTTCAAATCTTCTCTAAAATTTCACCAATAAAATGGAGACCATCTTGCACAATTAAATTTAGAATATGTGCACAATACCTAACATGGAAGAAAACACCATTACTAAGCAACCCACTCCGGGGAACACGATGCCTTTTGAAATTAGACATCATCGCATTATTGTACTTAGCATTATCTACGGTAATGGTGAGTATTTTATCCTCAATGTTCCATTGACGAAGAAACATAAGTATCTCATTCGCGTTACATTTACCATCATAAGGAGGTGTTAATGCTCTAAATCTAATAATCCTTTTGTGCAACTTCCAAGCATTATCAACAAAGTGGGTTGTGACGCAAATATAATGTTGATAAGTGTGATTTGACTTCCAATTATCCGTAGTCAAACAAATCCTACCCATAGCTTTTAATAGCATGTCTTTCACCTTATCTCTATCTCCCACATACATAAATAATAAATTTCTCTTAGCCGCTGAAAGACTAAATGGCACAAAGTTCGGATTAGCTTTTGACATCATCCGTCTAAAAGGTTTTTCTTCAACAGTTGCAAATGAGTGAGCTCCTTCCACAATATAGAGCACAATTTTCTTACGAAGTTCATTCATATTGAAAACAAATTCCTCACCATCATCACTACCCAACTCCCCAACTTCCACTCCACTAGGACGATTTGGACATTTATCTAAGTGACGCTTCAAGTGAGAAGTGTCATTATTTGGATTGGCAGACATAACTACTTTATAATGCTTATATGTTGCGATTTTCTCACCTTGCGCATTATTGCCTTTTACAAGTTATCTCCATACTTTAGACCTCTTCTTCCTTTTACGCTGTTGAGTGTTATATTCACTATATCCATCTTCGAGTGGAATTGATGAAGTTGCCGCTTCACTTTCCATGTCTAAAACAGAAATTATGACAAAAAAGATGATTAACATAAATAATAGAGATTTTGGGAGGCAGGGGCAGATATAATTAAAAGTAGAGATAGAAGCAATTAGGACTCTGTCGTGTTTCTGGATTAGTTCATGTATTGCCAATGCCAACTTAATTTCTTGTAAACCGATGAATGTCTATTGTGTTTCTTCTTAATAATATAACTTGTCTATTTGTTCTATATAGCCAAAGAATTCCAAGCTAGATAATGCTTCCATTATTGTCAGCATGAATAAAATGATGAGGCAAATATAAAGTGGTGAATAAAAAATCCAAATGGAACGTAGAAACCAGGGAATGAATAACGAACAAGATACACCAAAATAAATGAAGAATAACAATAATATGATACTCATCAATCTCTTTTGCTTTACTTGGTGCAATCAATCATCCGTGCAGCGGAATTGAAGCAATAGTTTCACAAAGGTCTATTTCTAAGAGAGAACTTAGTGCCAACTGGCAGGCCGCAGAGTTCAATTTATAACTTTCAAATTAAGAGAAGACACTTAAGAGGGTATCATTATCATCAATCTCCTATGCATTATTCTAATAGCACAATCATTAATTCCTGAAACCATATCTTAACAACATTATCTCATCTTCAATGATGTTTAATCTTCAACCACCATAGAAAATCACCCCAAACCATAACAAGAATCAATGTGCCTAAAAACTAACACCAACTGATAAATTTACTGATTATACCAGGGACTGAAGTTTTTATCGAAAATTATTTTTAGCTCTTTATAAAAGCCTTCAAGTGAATTTACCCTCCCTCCCCTCTTCCCTAAGCCTTCAGAACCTAAAACCTCAAAATGGCTTCATATGCATCCATAACTTTCACATTGATTCTTGTTCTCTATCTGTGCTTACAGTTCAATGAGCTCAAAGCGAAGCACAATGCTCATGAGCATAAACCCTACCACGTACAAACACATGCCTCTCACACGAACCCTAGGCTCCAGCAAGCTTATACTGCTCTCCAAGTTTGGAAAAAATTGATCTACTCTGACCCAACAAATGTCACCTCCAACTGGGTAAGATCCTCTGTCTGTAACTACAGAGGAATATATTGTGCATCTGCAATTGATGATAATGATACCCTTGTTGTAGCCGGAGTTGACCTTAATCATTACTACCCCTATTGATTTCAGCAGCTCCTTTGTTTCGATTCCCAGAGTTCAGTTTATTGCATATTTCGATTCCCAGATTCAACAAAGCAATAGTTTCACAAAGGACTAACAAAGCCCATACATATTGGAGAAAAATAACAATAACATTGGAGGGCTTCCCGGAAATCAAACAGAAGCAACGAAAAACCCTAGAGCGAGAATTGAAGAGAATCGATTAAGGGACTTACCTTGAACAATTGGGTAAAAATTTGGGCAAACTTCCTGGCTAGAGGAGCGATACGATTCTGCTGTGGGAATTTGAACGATTCAGAGAGAGAGAGAGATTAAGGGGGTTCGGGGTCACGGCGGTGGAGGAGCGGGATTTGAAAGGGGGCCAATATCCGGTAAGAGACAGAGCGATGAAGCATCAGAGTGATAGACAGAGTGAGAGAGTAGAGTAGAGCGGCCCATTGGTATGCCCAGTACCCGGCCCGTTTAACAATGTTAAATGGCAGCCTGTTAAATGCCCAACCCAAATAAATAATTAAACGGATTTGTACCCTATTTTTTAAGCCCGATCATTTAAACCCAATGGACTCCCAATCCATTGCCTAGGTCTACTGTCCAAGGTTTCCTGGCCCCCTGGCTGTCCCCTCCCTAGCTCCATCATGCTCGCGCCTTGTCGTTGCCGGGGCCTCTTGGTCTGTATCTACTACTGTTTTCACTCCTCTCATGCGCATCATCTCCATCACCCATTCTCCGATGCAGATTTGGGCAAACTCAAACAAGTATTTAAAATTGCCATAATTGCTGTGATTTGTATAACAATTCATGATTAATTGAAACATAATAATATCTCGTTCATCGTTGCTAATTGGTTAAATTGGTAGATAAGCTTTTAAATTGGTAGATAACCTTTCTAACTTTGATTATAGATCAATTGTTTTGCGAGTAAGCATTGCATTGCTACTTTTTTATGATTCTTTGTAATAAATTGTATCATCTTATCCTCGATGTATTTGTACGAGGCATTATTCCATTTAGCTTTAACTTACAGGCTTTTCCTTATAACCTCTTACAACTTCTTAAACTTGTTACAACTTCTAACAAATACATATTAAAATTTATTGTTAATTTATGTTTCTACTGTTAATGAAATTTTTTTGTTGGTGAATATTTATGTACAGTTATATCCACACATTATTTTTCCCTTTCCTATACTCATACTTCCATCAGGTATTTCGAGTATATCGGATTTATTTGTATAGATGTGTAAGGATTTTGATAATTAATACTTATTTGACATTGGTGAAACAAATTGGCTTGAAATATATAAGATGTATATGCTTGTTTCAGTTAAACAGTCGAAAGAAGTAAGAATTGATTAAGATAAATTAAATATTAATTAACGATATATGTTTAGAAGTATTTAGATGTGTTAACGTTTTGAGATATTGTGTTCGGTTTTTCTTCTTTTGAGCATCCATTTTCAATGTATTTTTAATTCCTGCACAATTGAGAAAAGTAAGAATATATTAAGCTAAATTAAATATTAATTAACAATATGTGTTTAAACTTATATTTGAATAGGTTGTGTTTGAAAGTAGTTTTGCATGTAGTATTTTTGTGAATAATGTTCAATTCTTTAATATTTTCATTAGTTACCATGTAATTCTATTTCATTAATATTAAAAATAATTATAGGTATGTTTAAACAATAATTGTCCTCTTTTCCATTTGAAAATAAAACAATTATCTTTTTAAAAAGAACATATGTTTTACATTATTCCGTGCATAGCACGAGTTCATATTAGTTGAAAGAAAATTAATGTCAACTAATCAATTCTAGTAATATTGAGTTACACATGACATTTGATGATATTTTCTAGGGCACATTAAATTTGCATGTACCCGTGCTTTCATCTTAAATGACATAAAAGTGAAAGCCTCGAAAGTAAAAGTGGAATCAATATGCCTTGACAATTAATATATAAGAATAATTACAAAATTTTCATTTTTTTAAAGCTAGTTACAATGTAAACAATGAAATTGTCTTTGATATTTGAATTATGCGTTTAAATTTGCATGTATGATAAGTACCCTTCATCATTAAAATGTAAGGCCCCGAAATTTCAGGTGCTTGCCTGTTAGTGAATTAGAATTTTTTTCCGAGTCGGAATTAAAAATCCGAGGACCGAAACCGAGCATGGGTTAGCTTATTGGGCTTATTGAGATTGAAGTTGGGCCCAATTAAAAGAAAAAGAAAGGAAAATGAGAGTAGGAGTGCTGGCAGAAAACTGAAGTTTGGGAATTAAGGGTCCAATTGGATTGAAACAGCAGCCTAATTATGTGTAATTAGGAGGAGAAGAGAGAGAGTGGGACTGAGACATTAGAAGGAAAGAAGCAGAAGCAGGGGAAGGAAGAAAGGAACGGGGAAAGGAGAGACAGAGGAGAGCGAAAGGAAGCGAGAGGCAAGCGAGAGAGGGAGAACGCATAGAGAGAGAGGAAGAGCGAGCGGGAGCGAGAGGAACAGCGAGCGGGAGCGAGAGGAACGCCGGAAACCGGCAGCCGGCGGGCACGGCATGCCCGAGGACAGGTGCCGGACGAAGAAGAAAGGAAAGAGAAAGCGAAAGAAAGAAGAAGCGGAACAGAGCGATAGAGGGAGAGAGCGCAAGAGGCTGGTGGCCGCCTCAACGGCAAGGGTGCTGCCACCGGTAGGCGAAGGAAGAGCAAGTGGTCGGGAGGCCGAGCAGAGCGGAAGAAGAAAGGGGAACGAAAGAACACGGAAGCAGAGGAAAGCGAGAGGATGACGAGAGCCAGCGCAGGGACAGAGAGGAAGAGAAGCATGGCTTGCCTGCATGGCCGGCGAGCGAGAAGAGGATGGGCAGCGGAACCGGGTAGAACCCAGACAGAACCGAGACCAGAGAGCGAGAACCCGAGAGGAACCAGAACAGAACGAAGGAGCAGAGGGTGAGGAAAGAAGGAGGAAGGGGGACCGAGAGGAAGAAAGGGAAAGAGGAAACAGAAATTGAAACCCAATTCGAAACCTTCCAAAACTGAAATTCTTAGAATCTCTAAGAATTCAAGGTGAGTAATCTGAATTCATCCTCTGAAATAAAATGAATTAGGTGGCTTGAACTTGAAATTGATTCATGAAATTGGAAACCCTAAGTTAATTGAAGAAGCTAGAGGCCTAAATTCACGAATTAGCCACCCACGAATTGAAAAGCATGTTGCGAATTTGATGTCTGATTCATGAATTTAGTGATTATTGACCATTCTTAAGCATGATTATTAAACTGTATATTGAGAATTTGATGAAAATAGCTTGAATAGGTTTAGTGAGAAAAATCAAAAAATTGAATTCATGATTTAGTGCAGATTTTTCAGTGAATAAAGCCTGCTGTCTGCATTATTATGCTGTCATGCGTAGCCCGAAATTCCTGAAATTTTTACTGCAACTTCCTGATGATTTATGAGAATTTTCTGTAAAACTTGGTATGCATTGGATGAGTAGATTGGGAGATATGCAATTTTAAATGAAAATGTTCTGTTTTGGGCTAAATCGCATCTAAGTGAGTAACTGAATTAAGAACTGAAATTTAAGAAGCTATGTGGCTAGATTAAAAGATATGCATCGATTAAGGAAGGTTATAGAACCATAAATAACCTATGTGCGTTGTTACGCGAGCATGAAAACGATGAGTTCTTTGATTAGGAATCCTAATTGACATGTTTATGTGATTACGTGTTTTTCTTGAATTACATCGATTGTAAATGACATAAGCATGCATATGTGAGATGAATTGATCGTACTTCAGTTGGAACTTGCTTATGTGAATTGCCTGTTTCGAAGAAGTTACGCATGAACGTATTGAGCATGAATCATATGAATTAAGTGTATCGCATGTATAAGTAATAAGAAGATAAGAAGAAGATAAGAAACATAAAAGAACTAAAGAAGGGAGAAAGGATTGTGTTATTGATCTAAGACCCCACGAATTAAAGAACCCTCTGAAGTTATGGCCATAGAAGTGTCTGTCAACCCGAAGCCACGAATTGAATTGCTTCCACGAAGAATTGACAGTATGCGTCCTTCAGGGAAGGGAGGCTGCCTCGAGGCCACAAATTGTATGCCTCCGTGAACTGAGCCCACGAATTGTTTTGGCTCCAAGAATTGGGTCTCTAGAGCAGAGCATAAATCTTCTTTCCTTTCGAAACTAAGAAGACTTAAAAGAATTATGATATGAAGAAACGAATGATCGTGCATAGCGAATAAGAAAGAAAGAACCAATACTTTATGAAATGCACGATTGAACTCAAGAAGAAGAATAAGAAGAAGAGCGAATCCTGATTTCATAAGAAATGAATACCATAAGAACTAAGATGTGATTTACGTGATGAATGATTTGCATGATGAGTGATTCTATGACCTACTTGCGTAGAAAGACGAAAGATGCATGTTTGACTGAATTCATGAATAGATGATGTCATTATGTTTCTCGACAAGTTGGTAAGTTTAGAATCTCGCATGTCTTAAGCATGTATGATCTGAATCGCATGTTATTAATGAATTGTGAACTTACGTGTGTTTGTTAATGAATTAATGTGCAAAGTGAAACCGGGGTTGGGTTTGGATTATTCACTGGGCTAGTGGAGCTCACGACCTCACCAAAATTTCAGGTACAGAAGTTAAGACTCGCAAGAGCGGCTTTTGGCTTTCAGAATAGCGACATGATAGGAAATGCCGGATTTACTACTTGTTTATCTGTCTTGTGTTCGTAAGGATGTTGTAAAGAACGGTTGTCTGTAAACTTAAGTTTGACTATGAATGTAAAAGCCTCATGTGAATACTCCGAGCGTGTGGCTCGTTGAGTTATGTTGTGTTTCTCCGAGCGTGTGACTCGTTGAGTTTAAGATTGTGTTTCGTGCGGGGTTAGGGCTTTAAGCCTCCGAGATTGGCCATATTTCGGAGGAAATTCTGCCCAAAATTTCCAGAAAACCCTTTGAAAACCCAGAACCGCACTTCCGCCAATCTAAGAAAGGGTTATTAACCCCAAGTTGAGAACTTAAGTAGCCTTAGGGGTTCCTCCCGGGAACCCCGGCATGTAATACTCCTATGGTGGGTCTAAGGGTGTTACATAAAAGGATTTTATCCGTAACATATTAACAATTTGATAAAATAAGTTAAATGTATTTATATTTTGTTTATGTATTTAGAAGAAGTGAACTATATTAACAAAGACAATATAAATATGTTCATGCAATTTGTTATTAGGGATATAAATATGTTCTTTCCTACGTCTATTTTTAAAGAGATGGATTTTGTAATTTTTTATTTTAATATATGTTATTTTTTAATGTATGTGTTTGAAATTACTTTTGTATCCCAATTTTTTTTTTTTTTTGCTCTTTTGCACGTAAATAATGATTGGCTTTTTAAACGATCAAAATATGTTACACTATATAGTTTCTAATCCTACTAATCGTTCAGTTAACTTGTCATCTCGCTCTCACTCCCTCCCTTTCCCCCTCCTCTCTCCACTCTCCACTCTCCACTCTCCACTCTCCTCCCTCTCTACTCGTTCAAGCATCAGATTGCTTTCTATTTGTCAATTCAATTTTTTTGCTCTATCTCGTTCTAAAAGTTGAGTGTTTTTGTCCTAAATTTGCTCAGAGACTTCAATTCATCCTTCTTGGGGTTGAACTCTTCTTCTTTCTTCTCTCCTACTCTCTGTTTTTTTTGCCCACAATCATTATTGGTGGAAGCTTTGAAGCTTCGCTCAAAGAGAAGGAAGCAGGTCAATTTAGGTCTTATGCTTAATTTTGACATTCCGGTGGTTGAATTTTATGGGTTTGTCTGGTTATTGAATTTTATGGGTTTTGATTGGACTTCCCTGTTTCTGATTGTTCTTTGAATTTTTCAAATGGAGATGATACGCTAGCTGTAGAAGACAAAGGATATGGAAGTTCATCGTTTTCCAAGAATTTTATTTTTCCATTTTACCAAACAGCTGAAAATATACGTTGAAATTTATTTTAAATGAAAATTTTCCGGAAAATAATTTTTCCCCAACCAAACACACCCTTAGGGACGGGAAAGAGTTTACCAAGGGCATTAGATTAGTTTATTTATTATTATGTCGTCGATGCGGAGCTGATTGGAACGGAAAGGAGGCAATGGAGGGGAACAGCCGAGGTGATGGTGGTGGTGGTTCTCGTTACAATTTGAGGTCGAAGAAATCTCCCAGAAGGGTTTCCGGCGGCAAAGATCTGGAATCCTCCTCCACTCCCAAAAGGTAATCCAATTTTATTTTCTTCAATTTCCGTTTCTTGATTCTCGTTAGGGTTTTCTTCTTCTTTATAATTATTGTTTTAAGTTAAATTTCCGTCTCATAGTAGCTCGATTTGGTCTCCATTTGAGCTTTTTAGGGTTTGGTTTTGTTTTGGCCTGTTGTTGCTCTTATAGAGGGAATGTTTGGACTTTGGTTTGCGCCTCAAGCCCTACTTGCATCTGTGCTTTGATCTTCCGCCTTATCTGATGTTTTGTTTTCATAATTTTGTTGAATAAACTTGTCACTTTCTTTCGCCCTTTCTCGATCACTTTGACGACTAGCTTATTGCCTTTTTAATTGAACAAGGTCTAAAGATATGGAAGCAGTCTCTATGAAAAAACAGAATACGATTCACTATTTCACGGCCCGGACTACAACATCATGATCGATCCAAAACCATTTGAGAAGAAGATGCGTGGATATGTTAAAAAAGCCTTGGAGTGCTTCAATAAATCCAAGAAGGCTAAGGAGGTTAATTATTGTTGTATCTATTTAATCCTATAATTTGTCTCTTAATTCTTGATGATGATTTTATTTGCTATTATGAACTTTCAGATTGGTGAATATGAGCTTGTGGAAGTTAAGGATGTCAGTGGTTTCTTACGCGGGATGAAAGGCCTTTGGTACCATGCTAACTTCATTGCTAAGCCCAAAAATGCTCCAGAGTCCGAGTCTGTAGTCTTTTTGCTGAGCTCACATATCAGAATCCTCCTGGACGTGTTAAATGCATCAAATGTTGCATCCTGGGACCTCTTGATTACGGTATATATATGATAACTTGTTTTGACCCTTCAATCCCTTATGTCCAAGCTTCCATCACCATCCCAAAAGAAAGGGGTAATGTCTATTTAGGCCTATTGATACTGTTGCTTGTGTTGGTGAATTCAGGTACCAAGGGATGTAAAGCTTGCGAAGCGTACTCGCGGGACTTCGCCACCCGCACGATGGATTTACAATCGGCTATCGTCCGCACCTTATTCCGGGCAGATCCACCGACAAGGAACGGTGCTCGTCTTGATGTTTCTGTAGGTTGCATTCTGTTATGGTGCTTTCTGGAGTCCGCCTTATGTTCCCGCAGTTCAGCTACTGTGAATTATATATGCATTCCTAGTTTGCACTATGAGTACCATCAGATAAAGTAATGCTATGACATTGGAAGCTAGTGTGATATTAACTAGACGATTTAGCTTGTCTTTCGAATTAACTACCTTACGTGGCTTGTTTAATATATATGATTGTGTCTCAATTTTGAGTTAATTAGATGGTATTAGGTTGACTTGATGAAACAGGTAATCTTTACCGTATGATTACAATAATCCTTCCCTCTCTACCCCTCCCAAAAAATGAGTAGGTTAGAAACTTTCAACTGGTGTATTAACCCGATCTAAAAACCGGGTGAAAATCTTATTAAACCGGTGTATTAACCGGGTGATGGATATTTGGGTGATAGATCGGGTTGGATTCAAGTTGACCTGTTAAATGAGCCAATATATAAAAACTTTAAATGTTACCCCGAAGCACCTCATTTTTTCCACTAACTTATTATTGTCCAAGGTTTCCAAGCCCCCTGGCCCCCTCGCTGTCCCCTCCCTAGCTCCGTCATGATCTTGCCTTGTCGTTGGCGGGGCCTCTTGGTCTGTATCTACTGCTGTTTTCACTCCTCTCATGCGCATCGTCTCCATCACCCATTCTCCGATGCAGATTTGGGCAAACTCAAACGAGTATTTAAAATTGCCATAATTGCTGAGATTTGTATAACAATTCATGATTAATTGAAACATAATAACATCTCGTTCATCGTTGCTAATTGGGTAAATTGGTAGATAAGCTTTCAAATTGGTAGACAAGCTTTCTAACTTTGATTATAGATCAATTGTTTTGCGAGCAAGTATTACATTGCTAATTTTTTTATGATTCTTTGTAATAAATTGTATCCTCTTATCCTCGATGTATTTGTATGAGGTATTATTCCATTTATCTTTAGGTTACAGCTTTTTCCTTACAACCTTTTACAACTCCTTAAACTTGTTACAACTTCTAACAAATACATATTATTTTTGATATTAAAAGTTATTGTTAATTTATGTTTCTAATGTTAATGAAATTTTTTTGTTGGTGAATATTTATGTATATAAAGGCGTCTACTAGGAATGCTTGTGGGGTATGTATGTAGCGGATGTAGTTATATCAACACCCTATTTTTCCCATTCTTATACTCATACTTCCATCGGGTATTTCGAGTATATTGAATTTATTGGTATAGATGTGTAAGGATTTTGATAATTAATACTTATTTGACATTGGTGAAACAAATTGGCTTGAAATATATAAGATGTATATGCTTGTTTCAGTTAAACAGTCAAAAAAGTAAGAATTGAGTAGATAAATTAAATATTAATTAACGATATAACATATGTTTTACATTATTTCGTACATAACACGAGTTCATACTAGTTGAAAGAAGATTAATGTCAACTAATCAATTCTATTAATGTTGAGTTACACATGACATTGGATGATATTTTCTAGGGCACATTAAATTTGTATGTACCCGTGCTTTGATCTTAAATGACATAAAAGTGAAAGCCTCGAAAGTAAAAGTGGAATCAATATGCCATGACAATTAATATATAAGAATAATTAGCAGATTGCAATCATTTTTTTTTTTTTGGTTAAAGCTAGTTACAATGTAGACATTGAAATTGTCTTTGATATTTGAATTATGCGTTTAAATTTGCATAATTGGTAAAGTATGATAAGTACCCTTCATCATTAAAATGATTTTATCCCTAACATATTAACAATTTGATAACATATGTTCAATGTGTTTATATTGTGTTTATGTGTTTGGAAGAAGTGAACTATATTAACAAAGACTATATTTTTTAGCATGTTATTTTTTTTATTTTAATATATGTTATTTTTTTAATGTATGTATTTGAAATTACTTTGGTATCCTTTTTTTTTTTTTTGGAAACCATACGCAATTTGTTTTTGCTCCTTTTGCACGTAAATAATGATTGGCTTTTCAATCCTACTATTCCTAATTAAAGATCTATTTGAATTTACAAACAAAATATACACAAATAGAAATATAAATGTAAACGATACGAAAACAAACATAAATGAACATAAATGAGTTGTTAAATAAAAATTAATTTTTATTACAATGTTTCTCAAATACCGAAAATTTTTAGCACCGTACAAGGAAACAGGTGTTCAATCTCATATGCCTGAATTTAAGAAATTTAGTCCACCGGATGAGGTCAAAGAAAATTATAATTATCAACACTCATCCTTACGAATGATAATTGAACGAACCTTTTCAATCTTAAAGAGTAGACGACTAATTTTGAAGCATAGGATGCCTCATATAAGTAGAGAGCGTCAAATTTATAATTACGACTTGCACATTGCATAATTTCATCCGGATGCATAAAAATGGGGTACCAATTTTTCCTAAGCCAAATATCGTGTATGAATTACATTCGATAAAAACGTTGCACGATCCTTGTAGCAAACAAATAATGAATGTCGCTAGCGACGAAATAGCATATATGATTAGTGGTGTAGTTGGGGATGTTCCTTAGTAATTTGTAGGATTGTAGATTCTAATATTATATTAGTAAGTTTTGTGTACGTTTGTAATATTTACAATCTTAACACTTTGCATATGATCATTTTAGTGGATCGTTTCTTAAAAATAATAACAATCACAATCATCATCATCACCATAATAATAATAATAATAATAATAATAATAATAATAATAATAATAATAATAATAATAATAATAATAATAATAATGACCATAAAATATAAACGAACATAAAATATAAATAGATTGTTGTTTTTCATGTAAAGTCAAACATGTCCTGCATAACTACAATATTTTTCATCATTGTTGATTTTTTTTTTCTAATAAAAATGATGGTATGTGCTTGTATTTTTTTCTCATGTGAAAACAAATGCTTTTATTTGGATTTTCTTTTAAAGAATCTTTTGAAAAATATATTAGAAATATATAAAATTAATAAATGAGTTATTGTAATTGCTATAAATATGTAACATTTTTTTTTTTGATAACACAAATGTTTTTTTAACATAGAAGATATGTTATAAATTGAATAACCCTCTATCTCTCTCTCTCTATATATATTATTTTTGTTCCTTAGCACTGGGGTAAACACGGAGAACTGCAAGAAACTTAGACAACCTTTCTCATTAGGGTTTTATCTAAGTTATCATTTGCCAAGATATAAGAAAGAGACCGGAGGGGCACCCTTCCCAAATGGTTGGAGAAGTAAGTGTGTGTCCATAGTGAGCCAACCAAGTTAACTGCGATGATTTGCTTCCTCGTAAATATGTTTGATGTTGCAGTTATGAAAATCGGACATCATCCGTATAATATCTTGAATAATATAGTCGATTTCCCATGATAATTTAAACCTTCCTCTAATGCCATCAATAATAACTTTATTATCACCTTCAATATCAATTTTTCCGAAGTTTGCATTGGATGCGTGTTTAATCCCAAATCTGAGCACTCATTTCCTTTAAATGAACTCCCTGTTAGGAGAATACTTTTATTTTTATTTTTTTGGGTCAGAAGGGGAAGGGTCTGGAATCTTTCATTTCCAGACCAAGATTTCCAGACCTCCTCCCACAATGCTTTCGACGCTCTGCCTCTTGGTCTCGCTCACCGACTCTCTGTAGCCAGAAGATGCCCTCATCCCGCTGTTGTCCCTCACGCCGGCCTCTCTCACCTCTCGACTTACTCTCTCTATTTCTCTCTGTGTCACTCAATGGATTGAGCTCAGCACTTCTCGCCCTCTCGCCTCTCTCTAATATCTATGTGTCTCTGCCCAGCTGTCGGCCTTAGCGCCGCCGCCGTCCGGCCCCGTCCATCCGCCATCCTTTTCCGCGTGCCCCTCCACGTTGGCCAGCCGCCATCCCAAATCTATGGTTTCCTCATCTCCCCTTCCCCTCTAATTTCCTTCAAACCCTAGCTTTGCCTCTCTCTCCTTCCTTGTATCCTCGACTATCTCTGTCTCTTCCCTCGCTAAGGAGCACAACCCCACCGGAAATGGCAACCCTACCGGAAATCGCAAGTAAGAGTTCCAATTATTCTAGGTTTGCAATTCTTCTGTGTCTGTCGATCCCCTCTTTGTCTGGTACGTTTTCGTGCTTATCTTGTTTCTATTTTGTTGTTTTTAGTTGTAATATGTACTAGGTGGTGGAAGTATTACTCCAGCGAATGCTTTTAGTTGTAATGCTTTTAGTTGATCACCTGATTAGAGAATTCGTTTAGTTGTAATGCTTTTAGTTCTGTCGACCATCTAACTCGATGGCTTAGCCTTGTTCCTTTTAGCTTCCGTAGATTGTAATGTGTACTGGTGCCTTGTCTTCTTTAACAAAATGCCTAATGTGTACTGGTGCCTTGAGATGGAGTGGTTGAGTTCGAACAAAGACTCCAGCTCATGGTGTATGACTTTGGTTGTCTCTGCTGTTAGACTTTAGCTGGGACAAAGACTCCAACCATAAATTGCTCATTTTTCTGCTTCTGGATTTTGGGCACCTGAATTAAGTGTTGAAGTTCTTGAATATGTCCATTAAGGCTTTGTGATATAAATTTTCTTGGTGATAGCATTGAAGGATTAGGTTGGTAGTACATAGCACGTGAGATTTGGGTTCAAGCAAATTAGTTCCTAACTTGGCACCAATGTTTACTTCCTACCTGAGTATTGTGTTATAAATTGCTGCAGCGGGATCTGTGAAACTCATGCATAGCATGAAATAAAATCATACTATACGTACAATCTTCTCCTATAAACTATAAAGAATGAAGTCTTGAAAGAACCAAGACCACGATAAATTCAGTTTATGCAGGTATTAGTGATTGAATTGTTTTGATTGTTTTCTCAGTGAAATAATGGTTTTGAATGTCAATACCACACAGTTGTAGGGAGTTTCCAATTGGTTTCTCCATGGCGGGGTTTGTTTTGCTGATTTAATCTAGATTGGAGCAAGTGGGCCATTTCCTAGTTACACCAATAGCTTCTCTTCTTTTTCAAGTGATTTTTATGTAGCCTATTAGCTCAATGGAAGAGCGTTTGTGTGAAATGCACAAAAGGTGTAGGTTCAATTCCTACATAGGCTTTGTTGGTGTTCAGTTTAGTTTGGAAGAGCATACATGTGGGTTTGAATCCAAGCAACTTATGCACAAGATACACTATGTGTTATGCACTTCATTTCCAAGAGCAACGAAGTCACTGTCTCTTTTTCCATTTCAGCTTTAAAAATTAATCACTACGTTGGGTTAAGTTTTTCCTATTGCTCAAAATTGGGGTTCCTAAGTTACTGACATAGGAAATTGGGGCTGATAACTAATCATGCCTGAGGTGATATTCTGCCATATACCACAAATTCTCAAGAAGCTCAGATATCCTCAAGAAGCCAAAATGTCACACCAAAACCTAAACTCGTACCTACAAATTCAAAATATTCAACCGACAATCAGAAGAAAAAAATTTTTCAAAAACAACTACAATTGTTAGCAAGACGTGCTTAAAAGTTGAAAGAAGTTCATTTTGGAGCAGCCAGGGCTATGGACATGCCTAAAATGAAGTTAGGAAGGTTATACTATGGAGGAAAGAGGAGTTAAAACAAGATTTTCAATTTCGGCATATTGAGTTCCTAATTTTCAGCAGAATTTTTTATTTTAAAGACATTTTTGCATTTATTGGTATGTAATATTTGATGTAGTTTTTAGTTATATTTACACATCTTTTGATGGATATGCCTCCAGTTTACTAAACAAGTGCAGTTGCTAGCAAGTTCAGTGGCAACTAGTTCAGTGTAGGCCAGAACAAATGTATTTGCTAGCAAGACATGTGCATAAAAGTTGAAGGGAGTTCATTTGGAGCAGCGAGAGCCACAAAGGGATGTAGAGAGAAGAGAGCGAGATGAGGGCGTGAGATGAGACCATAGAGATACGAGACGACGACGACACACGCCGGCGAGTTCCGGCGAGACAGAGGCAAAAGGAGAGGTAGAACGAGAGAACATTGTTGGATAGGGTCTGGAAATCATTCAAACCCTTTGACCCTCTCTCACCCAAAAAGTTTTTTTAAAAATTAAAATATCTCCTTTTAATCATAGGCCTCCATTTGAAATTGAATGGCTCAAATTCAAAGTGTTCACCAACAGATGAGCTTACCTAAAAGGGAGGGCACACTTGAACCCTCCCATATATATATATATATATATATATATATATATATATATATATATATATATATATAAATTCATGTAAGCACTCCCTTTAGGTATGATAGGAGAAATATTATACCGCAAGTGCACAGTGTAGATGTAGCTAGGAACCGGCAAGTACGGGTCATGTCCACAAGGAACTCGCTTTCAAATACTAAATCTACCTAAAAACTCTAATCTAGGTAAAAACTCGGTTCGACAGTGATTTGGTTTTTGGATCAACTAATAACAAAATAACTAAGAGAAATCGATGAATAAAAAGCCTTAGATTGGGATTAATCACACTAATATGCCTGAAACCAGAATCGAATACCGTTTGAGATTTGCCTATGCTAGTAGTTTAGAAGAGGGAGACACCAATTTAGCCTATCTTTGCCTACTTTCGAAGGTCAAAGACTAATCTTACACAATCTAATCACCTATTTTTATGGGATTAATAAAAAGCAAAATCACAATGAATGCATCTCACAATCCCCTCCTCTCCGGCCCGAACTCTCCACTTCATCTCTTTTCATCAAATTTATCTCGAATCTCTCAAATTTAAGCCCAAAAACCTGAAATAAAGAGATTTACGAGTTTAGGTGACGATAAAGAGAAATTAAGCAAAATCCAACCCAAAACTTAATAAATATCATTGAAATCATCACGGAATTGGGTTAAATAATGCCTTAAAAACCGGTAAAAACGAGGTTTAACAAGGTACATTCTAATCATTAGGTAAGCATTGTTAATTCTAACCGTTCAATCTTGATCTAAGGGCTTAAATTAAAAGACATTTTTATAATTTAAAAAATAAAAATAAAAAAATTAAGGGGAAGGGGTCAGCAATCGTCATTTATGGATTTTCCCAACCTTGCTCTCTCACCCAAAAAGTTTTTTTAAAAAATTAAAATATCTCCTTTTAATCATAGGCCTCCATTTGAATTGAATGGCTCAAATTCAAAGTGTTCACCTAATAGGTGAGCTCACCTAAAAGGGAGCTCACTTGAACCCTCCCATATATATATATATATATATATATATATATATATATATATATATATATATATATATATATATTCATGTAAGCACTCTCCTTTAAGTACACTCTAATCATTAGGTAAGCATTGTTAATTCTAACCATTCAATCTTAATCTAAGGGCTTAAATTAAAAGACATTTTTATAATTAAAAAAATAAAAAATAAAAAAATTAAGGGGAAGGGGTCAGCAATCGTCATTTATGGATTTTCGCAACCTTGCTTCCGCTCTTCTCTCTACTCTCGGTCATCCCAAGCTAGAATTCGCAATAGCTTGTCTTTGATGGCCCCCATGCCGTCAGCATGTCGCCGGTCGCCGTCAGCATGTTGCCGGTCGCCGTCAGCCGCCCTCTGCCACTCACTTGTCTCCGGCATTCACCTACCTCACTTCCTCGTCTCTTTCTTTCTCTCTAACTGAAGTATGGATCATCTTTCTTCCATTGATTTGGGCATGGATACAATGGAAATTTGTTGTCGCTAAAACATTCCCCTTCAAATTTGTCATTGTCTGCAAGTAAGCCTTTTGTTTTATTTATAAGATTATATATAATGATGTTTGAAATAATTGTTACGGTTTTGTATTGATGTCATTTTGCAATATTTTGGCCACTCTTGAAGAAGATTATGACCTACTTGAAATAATAGTAATAATAAGTTTATCTAATAATTTTTTATTTCATTACTTTCTTAGTTTATAATGGGGAAGCACCTATTAAAGAAGATGAAACACTTGAAAAGTGCATAAATCCTACACATGTTATCAAAGAGTGGATACCCAATCCTACACACGTCAATTTGAAAAAATGTGAGAAATTGTATAAAATTTATGCTCATTGTGTTGGCTTTAGCATTTGTAAATGGACATTTAAGAAAAATAAAGAAGGTTTCCAAAAGTATAAGTATATTATTTGCTCTAAGCAAAGGTTTAGAAGAACTTCTACCAAATGTCACTGGCCGCTTCAAAACATTTCGGAATTTTCTAAATTTCTCTCCACTATTCTCTAATCCTCCATAATTTTCTATAATGTTCTATAATTGTATGGAACTTAGATATTAGTGAAGAAGGTTCTAGAGGATAGATCTATGTTGTAGGATTAAATAGATTTCCACCGTCCATTAAGGAGTTAGACAAGTATAAATACCCCCAAGGGCACTAATAGAAACACTCGGATTTTGTGACCGACAAAATCGGTCACAAAATGGCAAATTTAGGTCACAAATGTGGTTTGTGACCGATTTCGGCGCTCACAAAACCCCTCGCCGGAAAATGCATTTTGTAACTGATTCGGTCACAAATTGTGACCGCTCTATATTTCACACTGATTTTGCGACCGTTCTTTCGGTGAGAAATTATGAGAGCTTTGTGACCAAAAAATTTGTGACCATTATTCTTTAGAAATTTTGTGACCGATTTTGTGACCATTATATAATTGTGACCTCTTTCGTGACTCGACTTAGTTTTGAAACTGTGGTACTTTGTGACCGCTTTTGTGATTAACTTAGTTTTAAAATTATGTTTATTTATGACTCGCTTTTGTGACTCGATTCTGTTTTATTTTTAAACACTTTTGTGACTAATTTTGTAACCGATTCTCGTGTTTTACTTAACTTTTTGTAACCGATTTTGAGAAAATTGAACACATATTGTGCTTGGTTTTGTGACCACTTTTTGCCATAAAACCATTACATACAATCATGCGACGAATCTTTGTATTACAAAATCATCTATACTAAATGTTTATACATAATCAATGTCCATAGTTCATAACAACCGAGTTAAATTTAAACAAACAAATATCTTCATCATCTTTAAACTATCAACATCCCACACTAACTCAGATTTAAATTAGCTGGAATATTGGCGTCAATCTTGATTCCCTGCATGATGCTTATACAAAACTACATATTTAGGACTCACGGCCCATGAATACATATATCGAGTCTCGGAACGCGGACCGGTGGGCAACCCAGGGTGGGAGTCATGCACCATTTGCAGCAGGCCTCCGGAAATACAATGTAGATGCCTCGCTACTCCCGAATCAAGACAATGTGGGAAAATGCTCAAGCAAAAACCCTGCCAATTAGTGGACCGATCCCAAGCACTTCAAACCGAGGGATGCTCAACTTGGTCGAGATAAACTGGATCGAAATAACTTCATGATCTATAAATACTGCACCGATACCAAGAGGTTCAATTGAGACCAGATCGTTAGTCAAACCTAAGTATAGACCTATTTGTTTTCACTGTAATATCCGAATTTTCAAACACCCAAATTAGGCGACTGGAAAGTCAAAAACAACAAGAATTTCTTTCGCAACAACCAATAATCCTTGTCCAAAACAATTATACGAGAACTAAACCTAACAATTCAACCGTTGTCGATTCAACCGCTACCAACAAGAATCAAACGAACAAGGCAACAATTACAAACGTACTCCACAAAAATACATTAATGAAACAAAATCAAAGAAAATTACAACGAAAAAGAGATGGAATTGGAGAAATTGAGAGAATTACCGGAAGAAAATAGGTGGAAAATTACAACATACAGGCAGCATTTTGGGGGGGATAAGTGAATTCGAGACTCGAATAGGGAGGGAGGGAGGGGGACACACCTGCCACCGGAGTCGCCGCCAGCCACGGAATCTCTGGCCACTGTGGAGTCGTCGACCGCCGCAAGCGTCGTCGGGCACAATGACGCTCGAAGGTGAGAACGAGTGAGAGAAAGAGATATGGAGCGCGAGAGACGAGTATGAGGGGGCACACCTGCCATCTGTTGTCGCCACCAGCCGCGGAAGCTCCGGCCGCTGTGGTGTCGCCGGCCGCCGCAGCGTCGTTGGCTAGAATCAGGCCTAACGGCGAGATAGAGAGCGAGAGAGAGGCTGCGAGGGTTTATTTGGTCACAAAATCCAGAATCAGGCCCTTTGTTATTGTAATAAAGTAGCTTAACCAATTTTGTGACCATAATTAAATTATTTTATGGTCACAAAATTAGTCACAAAACTTTAAAATTTTAATTTTATGACTGATTTTAAATTGATCATAAAAAGTAGTCATAAAATGTGACCGAATTTCTCACTAGTGATAATTTGTTCATAAATTGTGACCTCTTATAAGTGGTCACAAAAATGGTCACAAATTGTGACTGTTTTTATTCGGTCACAAAATTGCGGTCATAAAATCCAGTATTTCTAATAGTGGAGGCTCATTTGTAAATCGTCCAAAAGAGATGCAAGGATCCATTCCAAGAGTTCAATACAAAAGCATTCTTTCAAACTCTCTCTCTTTCTCGGTGTCCTTGCTTACTTAACTCTCTCAAACTTAAGTCAAGCATCCTTAAGGTTTACTAGTAAGCTCTAAGAAGGTTCTCGGGTCTAGTTTGCTAGCGCTGCACGGGTACTAAATTCGAGTGAATTATTGTCCCGTGACAGTTGGTATCGAGCCAAGTTTGGGAGAATCATGTCGAGCGTCACCGAAGGAAGCCAACAACAAGTCGGTAAGAAGGTCCAAGTCAGGTTACGGGAAGTGTTTGCCGCTCTTGAGGAAGGGCTTGCTGTGTTGCAGGTCGCAGATGTCCGACTTAAGGGAGCAAGTCGAGACCATGGACGATTGCGTCGAAGTGCTAGAGTTCGAGGTGGAGGACTCGGAGCTCGAGGGAAGATACAAGAAGCCTTGAATGCGGTAACCACTAATTTCACCACGGAGGTGAAATCCCTTAAAACCACAGCTTGTAGAGGAGGGTGAGCTCGTGGCATGTGAAGCTGCTGTTGAGGATCACCGGGACAATGTCCAGGAGCTTAAGGCACAAGTTGAGTTGTGTATGGCCGAGGTAGCAAACAATGGGTCAGTCCAGGTGGTGACTACCCCGAAAGTGAACACACCCAAGCCTCCGAACTTCAGCGAAGCTAGGAGTGTAAGAGAGTTCTACAATTTCATTTGGGGACCCGAGGCTTATTTTAGAGCGATAAGGGAGACCCTCAAAAGGTAAGCGATACTTTTCTGTTCCTCCAAGACATCGCTCTCGGGTGGTCAAATAACGATGACAAGGGTGGGGGAGAACGGGACAAGACCCCAAAGAAAGAAAAGCCTTATGCGTACATGGGAAAAAGGAAGTTATGCTGCTTTCTATGCAATGGACCTCATCGAGTCTTCAAGTGTCCGAAGCGGAGCGAACTTTCTGCTCTTATCATGAAAGATGAGAGACAAGAGGTGGAGCCCAATTCCATAAGTATTCTCGACACCGGTGAAGAGCTCGAGGGTAAGAAGGCGATGATGTTGTCGCCGGGTTAGGTGGGGGAGAATGTCACGGGCCGCTTCGGAACATTCCGGAATTTTCTAGATTTCTTTCCACTATTCCCTAATCCTCCATAATTTTCTATAATGTTCTATAATTGTATGAAACTTATATATTAGTGAAGAAGGTTCTAGAGGATAGATTTAGGCCGTAGGATTAAATAGATCTCCACCGTCCATTGAGGAGGTGGACAAGTATAAATACCTCCAAGGGGGCTTATTCATAAATCATCCAAAAGAGATCCAATGATCCATTCCAAGAGTTCAATACAAAAACATTCTCCCAAGATCTCTCTCTCTCTCTCTCTCTCAGTGTCCTTGCTTACTTAGTTCTCTCAAGCTTAAGTCAAGCATCCTTAATGCTTACTAGCAATCTCTAACAAAGTTATTGGGTCTAATTTGCTAGCGCCGCACGGGTACTAAATTCGAGTGAATTATTGTCCCATAACACAAAGCAAATGTCAATACGAAAGTGAAATAATCCATCGTCAAGTGCACTCATTGTGAGCCTTTAACAAATCCATAGTCAAGTACACTCATTATGAGCCTTTAACAAATCTTAAACTGTTGCAATGCATTAATATGAGTACTCCTTACTAAGCATCTCAAGTAAATTAAGGGGAGGGAATCATGTAAAAATTAAATATTTAGTATCATTAGTAAAATATTCACATAAAGATAAACACAAAACAAAGTGATAGTATTTTAGACCAAAGAGTTTATTAATATCTAGAAAAGTAAAAAAAATTTAATATAAGTTGTTTGGAAGTTGAAACTATTTTTTTTATTTAGAAAGTGAATAATTATTGATATTCTCATACTGTTCATTCATATACAAGCATGCTTCTTAATTTATTTTTGAAGAGAAAGGAATATACATTAATGAGTCGTAATAATCGAAGTATTATTTTTACTCATTTCATATTATGAAAATGAGCTAATTACTTATGCGGGTATGTTCTGGCGCATCAAATTTTGCGCAAAAATAACATAAATATGAAAAAGGAAAAAACATCATTAACCATCTGCACAATATGTGTGACGGTGAAACACCTGTTCGAATTCCACTTTAAATTGTACACGGGATGGAGTTCTTATGTGCGCACTTGTAGTGGAATTGCGAAAGGGAGAGGCGAGGAAGAAGAGATATTGAAGAGGAGAGTGCAGGTGAGAGGTGAGAAGAAGAAGAAACGGAAGAAGATGGGTTGTCATGTGATCTTTTTCACATGGAGGAGGCCAAAACAATGTGTTGATTGGCGGCCTGTGACAATCGGCATATACTACCAGTTGTCCAAAATCAACGTGAAGAAAGACGTAAGTCCCGACTCACTTCTTTTTTTTTCCTTATGTTTTTAGGGCCTTCTAAAAGAGAAAATAGGAGTTTATAGTGATAGTATGAGTGTAAAATATCGTGATGGTGTTAAAAAATTTTAGAGATTGTCTTCGAACATGCCACCAAATTCGGAGAATAGTCCATATTATGTCCATGTATAAGGTATTTTAACTCCTCAAGATTGCCTCCTAAGGTTGTAAAGGTCACCTATATCAACGTGGGTTTGACACAATTGATAAGGTGTGGGTATGGCATGGGGAAGAGGAGTATGTAAATAATGGCGTATGAGAGGAAGATGAAGGGTATGATGAAAATGAAGCCAACAATAGTATGAAATTAGAAGATCGACCTGAAGATCTAGTTCGTGGAGTAGAATGTGATTTTATTCAATCAACCACACGTATTGAGCAATTGTTAGCCGATTCAAAGAAGCCTCTTTACCCGGGTGTGATAAATATATCCGTTTATCAGCTGTGTTGAGGTTGACGAATTTGAAAACGGCTAATGACTCGGAGTGACAAAAGTTTCACGGACTTATTGAATGTGCTCAAAAATATATTCCCAAAAGGCAATGTCTTTCCCAGCCGTACATATGAGGTGAAGAGTATGTTGTGTCCTACGGCCATGGGGTATAAGAAGATATATGTCTTCCCCAATGATTGTATATTGTACCGATAAGAACATACACATAGACACGAATATCCTAAGTGTAGTATACCTCGATACAAAATGAAAAACATCGGTGGAGAGAGTGTTGAGGGACCTCCCGCAAAGGTGTTGTGGTACTTAGGGGTGTATTCGAGCCGAGCCGAGCCCGAACCTGTCAGGCTCGAAGCTCGGCTCGTGAGTATCATTTGTAGCTCGAGCTCGGCTCGTCAAAAGTTCGAGCCCAAGCTCGACTCGCCAAAAGCTCAAGCCCAAGCTCGGCTCGTCATTGGCTCGTCATTGGCTCGTCAAAAGTTTCTATTAGACTCTTGTTTTTAGGTTCAAAGTCACCCTTTATATATACTTATTATAAAAACATAAACTTAAATTTAATTGAGACTCTTTTTCTCAACAATCATAACATACCACTTAAAAAAATAGTATAAAACATAAATAAAACATTTGAAGCTTTGATAATGAAATACAAATTACGAAAAAACCTGAATTTTAATTTAAAATCCTTGTAACAATAACATTTATCATTCACTAAAAAAAAGGCTCTTTATTCCACATTTCAAATATAGCAAAATGGAATGCAATATAATGGAGGAAGAAAAAATTGAACATGCTATATTTTTTAAAGATCTTCATGCTATATTTTTTTAATCCAGATAAGTCATAAAGGGAATGCAATATAATGGAGGAAGAAAAAATCGAACATGGGACCTAATGTTCCCAAGACCTCAATATTGATCATTAGATTTAGACCTTATTGGTAAAATTTTATGTTATATGCTATATGAGTAATATAGACCATTTGGGTCCAAACTTAAAATTACCAAACAATGAAAGACAAAAGGCGTAATTGAAACTAGGGGTGGTGACAACAATAGTTTCATTTTGTGCTAAGTATTCAAATAAAAAGTAAAAGTGACTAAAATTCACCTAAAACCTTATGGATCACTTGAAAACATTTTCGCTATATTTTACATATAGTTATTTTTAATAGACCATATTGTTCAACAAGTATTAGAAAATATACACGTTTATGATGTCCTTTAGCTACTATAACAGTGGCTAATAATTTATTCTAGCAAGATTTCTGTTAAAATTATCCATAAATAAATTGTCATTAATTTTCAAATCAAATTAAGTCATTCGAAAGTAAAGTATTACATGTTTATGTTCAATTGCTCCTATTATCAAGCATAACCAGATCGAAATTTTTATATAAAAAAATCTAAATTTATTAACTATTAAAATTCATAATTCTTAAATTTACATCAATTATATTTATTTTATATTTTTTTATTTATACGAAAAGTAAACTAGATTAATGTGAATCATATATTCATTATCAACATTTTATCTATCTTGATTCCGGGTTTTCATATATATAAATGTTAGTAATTGGTAAACAAAAGTTTTAATAGACTAGGTATAACCAAATGCTTTACTTAAGAAATATAAATCAAAAAAATTATGCTAAATAAAAAAATTTAAATTAATTGCTAGATCGGTGATAAAAAAAAAAGTTCTTCACATACTAATCTCCACAAATTTTAGCTCATTTGTTTCAATTTGTTTAGGTTCATTTGTAATTAGCTTCGTAAGCTCGACGAGCCGAGCTTGTTTAGGCTCGTTTACTCGTTCATTCGTTCGTCTCGTTTGTAATGGGCTCGTGTAGGCTCGGCGAGCTTACGAGCTCCAACATTGCAAGCTCGAGCTCGGCTCGGATAACTATCCAGGCTCAGCTCGGCTCGACTTGGACTCGTCATAAGCTCGGCTTGGCAAGCTTTTATACGAGCCGGCTCGCGAAGGCTCGCGAGCCAGCTCGGCTCACGTACACCCCTAGTGGTACGTGTCGATAATATCGAGGTTTAAGTGCTTTTTTCAAGTGCAACCGATGCCAAGAACTTGATGTGGCATGCTGACGGAAGAGTCTCGTGATGACAAGCTACGTCACCCTGCCAATTCTCCTAAATGGAAGAAGATTGATTCATTGTTCCCGAAACTTGGTAGGGAAGCACGGAATCTACATTTAGGTCCTTGTATACACGAAATAAACCCCACGGTGACCTCAGTAGCAAGCACAAGAGTTGGCCAGTTCTTTTGGTTGTCTACAACCTACCGTCGCTGTTGTGTATGAAATGCAAGTATATTATGTTGTCAATGCTTATTTTTGGGCCTAAACAGCCGGGAGATGATATAGATGTGTACTTGGCACCTTTTGTTGAAGATTTCAAGTTTTTGTGGGAAAGTGTTTCAGTTTACGATGGCTACCATCAAGAGCAATTTACATTGTGAGCTATGATATTCACCACAATCAATGACTTCCCGAGTATTGAAACCTGTCCGCATACACCGTCAAAGACCACAAGACAGACCCCATTTGTGCAGAGGGTATTTGC
The DNA here is from genome assembly GCA_021018815.1 of Talinum fruticosum. Classification (NCBI taxonomy): domain Eukaryota; kingdom Viridiplantae; phylum Streptophyta; class Magnoliopsida; order Caryophyllales; family Talinaceae; genus Talinum; species Talinum fruticosum. Next base: position 1,055,795 of record JAITYX010000094.1, on the reverse strand, counting down.
TCCTATCAACTTAAGCACGAAAAAAGACTACTTATCTCGAACATCGAAAGTTTCTTCCATTTTCCCATCAATATCGTAAGAAAAAGAAGGCTTTCAATGGTAAAATCAAATAGATTATGCTCCAAATCCATTAATAGGATATCAAATATATGAGCAAGTGAAAGATCTTGATGTGGAGTTCGGCAAGCTATACCGACATCAATCCGAATACGGTGTGTGGGAAAAAGATCAATATTTTTTGATCTTCCGTATTGGAAATAATTGTATATGAGACATAATTTTGATGTAATGCATAAAGAGAAAAACATATGTGAAAGTCTCATTAGCACTCCTCCGAGATCAAATATGATGTATATATGTGAGACATAGTATTCATGTAATCCATATTGGAAAGAGTTGTATGTGAGACATTGGCATACCCAATTTATGCTTTTTAGTAGATTGAGTTACGTGCTTATATTTATGAATATATTGCTTGCTTGGAGTTTGTGCATTGGTAGCGTGGGCAACAAATATGATGTATATATGTTGTCCAGGCTACCAATACAACAACTTCAAGCAAAAATATCGTCATAAAGACAATCAAATAACTAAATTTATTACAAAAGCATGAATTTGGGTAAATAGAGATTTCCCTTTTGACATCAATATTGAAATTAGTTTATATCACATAGTTTCAAGATGAGAGATGAACCTTTTGATATAAATAATGAAAGAAGAGTACTCTTTATGTTATATTTCAAATCATTATAATATATTCTTTACTTGGAACTTATTGTGAAATATGAAATTGTGTTGTCGAATTTGTTAAAGATGGAACTTGTTGTGGTTGTAGTGATGTGGGAATTTTTGTAATATTGGAACAATTGAGACTCGTTGGTGGTTGTCTGTGTAAGTTGTTGTGATGTATTTTGTAGTGTATTTTGTACAAAGGGTATGAAAAAACAAAAAAATTATATAAAAAATAAGACCTATTACTACGATTCTTAAGGAAGAACCGTGGTAATAGGTACAAAAATAACCTATGACGACGGTTCTTCCTTAAAAACAATCGTCATATGTCCTGGCCTAAAAGATTTTGGCATAACAGGGGGATTTGGGTCCGGACATATGACGACAGTTCTTTTGAAGAACTCGTTGTCATATGTGAACCTATTAACCGTAGTGCTAGGTTTTATATAACGACAGCTTCTCCAAAAGAACCATCGCCATAGGGGTCTTTTACTACGAATTTGAATCGTAGTAAAATATGCCTAAATATAACGACGACCGCATAAATGACGCTTGATAATTGTAGTTAAAGGTCGTTTTGAACCGTAGTTAAAAGTGGTTCATGTAGTACAGCTAGGTTCACCTCGGTTAAGTCACACCACCAAATGATCCACTAGGGCGCTAGTGAAATTAGACCTTTAAGACACAGCTTAATCACGTCAATAATTAAGCAAACATGAGATAATTTTTGGAGTAAAAGGAGCAAAGCGCAACTTAACTCAAATTGCCAAAAGTCCTTTTAGAAAGCAAAGACCTACATATGTATAGTGCCTTAAGTTATGTTACATATTACATTAAATCCAAGGGTCCTAATGATCTTGCAATATTCAATTGCCAAAATACATTAAAATAAAATCAGAAAACAAACACTTAAGCAACAAAAAAATGGTTGGGGATCACGGTGAAAGGGATAGTTGACGGTGTCTTTTTTGTCGCTTTCAACATAGGTGCTTGAACTTCAAAAGCTTGTATCTCACATCCAGTAGCTTTAATTTTGATGTAATATATTTGGTTGGAAAGATTAAGAAAACAACTTTTCAACAATTGTTGTTTGCTGCCTTTGGAGGTTTGAGTCAAAAGATATGCTTAAAGAAAAAGTAAAGGTCAAACTGGCCTAACAAATTAACTCAGTTAGATGTTTGGGTCCATTTCTTTACTTTCTCTGTTGGATTTGAAAATGTCCACAAGGTATCAAGCAAGTATACATCTTAAGGTCTTTCTTAGCAAAATTTGGGAGCCCAACTCGCTTCATGCTCGATCGATTAGACTCACAAGTTGACTCTTATAGCGCTACGACTGCCCAATATCTTCCGGCGCTTGCGATAATTGTGTAAAGATCAAAAGCCCAACTTATCCATGCATTTGATCATCCCCCTCGAGTGTCCTCTTTTGGGTTTGATAAGCTCGAATGATTATGTTTGGAGTTGCTTCGGTTATACATTTTATGAGCTAATTTGAATCCTATCAATTAGTTCTTATTTTTATTTATTTATAGTTAGAAACTTTTACCTTCTCCTTAAGCAAACTTGAGTGTTGCACGTTGTTGTTAGACGGGTTGTTCTTAGGAATGACAGTGAATTCTTAATTCGATCCATATCCATCGACTCGACTTAACCCGACCTAAATAAATAGATATAGATCTAAAAAAATAAAATTAACGGGTTCGGATCGAGTCTATGTCTGAAGCTATAAATTCGGATATAGGTCCAACTTTGAATTTTGAGACCCGAACCCGACGCGTAGACCCGACTAAATTCGATTTTTAAAATGATCCTAACGTCAGTGGCATGTGGTTCTTTCCGTTTTACTTTTTTTCTTTTTAAATAATTTTTAACGTCAGCCGCTCCTTTCACTCCCCTCTTTCTCTCTGACTCTTTCTCTCTCTGGAATTACCCAATGCATCTACCTCTGGCAGCGTCGCTTGTCTCTTCCCTTCATCTTTCGTTGCCTCTCTGTCTATTCCCTTTCCCTGTATCCCTTGCTGGGTCGTTGTCAAGTTCCTTCTATCGTCTCTCCTCTGTATCTCACGCCTAGTCCTCTTCTCCTCTCACGTCAGTCGTCCTGCAAGGCTGCAACTTCGCCAAGTCGTCAGCCACCTTATGATGGTCGGCTCTTTTGCATCTCTTCACGAAGGTGGGTTCCTCTTTAGGATCAGATTATGTTTTCCTACCTGAATTTTAATTATGTTTAGGATCAGATTTAGGACTGCGAAAATGCTTGCAAATGGCAAAGAATCTGATTCGTTTCAGCTCTTCTAATTGAAATAGATTGGACCCATTTAGGACCCGATGACCTGCGGACCCGACAGGTCTGGGTCTGGGTCCAGTCTTCAGAGACCCGACCGGTCTGGATCGGGCGTGGGTCTAAGTCCAATCCGATAAATGGGTCTGGGTCTAGGTGAACCCGACCCATTACTGTCCTAGTTCTTGTCGCTGAGTATTTTGTTCACCTGATGTTCAGCGCACTATGCATGTTTTTATGATTATAGGCTGCCAACAATGAAGCGCTATGTTTACATTAATGACGATGAATCCGCACAAGAGCTTTATTGTGACAACCGAATATCAAACAGGAAATATACTGTGCTCAACTTCCTGCCGAAGAACTTATGGGAACAATTCAGGTGATGTGCTAGGTTCTGCATTTTCCTATGAGGATAGTACCCTTTTGTTTTGTAAATGAAGATGTTGACGAATATACACTCACTGACTCACACACAGCAATTGACTTAAGGCATGTTTAGGTTGTGTATTTAGAGTTTGTCTATACATAACTTTCTGGTCATTTAATCATATTGCTTTGTAGTTTAATGAGTATTTATGTAGTTGTATAATAGTAATTCCTCCTGTGCAATGTTTATCGCGTTTAGGAGCCATACTTCTTTCCCTCTTGTTTTACAAGCGGCTATTATTTTACACTATCTTGATGAGCTTTATTTTTGTTGCTCTTCTGATCATGATTTATACGTGAGACTTGATGCTTTTGCACAGATATGCTTTATAACCTGCTCCTGATGTTCTTTTGTAATTTTGAAGCTTGTTTTCTTGGATAGGTTTGTAAATTCCCTCTATGTCTTTCTTTCTTGGGTTTTGCTGTTCATATCTCACTGCCTTATCAATTGAATATATGTAGCTTTGTTCAGTTGTCTTATTTGATTTTCAATGTTAAAATTTTCATTGATGAGTCTAGTTTGCTTATCACTGTCACATTTATTGGTGATCTGCTCAATTCATAAATGTGGTTCTTCCATTTCTGGCCATCTTGGATTTTTTGGTATATTTTCTGACGTTTTTAATACTACTTTCTGCAGCCGTTTCATGAACCAGTACTTTCTGCTGATTGCTTGTCTTCAATTATGGCCGCTTATTACCCCTGTAAATCCTGCCAGCACTTGGGGTCCACTTATATTCATATTTGCAGTATCAGCTACTAAAGAAGCATGGGATGATTACAATCGTTATCTTTCTGATAAGAAAGCAAATGAGAAGGAAGTGTGGGTTGTGAGGCATGGAATTAAGAAACATGTATGGTTTCCAGCTTTTATCTGTTCTGAGAATTGTTTTCTGCTTGGAGCTTAGCCGGTAAAAATTACAAGGGTTAACACCTCTCATGCTATCTCCTATTTGCACTTAAAAGCATGATTTCTTCTTTGGTCCAACAACAAATACATGAGTGAAATAATAAATGAGAAGCAAATTCTTATGAAAGACATGAAAGGCCCATACTGCTATCTTGAAGTTTAACAAGCCTAGTTGCTTGGAACTCGGCAACTGAGGACAGTGATACTCATGAACATGTGAAGTATTTCAGTGGATTATTTGACTTTTAACGTACTTGTAGGGAGGTTACTTGAGGTTTCTATAATATCAATATCAACGTTGTGAACAAACTTTGAACGTTAATCACAATAAGAGAAAAAAGTTCCTATTAATGAAAAATGACTGTTATCCTTCTCTACTGGATCACTATATAGTTATTGACAGTAAGCCTCTGTCCTAGTAAGATGATTGTTTACTGAAACTTTATTGATAGAGATATCAATTTGCACCTACTAACTCTCCTTCCTACCTTCTCACCCCTCTCTTCTGCTATCCATCCCGCCTTGGGTATTCATTCCCAACAGCCTAATCAGCTATTATTGGTAGTCAATTGTGACCAGTGAATTGGGTAACCAGTCCCACCATCAGATGCAAACACCAGGCAGATTAGTGGAAGGAGGAGGAGAAGTGCGGTGCCAGGGAGATGTAATGTAGGTTTTTGGATATCCAAGTTAAGTAAATATTCATCTTTGCCTTAATTTACTTGCTATGGATGGAATTTTTGTTCACCACCCCCCAAACAAAATCCTGTTCAAAGCTCATTTTATGACAACAAACGATGAGGTGAGGATAATTTGGCTTGCATTCTATCAAGAATGGCAGGCAAAGTTGAATGAAGTCTCAGAACTGAAATGGGTATGGCAATTGCTATTCTAATTCAATTAGATTCGGGGCTTTTATAGGTGGGTTCGTCATTTTAGCATTTGTTGCTTGGTTGGGTGCAACCTCAGACTGTGAGAGATGTCTTGGTGGCTTAGAGAAGAAAGTTAAAACAGAGTTGATTCCTCATATCTGGACGATGATTCCATTGGCTATTCAGAGTAGTATTTTGAAGGAGAGGAATTGTTGGATTTTTGAGGACAATCCTATGTCCTATCAAGAATTTAAGCTTCACTTTATTGAGAATCTTGCATAGTTGGAGTGAAGTTATCTATTGTGGTACAAAGTTGTTCTTTTTACCGGACTAGATTTTATAGATAAGATTATTCAGGAGATCTGGAGAATATGATAATTTTTGCAATTGCCCATTTTGTACACGAATGACATCCCCTTTGTGTCATATGAATACAACTTTTGATTACTCATCAAGAAAAAGAAAAAAATTAATTTTATTTTGGGGCTTAAATTGAAGTTAGATTTGCAAAGTGCAAGTGCTAAATAATGTCCTCTTTCCTATGAATTTTTCCTCAAAAAGTAGCACATAATGATACTCTCTAAATGGTAATTGTGAAACTGTTCTAAATATCTTGTATGATTTAATGAAGAATGTCACTAGTGATGCTCTTTTCCAGAATTGCCTTTTTGTTGTCAGCTTTCCTGTAATATCACTATCCTTCCATAGTTAACCTGTAGAATTGGTGGTTTTCATCTATTAATTTTTGAAAGCATTTTTATCTGAAATACTGTTAGTACCTTGTGCTGTTGAGACAGAAATTTCAGATTTTTCATGTGCAAGATACTTTCTTGGGTACATACATGTCATGCACTAATGCATGGCTAAATCAACATTATATCATTTAGTTATACTTGCTGTAACTGAGCCCATCAATGCGTTGCAATTTTTTGCTCAACTGTATGTGGTCTGATCTCACTTGTGCCGGTGGTGCCCTTTTTCAGATCCAAGCACAAGATATTCGTGTGGGCAATATTGTCTGGCTCCGTGAGAATGATGAAGTTCCATGTGACCTTGTTCTCCTTGGTACGTCTGACCCACAAGGGGCCTGTTATGTTGAGGTAATTTGGTAATCCAATATATATTCTCATTTTATACCTTTTCTAATGGAATTAAGTAAATGCTGTCATTGCTGTGAGTGTAACTCAATATGCCTGCCCTGGTGTTTGAACCAAATTTCAATTGAGTAAACTGAACTCGGATTAACTATGCAGTGTGATATTTAGAATGAGCTGTTTTTTGCAGCTGTTGTATGAAGCTGATTTTAATTAGATGGCCATGGGTCTTCTAGAGGCTGCGAATAATCAGATTAGAGGCTGTGGATAATCAGATAAGAATGTGTCAATTATGTTGTCAAGAGAGCTGCACTGGTTCTTCCCCCTTGATGAGTAATCATAGAATATATTGATAAAGAGGCAATATCACCTATGTACAAAAGAGGCAATTACAAGAATCATCATGCACTCAAGCTCTTGTGCATAATATAATCCACTATCTGGGAAATACCATTATTCGCCTCAAGTGAATACAATAATCCAACCATACAAAACTCCCCAAAAATAGAACTCCTAGTAGGGACATGGCTTTACCCTCAAAAATCCATCAATGCCTTTTCTTTCAAGTGTTCCACCAATTAGCCAAGGGAATTAACTTCCGAATTCCTTAAACCCTACTCTTTTGCCTTTCTCCATGTCACCAGATAACCAAGAACGCTATACTGATGGAGGGAAGCATGACGAACTTCTGTCTTATTTGATTGCACCATTGGGAGAGGGATAGGAGACTTGCATGCTGAGCAAGCAATGCATTTTTATATGTTATCTGGCTTATCTTGTCATCCATATCATGTCTCTCTGTTCTCCTCCAATTGCTGATCTATTGACGATAGATGGACATGGTTGAGTAGATAATTCTTTAGACAGACGAATAGATTCTGCGCTGAGGGATATAGCTTAGGAGGAGCAATAAGACTGAGTGTTGAGGGATGATGGATTAGCTTTCAGCATGGGTTTTGGATTCAAGGAGGTTTGGAACCCCTTAGAAAAGCAGAAACATAAGATATAGGAATCATAGGCAGATGAGGGAGGAAATGGTGATGGGTCAATATGAAACAAATTTTTTCTCTTGTTTTATTTTGATGTTCAATTTTTCTCCCTTACATGTAAATTCGATGAACTTGACATTGGCGGCATTGGCATTCTTCTAGTGATTGCCAATGTGATTAAACAATGTTTGTGCTTTTCTTTTTCTCATTGGGTGGTGTACTTTGACAAGATCATGCAAAACTCTGTCATAGTGAGAGGACTTGATGGAAAGCCCCAAAATCTTCTTGGAAATTCTACCTTGAGCAGCTACAGGGTAGAGTTCATTGCAGTACATATTGTGCAGCTCTCCTCCAATGATCGCAGCTTCCATTGCAATGCAGAACGTGGATGCTGTTGTTTCTGTTTTTGTCATATTTTTGTTCTGTCGCATTTCCTAAATAGCAAATTCTGCATTTCTATTCCTCATGCTAATCAGAAGACCCCATTTGCATCATATCCTGTGCAAGATACAATTATAAAAATTTGTAGGTTTCTAAATGTAGAAATTTAGTTTCTCTTGTTCTTATTTTTGCTTTGGGAGAAAATGATGATATTAAGTAATGTGACTAGTGTCCATTGTCCATCAAGTAGGTGATGTCTTGAATTTCAAGCTCTATTTTCTATGAATTTTGTATAGTTGGTGTTGAGTTCTTAATGGTGGAACAAATTTGTCTTTTTTGAATTTTGGCACGATGTCTTTGTTTTCCCCCTTTTGTACATGGGCGACATCCCCTTTGTGTCTTCTTTTTACAGTTTTTGATTACTCATCAATTTTTATTTTTATTTTTTTGAATTTTCATTCTTGGGGTTGATATTGTTTTGAATCTTCATGGTTGATCCCTTTTGGCATAATGAAAGATCTAAGGATTTTCTGAAGTTCTATGTTCAAATTTTTAGTTAGGTTTTTGTTCCTATCATCATTATTTATATGCATGTGAGAACTATGGTATAACTAATGTCCAATCAAGTCAAAAAATTATCATCAAAACACCTGGAAAATTTCGGCCATATCATTGTTTAAACTCTGGAAACATATACTGCAGACTGCTGCATTGGATGGAGAAACTGATCTGAAAACAAGAGTCATTCCATCTGCATGTGTGGGCATAAACTCTGAGCTGCTGCACAAAATAAAGGCAAGATCCTTTTTCTTATTTTTCTACTATTACATTATGCTTGCTTTATTTTGTTTTGAAATTTATGTAACACTTCATAAACGTTTTTCATATTCTACCATTGGCAGGGGGTCATTGAGTGTTCTAATCCTGACAAGGATATCACCAGATTTGATGCAAATTTGAGGTTATTTCCTCCTTTTCTTGACAATGATGTATGCCCTCTGACCATTAAGAACACACTTCTTCAATCATGCTACCTGCGGAATACGGAATGGGCTTGTGGAGTAGCAGTCTATACAGGTTAGTTGTTTGGTTGTTTGCTGAGCCTCTAGAGCAAATTGCTTTTATTAAAAGTTACAGTGTGCCTGCATTTATCCTCTTGCAGCCCTATAAAGCTGTTCTGTTTGCCACAAGCAATCCCTATGTCTGCTGCGCGGTGTGCATAACTGCAACATCTGTAAAATCATATTGCCCCGACCTTGTAAACAGATTTGGGCTTTTTCAAGTATATACTATAATTCTGCGTAGCATATATATGTATGTGTGCATGTGTACGTATACATGCACACATGAATCTATGTAAGCGCGTCTGCTGCACACCTATATATCATCCTCTCTCCTTGAATCCCTCTCTGTCTTATCTTAAACAATATCGAAGATTCTTTAGTTCCTTCATTTGTTGCATCCCCTTCTCCTAAAATAGATATTAGGTTCATTAAGACACGGGCTATCTCCAAGGTAGGACTTGCAAGCCAAGCCTCTAAATTCAATTGGATGTTTAAGCTCTAATAATTAGTCTCACGTCCTAGAGGAGGCAATGTTTAGAAGCAGTCTCAAGCCTTGGGAGTTCTAGATCGTATGAATCATAAATAGCAATGAAGGGGTTTCTCTCGGACACAAGCTGAGAACCTCTGCACACGACTATGGGAGGGCAAAAGAATTGTGAGGTCTCCCTGTTAGTTAGTGCATGCGGGCCAAAGAAAATGAGCCGGGAGGTGGGAGGGGAGGCTTGGGCAATCATGATGCACCCAAGGAAGAACGAGGTGCGGGAGAGCTCGGGGCACATCTTCTCTTTTGGCAACCTGGCAAACAAGGTCTTACATTGCTTAACACATATCCCCATGTGTTTTTATCCATTGAGATTTTATTTAAAAAAAAAATCATCTTTGAGATTTAAAACAAAAACAAAAATTGTGAAAATTTGACATTACCCAGTAACTGTTGCAAACTTTGTTGTTTTTGGTAATTTTTTTTATTAGTTTTACTATTGTAAGATAATTATTCACTTTTTCAAATATTATTAAACTTATTTTTTTGCAACTTGTTAGCATAAACAAATTACAAAATATAAGAACGAACCTAGTATAATATTAGTGGGTTCAATGGGAATATTTTATTTGGTGAGTCAACATAGTGAGCCTTGCATTGTGGAACGAAAAATTTAGGAGAGATAAAATGGCCCTTAGATGGTGTGTTAATGTAAGCCCCCACCTTAGGAACAAAAAATTGGCTCATCCATTGCAAGTGCTCTGAGATATGTTGGGCCTGCTGAAGTGTACAAATTTTCAGCAGGTTCTGCCAACCCAGTTAACCAGGTCAGAAGACCTATCCAGCATGAACGATCATTGAGCTGCTGCTTCAATAGGTTCTATCCTTCCTTGTCAGCATTTTTAATGCTGTTTCACTAGAATAAATTGCCAGCAGCTAACTCATCCTCGTAAATTTTCAAATGAAAAATTACAATGCCCCACCTTCTTCATAGAAGCTCAGAATATCATGTTTGTCTATTCATGAGGTCCGGCCAAGTTGTTTTGAGTCCTTAATAGTAATGTCTAACCAAGGTTTACGGTTGCTGTCCTTTGATAATTAGCTGATGGAACCCTTACCCAGTGGGTTGAGTAACAAGTGACAAGATGTAAAAGTTATTTTTTTTTCTCTTACAATTTCCTCTTCCAGGCAATGAAACCAAGCTTGGTATGAGCCGAGGAATTCCAGAGCCAAAACTAACTGCTGTTGATGCGATGATTGACAAGTTGACTGGAGCGATATTTGTTTTCCAGATTGTGGTAGTCACTGTCCTTGGGATAGCTGGAAATGTCTGGAAGGATACTGAAGCTAGAAAGGTTTGCTTCTGCTTGCAAAATTGTGTTTCTGTGGTGGTTTATAGTGCCTCTGAAAGATCACGTATATATGGACACATTTCTAGAGCAATTTTAAAGTCTTGAAAACTTAAATTCACATTAGTTTGCAAATTAAATTTGGGATAGTGTGGCCTGCTAAATCCTTACTGGTGAAATGGGTTTATTCAATGCTTGGAGCCTTGGCAATTGGATCATATATTTCATCTTCATGTGTTTTTTGGATGGGTTTGGGGGCGGGGGAGGCAAGGTGTTTTCTACAAGAAGTGTTGAAGCTTGTGGTTTGAATATTAAGCGGCCTTTTTTCCCCTGTTTTTAAAATTTGGTGCCTTTTTAAATTTTCCATGGACCCTGGAATTTGACTTATTAAGTTATTACTATTGTACAATAGAGGACACTGATGACTTGATATAAAAAGGGTGATTGATACACTTGTTTTTAGTGTCTGTTGAAAAAGTTGTTGTGTTGAACTTTGTTTTCATGTTCACTTGCACGCCTTTTGTCGCAAGATCTTCTGTCCAGGCAAAGTTATGGAATCTGTCAAACTAACGGAATTTTAATTTGGTTGAGCTATGAGTCCGTTATGCTTTTATGTATGCTTTCCCATTTCTTTTCCTCTTTTTTTTTTTTTTGGGGGGTGGGGGAGGGGGCATCACTAAGCAGACCCAACCTAGGGGCCATATATCTCATATGGACACCTGGAGGGTGGGTGGAGGGGGAAGAATGGAAGAGGGGAGGCATATAATGGAGAGGGAAATTGTCCCATGCATGCAGTGGAATTTAAATCTGCACTTCCTTGTTGGAAGGTGGGTCAAATGCCATTTAACTCTCTCTTTGGTGGCTGCTTTAATATATGGTGTTGCTTATGAAAAATTTTCTTTTCTTGATTATGGATATTTCAGTAGCATTCTAAGGTTAAGTGTCTGCAACCTGCAATATGAAGCAAACACTGCAACCTAAGAAGCACGGACACTCTTCAAAATTCATTTATCCATGTCTGGCATGTTTCATACATTAAGATTCTCGGACACTCATTCAACCTTCTCAGAAACAGGTCAAACAAGCATACAAATTGGTTTTGTTTGTTGACAATTACAAGGTGCACATACTGTGAGGAATTCCTTCTTGTTCCATCAAAACACGACCCTTTCCCTGCTAAGAATATAGAACAGCTTGCAATCACACTAGTAATTAAAGAGATATCATTCCATTAATAGTTGTTACATGTATCATTTTTCTTTGAAATTACATGATCGTGTTGTGATGCCATGTTGGGTCTTTGTTCCAAATTGGTGTCAGTGCTTGTTAAATTACAATTTGGTGATGAATGAGTGTTGTCAGATTGTCTTTTAAGTACATGCTCATGTGCCCCCAAAAGAAAGTTATGTATTTGATATCTTGTTGACTTTCTTTTCTTTTTGGCAGCAATGGTATGTTCTATATCCAGAGGAAGGGCCATGGTATGAGCTGCTGATAATTCCTCTGCGGTTTGAGCTGCTGTGTTCCATAATGATACCAATTTCTATTAAGGTAAATGTTGTTTTCTCTCTTGACTACTTTATGTGAACATACTTTGTAAAGTGGTTGATTGTATTAGATCAGATAGCAAAACTAGTGTCAAGGATACAACAACACTTAGTATGATCACATCTAAACTAAACAAGCATTGGGAAATCTAGATGTAGATAATCTTACCCTTGCAAGCATAGAGGTTGATTCTAAGAGACACCAACTTTGTGTGTGTCTGTGTGGAATTTCAATTGGGTGGCCCTATGCTTTTTAGATTCCATTTGATAATACGAAAAGTTTGTAAATGTTGTCTTCTATTTTAAAGAATGTCTGAACCATCATACCCTTTATTGCTGACATTGGGTGCCGGTAAAAGCTAGTTGAAGTGACCTAGTATCCTTAATTTATTGATGAGTCGTCATATATACTCTCTTTATCATCTTCTCTCTCTCCTCTCCTTCTTCGTCCTCTTTCTTCCTCATCATTCAAGCTAAATACAATGTACCTGAATAATGTATTTGATGAATAAATTAACAAAGCAAGGAATTAGTGGAGATACCGACCTCCACATTTGCTCACAGGTTTGGGGCTAAAGCCTAGACCCCTCCCAAGCTCTCCCACCATTGAGCCCAAAGTGATCAGCAAACCAATGACGTAGGCACCCTTTGGCCGCTGGCCTGTCTAAGGGAATGGTAGTGGTGGCTAAGGTAAATTTTCTGGGGTGGGTTTTATTGAGCTTTCAAAATCTATGCTGCCAACTACATGGGGAAGGAGGTGCAGGGATTAGTTAACTGCTGATCTTGGTGCAGTTTGTATATATTGCAATTTTTTTGCAAAAGAAATGAAACTCAAGGGACTATTTGGTGTGAAGTTGATGGCATTGGCTATTTGGTGGCGTACTTGGAAGGAGAGAAATTGCCAGATTTTTCAGGGCAAGGTGAGGAGGTCCTTTGATGTTTCAAGCTCTACTCTTTGAGAACTTTGTGTAGTTGGAGTGAAGTTCTCAATTATGGTACTAGTGGATTTTTTTGATATGATCACTGTCAAGAGCTTGAGGGCGTGATTTTATTTTGTGTTTGCCCCCTTTTGTACATGGGTGACATCCCCTTGGTGGCTTTTTATACACATTTTTTGATTACTCATTAAAAAAGGAATTTCCATTATTTTTTTGGTTGCAAAAATCAGGTAAATATCATTTCATTGAGTAAAACCTCAAACTCATAGAAGTAAGGTGAGGAAGAAGATAATTATATTAATTGGCAGTTACAGTTTACTAATAAAATAAAGTGCATGTCTTTAAATCGTATATCATCTTATCGTTATATACAAAACTAAGTTACTTTGGAATTGCTAAGTGGGGGTTTCAATTGGCTTGCTTTCTTTCGCTTTTTTTGTTGGGGGCATTGGAATTATCATTCATACTACTGGTTTCTAATGCAAAATTAAATGATACTTAATGCAAAGTTAGTATATTTGAAAGATATGAGAGAAAATCATTATGGTATAACATTATTATACAATAATTTTTGAATGAGATGTTTCATCAATATTTTCACAAGATTGATCTTTTTTCTTGAATTAGCTCTTTGATGCCCTAATCATCTTTCACTTTCATTTTATAATTTTCTAAGGTGCAATAGTCTCATTCCAAACAAGTTAGTTTGAGTTAGACCCTGTTCTTTATTTTTCTTCAAGCTTACGATTTACAGCTCTTTGTGCTAACCTTACAACTGTCTTATAGCTTAACTCCTTACAAACTTACAACTACGACTTATACCAAAGAAGAAGAGGGCCTTAGTTTTTGGTTTCAAATTTGTTTGAACAAATATTAACCCATGACCATGTGAAGCATGCTATTTGAGCTAGGAGGTCTTGGTGAAGGCTTTATGGACATTATTTGAGATGTATTTTTGTGGATGTAGTGCTGATTTTTGTCTTATTGAGGTTTTCCTTCGTGTGTCGATTCCAATTCAAGTATGATTTTGGATGGTCATGATGTAAACAATCTCGCCAGTATAGGAGAAGTACTAGTTGTCATAGTACTGGTTCAATGTTCTTTTGTGCTAAGCAGGGCCTTTACTACCTCCACGGGGGCTTGGGAGGAGAACTAAATATTTTCACTTGTGCCTAATCCCACCTGCTTTTTATTGAGAGGGGGGTTGGGGGGAGCAGTATAAAGTTTTTCATTAATTACAAATGCGGTATAAAGTTCGTTTCTAGAACTTCCTTGAAACAAAATTACACACCCTAGGAGACTTAGGAGGACATGTTCAGAAAACCTCTTACCGAAGATCCTGTTAAATGTCTCGCTGGATTCCATTAGCACCCCTGCATTATCTTGTCTTGTGTACTTTCCCTAATGAAGAAAAAGGGGATGACACTGTGCCACAATTATGCATACTTTGGAATCTTCTGCTGCTGTTGAACTTTAAAATTTTTTTTTCTTTTTATAGCCGGCCTTGATGCTTAAGGTATTATGGTTCAGGATGCTGTTCCCTGTCTTCTGGCAATGCTACGGTTATTCCTAACTTCATCCTTTCTGGAAATCCTGCAGAAGAATGTTTTTTTGCTCATTCGGTCCGTCTTTTGTGTCCCAGTTGATCTCCTCGAGCTTTCATGGACACTCTGTTCTCTCCTCTCTATTCGATCAAAATGTTGACCAAGCTGAGTTGGCTTGAGTTGTTTGCATCCTCATCTGATTCATTCTTCTGTATTTGCTCTTCGTGTGGTTACTGTCATGTATTTGTTTTTCATCTTTTCATTGTGAGAGATGTTTGTTTCTGTGAAAAAGGTTAGTCAATTTAAGGATTGAGGAGAGATTAGGGAGCTCCTCCTGTTCATGTTGTTGGAATTGAGAAGTATGACTAAATCTTCATCGGTTTGGGTTGACACAACCAAGCACTATACTTTGTTGGTACTTCAAATTTTCTATTTTTGTAAACAACGGTTGAACATCTTAGGTGAAAACATTCAAAGGGGATACAGATTTCTGAGTTTGGCAATCATAGACGCAAGAACATAATATGTTTACAGTTGGAGTTACAGCTTATGGATGATTTGAGTGAAGAAAGGCATCCAAGGGGTTATGGCTTAGCCAACGTTGTCTCTCAATTGCACTTTTTTAAAAATTTTTTTGGGCGATACGCCTCCCTTTTTCTTTTTTCGCCCCCTCACAAGATTGTGCAATCTCAATGTACCTCCTTTTTTTCGGTTTTGTTTTTGTTCTTGTTTGGTGATATCAATATCTAGGGTTGTGCCACCTCTTTTTTTCGTTCATATTAGAGCAGGCTGAGCTTGCTATGCAGAGAACACCGAATTGCTATATATTCGCATTTTCTGTGTCCTAACTCCCAGGACTTAAAGTTTGTATCTTTTGATTATGGCAGGTATCTCTTGATCTTGTAAAGAGTTTATATGCAAAGTTTATTGATTGGGATCTTGAAATGTTTGACCGAGAAACGGGTGTTTCCTCTCATGCAACAAAGTAAGACATCATTGATCACTTGTGCACACATCTGTTTTGGACACTGGAAGATAAATAATTGCATTCTTGTCTTTTGCAGCACAGCAATAAGTGAGGACCTGGGACAAGTTGAGTATATTTTGACTGATAAAACTGGTACATTAACCGAGAACAAAATGATATTCAAAAGGTGCTGCATTGGTGGGATTTTCTATGGAAATGAAAGCGGTGATGCCTTAAAAGGTTTGATTTGATGTTAAGTTGTCTGCTATTAATTTTCATTTTCAGTTCTGATGCACAGTGCATGGTTACTACTGTTTATAAGACTATGATTCCTGAGTGATATTTTTCTGATAAGGAAAAATATAATCAATTATATATATCATGAACAAGGGAATTGATGTGCAAGGTGTCCTACGAAGGGACCGTGAATGTCCAGAATAGACAATCCACAAAGTCAGCGACATCAAAGTAGAAAAGCAGGAGTTCCTGTTATCCCAAAAATAGAGTCTTGATCAAATTATCTTTCATGTACTGAAGAGTCGTTTCCACATTGCTAGAGAGTCTTCTGTTTCTCTCTCTCTCTCTCAAATGCTTTAAAAGATAGCATGGGGTATAGCCATGTCATTCTCTTCCAAATCCTTCCTCCAAAGAAACCCTCCCAAACCTAGAGATGATTCTATGTAGAAGTTTGAAGCAGCCCATAAAATGCCCAAGCAACTTAGAAAGTAGGCTCCCAAAGCGCTGTAGTAAACTTACAATGCAGTAGATGATTTGTTAATTCCAATTCCCTTTTAGGCCTTCATATAATCCATCTATTTGTTAAAATCTTTCGCCTCTTACACAAGTCGATATATTCTCATGAGATACTCTTCAAAATGGCTGTGAACTTCAAAATGATTTTCCGTGGGAATATTTGAACAGAATGAGACTGGAGATCATGGATGAAGAGTGAATAACAAGATTTGACTGAGCCCCTTTAGTGTTAAAATCCCGTCTAACCAAATTATGTGAAGAGACCCTAAGGGCGACCTCATTAAGCTTGTTCAAAATGATTACTAGAGTGCTATCATCAACAAAGGCGTCATTAGCAAAAATAGGAGAACAAAGACTGACACCGGACCCAATAATAAACCATGGAAGCATCTCTATTCACCTTAAGAACATAAAGAGTAGGAAATAGATATCTCAAGGACAGTGGAGAACCTCGTCTAGCCAATGCTTATGCCCAAAAAAAGAGGAAGAACCATCAACCTCAAAAAAGGAACAGTGGGGGAAGAATCTCTACCATTTTTCAGAGATGATTATCCAAAGGCTACGCCCATAACAAGCATTTGGTGTAGATGTATTATAGACTATCTGAACTCAGCCTCACTGTATTTGATGCTAACCACTTTTGTCCAAATATTTCCCTTCTCATCCATGAACCTCCACAACCACTTGTTAGGAATGCTTCATTGAAGTGTCACAAGTTCTTGATACCTAACCTCCTTCACATCCTGGTTTCTAGATATATTCTATTTCATAAAGATGATACTTGAAATCACTCTCAAAAGAATGCCAGAGGAAGTTATCTGTATGCTTCTAAATTGTTCGCCACTGAAGGTTGTTTTTAGATGAGTTGCTGGCCAATGAAGATTGTAAGGGGCAGAGAGAAGGTAGGTTGGAATGCTCAAGAGCACAGTTTTGATGAGATTTAAATTTCAAGATGTATTTTGGTTTACATCCAGAAAGTGTTCTCTTGACCTTTCAGTCACCGGTTCCCAAATGGATTTCTCCTTAAACCTGCAAGTGATGTAAAATTACGTCCTATCAAATGTACAAATTGATTTGTGTTGAAATCAGATGTCTCTCTTTGACTTATTGAGAACAGAACTGCAGTTATTATCTATGCAAGTCCTCTTGGGGTTTGATTATGTGTTTTTTGATTGACTCTATGTTCCTCATTGTGCTATTCATGTGTCCTCTACCCCGTTTCTCATGTTGGAATTCTTTCCCTTGTGTCTTTTATACTTGGAGTATATATCGTGCCTTAACTCTTCAGATCCCAACAGCATCAATTAACAGTAACTGGATATGTTAGTTCCTTTATTGGGTGGCCGAAATGTCAATCCTTGAGTTTCATAAGCTAAAGTACTATACAGGGGCTACTTTGTGTCAAGTCATGTTTGCTGTTTCTTGATGCACTAATCTTAGTCTAAAAATCACGCTTAAGGCCTAGGGTTGGGGTGACCAGCTTGGTGCATCGAGTGACCCCAATGGCAGCGAATTCCCAAAGCCCAAGGAGCCCCGCAGCTTATGTCACGGGACGATAATTCACTCGAACTTAGGACCCGTGCGGCAATAGCAAACTAAACCTCGGACCCTTTTGTAAGCTTGCTAGTAAGCCTTAACGATGCTTAACTTAAGCTGAGAGAGAAAGCTAAGTAAGCAAAGACACTTAGAGAGAGAGTTTGGGAGAATGCTTTATATTGAACTTTTGGAAATGGATGGTTACAAATGAGGACCCCATGGGGGTATATGTATATATCCACCTCCTCAATGGACGGTGGAGATCTATTTGATCCGACGGCTAAGATTGCGTATCTAGAATTTTCTATACAAATATCCATATATCTACATAAGTGTAGAACATTCCGAACTTGAGAGTCTTTGGTGGAACTAAGGAGAGAATTCTAGAAAATTCCGGGCTCTTCCGGAGCGTTATGTGACATCCTCCCCCACCTAATCCGGCGTCGTCCTCGTAGCATTCGCTTTTCAAACGCTTGTATCTCGCACCTTAAACCGCCACAAGTTTTGGACGGGCTCCCAACTTGCCTCGCTATTTGGTAGCCCCTTCCACTTGACCAGACAATTCATGTGTTGGAGGCTTGTTTTGGTGACGAACAACTCGTCGACGAGTACCTCCTCCACTTGCTTATCATGTTGCACCGTCATGCTCATCGGTGCCCGTCGAGAGATGCCCCTACTTGGATCCACTTGATCTCCATGGTTAGGCTTGAGTAGACTTACATGGAAGACAGGATGATACTTTATCTTTGGGGGCAACTCCACCTTGTAAGCTTTAACCCTAACCTTTTTAAGGATGGGGAAGGGTCCTTCAAACCTCCGAATAAGTCCTCGATGTCGACCACTTAAGCTCGCGTGGTTGTATGTCTTAACGAGGACAAGGTCCCCAACTTGGAACTCACGTGGGCGACGCTTCTTGTGAGCCCATTTCTTCATCTTCTTGGAGGCTTTCTCCAAGTAAGCTCGCGCCATGTCGGCCTTGTCATTCCAGCCCTTGGCAAATTTGAATGATGGCGGGCTTGGATCCTTGTAACTCGGCGATCGTACTCGGAGTCGGAGGTTGTTGTCCTGTAACAATCTCGAACGGACGCCGGCCTGGGGACTCGCTCTTGTGCGGGTTGTACGAGAACCGAGCTACGTCGAGTAGCATCGCCCAATCTCCCTGGTTGGCATTCACGTAGTGCCTCGGGTAAAGCTCCAAAAGTGCATTCACCCAAAAGTGCATTCACCCAAAAGTGCATTCACCCGCTCCGTTTGCCCATCACTCGAGGGTGAAAGCCGGTGGAGAAGTTGAGTTTGGACCCCATAAGCTTGAATAGCTCCGTCCGGAAATGGCCCATAAAGCGAGTGTCTCGATCACTCACTATCGAACGCGGCAGCCCTAGTACTTCACAATATGCTTGAAGAATAATTGGGTGGCCTACTCGGCTAAACACTTCTTGTGTGTCGGGATAAAGGTTGCGTACTTGGAGTACCAGTACACCACCACAATGACCCGATTGCACCCCTCACTTGTGGCCGAGCCTACGATGAAGTCCATGGCGACACTTTCGCATGGTCTCTCGGGAATGGGAAGTGGCTCTAAGAGTCCCGTGGGAGCTCTTTGCTCAAACTTGTCCTCGCTGGCACACAAGACAAGTCCTCACATAGGCCTCCACGGCATCCTTCAAGTGAGGCCAATAATAAGAGTCGCTCACAAGTGCGAGCGTTCGGTGTAGGCCCGGTGTCCCGCCCACTTGCTATCGTGACACTCCTTAACGACTTCTCTTCGTAGGTCGTCGCGAGCACGTAAAGGCGTTTGCCTTTTGCGAGTACGAGGCCATCTTCAACCCGGAATCTCCTGGTTTTGCCTTCTTGTATGAGGTTGACGATGGTGCAGGGCAAGCGATCGTGCTTAAGCCCCTCGCGAATCCGGTCCCTCAAGTTGCTTTGAGGCCGGCTTATGTTGGCAAGCTCCCCTTTTCGGCTTAAGGTGTCGGCCACCGGATCCGCCTTGCCCGGCTTGTACTCCGACTCGTAGTCGAACTTGGCCGGAAAATCTTGTCACCTCGCTTGCTTGGGAGTGAGCTTCTTCTATGTCCGGAAGTAGCTCGTGGCAACGTTGTCGGTCTTGATGATAAACTTGCTCCCGAGCAAATAATGCCTCCAAGTTCGGAGACAATGCACCACCGCGGTCATCTCTTTCTCCTCGCACCGTGTATTGCCTCTCCGTATCATTAGACTCTTAAAGGCGATAGGATGATTTTCCCGGATTAAGACTCCTCCGACGGCGAAGTCGAAGCATCGGTGTGTAGCTCGAACGGCTTGTGAAGATCGGGAAGAAGCTGTATCGGCTTCTCCGTGATAGCCTTTTTACGCTTGTTGGCACTCCGGTCTCCAAGCCCATCCTCTTCCCTTCTTTAACAAGTCGGTGAGAAGAGTGGCGATTGCAGAATAACTTTGAATGAACCATCGATAATAGTTCACCAAGCCAAGGAAAGATCTTAGCTCGGTGACCTTGGTGGGTGGCTCCCATTCTTGTATGGCCTTCACCTTGGAAGGATCCATCCTAATCCTCCCCTTGCCGACAATATGACCCAAGAAGGGCACCTCTTCTTGGGCGAAGGAGCACTTCTCCTTCTTGACATAAAGTCGGTTGTCCCTCAAGGTCGAAAATGCTTCCCGCAAGTGTCGCATACTCCAAAGTTTTACTATAGACGACAATATCATCTAAGTAGACAATTACGAAGCAATCGAGGTAAGGAGCAAGTACCTTGTTCATAAGCGTACGTGAATGTGGCCGGTGCATTTGTGAGGCCAAAGGGCATGACCAAGAACTCGTATGAACCGTAGCGTGTGACGCATGCCGTCTTTGCCTCGTCCTCTTCGGCTATGCGGACTTGATAGTATCCGCTTCTCAAGTCCAACTTGGTGAAGTACCTTGCATCTCCCAATTGATCGAATAGATCATCGATGTGCGGAATCGGGTACTTGTTCTTGATCGTAATCTTGTTAAGTGACCGGTATTCGATGCACAAACGAAGGGACCCATCATGCTTATTCGGAAGAGAACCGGTGCACCATAGGGGATTTTGAGGGACGGATGTATCCGAGCATCCAATAACTCCTTTAGCCGTCTCTCGGAGCTCCTCGAGCTCTGGAGGTGCCATGCGGTAGGGCGAATGCGGTGGTTTTGCCCCCGCTCTAACTCGATGGTGTGATCAACTTCCCGCTTGGGAGGAAGTTTCTTCGGCAATTCGGCGAGCATTACATCCTCGAAACTCGTCCGAGCACCTCTTGGACTAGCTGGGGTGCATTGACATACTTGGCCCTCTCATCCGCTTTGAGGGCGGTGATGAAGGTTGGTTCCCTTTTCTTGATGCCCTTAGAGAAAGAACGCAGAGCATTTTTCTTTCATCGATCTCCCTCTTCACGGGGACGACACAAGGCTCCATGATATACATGGTGTTGAAGTAAGGCACCCGAACGCCTTCACCGTATCAAGGAAATCGATACCAAGATAGAATTTCTTATCATCTAAAGGAGCAACGGTAATGTCGACCTAACCTTTCCACTCGGTCGATCCGCATCTCGGTGTTACGCGCAACACCTTCGACCGGAGACTCCTCGCATTGACCCCCTTAGCAAAGCCCTTATCCTTGGTGTAGGAGATGCCAATCTCCTCGGCAAGTTCCTTAGCCATGTAGACCATATCGGCTCCTGTATCCAACATTGCTTGTAGTGGCTTGCCGTTGATGTGGGTTTCCACGTACATGCGTCCACGAGGCTGTCTCTCCACCTTGGCTTGGATGACATTGAGAAGGTTCATGGAAGCGAGCTTCCTTTCCTCTTGTCGCTCTTCCTCCATGACTAGAGCGGCAAGCTTGCCTCTCTTCGGACACTCAAAGACTCGGTGAGGCCCGTAGCAAAGGAAGCAAGAGATCTCCTTGGTGTGGCCTTCCTTGGACTTCCCCTTATCCTTGTAGGAGGACGATTTCCCTTTCTTGGGAGACTTGTCACGGTCTCCCCACTTTTGCCGTGCTCCGCCTTCTTGTTCTCGTCCCTTCGAAGATTTGAATTCGTAAAGTGACTCGGCGATCACGGAGGCGAGGTCTTGTACTCCCCGTCTTTCGAACTCCATCATGGCCATCCACATAGGCCATCTAGGAAGAAATATAAGGCATCTTGGTCTCCCATAGAGGGAATTTCCAAGCGTAGTTCTTGGAATTCCTTCACATATTCTCTAATGTGATCCTCCTTATGCTCTGGAGGTGTCGAAGCTTGACTTGAGCTTCTCTTTGGCATCCGTGGAGTAAAGCTGCCGCTTGAGTTTTTCCTTGAATTCCTCTCGAGTGTCAACGAGGTCGGACCCTCTATTGACGTTGTCACACCGACGTCGCCACAAGACTAGAGCCGTATCTTTAAGAAAGAGGGAAGAGTTACTCACCTTGAGGTCGTCTCCCTCAATGCATGAGACTTTGAAGTAAGCTTTAAATCCCCAAAGAAAGTTGTCAATTTCCTTTGCGCTCCCGGCTCCCTTGTAGTCCGGAGGCTTGGATGCACTCATCCCGGGGCAAGTTGCTACCGCACCGGCCCACTTGTTGGCCACCGCGGCCGTGCACAACTTCATTTGTGCCTTCAATTCCTCCATTTGCAGCTGCCTTGTTGACCATTGAGAGTAGCCTTGAGTTCACCATATTTGGCCTCCACTCGTGGCTTTAAGGGCGACCACCTCCTTGGTGAAGTTCGTGACTACCGCAGTCAAGGCCAATTGCATCTCCTCCTTGAGCTCCGAGTCATCCTCCTTAGACCGGAGCTCCCGACATGCCGAGTCGTGGTGTCAACTTCTTCCCTTAAGCCGGCAAGGATGTCTGTGCGGTTGGGCAACCCTTTCCTCGAAAGCGGCAACCGCCTCCCGGGACTTCTCCCGGCCCTTCTTGCCCCGTGTGGTTGTTGGCCTCCTTCGGTGATGCTCGACATTCTTGCCCAAACTTTGGCTCGATACCAACTGTCATGGGACTATAATTCACTCGAACTTAGGACCCTGCGGCGCTAGCAAACTAGACTCGAGACCGTTTTGTAAGCTTGCTAGTAAGCCTTAACGATGCTTAACTTAAACTAGAGAGAGAAAGCCAAGTAAGTAAGGACACTTAGAGAAAGAGTTGGGAGAATCCTTTATATTGAACTCTTGGAAATGGATGGTTACAAATGAGGACCCCATGGGGGTATATATACGTGGCCACCTCCTCAATGGACGGTGGAGATCTATTTGATCCAACGGCTAAGATTGCGTATCTAGAATTTTCTATACAAATATCCATATATCTACGTGAGTGTAGAACATTCCAGAACTTGGGAGTCTTTGGTGGAACCAAGGAGAAAATTCTAGAAGATTCCGGGCTCTTCCGGAGCGTTCCGTGACACTTAGCTGAGGTGAAGGTATGGCACTTTGTGCGCCTCACTGCAGTTTGTGATGCAGAGAGAAAGATTTGAGAAATTAGTCATCGAATGCCAAATTTCTCCAAGTTTGGACTTACCCAACTCATGGATGACAAATTCAAGCACAAGCCCTCAATCAATTACAGCAGATTGTGTCAATCTAAGCTTCAATTGACCAACCCTAATTTGCAAACACTAAATCGTAAACTCTAATTTGCAAATATTGTGGGGAGAATTAGAGCTGGCACAACCTTCCGGTGGTAATAGACATGGCCAATGGTCTGCCACCTTCTTCTTCTCCTCCTCCTTCTGCGTCAGAGGTGAAAGTTGCTGCCAACTTCAGGTAAGTTGTTGAATTGAGTCTTCTGCTTCGTTTCTTGTTTTTCCTTGTACTCTGCTCCTGCTCCTTCTCCTTCTCCTCCTGGCTGCAGTAGAGCTTCTTTTTCTTTTTATTTCTTCCCCCTAAATGCTAGGGCTTAGGGCCGGCTTGTTTTGGGGTAGGGGGGATTTTGGGCCTAAAAATAATACTTTTAAATTATTTAAATAGGATTTTTAAATTTTTTTAACCTTTTTTTTTGGTATGAGTAAAGTTTAGTTACCTTGATGTTTATATGCAACACTTATATTGTTGCTAATACTTCTTTGCATGTCCAAAGACCTTATTTGTGGTATAAGATCCCTCTTTTGGTATCTCATCACTTTCTTTGAATAATTTATTTAATTACTTGGCATAATATATGTTTTGTCAATGAAATTTCAACAATTCTCAAGAATTTGCATCTTGTGTCTGTAATGTTCGAAGCCAGGCTCTGAGACCTTTTTTAAACTGGACATTTTTTAAACTAAGACACTGATGGAGTTTCGAATGTGATAGATGTTCATATGTGCCTTATTCTTTTCATGAACCCTGCCAATTGTTTTCTTGGCAGAGCTCAGTATATCTCATCAGATTCAAGTAATCCTGGTGCTTCTTCTGCAGCTTTCAAGTTTGTAGTAAGTAGGAGTGAGCATCTATAGAGTTAACAAAATGAGAAATCTATTAATTTACTTGGTTGGTTGCTAGTTGGTGGAAGGTTACCGATGCCCACTTGTGTGTGTGCTAGTTGTAATGCTCTGTACTGGCTGACCTGAAAAAAAAAAAAATCAGAAAAAAATAGAGAAGTAAATTGTAGGTGGCTATCAGAAGGCTTTGTGTTTGACAAGATTTAGGAGACAGACACAAACTTTAATACCTGAATTTTTTTATGGCATTGGTTATCCTTTCATTTCTTCTGTGCACTTCCCTAATTAAAAAAAAAAAAAAAAAGTCGGTTGATGCACAGCCATTGCCACCTGGACTAATTAGGAGTTGGTGTATTTGTAATTTTTTCCATGTGAGCAGTGAGCACCACAGCCCTTTTTTGGGACGATATACCCTCTCCTTTCCTTTTACCTTGGTGAAATGCTTTTTCAAAGTTGTTATACTGATTGAGTGATTTTGCTTCTTGAAATGTCTCTGGTAGCTCAATTTTAAATTGCATGTGCATTTGTTATGGTTCCTGAAGACTTTGTCCGTTGGTCTTCAGATGCTGCACTTCTTGATGCTGTCGCAAGTGGCTCTTCAGAGATTATCAGGTTTCTGACTGTCATGGCCATATGCAACACAGTTATACCAACACAAAGGTATCTTATATTGTTTAGCAAAACCCTTCATGAACTTAGTTTCTTATATATATGCTTTCATCTGAATGTTTTGGTACTGCTAGAACTGGAAGTAATATTATCTTGTGTTTGTTTCCTTTCTTTTTTTCTTTTATTTTTTATAAAACAAAATCTTTGAGTCCTGCAGTAAGAGTGGAGATGTTGTGTATAAGGCACAATCTCAGGATGAAGAAGCCTTAGTTCAAGCTGCTGCTCGTTTGCATATGGTTCTTGTACAAAAGAGCGGCAATGTTCTTGGTATAATTTCTTTTCATGTGTTTGTCAAATATTTGAGTATTTTTCATCTTTTATTTTTAAATTTTATGTTATTTTTCTTACCTCATTCACAATTTCTGCAGATATCAACATCAATGGTGCGATGAGGCAATTCGAGCTGTTGGATGTGCTGGAATTCACTTCTGATAGGAAGAGAATGTCAGTGGTGGTGAGAGATTCTCTTAATGGGAAGATTGTCTTGTTATCAAAAGGGGCGGATGAAGCAATTTTGCCTTATGCAAATGCTGGTAAGCCAATTTCCTTGGCTTTCTTTCTTGTCATTTGGGGCCGATAAAGTAGAAGGGTTTTGGATGCTAATTATCCCGCCTCTGAGGTTATTAGATGCCAATAATCTCACCTTAACAAATAGTGCCTGCCTCCTAATCTTTGAGGCTATTCATGCGTGATGAGTAGTCACAGCATCAAATCAGTGTGTCAATGTTTATGATTTGGTATTGTCTAGAGAAGTTAAATACTTCCAAAGGTTTGGGATACAATGACATGAACATACTTATCACCTGTAGATGGTGATGTGGGCAAAATAGGAGGAAAATATTGCCATTCACATCACATGTAATAAAGAAGTTACAATGTCATAAAATTAGCGAGTCAAAGTATGTTGACCCAAAGGTGGTATACTCAATGAATAACACCAAAGGTTGGACAGTGAATGCTATTTATGAAGGTTGAATCATTGGTGTCCAAAGCCCATATATAAATTCTCAAATCATTGTTGAGTTATATAACATTTCCTGAAGCCAACACCTTGTATTTAGTCAACAAAGTTTGGCTGGATTGGTGATTTGAGAATATTAAACTTCAATTCTTTCGCGCAAATCTCTTCATCAGTCTCTTGGATTTGTGCTTACACAACTTATTTTCCACCCGTCTACTAATAGCTAGCTTGATGTAAGCAGGTCAACAAATAAGAACATTTACAGAAGCTGTTGAATACTATGGTCAATTGGGCTTGCGGACATTATGCTTGGCATGGCGTGAGCTCAAGGAAGATGAATACCATACATGGTCTTTGATGTTCAAGGAGGCTAATAGCACCTTGATCGATAGGGAGGTAAGTTCAACATCTAAGTTCCTACTATGGTCTATATGTTGCCTTCGTCAGACTATTATGAACACATGTAAAGGCTATTCTTGTTTCCTTTGAATATGGTACTGGATGCAGTGGAGGATAGCTGAAGTATGCCAGAAAATAGAGCATGATCTTGAAATCCTTGGGGTCACTGCTATAGAGGACAAACTTCAGGTAAAGATGCTATTTTAAATAAATAAAATTTTTTGTAATCGTTTGGCATTCGCTGCTTAAGCTTCTCAAATTGGCACAGTATAGCGTACATATAGATACGCATCTCATAAGTAATTGGCTTTGTTTGTTGAGCTGTCCTGGATATGATCATATAACTTAGGTTCTTAAAATTAGGAATCATCCCTTGTTTAACAGCATATGTTGATCTATTCAAATTAATGTCCTAATTGTCTAGTAACATTTTTATCAGAGCACGGTTCTGTTTTTTCCTGTGGTTCTTGCTAGGCCGCTTTTTCTTCCACCTTTGATTGGGTATGGGGTAAGATGTTTGAGCAACTGCTTTCTTAACCCTATATTTACTAAGAAGTGGTTTCTGATAGACCCTTGAGTAAAGCTTAGTGGCTGCTGTTCCATAACAAAATAAAAAAAAAGTACAGATTAGTTAGACATTTGATCGAATCTTTTATTAATATCCTCAGTTGACTGTACTCTGTGCTTATCTTACCATTTCACTGGGAGCTGTTGTTAATCACTCAGTTTTACTCTTCTTCATGTGCGTGAAACAATGTCACTCCAATAGGGAAGAAGGTGCTCTCAACAACAATTCAAAAAAGAAATAGGAAAAGATATTGGCAAAATTGTTCCTAACTGCATGGACTTGCCCTTCCTTGTGTACTTGTTGATAGAATTAATATGTGTCTTCTGGGTTTTCCAACTCCCAATTAAAGTTGTTTTGTTCCTTGAGTAAACTTGTTGATTACTAATCTAAGTTCCTGCTGCACTCACAAGCCTCAGCCTTAAAAGTAACCCTCATGTGAGTCATGCTTGAGGTAGGCCAAGTAACCATAGCATTGCCTTAATTCATCCACTAAAATGCCTTTTGGTTCCAGGTTATTTATCAAATCTCTTTGGTGATGAGATATCTAAGGCTTCCCTGCTTTCCTCCTGAAGGGGAAGCATTTTAAGGTTCTTTTGACTTTAGACATTCTGTATTTATTCCAAAGTTGGATACATATGTGTGTTAATTGTTTATGTTAGATATTTGTTTTTATGATGATTTTGTCCCTTTACTCTATGAATGTGATGATCAGAATACTATAATCTGGTTCAGATTTGGATACTGTTGGATCCTAGTTGCTAGAAACCCATTAGGCCTTCAAAGACACGTCTGAGAAAAACTATCCCAAATCCAAACTTAGTGCTTTCCTCTGAATGTGTTTCAGCACATTCGGAAGCCAGACGTACAAGGTCCTACAATCAGACATTTCAATTGCATAGGAAGCAAGGCCCTTGGTTTTCCTTCTTCCGAATATGTTTCAGCTTGAGGAACACGGTCAATTGCATCTTAGGCATGTAAAGCCAAATCTAAATCCATAGGAATCTTGCACACGTTGCATGTTTTATTTATGCATCGGGGATGGGGGTGTTAGGAGCTTTACCCTAGTTATCGTAGAATTTGTTTCTGCTGGACCCTGGATTAAAGACAGCTGGCTGCCAAGTCCTGACTACCCTATGGAAAAGAAGCATATAACAGTTTAACTAGGCATTTGCTTTGGTCTATGTATTCCAAGCTCAAAAATTGCTCAAAAGTGTCTGAAAAACTTCCTTTCTGGGAAATTGCTCAAAAATTGGTGCTATTTGATTCAGAATTATTACCTTTCAATGTTCAACTGACAAGTGGAAATGCTATTCTAAACATCAATTTCTCTTTTGCATGTCATTGCATATATTTTTTTAATTATCCAAAATTTATGTAGGAGCAATTGATATAAAGGGTAACTGATTAAGAGAAGAGGGGGTATTTTGGTTAACTTGACTCACTTTAAGTTGGACCACATCTCTTTGTATGTATATGTGTGTGGTGAGAGAGAGAGATAATACATAAAGCTGAAATGTAAGTGTGGCTTGTGACTCACCTTTTGTCCTTCTCAGGATGGCGTGCCAGAAACTATTGAGACTCTCAGAAAAGCTGGAATAAACTTTTGGATGCTTACTGGTGACAAGCAGAATACTGCTATTCAAATTGCTCTTTCTTGTAATTTCATATCTCCAGGTATATTTTGCTTTCCTTTTCTTTTGTGTAGAATCTGAAAACTATTAATTTATATGGATGCTAAGGATCATGATTTTCTCATTTTTTTTTGGACAGAACCAAAAGGTCAGTTGCTTTTGATTGATGGAAGAACCATGGATGATGTCCGTAGAAGCTTAGAGAGAGTCTTACTCACGATGAGAATAACAACTGCAGAACCAAAGGTACTGTTATGTAAGATTTGGAGCTTTATGTTTGACAATATGATGTGGATTTCATTTTAAAAGTGGTGCTTCATATCATGTCTCATCAGGATTATTGATTCCTTGTTAGTTGTCCTTGTTCATTTGTTTGGCATGTGGTGGAACAACTTGGGGTGTTTCCATTTTAACATGTGCTTTAATCATAACAAAATATTGGTAAGGAGTGCAATCATTGTTGAGGAAATATCCGGCCAGAAATGCTGATTTCAGTCAGATGCTTAAGGAATTCATCAACTGACTGGTCACTTTCGATGGCATTCATTGGCCTGCTTTCAGGCTTTCTCATTGTTCCCTCCAGTTTTGTTATTTAATAAATATGAACCAACCATCTATGCCTCATGCTTTATGTTTTCCCTCGGTGGGACTCACTTCTACCTTTATCCACATCACTTTTTTTTTTTTTTTTGGGTTGTAATTTGGTCATGTTGTAGCAACACTTCCAAACAGCATTCATATTTGACCTAAGAATATCCTTTTTCTTGCACATTCAAATATCCAGATCTTACTGCCATATACTGCTGTGAGTCTGATTGTTGTCTGATTAAATTTATCCTTACAAGTTACAAGTTTTTGGTATGTGAGAAGTATCTTGGTTGGAGTTTCGAAGTGAGAATTATGGTCATTTGGGGATTAGAGATGAACATTTTAACCATTTATCCCTTGTTTGGTACATGGGATTCAAACTTGGATTGAAATTGCAATTTATAATTATTTTTTGATGAGTAATCAATTGCGAATTTATAAAACTACCCTAATTTATTTATTTTGGAAATGTACTTATGTCCATTATTCCTGCTTTCTCTTCACATATTCCTTCCTGTTTCTCCACCTACCCCATGATTAAATAGGGGACAACTAGAGATTTTTCTTCCCTATCCTGATGCAAACTTTCTTAGAAACCACACATGTCAACTATCAGAACTGAGATATTTTAGAGACTATTTTGATTCTCACCTCAAAAGTCTCACACACCAACGTCCTCTGGAGTCTAACATGATTACAATTTTGGTTTTGAACAGAAGGGAATGATATTTATAATATCCCGCCACAGTTGGAATTCTTACCCCTGTGTTGTGCCACCTTCCTCAAATGATGAGGACGGCACTGCAAAAGAGCGCTACATTCTCAATAACTCACTGGAGTTCTAATAACTTGTATTTTAGACAAAAGGAGTCTGAATACATGTAGGATCAAATATAGGTAGACTTTTATGTTTTCAGTAAACCATTCGAGATTTACTACTGCTTCATTAATTTTTTTAACGTAATTATACTTTAATGGATGTAAAATTTGTTTCATAGTTTATTAAAGCATAATTCTAAATAAAATGCGAAGGTAATATGGACAAGGAGCGCAGGCATCATCAATATAACAGTAATATAACTACAAAAGGCATTACAGAACCTACGCATGCAAACCTAGTACTATGAAACACCTGCATGTTAAATTCTCTAAGAGACTGCAGGATGGCTAGTGACAAGAGATGTTTAAAGAGGCTCAAAAAAATGGCTAAATGACTTTTCCCCAATTTTATTTAGCTTCCTAAAATGATTGCAATTCGTGTCTTGTGATACTGCAGATTTGGGCTATGTTACATGGCCTCAAGCGTATTAGATGTAGGCCATGGGTATGGATCTTAGTGTCCGAAAACTCTGGCCCATCAAAATTGTTAATGTGGGACACAGCCCACAGGGACATTGTTCAAAATTCGGACACAGATAAGGGGACGCCATTTTAAATATAGAAACTACAATTTCAAGTTAACTGTTA
Source organism: Talinum fruticosum (assembly GCA_021018815.1). Classification (NCBI taxonomy): domain Eukaryota; kingdom Viridiplantae; phylum Streptophyta; class Magnoliopsida; order Caryophyllales; family Talinaceae; genus Talinum; species Talinum fruticosum. The sequence continues at coordinate 1,025,229 of JAITYX010000094.1, read as the reverse complement.
TAGAATGCTTGACTTATCAAGGAAATTATTGTAGAATATTTCATATTTGAAACTTTAATGCAAAATCTACATTAGTTACAATGAATTGTAAAATAGTACTGATGCTGAACTTCTAAGTTGTAAAACAGTGAAAGCAATATTGGAAATGAAAAGGTTATCCACTAGTCAAAGCAGCAGACACCAGAAAACAATTAAAAAGTAGTGAATGAAGAAGGAAAGGGTTATTTATTCCTATCTTTTCATCCCTGCTCCCTAGAGTCTGGATACACATCTGATACATATCCCATGTCCTATCAATTTAATGTCCCTCTTGATTTTTCATCTTACTCCGGAGTCTGGATTCGTGTCTGATATGTATAAGTGGAGTGTCCCTTCTGACATGGGCTCCACTAGGCAAGACAGAAGCCAGGTATCATAACATTTGGGTAATTGATATCTATTTAGGTGCAACTTTTTTACTTGTTCTAAATGCTCCACATGAGTGGGGAAGGAAGATCTACAAATATTGGATATGTCATGGTTTGTCTATTATTTATCCTTCCCTTGTTTAAAAATCTTATTCCAATTCTTTCTTTTTGTAGGATGTGGCATTTGTTGTTGATGGTTTGGCCCTTGAAATTTCCCTTAAGCATTTCAAAAGGCGTTCTCTGAATTAGCAATACTGTCAAGAACAGCAATATGTTGTCGTGTGACGCCATCGCAGAAGGCTCAGGTGCACTTATTGTTCTGCATTATAATATTGTCTGAATGAGCCATCATATCATATTTTTGGCTTATTTCCTCGCTTTTTATTTATTAGTATGTATTCTCTTACTAATAGAATATGCATAGAAATTTGAGACAAAAGGAGTGAACTTAGAATGCCTTACACAATTTGAATCTGATATGCAATGAGAAAAAGTAATTCTTCTCGAGGACAGTCTGTAATGTGAAACAACTCATCTTTAGAAGTATCTATTGAACATTCCAAACTAGTCAGACTTCCTCTCTCGGCGTGAATGTGTGGAGAGAGGTTCTTGTTATGAACATAACTTAAATTCTTGGGTGCTCTTGCAGTAGTTGCTAACTAGTTTGAATTTGTTGGGTGGTCTTGTGGTGTTCAACATAAGGTTCAGATGAATTACCTTAGCTCATTTTATTGAGAGGTTGTAGTTTATGTTGCATTTAAGAGCTTTCAGTTTGGTATTTAATTGCTGCGAGCTGCGCGATGCAAAGACCCAGAGGTTATACCTTCACAAGTTGAAGACCACCCAGATAATATGTTGAGAAAGGTACTCTAGAACCAATTTGATAGCATCAAAACTCAAAACACTTGAAGATTTTACGGCTCGAGTAACATAGGCAAGGATTCAAAATGCAACTTCTATTGTGATTGCAGTTTCGGTCACAAAATTGCTCTAATGTAGCAATCACCTTGCATATCTTGGTGATTGTACGATGAAAATTTGGTTCAAGTCAACTTTGAACCTTTTCTAGATGCAGTCGCTTCGTGCAATGGCCTCATTTTGAATCCATGAAATAGATTCGTAATGCACACCTTGTAATGTCACCAGCACCACTGCCATCTAGTATGAATACCGTCAAAGGGTGGGATTTTGGAGAAATTTGATGATGGAGATTAAGATAAAAGGAAGCAATCCTAAAATTAGGAATGTAGGGAATAATATCGGGTGTGAAAATTTTTTGCATTTTAATGATATATTGATGTTATTTGTAGAGGATATTGTTTGGTAATTAGAAGAGTCAAGATAAAGTTTTTTTGCGGTATTTAAGTAATTCCAGTAGTGTTTGGGTAATATTTAGTTTCCTAATCTATATTGGTCTGTTTTAGGCAGTTCGTTAATAACGTTCTAAGTGTATAGGGCATTAGAAGTTGATGTTTTGTTTTAGGTTATTATAAATCCATTGATGAATATTCTTTGGGAGGAGGTTTTTTGTTCCTCTTCGATTGGTGTGATTGATCTTGTGGTTAGCCTGTTTTTGGGTTGTAATTAGCTTTTGTGGGATGCTTATTCAGCACCACTTCTTGTAAATGCCTCTTTTCATTAATTCATTAATATATCCTTTTTCCTTATCAAAAATCCACTGATGAATATATTGATTGTTGAATTGAGAGGAAACATAATGTTTCCTCTGCTGTTCCCTATCCTTCTCCTTCACCTTCACCCTATACTTCTCATCCAATTTCTCTCATCTCTATATAATTCATATCACAGCATCAAACTTAACCTTACAACTAGAGAGGGAGTTCTGAAGTTAGAGGAGCTACGAACAGTTTGAAAACAAGTTATAAAAAATAGAGGGAAAACAAGAGGGAGTGATTATTACTGGGAAGTAAAAATGTTTAGAAAGCATTAGAAATAAATAAGACGAACTAGCCTAAATTGCCAACATTGCTAATCTATTGTCTTGACATGAATTTCAAATTTTCAACTTGATTTCTTTTCTCCGTAATGTTTGCTTGCTATTAGAAAATTACCAAGACAGGAGTATTGAGAGCTTCATTGTTAATACAAAGAGCTCTAATTCAAAAATGCCATTCTACTTGGAAGAAGACGACGACAACAACAATCATGATCTTGTCTGCTGGTGCTGGTAGAGCAGTATATGTGAAAGTCCAAATGTAGGTAGCCTTGCTTTTGCAAGCAAAGATATACACCCCATTTAGAGGGGGGCTTTTGCCAGTAAGTATTAAAAGGGTACAAAATCTTGGGAATAAATTATAGAGGAGCTTGAAAAGGAATATATAATAGAGAGATATATTTGGAACTATTAATTTCAAGAAAGCATTAGAGGCCTAAGAAATATTGCAAGAAGGTCAATTTGTATATATCAAGAAGTCATAGAGCTATGGGTGCAAAAAAGGAGCTAATAATGATAACGAGGATGAGTAATGAAGTAACAAGGAAGCAAAAAGGAGCTATGGGTGCAACCGCTAGGCAATTACAAAGATGAATCATAAAGCGAGTGCAGTTAGTATGACAAGAATGTGCTTAAAGCTCAAAACTCAAAACTCGAAAGAGATGACTAATACCTTGAGTTCAAAAGAGAGGATTAAGATACTAGTGACTAAAGAAAAATCAACAATCCCCAATTTAGTTGTGCTGTGCAATCGTTATAATCACCATAAATTCCTATCAAGTCCGCATGTCTTCTTAAGATTTGGACAATATTTATTTCCAATCAACCAATAAAAACTATTTTTTTGAACTTAAGGCTAGGAGAAATCTTTCTTGGTTTATTCAAAGTGGCTGCAACATCGGCTGCAGTGGTGAATAGTGTCATGAAATAGATGGCAAAACTTGACTAAATACTCTTTGACAGGAAGTAGGGTTTTCACCTTGTTGGCCTCTTTTGGAATCTCAATGACCGGTTAACAAAAGGGTTTTCCTAAAAAATAACCAAGAGGAGACCCTAATGTAAACTTAGGATATTGCCATAGAACGTGGGTTTGCATAATCAACATTTAAGTCAACATATTCTCCAAACTAATTCTTGATCCTGCTTTTTTTTTTTTTTTTTTTTTTGTTGGGGAGTATGGTAGAGGATCTTTGGATGCCAATAATCCTACTTTCGTGAGTGTTCGGTGCCAATATACCAACTTTTTTCAAGGACCTCAATAGATGGTTAGTTACTAGTTATTTTTCGACATACCAACACCAAGTTTTGGATGCTATAGCTCACCAGGAAGCTTACATGGCGGGTGTTTTTTAACTAGTATACATGGTGATAAATCATTGATTCCTTCCTTTTCAGTTCATTTAATCAACTTAAAATACACCTAGTCTTTGCTTCCTTGAATTTCGCAGGATTTTAAGTTTGCTTACATGTATAGAAAAAGGGGAATTAGTGGAATCTGTATGCTCAAGAGTCCGACTCAAGCAGTCATTTATTTGGTATCACCGAAGAACCTTGCTGTTATTTTGTGTGCATGTTAAAAAAATAGCTGATACGCAAGCTTTTTGGTGATTCAGTGTCTGAAATTTGGTAGTTGTATGTTGAAAATAGTTTCGGTGGTGATATTGAAAATAACTGCCCTAAAAGGTCAGCCTGTTGAGGTCTTAGAAAAGATTTGTATAAACCCCTAAATGTTGGATAATTGGCTTCCGAAAGTCCCTTTTATGAGTACTTGAATTGTACTAAGAACACACCAACGGGACATCACCCATGTAAAAATAGTGCAATTACAAGAATACTCAAGCTCTCATCCATAATATTATCCACAAAGTCCAAAAAGTTCATATTTCTTTCACCATGTGTTTACAAAATCCTAACTGTGCTCAATCCCACTTTTGTTTACAAGATGACAAGGGTGCGTCTCAAGAAACCCTAAATGCCTCTTGTGTCGATGGGGTTCTTTCACTCATTCTATTCTTCTGGCATTATTGATTTGTTCAGTTTTTTGTTCAGTTGGAATTTGTGTGTTGTAATTTCCTTGCCAAGTTTTCATTTTGTTATCCCTGAAAAGTAGAGGCTGGTGACTACTGGTGGATGAACCACTAGCTTGTTTATAGCCCATCTTCATAAACTTAGTCCTAATCCTCTGGAAATGGATGACTGAGTTAACTTGATCTTGCTTTCAAGTTAGACATTTTCTTCTCCTTCACCTCTAGGCTTTTAGCTAGGCTTTAGGAGCTTTAAATCAATCATGACACCTTGTGCCTATTATGACAAAAAAATTTGGCAATATGTTCCTTACATGGGCTGTAATATCGGAGCATGTTTGATTGATCTTCTGATGGATCTACTGCAAAGGATTGGTGTGCATTAATGGTTTCAACTTGTTGAGATAAAGTTGGACAAAGCATACTTCTGCTGACTAAATTGTGTGGTCACGTCTCTGTTGTTCTCAAGTAGCTCTCATTGTCTTTCTCTAACTGATATCCATATCCTTTTGCTCAACTTATGATAGCCTTTTTGCGTGACCATTAGTATATATTCTTGAACATTGCGTGACTTGTTCTCTTCATATATGATATACAGCTGGTGCAGCTGTTGAAGTCATGTGATTACAGGACTTTAGCTATTGGTGATGGTGGAAATGATGTAAAGATGATACAGCAAGCTGATATTGGTGTTGGGATCAGCGGGAGAGAAGGATTGCAAGCGGCCAGGGCAGCTGATTACAGTATTGGAAGTAAGTTTTTCCATAGTTTTCTTGTTACTTTCAACTCATGTTCAGATTTAGTTATGATTTGGCTTCCAGTTGCCTGATTCCCTTGCATAATCTCTTCCCTTCTACTCGGCTTGGTGCTTTTTTCCCCAACATTGATTTGAGAAGCTAGAATAACTTTCTATAATGCTCTTTGTTTGTGGCATTAGTGTTGGTTGTTTATTGTTCAGTGAGAAAACTCATTCCATGCACCATATAAGAGGCTAAAGAGGAGATGATGGCGTTTATGAAAAATAGAGGGTATATGATGATGAACTTATATACATAGCCATTTATTCAGAGACCAATTGGTATTGTGAATTTGAATTAAGAATATTGGAATTTTCTGCTTGTCCTAATTGGCATGATTTTAAAATGGTATTGTGTGCAAAGTAGGAATGAAGTTGGTAAGATATCTTTTTACATGCCCTTCCCTTTGCTTCTCTAGAATCAAGTGATCGAGCAACAGGTTGGTTATTAAGTATGAGATTAATGCATTGATTCCTCAAATACATGGATGAGCTGCATGTCATGAAGTTTTCGAGGTAGCCATTCTTTTGGTTCTATATCCAAGATTTTGCACAATTTTCACAGGGAAAAATTCAATCAATGATTGTGCTGAATGCAGAGGCAATGCTTGCCGTGTATATCAGCAGGCATACCCACAATGAGAGGGTCAGTTAAGGGTGTCTGGGGATTGGAGGCACAGCTGATTTTTGGTTTTGGTTAAACATGTATAGTTCTACAGTTTTAAACTAAGGAAGCTTTTGTTGGTACTGACTGGTCAGTAATGCGAAGTATAATGTGCGAAATGCGGTAGCCTACCAAGCCCCTTTGCCTACCCCTTAAATAAGTTCGACAACTTTTTGGGAAGGATATACGATATTAAACCTCATAGTCAATTAGAAGTTTTATTCAACTTAGGGTATATAACTTTATTCAAGCAATTTCATGGGATGTAGCCAAACAAAACCTAGAAATATAATTTTTAATAGAAATGACCAACTCAGTGGCACTGGTCAGTCTAGCCATACTGAAGACTTGCATGCCAGTCAATCAGCCAGCCTTGCTGCTTCAACCCCGACCCATATCTGAAGACAAGCCGATCTTTTTTTTTTTTTTTTTTTTTTTGGGGGGGCTTGTCACATACTAATCTCAGGCTGCTTTATTTAAGCACTGCAGTCTCTTTTATTTATTGTCCGAATAAAATTTAAAGACATTTTGGACTAGTCTTTCCTGAACAATGCTCTGAATGAGATCCAGGTTTGAGCTGGACTGACCAGGACGGGATCCATATGTGGTCCGAGGCAGCCCCTGGCAGACCTTGAGTTGAATTGAGCGTGTCATGTGCAACGTCCATCAATGATGGTTCACTAATGTCAATTGGTTTAGATTCCTTCCCTCTTCCCAACTACGAAAAAGATCGAGAGGGGTTGAAGACCATAAACCACGAATGGAAATGGAAGTTTTTTACACCTTGGTCTCTCTTAGTTTGAGTATGAATTAGAAGATTGGGTCCCCATAGCTAAACTTGCAAGTATGCGTAATCTCACAGAAATGTTTCATGAGAATGTCTTGTAGAATTCTAGTGTCCTAGACTCTTAGTTTTATCTTCTAAGAAGTTTTATTGTTGAAGTGTTGAACACTGTAGCTAATTCCTCTCAATTTCATCTATTGCACTTGTGTTAATCCAAGAACCTCTTCTTATTAGTTTGAGACTTTGAGATTGCATGATAGTTGCTTGTGATTCTATTTTACATCTAAGAAATGAAACGTGCAGCCTTTATCTTTTTCTTTTTTTAATTATGGAAGTTTTTAATTTTTAGTTCTGAAAATTTGATATCTAGATGGAATTTGTTGCCAATTTAGAGCCAACTGACACTGTGGGGAAAAATAATACCAATACAAAACTTCAAGTTTGAATATGGCAATGCCTTCATATGATTCTATAATTCTAGCTCTTCATTATTAATTTCAGTTTAGACGCTGTGATACAAGGAGTTTATGCTCTCTACATCAAGGCAAAAAAGGATAAGATACTTGTGATTCCAATAAATCATGCTGTCACCTATGCATGCTTTTTGATCTTCTTTGTTAGGACCTCAAATTTAAGATATTCAAAGAAACAGTTTAATGAGGAAGGGAACCAGATCTGTTTAACTAATATTAAAAACTAATGTTATTGAAGGCATAACACCCATTGGGTTGAGCCAATAATTTATATCTAACTAATGTAGTTTAGGGAACTGTCATCCTAACATTGTCAATTTAATTACATCCTCTCTCTAAGTAATGTTATTTTATTAGATTTTCCAGATTAGTTGTTAGCAACTTTCTTCTTGCACAAGTTGGCGTGTTTCCAAAGTAAACGGTTAATTTACAAAGTAAAACTCTACGAAAGATCAGCCTATGCACACTTGATAGTTCACTTGAGTTGTCTCGAAAGTCGACATCTATTTTGTTTTTACATTTTTAAGAGTTGTCTTTGCTGTTGCTAAAGTTATTGAACCATCCTTGTCTCAATGCTATGTTAATCAGAATAGGTTGCACGTGTCGGGTGTCGGGTTCATTCGTTTTATGAAATTTTTGCATGTGTTGATCTAAATGAACTGTTTCAAGTGTTTGGTACATTCTTGTGGTGAATAAAATGTTTAAGCAACATAGATTCGATGTACATGTTACAAACTCTGATAACAAGTCTTCAACTGCAGAATTCAGGTTTCTGAAGAGATTGATTCTTGTGCATGGACGTTATTCATACAACCGCACAGCATTTCTGTCTCAGTATTCCTTTTACAAGTCGCTTATTATCTGCTTCATACAAATATTGTATGTCAATCTATCTTGTTTAATTTGAATCTTATTCCTATTTTTTTTTTTGAAATAGGATATTCTATTAATGATCAGCTAACTTGTCAAGAACATTCAGCTTCTCTTTTGTTTCAGGTATCTCAGGAACCAGCCTATTCAATTCTGTGAGTTTGATGGCTTATAACGTCTTCTACACAAGTGTCCCTGTTCTAGTAAGTGTCCTTGATAAGGATCTAAGTGAAAGGACAGTGATGCAGCATCCTCAGATCTTATTCTATTGTCAAGCTGGAAGGTATGCTTGCTAATTTTCTTTTTAGAATTCTCAAAACAGTAATTGTATCCACAATGTGGATAGCTGGAAAAGGCTAGTTTGCATTGTTTTTTCAGCTTGGATTGTAGTAGACTAAAGCAAAATAGTTTTTAAACTTCCTCTGCTGTAGGGTCTATGGGAACCAATCTCTTTGTAGTTTTGTAATTTAGCAAAATTTAGGGGTGAGATTGTTACATGAGATGCCTCCATACCCTACTTGGCGGTGGGACTTTTGGGTTATGGAAGAATTTGGAAACAGGTAATTTGACATGGACTCTTGAGAGAGAGAGAGAGAGGGCAGGGGGGCTGCTCTTCTCCTCAGCTTGGATGTCTTCTGGTGCTGAATAAAGGAACTAAGTCCAAATTTAACAGAGTAGAAAATTTTCTCATCTTTGGAATGTCCTTTTCATGGATTATTATTTTTCTTTTTTTTTTTTTTGGGGGGGTTGGTATCTGTGGTTAGTTTTGTAGCCTACTTTGGAGGAGGAAATAAAGAATGTCAGATAGATGCTAAATTTCATTAGGACATCAGGATATATGAGTTATGACCCATCTAGAAGAGCTCAACTATTATTCCATTTATTATAAATTTGAGTGAGAATATTTCTCTGGCTTATGCCTTACTCCTTTGCCGAGTTCTCTTTTGTCCCTTGTCTTCTCTCTTCTAATAATAGCTGGCATTATTAAAAAGGCAAGCACTCTCCAGACACAAGGAGATTCTCTAATTTCCTGAATTTGGACTATCTTCCTATCTGCTTTATCCAAATCATTACCTGAATTAAATAATACTGTATTAAGTTTTGCTTTTCCATTGGCATTCATTATATGCAATGAATTGTAGATATTTGCAATTGAGTTTGGTATTTTATATTAGCTTCTTATTACTTGTCTTCTCAAGGTTTTTGACTAACTAGTGCTTTTATATTGCATCAGGCTTCTGAATCCAAGCACATTTGCTGGGTGGTTCGGACGTTCTCTCTTTCATGTATGGCTTTAATCTCTCATTTCCTATACATATGCAACTCCACATCCTCTTCCTCCCGCCGCCCCCTCCAAAAAAAAGAAAAAGAAAAAAATCAGGAGGGTTGAGTCGAGTGAGAACATCCCCTTGTACGAGAATTAAGAAGTCCTGCATGGGTGTACTATTAATGTTTGCCGTTTATTGTAAAATTCATGGCCTCGCTGAAGTGGTCAAATTTGGCAGGACTAATATTATGCAATGATATTGTGTGGCATGAGGGTAAAATATCACAACATTTACCCATCTTGTACCTTAATGCAATATGTGCCATATTCATCCTCTGAAACGCATGACCCCTTAACGTTATTCCTTCTCCTCCCGCTAGAGCCATGTACGGTGTACCTCACACCTGCCACCCGACACAGGCAACTGGTGCTGACAAAGGTCACTGATGGTTACTGGAAGAGGAAAACTAGGAAGAGAGAGAGAGGTAGAAGAACGAGTCACCTGAGATCTGCTTGCATTGTGGATGTATCTGTTGGTCGTTTCTGCTCATATACCATCCCCTAACATGTGACACTTGAGGATTTTGCTGATTTTTATGGTGGGTTTCTTAGGAGTTCACCAGGTTTCCACTGATGTAAAATAGAGCTCTTATGTGATCAATTTGTTGTGAAACCAATGGCCCTAGCTGCTTGGAGAAAAAAAATGGTGTAACATTGTAAAAGAGAGAAGTTTAAGGGTAAGGGATGCATAATGAATTTTGCATTTATGAAGAAAGTAGCTCTCAGCGAAATAATTGCTTTCTGTGTAGTGGAAGTGGGCAAATAGTTGTTCAGAAGGAAGGTGGTAGAGATGCTTCCAATTTCTTGTTGGTATTGCATTTGAATTGCAGATCTAATTGTTGACCAAATTGTACTTATCGGTATTTGAGATTAATGTGTTGGTGTTTCACTTAATCGAATCCTTGAAATTTTCAGCGGAAATACTGCAATGTTGATTTCATACAGTTTTGGGATTTATGTTACATTAATAGTTCTCAATGCCCTTTGATACAACCCCTTATCCAACCTTGTGTATTGGTCATCACATAGGACTCTGAACATTTAGGATAGGTACTCAGTGACGAAACTGAGTTGCTCAAACTAGATTGGATGTTGAAATGAATCTGCGATTGAATGGGGGATTGGAAACGAAGTCATGTATGCTCCATTGACAATTATGGCTTGCCTTAGTCAATTTGATTGCAGACCATTTATGTTCTGTTTTGTATAATTAGTTTACATAGTAAATGATGGTGCACAGGTGATATGTCTCAAGATTAGAATATAAATAATTTTTGTGCTCTGATTGTACACCTAGACAATTGAAGTCTTGACCTTTGAGCTATTAAGTTTACTTGCCATTCCGTGTTCATTTCCTTGGTTATGCCTTTGACTCGACAAGTTTATCATGATCTGCAGGCTCTTGTGGTGTTCATCATCAGCATAAATGCTTATGCAGGTGAAAAAGGTGAAATGGAGCAGGTAGCCATGGTAGCACTCTCTGGATGCATATGGTTGCAAGCTTTTGTGATAGCACTGGAAACAAAGTAAGCCCTCACCTCTGATTTTTCTTTGAGTGTTTGATTTGGAAGATGATGCTTGAATAGTATCAAAAAGTCAAGACTGTAAACATATGTTTGTTTGCAGTCAAATGCTTAAGGTTATAGAAAGAAAACAAGGGGAAAAATAAAAAGAATAAAGAGTGAGGTATATAAGAGCATTTGAATATACCTCCTCACTAATGTCAAACAAATGTTAATATTTTCTGAGCTCATCATTTTACCTCAAATACCCACGGCTCTGTATCATATAGTCGACTATCACATGGATGTGAAATTTTGACTCTTGGTTTTGGACGAAAATGATGTCGATGTGAAATTTTGACACATTGTTTTGGACGATAATGACGTCAATGTGAAATGTTGACACTTGGTTTTGGACGACAATGATGTCTCTTACTTGGGCATGTATACTGTACTAGAGTCAAAGTAGCAAAAGGCTATTTCAAAGTTTTCAGAATAAGACAAACATGTCCCTTTTACATACTTTTTCCCCTCCTGGTTTCAGTTCCTTCACAGTATTGCAGCACCTAGCTATATGGGGAAATCTGCTCGCCTTCTATATCATCAATCTTATTGTCAGTGCTATTCCAGCATCAGGAATGTACACAATCATGTTTCGGTTGTGTAAGCAACCATGTTACTGGATAACTATGCTTGTAAGTCTTCGCTCAACCTTCCTCGGAATAGTTTTGTCATAGCTTCAATTTTAATTCTCTTGTCCACTGTTCACAGTTTCACACTGACAAAATTTTGTTCCAGCTTATTGTTGTGGCTGGCATGGGTCCCATACTAGCTTTGAAGTACTTCCGCTTCACATATAGACCCAGCAAAATCAATCTGCTTCAGCAGGCCGAGCGAATGGGTGGGCCTATTCTGTCATTAGGTAGTATTGAGCCACGGCCTGTATCGATTGAGAAAGAAGTTGCACCTTTGTCTATATCTCAGGCCAAAAACAGGAATCCCGTGTACGAGCCTCTGCTGTCAGACTCTCCAAATGCCACCAGAAGGTCTTTTGGCCCCGGTACACCATTTGATTTTTTCCATTCACAGGGTAGGTTATCTTCTAGTTACTCGAGAAATTGTAAGAATCATTGATTCTGCTGGCATTCAGGCAGTGTATAGTTTTTCATAATCAGGCCATTCTTTAGGTTTACAACGGTGCAATTGGTAGGTTAAAGAAATGTAGAATGCAGTGGTATTTATACAGGGAAACAATGGTATTCTTGAACATTACACTTTACTGGCATAGCAGAGTTTTTGCTTACAAAATATTTAATTGTCATTCTCTGGAGAGTTGCAATGCTAATGCGGATCAGGTTTTGATTTCTATATTTTTTTCTTTTTCTGGCATGAGTTTGTTCTTTGTGCTGGCTGTGGCTGATGGCGCGTCTCTCTGGAGAGTTCATTTCTAGCTTTGAAAATGTAAGAAAGAGTTCGGTTTACTTAGAGCACCCGTAGTGGGTGAGCTAATTTTAGGCTCACCTGGTGGGTCTACAGTGATACATTAGTTACGGATATTTTTTCTTTCTTTTAATCCTTATTTTCACAAAGCAAGACTCATCAAGTAAAGCTAATCCATTTAAATAATTTTCATTGAACTTAGTCATCAACATATTTAATTATTTTATCTATTTTATTTTATATTATTATTTATTTTTATATTATATATAAGAATTAAAATTAAGTATTTTAGGTTGTGAATTTTTTTAAATAAATGATATCTAATATTAGAAATTTTATTAAATAAAAAAGATACAATGTTATTATAATAGTACAACACGTATATTAATTGTTTTAAGTTGTAATTTTCTTTCAAACAAATGATACAATAATTTTACAAATTTTATTAAATAAATAAAGAAATAAAATAATAAATATAATCTATTAATATATAAAAGAAAAGTTGGGGTTACTCTCCTCTCCTTAATTTTCTTATTGATCTTAGCCCTTAATTTTTTTAACTCAATCCTCTCTCTCTCCTGTTCCTCGTTTTAATCCCACGTTCTTTCCTTTCTCTCTGCAGTTTATTTTTGACAGCTTGTATTCCCCCACCCCTTCACGCCATCCCCTCTCCCCTCGGTTTCTTTTACAGTTCTCCCCCTTTGCCCCGTATCCCCTTCATTCTCATCTCCACAATGTCTCTCCTTATTATCTCTCTCATCTCCCGCCCCCATGTCTCCTTCTATCTTTCCCGCTTGCTCTCTCTCTCTCTCTCTCTCTCATTTCCCCAATCGGTCCATCTCCGAAATCGACCCGGATGAAGACGACGAAGATTTCCTCGGGGGCATTCCCGAAAATAAGGCCAAAATGCGGGGCAAAAACGCCAAGCGACTCACCGGGTCCTCTTCCTTAAGGCCCACCGCGCCGCCGGCTGCCTCTCCATCATCGCCGGCGCCGCCGTCGGCCTCGCCGGAGCGGTTCGCCGCCGCGTCAAGTCCGGCCGCATCGACTCCTCCGACGACGCCACTCGTCCCAAAGCGGCGTCGTTTCGATGCCTTCCTCCGCTTCTTCCTCTTCGTCTCCGTCGTTCTCCTTTGCCTCGAACTCGCCGCCTACTTCAAGGGTCGGGACTTGGTCGGGTCAGCTGACCCGCATTGTCACGACCTACCCCTTTGGGATCCGGGACATCTTTGATCGGTTTTATTCCGAGTGGGCTCTCATTCGGGTCGGCTATCTTGCTCCACCTCTCCAATGGTCGACGAATGTTTGTATTATCCTCTTCCTCATACAAAGCGTCGACCGTTTGATCCTCCGCCTTGGATGTTTTTGGATATGAGTCAAACGGATCAAACCCAAACCCAAATTGGTGCCCGATCTTGAGGTCGGCGATTGGGGGGTACTTCCCCATGGTGCTTGTGGAGATACGGTGGCTTGATGAGTTGTTGGTGCTTCCCCATGGTACTCCCCGCCCCACCATTATCTCTCTCATTTCCCCATTTTCTCCTCTTCTCCGGCCGATCTTTCTAATTGATTTTTAGTGTTTTTGGAAAATTTAGGGATTTTGAAATCTGGGTATTATGGAATTGCGAGATGATTCAAAATGCGAAAGGTGGAAGTTTCGTTGGAGATTCCGATTTCCAGCGAGTTTTCTTCCTCTCCGACGTGGATCGACTCTTCCGAGGCAAGTCTCGCTCTTCGCTTCTTCGTTTCACTCCAAGCTTTCTCTTTCCTGCTGTTGATCGCTTAGCCTCACTCGTTCTCGCTTAAGTTTTTGGTTTTGTTGATTGAGTTATTTTTTGTTTTTTCTTGATTAAGATATTTTTGTGAGCACGATGAAATGCTAAGTTTTCACGCCAGTTTTCTTAAAAAGATGGTAACTCATGACCCAGTGCTCTATTTGCTATTGGGGGATTGTCCTTGAAATCTTCTTTAAATTTATCTCCATTGGGTTGTAAGAAGCTTTACCTATAATTTTTGAATGAAATGAATTGTCTTTTCTATGAATGAATCTATAAATCCATGCTTAGATGGATGTGTTATGATTGTATTTGATGGTACTTGGAAACAAACTAAGGCGATGGTGAGTGCAGGTCTTCCATTCTTATCAAAGTTTTCAATTGTGATTTTGAGGTCAGTGGGGGAAGTATTTATGATTCGAACTCATTCGAGGAAGGAATCATTTAGAGGGTGCATGAGTACCATGGTAGCCGTTGCACAAGCAGCACTGAGAGTTCTCGATCCTGCTGGGATTAAAATTGAAGACAAATTGATTGATGTTTTGAGGTCAATGGTTCATTTACAAGCTTGCTATTTAAAGCCTATGAAACCGAGGCCGGAGTTGTGTTGAAGAAGGGCTTGGAGAGGAGGTATAAAGTAGAGGAACAAGCCGAGTGGGTAGGACTCGGATAGGCTGATTTGTGAGATGGAATTGAGTTGGAGGGGTGGGATTGTGGGGATGGAGAGAGAGAAGTGAATGCCGGGGATGGGTTGTGGGGAGCTTGGGAAGGAGGAGCAGTAGGTGGAGGTGGGGAAGCGGTACCGACGGAGGCATGAGAAGAGGGGGAGGGCGGTGGCGATGGGAGGATCGTTGGAGGGGTGGGATTGTGGGGATGGAGAGAGTAAGAAAATTGCGGGATGAGTCGTGAGCAGATTGCGAAGGAAGAGGTGGAGAAGCGGTAGCGGCGGAGGCATGAGGAGGAGGGGAGGTCGTCGCCAAGATATCTTTGCCCTCAACATCTCCATCTATTCAACAAATTTCTTCCTTACGTGTGGCGGGTTATTTGCTTGGATGTCATTCCTTTCTTCCCCGATGAGCTCGATGCTGCTTTTTGTGAGGATTTTGGTTGGAGAAATATCCCCAGCTTCAAAGGACAAAAATAAGCAAGAAAAAGGGTTTCAAATTGGTAAAATTTCCCTCATTTCCTCCTCTTTTCCGAGCTGATTTTTCTAATTGATCTTTAAGGTTTTTGAAAAATTTACGATTTTGAAATTTGGATATTGTGGAATTGTAGATGATTCAAGATAAGTTCGGGGTGTTTGTTGACATGGCTAACTGGAGGTTGGGAAGGAAGGGCAAGAGGAGGTGGGGAGGCGATGGTTGGGGAAGCTATGGTTGGGGAGGAGAGGGGGTCATACGTGTTCGTGGGCAGAGAGGAAATGAGGATAAAGAGAGAGAATTAAGTATGTTCGTGTAAAATGATACGCCAAATTTTATCAAAACCGTAAGAGAAGAAAAAGGATGATGATAGCAATGAAGAACGAAACATTCAAGAAACCGATTCCGAGAGCATCTTTGCTAAGGCCTCCGACATAGTTCCCCATATTATGCTTTATTTCATTTACTCTCTTTAATTCCTTATTAAGATTTTATCATGGGTGAAATTATCTCTATCAAAAGAATAATAATAAAACTCGACTCTCCTTCTCTTTAAATTTTTTTTATATTTTTACAATTTCATATATTAAACATAATATATGGTTATTTACAATTCCTCTATACCTTAAATGTTATTTGTTTGCAAATTTTGAATTGTTTGTAAATTAAGGAGTTATTAAAGTTGTTCCTTTTGAGTTTATTTTTTGGAATGTAGGCTATCATTTGGAATTCGGATCTGGACTCCTAATGTTTGATTTTTGCCTACGTTGGTCATGAAGAACTTCTATGATTAAAATCAGTGATTTTTTTGGAATAGCAGCAGCAGCGTGGGTATTAGCCGATAATAATAATAATAAAATAATTTTTAAAAAATATCCTAATCGGCTCTTAATTAGCGTGCAATAATAATATAATTAAAATAAAAAATAAAAACAAATGTTAATTAAAATTATTCTCTCTCCTAATTAATTACTCTTAATTAAAATAAGTATGCTCTCTCTCCCCAATTCATTATCTCTCCTAATTAATTAATGAAGACTCGAACACTCGCTCAATATCTTTCGAGTCATGCAAAAGGAATCAGGTATACCGATGTTATTCATGTAGAGTTTTGATTCCAAGGCATTCTCTGTGTCTTAAAAACTTACTTGAGTAAAATAGTATTTTCTCTAAGTGATTCGGCCCTCACTTATCTCTTTTATCGCTTTTCAATTAGCGACTCGAAAACCGGCTCTTTATTCCGAGTCCACTCTCACTCAGATTAATCGCATTTCGAATATACCAAGTATTCCGCCGTTTCTCACTCGAGAATCGACTTATGGTTTTTTATTCTAGTGTTTGCATAGTCGGTATTCGTAGTTCTTCTCATGCTTAGTCTATATCAAGTTTTTCCCACCACGATATTCGTTATAGAACTTGATTCTTTGCTTAAGACTAAGTCATATGGAATTCCGAGTATCATGGATATTAGACTCGGAAAATTCCATTTCTTTTCGACTCGGATAATCAATTGCGTATTTTCCATAACTATTCTATTATCCGTGTCTAACCTTGGACCAAAGTATTTTATACTTTGAGAACCAAAGTTGTTTTACTTTTGTAGGTTATCCAATCGAGGATATCTTTTCAAACTACAAAAGTAGCCGGCTTCGAACGTCAAATCACCAGCAGATATGGCCTTTCACCTTCCTCGCTTTAGTCCCGGAAGATTGTGTCGAAGCGCATGCGCTTCCATATCCGGAAAACTGGAACGCTAAGCCTAACGGTGGTTTCCACCTCATTTTTCAAGACACAACCGATGGTTTTGGGACTTCCAAGAGAGTTAAACCGTTGTCCAACACTCATATTTCAACGGATACTTTCGAGTGACTCGGAAAGCCTCTCCCAATGGTCACGAAGACTCTCGGTCAGCGAGATGAAGATAACGGCTACTCGCTTGGTTATCTATAAATAGAAGCCACTTCACAAGACTTGAAGGTTGCCGAACATATTGTCTATACACTTACTTGATCAAAGTTATTGTATTTACTCTCAATCTTCAACTTACAACTCCCACTCTGTAATTCATTACTTTACGAGTTTGTAAGGTCTTGTACTTAGTTACAAACTCTTCTTACATTCTTTGTAAGGTCCCTTGACTAAGCTGTAAAGGTTAACTCGGCTTAGTTGTCCCTAGTTGTAAGGGTTATCTCAGCTAGGAAGTACTAGATCGGATAAGGTAACTTCGAGTCTAGGAAAACTTGTATAGAGTTGTCCAAGGGAGCAGCTCGGGTTCGATCGGTTCACGGTATTTTGTGGACTCAAAATAGTGAATTTGACTTCGTGTCCGGATTGACACGGGCCGTGGTTTTCTGCCCCGGGAGGGTTTCCACGTAAAATCTCTGTGTTCTCTTTCCGAGTTCATTCTAGACTCGGACTGACCTTGTTGTACTTGTTTACTCTGTTTCATTGCATTCCGAGTCCAATATTTTCTGACCCCGTGCTTAGACTCGAAACTGTCTTTGCCTCTTTTCTGTCAAAAAGTGTGTGTTTTCGCAAAGAATTTTCCATCACCCTATTCACCCCCTCTAGGGTGACTCGGACTCTCCCCGAGCAAACCTTCAATTAACTCCGCAATAACTCATTTTCTCTCCTTAGTCAATGAGTTCGGAGAGAGAAACCGATGGTCTTTCACGGATGAATAACAAGTCGCCACATCAACGCGGGTTTCTCTAACGGGTGGTGTCGTGGGCTGCGCCGTTGTGGGAAAACAACACGCCCCATGTGGAGAAGCAACGTCTAAAGCACGCCACATCAAATTTCTAAGCCCTCGGACCTTGCGATGGAGATGGTCTTAGTGGATTAACTCCCACTTTGTATATGTTGTTTAAGTAGCAGTCTCAATGTATCTTTTTTTAACTTTATCTAATTAATGATACTAAAAGGGGTAAGGAAAAAAGCATTCGTACAATATATATTGCAGTTTGCTGAAATTGAGTCATATTTAAGGGAGTTGACAAGCTAATGTTATGTGGGATGAAGAGTTATAAAAGTGCAGTGAAATATTAATAATGTTTCTATCGATCATTGTCTAGTAGATGTGGTTAATTAGTACAAGTATAGATGATAAAATTTAGTTTCGTTGTCAAACTTGGGTTAATAAGATGATGTTTAAAATTAGAAGGAAATTTTAATTCGAATCGAGTTTAGTTTCGGCTAAGTGTGGTTTGGGTTAGTCAATCGAGTGAAGTATTGGGTCAACCATGTTCACAATGGGTATGAGTATCTCAATGAAGTTTAAATATGGTTTAATATTAATGGTGCTACTACACTAGATTAATATGGGTTTCGTTAGGGTGAGATTTGGTTAATGACTCCAATCAAGTTTGGATGTAGACTAGTTGCTTTATGGCATCATAGGAGAACTTTTATAGAACTGTCTAATTAAATTATGTCATCTCTATTTATAGATTAAGCATGAGGCTTGGTAGGTCATCAATATGCTTAATTATGACTTGACAAAAGTCAATAAGTAGTGGATACTACAGATGACTAAGCTAAAGGAGATTAGAGTTGAGGAATATAAGAATGGTAAATTTTATAAAGACGGCTAAGTTGTTTCACGATAAACGTATTCTTAGGATGGACTTTGCTTTGGATGGTGAAAGTATTTATATATAACTTTTTGTTTTCTAGGGAAATTGAGGTCCTTTTGAATGGACATGGATTTTGTTTCTATTTTTTTCCATATATATATATATATATATATAATTTTAAATTTTAAAAGTGGTGCTAAATTTAACTTAAACAGTCAAAAATTGATACAATTTTTAAAGTCATCGAGCATCATAAGTTACTTTTGATTTCATAAAAAAATTCAACACAATTGCAAAATGAAATCTATCAAAAGATATAAACTAATAGTACATTTTAATCTTTACCGAGTATTCTTAACCCAAGTGATCACCGAGATTATTCGATTATATTCAATAATAAGCATTGCTAGGTAAGCTTAGATGCTAATGTAATAAATGACAGCTATTGGGCCCCTATATTAGAACAAATTGACCAAAAAGGTTGAGGGAACGGAGCCAAAGGCGTGAATTTGTTAAGCAAATAGTGGTGCCGCTTGACACAGCTTGCTTTTCAAAAAAAATACATATAAAAAAATTAAAATATTTTTTAAATATATACAACTTGATACCAGATTTGCTATTTTATCATGTGCTCCCGGGAACTCTCTCTCCTCTCTCTTCCCTTTTTCTTCTTCACTCACTCTCTCTCATCTCTCATCCCGGTTTCTTCTTCACTCACTCAGACACTCTCTCCCTCCCTATTGCTTCTTTATTCCAACGAAAACAACGTCGGAACTAAACGATCACGAGTCACGACACTCGACAATTCATCTTCCTCTTCATCTTCTTTCTCACTACCTTAATCTTTAAAAATGCAACATTGAACGTCCTTGAATTAGTTAAAGAAGAAACATATCCCTGTCATTGAACAACCTTGAACTAATTAAGGAACAATGCAATCTTTCAATAAATAGAAGATCATTTGTGACCTGATGAACAAAATTTGGTTTTGTAGTGAAGATTCCTAAGTAATTTTATGAACAAAGTCATTTCTTATAAAGAAAATAGTTTTGATAATGAACAATCTTTAACCACCTAATGAACAATCTCTAATCACCTAATGAACAATCTTTAATCACCCAATGAACAAACCAAACATCTATATCAAACAGTTTCAGTGAGTTAAATAAAAAAAAGAGACTTTATCAATGAACAACGTTGAGCGACTTGACGAACAAATTAAATTGGCTTACGTGTTTCTTCTTTCGCTTGTTCATCCATGGGTTTGCATGTGCGATTCTTTTTCCATGGAAATGGAGGATTTTGGGGTTGAGTAAAATTGAAGTACCATGTGAGATGAAGAGTTTGAAACCGAGGAATTTTAACAGTGATTTGTCCCTATTCATATGTTATATGTCATTGAAGGGAGAAAAAGGGCAGAGAGCTAGGTGGAGGAGAGGGAGAGAGAAAAAGAAGAAACAGAGCATGGAAATGTTGAAATCATTATTTTGATGCACTTTTGCTTGATTTTATGGCCAACAAATAATTCAAATTGCACAAAAAAAAAAATGAAGAAGATAGAGAATGAACAGAGGAGATAGAGAAGAAGCACAGGGAAACAAATAGAAGACTAGAACTAAATAAAAGTGTTAGCGGATACGTGGACTTCATTTATTCATTACTTTTTATTTTTTACTTTTTTTTCCTCTTTTGTTCCACGTATTAATGCAATAGTTTAGAACGTCTTATATGCATCTAGGAATATTTGTTCACCAACATATGACAAAAGATGGTTGAACGAATGGAAAAATTGGGAGAATTTTATGGACGTAATATTTTTTTCTCTTCGGGAAACATTCCAGAATTTACAGTTAGTTTTTTCCTTTTTTTATTGCTACGTATATACAGGAATCATGCTCTAGGGTGCAATATATATACCCCATTAAGCAACCCTTGCAAAAAGCCCTAAGACTTCCCACCTAATTAAAATTCCTAAGCAAAATTAAATCCTCCTGTTCCCCCTTCACGTTGTTTTCCTTTGAGTAACCACACAACTTCTATCTCTTCTCAATTCCTTGATTTCTTATAGCACAATCGTCGTTTGTCCTCCTCATCAGCGCAAGTCACCGCCGCTCGCTCCTCGCCGGCGCCCGGTTGTCGACGTTCTTGTGCGAAGAAATGTTCAATCTTTCACCCACTTTAAACAAGTATAAATTTTTTTTTATTTGGGATTGTTATGTTTTTGTGTTCTCTTGCCGTCTATGACAGTAGGATTTAGTCTTTATTGATTAGGTTTTCGATTTGTCTAGTTTAATTTAGCTATGAGGTTGAAATTTTGCTTTGTAATTATATCTAACCTCGTCTTTTATAATTTTGGGTAAATTTGATACGCTCAATTGAACACCAAGGTTTCCAATTTATTCAATTATGTTTTTGAATTCTCTCGCTAAAATCGCTTGACCTTTCTTTTCTAATTTTCTCGTGTTCAAATCATAACCGTAAACTCAAACTCAATTTTCAATTCCAACTGAACCCATGCTTTGCCACTGTTTGTACTCCAAACCATACTCGCTTATTCTCATAGAGTGTATAAGTATTTATTTACCCTAAGTAAAAACTTGTCTCTCCCTCAAGTTCACGTGTGTAAGTGCTGTGTGTAAAGTTCGGTTTTAGTGAAGAGGTTTTCAGTCTTGAGTGATTGTGATTAGATACTTAGCTGCACAATCTTGATTTTCACGTGGTCTCGCCATAACTTTCATTATTATCTTTTGGTATTGTCACTTGAATATGTCGGTTAAGAGTATTGTAGAATCATTCAAATTAACGAATTTTCTGTTGATGTGTACTATATGTAAGTATGAGCCATTGACTCGATAATAATGGTGTTCACAGATTGCATAAACAGAATGACTAGGACCAACTCGAAATGGTTATAATAAGGTATGACATATAGAGGAGCCAAAGATAACTTCCTATGACCGAGCTAGTATTAGGTCATTTTATACTTGAGCGACAATGGGATGTCATTTATATGATTATTTTAAGGCATAGAGTAGTCCGCTCATCTTAGGTAAAACTTTACTTCGTCTAGCTTAATGAAAACATAGGGATTGAAGGTCGGTTGAATGACCTTCTCATGATCTTGAAGTCATTAGGTAGTCTCGGTTGTTTAAAAGTGAACTTTGATTGATTGAGTCTATAAGATGTCAAGCTTTACATCCTAGTGTAATAGTTGATGTAATACTTGTTTAACATATCAAATTGGTATGTTCGAATATGGGATCGATCTTTTCAAAAGTGTAGATAATGAAAAATCATAGTTCGGTTTCAAAATATGAAACCTCGCGGAGGACAATTATAATCTATTAGTTGTTTAATTTCATTTTCCTATTGTAATGTATTAATTGTTTAAATTCATTTTTAGTACCTTGAATCTAAAAAATATTCAAATTTAGTAATAATGTTAAAATCATCCGTATATTTTCGCGTTCTTTGACACCACTTGATTTGAATCCTGAATTTTTCACAACATAGGGAAACAAAGTCTTAGCACTATCTCGCCCATCCCCTTACCTCTTAGAATTTAGGGAAAAACGAGGCCCCCTCCAACAATTATATCGTGGATCTAGATTTATAGTTTCGGATCATACACTATTAGATGAGGAAGGGGGAAATGTGAAAATAGACTGGTATCTAGACGCGGCTTTATAGTGTAATTTACGCCTTCCTCTCTATGTAGTCATATAAAATAAAATAACAAATATGCTGCTTTATTTGTTTCCTCCTTGAACCTTTGGAATTCCCTGGTGGATCCCCCTCTCTCTTGTCCTCTCGGGCTAAACAAAGTCACCCCAAAAACCTAGCTTTGCCGGAGCTCGACCCTCACCTCGGAGCCGATTCGGAGGGCGAGTAGCCGACGCCTGAGCATAATCCTTTCACCTTCTTCATCAATCATACTTGCTCGGTTCCTCAATTGCTACTTTCTTGCTGGGTAATTCGTATTATTTCTCAATTTATTCAATCTTGTATTTCTTATATAAGCTTGAATTGCTTAGATTGATTGTCAAACTGGTTGTGTTATTCTTTAGGATATTATTGCATAATTTTGGCGTTTCAAATTTGTTTTATTGGAAATATTATTAGGGTTGGATCTAGTTCATATCGAGTGGTGTCAAGCGACACCACTCGATTTTTTAAAAAAATTAGATATTAAAAACAAATATATATTTAGAATTTGACACCATTAAAAATCACAAAGAGTGAATTGGTTTAGTGGCTAGCCTAAGCTTGGAGAGGCACGTGCAAGCATGGGATGGGTCTCGTCTTCGAATCCTAGCGCAATTTTTTTCTTTTCCTTTGCTTGCATTTTTTTTTGAAGTCTCATAAGTATATTTTGCCTCTACTTTTCAGTCTTTCACAGCCCAAAACGAAAGAAACCCTAGCTAGCACCCCACGCCCACTCCACTCTCCTCCTCCTCTCCACCAACCGGCCGGCCACCGGCACCCTACGCCGGCAGCTTCTCTCTCTCTCTCGCTCCCCTGCGCTTTGCTGGCGTTGCTGCTGGTGTCCGTGTCTGTCTGCTCTCTTTTGCTCTCTTAATTCTCGCTGCTGCTGGTGCTCTGGTGATCTGGGTAACTGGGTTGCTTGCTGGTGCGTTGCTGGTGGTTGCTAGTCGCCGGCGCCAGCCTCCCTCAGCCTTGGAGACTCCTTGCTTGCTCCACTAGGTAATTAATCTAATTCTTATTGAAATTTAACATTGAGATTTAGTTTCTGAATTGAACAATTAGCATTTCATAGTATATATTTGTTTGATTGAATTTAGGTCAGTGAATTAAGTATTGTTTTAGATTTTTATAGATTGTAATTATGGATTGTTTTGTTTGATTGTTTTATTTTGAGTTTGTGAAGAAGTATGCAATTTCAATTCGAATTATTTTGAGTTTGTGAAGAACAATGTAATTTTGATTGAAATTGAGTTTGTGAAGAAGTATATATTGTTTTAGGTCACTGAACTGGATCAATGAGCTTTCCTCACCTTTACTTCCTGGAGAGTTAGCTTTGATTTTACCGGTTTCTACTGCAACAGTTGAAAGAGTGTTCTCTGCAATGAAATATTATTACTTATTTTGAAGATGATCTTTTCAAAATTGTAGACAATGAAAAAATCATGCTTCGGTTTCAAAATATGACACGTCGTTGAGGACAATTATAATGTATTAGTTGTTTAATTTTATTTTACAATGATAAGGTATTAGTTATTTAGTTTCATTTTTAGCACTTTGAATCCAAAAAAAAAAATTCAATTTTAGTAATATTTTTTTATATTTTATTTTACAATTATATATTTTTTTTCCGACCTTGACACCAGTCGATTTCAATCCTGGATCCGCCCCTGCTTATTTGTCTAAAATTCCAATTCAATTGAATCTTGGACGCTAGCGGTCAAACTAGAAGGAAGTAGCAGATATGTAATAAAGAAAAGGCCTTCATTCATTATCATTTCTTTGTAGGAGTGATTGCTCGTTTGTTTTTGGACTTTAGGTTTGAAATTTTTTATCTTCTTGACGAGAGGGGTTGATAATGAGTGATTCAGCTCATGTTGACTTGTATCCGGGATTTCTCACTAGAGAAAGCCTTACGAGAATATGATAATATTCGGATTTGGGTTTTCAATTAAAATGGATTATGATGTACTATGTCCGGTAGATAATAGCGTGGGTGTTGGTTTTAGTTTTCTGAATTCTCTTAGATCAAATCACAATAATACTTATCTCTAAGGCTTTTGGATAGTTGTACATCCGATCTGAAAATTAGGCGAGAGAAGCGATTGAAATAGGGGTGATCGTCTTTATGAAAATTTTTATTGTGAAGCATTAAAGGAGTTAAATTTCATATGATATGTATACTTAATTCCAACCTTAGTTCAAATCCTGGGTCCGCCCTTGATTTTTACCCATCTCTCACAAGTCCCCAGCAGCTGCACTGCTCCGGTTGCCGTGAGCTCCACTCCTTGAACCCTCCTTCCGGAACCCTCCCGCCAAATTCCGTAATCATTTTCAATTTCCGTTAGGCGTTGCACGTGCTCTGCGAGCATCCGTGCGAAGGTGCCACCGGACCAGCTTATTTTGTTTGTTAATTTGTCTTTATCCAAACTTTTGCTTCACCACATTTCCCCGCCCTCCCCTTCTATCTTCGGTAGACGGTTCTTCCAGATTGACAAGCATCAACAAGCCGATGATAATATTTGAGTCTGTTTTTTATAGATTTATTAAGTTAAAAGTTACCCAGAGTTATGATTCTTGTACTATGCTAGTTAAGTCTGGTTCGATGGATTTTTGAAATTGTTTGGATTTCAATAATTGTCCCTTAGAAAATTTGATATATTTCGCCCCTGCTCCGCAATTTTCACCTCTCGGGAAACATTGATACTTACGTGTTTTGTTATTGAGAATGTTTTCTTAAGAGGCTTGAGCTTTTCATGTTCACTTGCAATTGTTAATATCGTGAATTTTCCCCCACTAATTTCACGTAACCAATAATTCTTTTGACGTAAGATTCCGGGGTTTGTCGGTTACGTGTGTTCACTGTTGCTAAAAATGGAGAACGGTGGGTATGGTGAGATCCCCGAAAATGCAAATGAACGTAAGTTTCCCTTTGTCGCTCTTAACTCTCGAAATTGCTAATTTTCTCTGGTTGAGTTGGGATGCATCTTTGTACTAGCAAAATCCTTGAATTTACTTGGGGCAATTTTGGATTTTGATTAGACCGCCCAGGGCCTCAATCGGAATCTGCTGGAAAGTCGGATGCTTGTGAAGGCTGTCCCAATCAACAAATTTGTGCAACCGCTCCCAAGGGCCCCGACCCGGTGAGACAAACGCATTGTCACTTGAAACAAGTACTACTTACCTATACCAATGTTTAGTTCTCGTGTTCCTTTCTAATGAGGCCTCATCATTTTACTATAATTTGAAACATTTTAAATGTGCACTTGTCATGCTTGAGTTGAAGTGATGCATCATGGAATATCTATGAAGACTAGTTATGCTTATTAGCGAAAATAGCCTGCAAATCTACTAGGAAAGCAAAAATTACACAACAATTGAGGAAATCTTGAACTTTCGAAATTCATGACGAGATGAGGTTATTGGCCCTCGCTTTTTCCCCCTAATAAGGACTCGAATATATGGCTTATTTTCCCTCAATTGAATGTTATTTTATTTACTTGGGTTGATGGCGGTTTTGTGGATCAACATTTGAATCTAATTGTATGAGCAGACCTTATAATCATCAAAACAGAAATTGTATGAGCGAGACTTATGGAATACTTAATGTCTCATTACACCACGCAATCCTAGATCAATTTATAAGTAGTTCCTTCTCTTTTCTTTGTGACAGCTTGCACAATTTTTTCATAAGAATATATCTTCTTCTTCCAATGCTTTTTCCCAAAATATTATATGTCTTAGTTTCCAGTTGGTTGTTAACCAACCATTTCATCAATCTTTTGAAGCTCGTGGCAATCGCCTCGGTCATTTTATTTAGTGAACTCGATGGCCTTAGTCCACCCACCGAAATGTCGCTCCAGTGGCCTTTATTCATCATAAAAACTTTACAGCACGGGGCACGGGTTACTGAAGCCACGGTTGCTGGACTCACTCCACCCTCTTGCAAACTACACCATTTGTACAACACTCGCAACCTGAAATGCTATTTGTTAGTGCTCGATTTACTGTAGTTGTGTGTCCCGGTTTATCGGGATAGGTCACCTTATTTTCTTTTTGGGGCCGGTGCTGGGAAAGAAGGTAACTTTCCACTTTCAAGAACATGTAGACTTTATTAGGGCCTACTAGTAAAGTCTTTTTCTTCAGGGTGGTGAGAACTTGACGGGGCTTTATAACATGCAAAATCGTGATTGAGGTGGCGAGTTTGTGATTTCAGATATTGGCTGCTGGGTGGTGTTGCGGTGGATTTGTAAATAGATGAGAGGAGAGACAGAATGTTTTTAAAACAGAGTTGTAGGAAGGGGGAATAAATTGAGATGAAGGAAGAAAGAGGATAAAAAATTATTGAAATCATGAAGGCGAGTAACATGAACATTGGTATGCAACGTGAAAGCATGAGTAAGAGAAGCATTGGTCAGTTGTCTATCTGTTAGCAGTTCTACTTTAGGTGTAAGGCTACTACTTACATCCGGATTTCTGCCACGTCCCATATAAACGGAATCCATATTGGGAGGAGTTGCTTTAATGTAGGTGCACCAGTGTTTGTTGTTTGGGGGCTCAGAACCATAGAGCATCGACTTCACTACTTGGTGAAATGGAATTCTAAATGTTGGCTTATGCATTGCTTCTATTATTATCTTATGTTTAATTTTTGGAAATTTTGTTTTATGCAAATCCTGATGCCCTCCTACCTGCTGACATGCAGCTTTCTGTATGGGCTAATAGGTTTGGCAAATAGATTTTATGCCTTGGATTATAATTGAGCAAACTGCATTGGTGTTTGGTAGTTTGTACAGAATTGTGTGATAAGTTGCAATATATTTAAAAGAAAGATTAAGATCAGCAGATGAATATGATCCTGATTTTGCATCTGCACTGAATTTTATGTTTCATATGTGAAAGAAAAAGAGGAGAATAAAACAAGAAAGAATCAATAATGTTGGATTTAAAAATAAGCATAACAAAGCCAACATGAATTGAGCAAGGAATTTTGAAACTCTTTGAAGCATTAGAAATGGACATGGAATACACCCTTAATGGTAGTAGAAATTAGGTACAAGTAATGATTTCCTTAGGACGTCTCATGTTTATTGTGCCCATTTGTGCTGTGAAAACCTTTCCTTGTTGGCCGGTCTAGTTTTGTTCAATATTGAGTGTGGTCTTTCTCTGTTGCTAGTGTGTTATTTTTAGGTGAGAAGAGTGTTGTTTTTGCATCAGAAACTTCGTTTTCCAAGTGCTGTTTCTTACAGAAGGTTTTCATTAATAAAAAATGTTTTCTGCAAAATTTTTGGGTCTCTTGGAATTGGTCTCGCTCTTGATAGGGTTTACATTCGGATATCCCTGGACATGCTATGGTGGGATGGTGGTGGTGTTTATGTTCAGTTTCTTTCCAAGTACTTACCTTGTAGGTTCTGTTTTAATACTTGGCCTTGTGCAGATTTAATCCCAATTGCAGAGCGAATGGCAACTGTGAAACACAAAATACTGGTGTTGTCTGGTAAAGGTGGAGTTGGAAAGAGCACATTCTCTGCTCAACTGTCATATGCATTAGCAGCGATGGATTACCAGGTTGGTCTACTTGACATAGACATTTGTGGCCCAAGTATTCCCAAAATGCTTGGCTTAGAGGGCCAGGAAATACATCAGAGTAACCTTGGCTGGTCTCCTGTGTATGTTGAGTCCAACCTTGGTGTCATGTCCATTGGCTTCATGCTTCCTAACCCTGATGAAGCTGTTATTTGGAGAGGCCCTCGCAAGAATGGGCTCATCAAGCAGTTTCTCAGGGATGTCTATTGGGGAGAGCTTGATTACCTTGTGGTTGACGCCCCACCGGGTACCTCAGATGAACACATCTCAATTGTCCAATGCCTCCAAGCAACTGGTATTGATGGTGCAATCATAGTTACAACCCCACAACAGGTCTGACCATTCAAGTTCTATTTTATATTAGTTTATTTTGACATGCCAAGGTCTCATTCATCAATGTTTGCAACAGGTCTCTTTGATTGATGTCCGTAAGGAAGTGAGCTTCTGCAAAAAGGTTGGCATAAAAGTGCTGGGGGTTGTTGAGAACATGAGCGGGCTGTGCCAGCCACTGACCGATATTAAGTTCTTGAAGCCATCAGAAGCGGGTGGACAAACAGATGTCACAGAATGGGCTTTGCACTACATAAGAGAGAGAGCACCTGATTTGCTTAATCTGGGGGCATACAGTGAAGTATTTGACAGCAGTAAAGGTGGTGCCTTGAAAATGTGTCAGGAAATGGGTGTTCCTTTTCTTGGGAAAGTACCTTTGGATCCCCAACTTTGCAAGGCAGCCGAAGAAGGTAGATCCTGCTTTGAGGATCAGAAATGCGGGGTAAGTGCTCCTGCCTTGAAGAGCATTATAGAGAACCTTATACCCAAAAGAGCAGCAGAGAATGGTGCATAGTTTATTCAGTTTAGACAGTTTTCCTTTTTGGCTGCTTAGAATAGTGAAACTCTAGATGTGTTGATCATTTTCAGAATCTAGATACTCCAGATTGTTGGTTTATGCTTGTATTTACAGCTGTTTTTGTTTTAATATATACTCAGCATAAATATCTGTAAATGGTTTTATGAACCTCTTGGTTATTCTGATGTCAATAGCATCTGAGGACCCGAAATAGAAGCTCGGATGCCACCGTCACAGGTCGTGGGAACAAAAGGCCCTGGTAGTTTTTTGTTTACTAGTTTCGATTCTGATTGGCTTCGCTGCCAGTTACTGTCAAAGATTGCTTGTTTATTATGCATTTGTTCTGTGAAAGGAGAATTAAATGAAAGGATGATTAGGGGAATAAAATGAAAGGATATGATTCTTCAAGACTTTTAAGAGTTTCAAATCCTAGAACATGGTATGGTGGTGTCATCAATTAGATTGTTTTTTGTGAGTGAGACTTTGCGCAATGAGTTGGCTACTCCTGCCTTTGCATTTACAACTTCCAACTTCCATCTCACTTGATGTAAGTGAAGATATGGGGACAAATACATAGAGAAGCACGGAATGTATCCCTACAACTCCATCTCTTTAATTGAGCCTTCTAGCAAATGGAATGGCTGGTGGAGACGTATCATACATGACTACTTTAATTATTCAAGAAGCAAAAGAATATGTATTGTGTTGCAAGACACCTTTTAACTGTCATATTTTCGATTTAGAAGTTACCCTATTATGTACTTAAATTGAAAAAAGTTTGTTCGATTGAATAATACAATGGTGTTACAATTTATAAGTTGTGTAACATCATCTTTTTATATATGAACTTTTACAATAATAACACAAGTGTATGATACATTTTTCTAATGAGATTGATTCGATTAATGTGTCATTTTGTTCTCATCGTGTATTTAACGATACAAAAACTTTATAATTGATAATTAATTATAACTATTAAAAAAATTGATCATTTTAGATCATATAATATATTAATTTAGGTTGAAATAAGATACTTAAAAACGTCTTATTATAAGATACATATCATCACCTTTCGGGAATATAAAAGGTAACCTCGTGATAAAGTTATCTAAAATTTTTAAAATATTTAAGATTGGCCTACTACAACCATTGATTTTTAAAATTTGAATCATTATATTATATAAATATTTTCAAAGAGAATACGATATTATATTTTTAAATATTTCCTTATTAGAGGTTGTATTATGTAATAACAATTGAGAAGAAGATAGAACATTTTTAAACGAGTTTCAATTAGTTTTTTTATTTAAAGATTTAATTAATTATTTTATTTATAAATTTGTTTGAGAATGATGCTAGTGGTAGATGTTGTGCAGCTCTTAATTAAAGAATTTATCCTTTACTCTCAAGAAACTTCTATTAGGGTTGTAAAAACTTTTCTTTTTTTTTTTGGATCTTTATATAATCTTAAAAATTTTCTTGTCAAATCCTACGAAAATAATATATACTCCTTTTGTCTTAGAAAGATCATATTTTACTATTTTCTATAGTCACTAAGAGGATATGCTATGACCATTAGGTGAATCTAATCCAATTGCGGAATCTCTATCTGAATTATATTATCTATACACTCGAAGTCTAAGAAAAACATCTCGGATGACCCGTTTGATTCATTTGTTATGGAGTATTTGGAAAGCGGAAATGACAAAGTCTTCAACAATGGAACTTTCGGTTCCATTGCCACAATCCTTCGAGCCAAATCATTTTGGGTTGAATGGCGATCTAGGAGCGAGCTGGATCAACATTTCAACCCATCCTCACCTTCTTCCTCACTACGTTCCAACACTTCTAACCATTTGATTTGTTGCCACAAACCACGAAGATGATTTATCAAAATCAACTTTGACGGTTCAAGGTCTTCTTAACGGCGGCGGGAGACTTAGTCATCGAAGTTGGCATGACAGGTTTCTTCAAGCGGGAGCAACAAATTTGGGGTCATCCTCGGTTCTTTTAGTAGAGGCTACCGCCATGAGAAATGGTGTCAAAGCGGGATTTCGTTCTATCATTTTGGAAGGAGATAACCTAACGGTCATTAAAGCAATTAAAGGAGAAATCCGGGTTCCTTGGGAAATCCAGACGCTGGTTCAAGACACTCGTCGTTTCCTTCGGATGTGCAACCAAGTTTTTATTCATCACACATTTAGAGAAGGGAATCGCGACTGCTGATCTGGGTAGCCAAGTTTGGTCAATGTATTTTTTCTACTTTAGTTTGGTTTTCTATCCCCTCTTCTTCTTTTCTCTCCATTTTAATGGAGGACAACTTAGGTAAAACCCTTGCGAGAACAACTACCTATTAGTTGTTGTACTTACCCATTCAAAAAAAAAAAATGCTATGACCATTAGGTGTGTTCTTTTTTTGTATGTTGGGAAAAACTACATGTACTTTTATGAAAGTATTTTTGTAACGGAAAAACTTAAAATAACGGCGGTCACTATTCGACAAACACTATATATTGCATTAATTCATATCGTATGTGTATCATAATAATTTTTTATTGAAAAATATGATAATTTATAATTTTTATCTAAATTAAAAAACAAACGGTTAAAATTAAATACATATATAATTAAGATTTTTTAATTATGGTGATTGTCATATAGCGACGATGATTATAAGCACACCCTTTTATAAAACAAATATATATGTTGCATGATATAGTTTTAGAAATTAATAAGACTAAATCAGCAAATTTTAATTATGACATTAAACAATTAATATAGATAATATTTTTATGATAGAAGGGAGTAACATTTAACATTTCAATTACTTTTACAAACAATAAGTAATGTCATTTAGGTCCCAAAATATAGCCTAACCAGACCTTAATTGCATCAAAATGTCTTAGAATTATGGGGTCAAACTAAATACTTATATCATATACCCGGACCTATAGAGTTAATGATTAGGAGAGAAAATTTAATATTTTTTAAAAAGTGACAAAAAAATAAAATAAAATATTTAAAAATTAAAGCAAAATATTATTTATATTAATTTAGATTAATAAACTCAAATTTATGATACAACTGATAAGTGGAACCTTATGTACAAACTAACTTTGAAAACCCAACAAAAAGTTTATTCGGTAAAATTAATTATTTTATTAGTAGTTAACTATTTTATTAGCGTTAATCTGTTATTAACGAGTGGTTAGTGGTTAGATGTTCCACTAGTTATTTAAGATAAGTGTGTTTGGTAATAGTAACGGTTTAAGTAACAAATTAGTATAAAATGAATTAAAAGGATAAAATTAATAAAAAGCTTTTACAAAATTAAAAAAATCAAAAATATATGTGCAAACACTAGGTAATATTTTTAAAAACGTTACTTTGACTAACTTTTCGAAAACATTACATAAAACTTTAATAACTATATCAAACACTACTTTATCAAACATTGATATTTTTAAATAAATAGTGTTTTACCTTCGGTAAAATATTAACCATTACCTTAAAAATGAGTGCGGAGCATACTCAAAATATTCGTTGAAAACCGTATACGTATAGTGATATTTTTTCTTCACTATTTGTCGTGTTCTCTACCCCTTGTCGGCATTGGTGTAATCCATTATTTTCCCACTTCATCGAAATTCACGGAACACATCCTACCTACTTTCCCTCTTCCTAAATATTTTTCATCCCTTCTGTTTCTATTTTCATTGGAAAATACAAGAAACAAAATTGAACCATTATATAAATAAATTACATAAATAAAAATTTAGGGCATTAATCAACGCTGTACAACTATTACATGCATATATGTATAAAATATTGCATTAAACTGCACCACAAAAAAAAATTGTATTAATCACGTATCTCGCTAGCATTTTATAAAGAGATTGGTTTCTTTCTAATCACCTAAAACCCCAATCAAGGGAGGGCAGGAGAGATAGAGAGAAGTATGGCAACCTCATCAGCATCTCCACCATTACATGTAATGTTGTTCCCGTTCATGTCAAAGGGTCACACAATTCCTCTCCTTGACCTAGCCAAGCTCATCCACCGCCACCGCCCTTCAGCCACCGTCACCGTATTCACCACCACCGGCAACCGCCCCTTCATCTCAGACTCTCTCTCCTCCTCCATCCCTTCCCACCTCCTTAGCATCGTCTCCTTCCCTTTCCCCTCAACCGACCCTGCTGCCATACCCCCGGGGTCGAGTCCACCGATAAGCTCCCTCCATGGCCCTCTTCCTCCCCTTTCTCAACACCGTTGAACGTCTCCAACCGCTGTTTGAAACCGCCCTTGAGAGTCTCCAGGTTCACCAGAATGCCACTACTTGTTTCCTTGTGTCGGATACGTTCCTTCACTGGACACAGGAGTCTTGTTCCAAGTTTAATATACCAAGGTTAGTATATTATGGGATGAGCAGTTATACACATACTATAATCCATGTTTTGCGTCAACATAAGACTTTACTTGTGCCCGAGGGGGATGATGAGTTGATCCAAGTTCCTGATTTCCCTGGATTCAAGTCACCAGGAATGATCTTTTTGGCCCATTTACTGATAGAGACCCCAAAGGCCCACACTTTGATTTTATCGTGAAGACCGACATAGCCACTTCCAAAAGCTATGCTTTATTGGTCAACAGTTTTTATGAGATTGAGCAAAAATTTGTTGATTACTGGAACGCCAAATATGAGCCCAAGGCTTGGATGGTTGGGCCTTTTTGCTCGGCTGAGAAGCGGATGGATGAGAGATCGAAGAAGCATGCTTGGATTGAGTGGCTGGACCAAAAGCGGGTTGAAGGGAAACCTGTTTTGTACGTAGCCTTTGGATCACAGGTATACATATCAAATGAGCAGTTGAAGGAAATCTTGATCGGGTTGGAGAAGTCTGGGGTGGATTTCATTTGGGCTTTGAGGATAAATCCTGATCAAGAAGAGGTCATGGAGGGATTTGAAGAGAAGGTGAAAGATCGAGGATTGGTTGTGAGAGGGTGGATAGAGCAAAGGGAGGTACTGGCGCATGAGAGCGTTCAAGGTTTTTTAAGCCATTGTGGGTGGAACTCGGTTATAGAAAGCATATGCGCAAGTGTTCCTATCTTGGCATGGCCCATGATGGCTGACCAACACCTCAATGCAAGGATGGTAACTGAGGAAATCAATGTAGGGTTGAGGGTTGAGACATGTAATGGGTCGGTGATAGGATTCGTCAAGTGGGAAGGAATAAGTAAGATGGTGAAGGAGTTGATGGAAGAGAAAGGGATGGGAAAAGTGGTTCGCCAAAGGGTGAAGGAGCTCAGTGAGGTCGCGAAGAAAGCAATGGATGAGGGTGGAACATCTTGGTCTAATCTTGAATTTTTGTTGAATGAGTTAGAGGCAATGTCAACGTTAAAATAATAATATATCAAAGACATGCAGTAATACATAACACTATTACATTGGAACTATTACGGCTGTATATTTCACCAAGTAGAATGGAATGGATATGAAATTTCAAATATGATAGAAATGGAATGAGATTTGATTATTTGATATTATATGTTTGGTTCGTAAAAGTAATGGAACCATAGCTTTATATATTGTTTGGCCGAACCAAGGAATGAAATCAAGGTTATAACAAATATAAAAATTTATGTTTTTTGCTCGTAAGTCCAAGCTTCTTCGAATACTCCAACCATGGAGGACCCAACTCTTCCCCAATTTTTTCCACTGCCATGTGAGTATGTTTGTAACTCTCAAATCCTAAACCATGTTTGTATCTCTCCCCTTCACTTGCTCTTGAAATATTTGATTCAATTTGTCTAATTTCTCAAACATCAGCATTTTCGTCCCAAATTTCAAACCACACTTCACCTACCCAGGGCCAGGATGAAATTGCCACCTACGGGTCCAAGTTGATGTCCAAAAAAGAAATCAAAGAAAACAAGAAGAAAGGAAGAAGAAAATCGAACAGATCGATATGGGTTTTAGAACAGAATGAAAAATGGAAGAAGAAGATCGAACAGAAGACAAACCGGAAAAAATGGTGCCCTCATGGTGGTTGTCGGCGCTCCTCCCCCTCCCCCCGACGGCTGTTGCTCGGGAAAATTAGAAATCAAAAGGAAGGAAGAGGATTGAAAACAAAATTTGAGTTACCCACTCTCTCTCCGCCTTACGATGGTTGTCGGCGCCGGCGCCTTTCCACACCAATCATCGGAACTTGTTTGGGGGGGCGAAACACCCATTGGAATATGAGGGGAGCAGGAGGACGAAGCACCAGCACCATCGAAATTGCCTGGTCTCCGACGAGTTCTTTGTCCCCTGGCGTGCAACACTGCTGTTCTTTTTTAGTTAAAAATATGATATCTTGAAGGAATGAGATTTGATACATATTAAAATCCTTAGTTAAACTTGAGGGGGATTGATATTCTGAAAAATTAAATCTCGTTCCTTAAAAGTTCAGTCAAACACAAGATATAAAATTTTGACAATAATTAAAGATATCAAATTTCATTCCCAAACCTCGTACTCAAGCACCCCTAAATGTATATGTGTCAATTAGAAAAATATATCTTAATGTAAGTGTCATACCAAACATCCCTATTACTTTCAGAAGATATGGCCATATATTATTATTAGATAAGTATACTTGTACCAACAAAATGTATACTAAAATTACGCCAATATAATGTGATTTGTTACTTTTAGTTTTCATTTTTAAAATCCCCTATTTTGTTAAAGTGATATCTTTTGATAGCGCCATATAATATAATTGTCAATTTAATATCTATTTGATAGATGTATTTAGAATGACCACTCACCTTTATTCCTTCCTCACCCCATGTTCAATTCGAGGGGCACAATTTTACTGCACCAAAACGAAAAAAAAGAATGTCTGGAAAGTTGCAGGAACTAAGAATTGAGTGCTAGAATTCACCCTTTATCTTTAATATTGAGAATCCTTTAGGTCTCTCATTTTATATGGGAATTATAAATTATAAAATTTATACCCACATGTATCTGCCTTTGGCCTGAAATGAATTATAAATTTTAGGCTTTTTATTTAATTTTGTTATTTTTGTAGAAAATAATCTCAATCCAAGAGTTAGTGAAAATTGGGTTCAAATTGCCTTTCAAATCGAAAAGTTGGACCCCTCGGCTGTTTTGGGTCTTCCATAGATGGCTATGTCGTTAGAGGGGGTTTGGTCCTTAGGGTCTTATTACCATTTCCTCTAAATAATGGATGGCTCATACTCGGTAATCTTCATATATCTTTTTAGGTTCTCTAGTTTAATATCTTATAACTATAGTGATATAAAACTTCCAAACACCGCGTACACACACAAACATACACACATAATATGAAAACATTAGTCATATAATTCTCATGTAATCCTATAATCTATTATATAGGTATGATCATGGTCATGAAACTCCCAATCTGGATTTAACGATCTTACGATTCAAAAACTCTCAATCAATACTCCTAATTAGAATTTTATTAAACTCATTAGAATATTAAGATAATAATTTAGTTCCATAACTTATTGTAGGTACGATTTTATGATTTTACAATCCAATTTACGATCATAAATAAATTTCATAAAGTGTTCATATATTGTTATATTCGAGAATTCATTATAACGAGTATTATTTTGTATCAAAATTTTCGATAAAGTATAAGTGAATTGATTTTCTATAAATCTTTATGAATGTTTACTAAAATTTTTATTGTTATTAAAAAAATGGACAATTCTAAACAAACATTAGAATTTGACGGTTTTCAATCGGATTCTATAATTTCAATTATAACTACCACATCGATTCTAACTAGGATCTTGATTCTATAATAATCTTGGATATTAGCCTTGATTGATTTTAAATATATAATGCACAATGAAGTAAAATGTTCATAATATTATTCCAAAGAACAAGTAGCACGAAGTGTATGACATGATGTATTAATGGCTAGCTAGGGTAGTGGGTATATGAAGAGGAAGTCAGGCTAGTCTAACATATTCTTCCTTCACTATAATAGTGGATGGGCAATAGCTGGTGCGAATACTGTTGAGGTTTGGACTAGATTTTGGCTGTATATGCTTCTACTTTCACATTTTAGGAAGGAGGTAGTGAACAAGTTGTAGGGCAGTGCATGTCTAATTCTAACCAATTCTCTGTCGAGAGGTGAGTGGTTTATTTCTATCTCGCAGTTTGATTTTGGGGCACAAATTCACAATTAACAATCAAGATATATTAAACTCCAATTAGCTAAATAGGGTAATCAAATTGTGCACGTTAATAAACATCCATTGCATAGAGATAACACAAGTATAGTAATCGAAATAATTAAGACAATTAGAATCAACTAGTTATGGACTCATAATAATTTTACTCTTTTAAAGAGAAGGATATATATGATGTAATCGGGGCATAGTCATTGTCAAGGTAAAGTTCGAAACAACCGCTTACAGTTTGTTTAGATTTAGGAGAGAACCGTATAAGGTTAATTGACTTTTATTCTCCTTATTTAGAAAAAAAAAAAAAGAGGGGAACAATTCACCCATTTCCCCCTTTTTATTAGTTTGTCTTCTCCTCAAATTAGTTCCTTACATTTTAAATCCAAATAAAGTGAATATTCATCACCTTCCTTCCGCTTCCTTATGTCACCTCTCTTCTCATCCCCTCCAAAAACCTAAACAGAGTATTAACATCTTAATGTAGATTAATTACCCACAAGTAGCATAGTCAGTACAGTAAAGGTTAAGGTAGGTTATATTTTAGTTTAACAATATTTATCGTTTTTTTGTTACGAGAGATACTAAAAAATTATAAAATTTATGTCCAACTTTATGTTAAACGAACAAATTCTCCTAAAATTTTATTGAAAATGAAGATAAAAAAGACAATAATAAAAAAAATGGTAAAATAGTTATTAATATGTTATTTAAATTATAAAATAAAAAATTAATTAAAAATAATATATATTGTAAAATAAAGAGAGTAGTTCTTGGCTGGACTGTTACAAGTAATCTAAATAATTAATGGCACAATTGGGTTTCAATTATTTGTAGTCGGTGGAGGAGCATCAATGTGAATACAAGTATTATTATATTGATGAAGATTCTTGTCCTTTGACTTCATTGGGGAATCATTCATGTGCTCTAAATAAACTTGCAAATTAATATGCAAATGGTGGTTCAGCCATTTGTTATGTTATCTAAAAAAAAACTAATATAATTTGTTAATAATTGTATAACAACTTAATTATTAACAAATTATATTAGTTTTTTTAATTATTGTTATCTTCCGGGCCTTAGAGGTGTCATGATAATATATACAGCATGTTCTCATTTGCTAGGAAAAGTTACAAACTTAAACTTTTTTTAAACCACTTTTGTAAAATAAATATTTTGGTAGGTAGTAGTTTTTATATTGTAATTCAACAATATATTTTCAGAAATTAGTGAACAAAATTATAAGTCAATGTTGACGAATTTAAATAATTAAAAAGTTATATTGGTTGTTAGTATATTACAATCACAACAATCATTATAATTCTTTTAATTCTAGCTATATAAATGTATTAAATTAATTACAATCATTCATATTTTTTAAAGAAAATTAATTTTAAAAATGAGACAATTCTTTAAAAAATTAATTATGATAATTAATGATAATGGTATTTGGTAGTATTTAATTACTCCTTTCCTAAAGAGTATGATGTAGAGGTTGAGATTCTATTTTTTTTAGAATTACAAAGTTTTTGTAATTGATAAAAAAATAATTTTCTGTTTTTAATATAAAAATAATGGATGGTTAAAATTCATATATGACACATGTATAATCGAGATTCTTCTAATTGGGGTTGTTATAATGGTTTTTTTTTTGCTACATTATTACCAAAAATAATATTTTTGTGGCAGGGGAAGCTAGTAATAATATACAATATCTCAACGGTACACTTATAATGATTATTGATATCCACAATCACCACAACTAAAACAAATATTAGTCATACATGTGTCATATTTAATCCAAACCATCCATTTTTCTAATTTACATAAAATTATAAATTTCATTCTTTCAACTAAAAAGATATTATGCAAAATCGAAAAACTATATTAATTTTGAGAGTTATTAATATATGAAAAATTCTTTTCTGTTTTGCAGCAATAATATTTTTGATATATTCATAAGTTCTAAAAATAATATTTTCTTTAATTTATAAAATATTTTTCAGTTGAAAGAATACAATTTAAAATTTTTATTTAAATTAGAAAAATAAATGACTATGATAAATATGACAAATATATGACTAAAATTACTTTTAATCATGGTAATTGTTGATAGTGATAATTGTTATACGCTTTTGCACATCTTAACTACTATGGGCAATAAACAGTAGTTACCGTTTTTATTTTCGAAATAGTAGTTTATCTAATTAAAATTTTTGTAAATTGTTACATCTATTTGGGAACATATACTCTTATGTGCCACATCATTTTGTGTGGCTCATAAAATCCCTCCAATTTTTTTTGTCCAATCAATTTTTGACATACGTCATGAGAGTATAAACTCTCGTGTGTATATAGATAAGCAATAAAATTTTAGATCAAACATGATCATTTGAAGCAAAACTTGGATGATTTGAGACACCATCATTTGAAGCAAAACTTAGATGATTTGCATCCAAATGTCTTGGAAGTACATGCTCAAACCTGATCTACAATTCTAACTTTGTCCTACAAATTAAATATATTTATTGAAAACCCCACACTTTTTTTTTTTACTAGAAGTTTTATTATATATATATATATATATATATATATATATATATATATATATATATATATAGGGTTGACCAATGGGCCGGGTCCCTATTCGGCCAGCGAGGTCGTGCCAAAAAGAAAGGGTCGAAGCCTAATTTTAGTAATAAAAGGGTTAGGTTGGAAATGGGCCATTTGAACCTGGGCCATTAAAGGGTCAATCGCAGGTCATTAACGGATGAAAGCAAAAAGGGTCAAACCCTATTCATCCATCCAACTCTCGCATGCTCTCTCTCTCTCTCTATCTATCGTGTTCTTATTGCTCCACCGCCCCTCCCCTGCTCTCTCTCTCTCTTGTCGTCGCTCTTCCACCGTCTCATCGATGAACCGAAGCCGGAAGCCTTTCCGCCATCGTTGCTCTTTTTCCGTCGCCGGTGAATCAGCCTCTCTCTCTCTCTACTTCCGTTGAAACCCTAATTTCGCCAGCGCCTCTTTCCTTCTCGCTCCCACTCCTCAGGTACTTGCTGTTATCTCTGCTTTTGGCTTTAACTTGCTGTTGCATCAATGAAGAAACAACCTTCGTATTTTTCGAAATTCGATTTGTAGTTGAACTCATTCTTGGTTGTTTTCAATTGGGTTTGTGCTTTTATGTTGGATATCTTCATTATTTGATGAATTTGTTAGTATTTTGTGTGAAAATGATTTGAGGGTTAAGACTAAATTTCACAATTCTAAATATTCGACTAAATTTCGTATATCTAGCCCATTTTTGCTGTGTGCTGTGCAGATTGTAGTAATCTTATAATTTTTTGGGCTTAGATTGCTCACTATCATGCCAGATTCTTGTGCTTAATGTTTCGAATTTTGACTAAATCTTATAAGCTTGAATTAATTGTTTAGTTAAATTTGTATCGTACTGATTGGTTTTCTGGATGGGAATGCAACGATGAACTTATCAGAAATGCAGGTTAATTTGGATTAAGTTCACATTTCTGCTGATTATGCTTGAGCTAAATATTTTTGTTTTTCTCCATTGCGCAGCTGTTCCCTTGGATGACCTTTTCCATTGAAATTAGACTCTTATGATTCTTGGATTGAAAAATATAAAATGAATATGCGGTTCTGGCTAATTTATAGTATTTGTTTGTTTACTGTTATGAGCATATACATTGACAGTGCATTCCATAGGGGATGGATGTCTCCATCGTCTAATGAGTCGTTTAACTTGTTGGAAATAGAACACAATCACAGCAAAGAAAATTGGAGAGATCTTACTTTGAGTATGCAGAAATTAGACAGAAAATAAATTGACCGTGGCGTGATGAGAATCACCGTCCCGAAAGTGATTTCGCTCGAGCAGGGATGCAGACTCTCCGATGGTGACCACTCCCCGAGATTACACGGTTACGAGATATCTTGTGCACTCTCAATATCTCGGATGGAGAAAACGACAATGCCCAAAAATAGTTTGCGAGACAGAAAAAGTGAAGAGAGGAGAAGAGAATTTTTCCGGTGTGTAAAATGGAGACTGAAGCTCCGTTTTTATAGCAGCAGAAAAGGAAGGAGCTCAGCCTAGGGAAACCATACTTTGATAGATGCACAATCTGGTTTTGGGAGATTGTAAAATTTGTTTCAGTAAACCGATGGAGTTTAGTAAATAGTAGTATCAAACAGGTTAGTCAAATATAGCTGTTGGAACAATTTCCGAGACTTTAAAAAGAATTTTCAGCAAAAAGGTTAGGACCCTCGCCCTCGCCCTCGCCCGGCCGGACGGGCGGCGGCGGCGGCGCACGCGCGTGTGTGGTAACCAATCCCACCCTTGGACTCTACTTCAAAGTCACTTGGGAAAACCCAAATATATAAACTAGTGAAAACCACTTCAAAACTTCAATGTGGGACAACCTTTGCAAGTTTTTACTTTGAAACTTCTCTAACAATCCCCCACAAGGTTCAAAGTTTTATTTTCGAAAACATTATATTTTTGGGCAAGAGGAGATCAATGCATAGGTGTTAATATCTTGCGATTTGAATTAACACTTAGTGATAACAAGCTTAAGATAAACACCCTACTAAGTGAACTAAGTCCGGAACTTAGTAGGAAATTGTAAATCCGCTACTTGGTCACACAGTAATCTCAAAAAGTCGTTTTATTCTCCGCGATTGGCGCCTTATACCGGCTATACGCCCAGCCTGGTTCTCATGGATGCGTTAGGAGATGGACCCACCAGTCTCCATAGGAAGCAGCCAACTTCCACATCTCACGTAGGTGAATTCATCAAGTGTGTGCTACCTCACACCTCCAATTTAATGGATATGAATTCATTAAGAGCCAAAGCTCAACCTAGACAATCATTGTAGCTAGTACCCATACACACCATAGGGAGGGATACAAAGGGTGCTACGGAATCACCGATGGCTTCGTTAGTACCCCTGGAACTTGCCTTTCGACAAGTGGGGATCCACCACCATGATTCAGTCAATGGGTCTCAATCCCATCCCCTCGATGTGTCGATGATCATTTTCTTACAAAGGCCTTTTGTAAACGGATCCGCAAGATTTTTCTCGGCCTTTATGTAGTCCAGGTGATATCACACCGGTTTCTAAAAGTTCCTTGACAACCTTGTGTTTAAGGCGAATATGCCTTTTCTTTCCATTGAAAGCCTTGTTCCTAGCTATTGCAATGGCTGCTTGGTTGTCACAGTGCGGAGGCAACGAAGGAGCTGGTTTCCCACGGAGGAACATCTCGCTAACAGGTTTCTCAACCAGTCGACTTCACGACCTGCCATTTCAAGGGCAATAAATTCAGACTCCATAGTAGACATAGCAGTACATGATTGCTTAGAGGATTTCCAGGATATAGCACAACTAGCTAAGGTAAATACATAACCACTAGTTGAGTTGACTTCATCATTATCGGACACCCAATTAGCGTCGAGTATATCCTTCTAGTACAGACATGAGTTTTACTGAAAAGTAAACACCAATTCATAGTACCTTTTAAGTACTTAAGCAATCTTCGCAAAGCATTCCAATGTTCATTATTTGGATTATGAGTGTATCTCGCTTAGTCTACTAACAGCATATGCAATGTCCGGTCTAGTATAATTCATGAGAAACATAACACCGCCAATAACCTTAGCATATTCAGATTGACACACGGGAACACCTTTATGTTTCTTTAAGTGCATACTAGCATCATAGGGTGTTTTTACCGGATCCACATCAAAAGAGTTAAACTTTCTAAGTAATTTCTCAATATAGTGAGATTGTGATAAACTTATTCCCTCCGGAGTTCTTTTGATTTTAACTCCCAGAATCACGTCAGCCTCACCTAGATCTTTCATTTCAAATTTAGAACTTAGGAAGGATTTAACCTCATTTATGACATTCATATTTGTACCAAAGATAAGCATGTCATCTACATATAGGCAGATAATTACACAACCATCAGAATCATGCTTAGAATATACACAAGTGTCGGCTTCATTAGAGATAAAGCCAAAAGCAGTGATAGTACTATCGAATTTTTCATACCGTTGTTTGGGAGCTTGCTTAAGTCCATACAATGATTTCACAAGTTTACATACTTTGTTTTCTTGACCATGCACAATTAAGCCTTCAGGTTGTTCCATGTATATTTCTTCATATAAATCTCCATTTAAAAATGCGGTTTTTACATCCATTTGATGCACATACAGATCATGAATTGAAGCAATAGCAATTAAAGCTCTAATGGTGGCAATCTTAGTTACAGGAGAATAAGTATCAAAGTAATCAATCTCCTTCTTTTGATTATAGCCCTTAACCACTAGTCTAGCTTTATATTTATCAATTGATCCATCAGCCTTGAGTTTTTCTTAAATACCCATTTACTTCCAAGAGGTTTACAGCCTCTAGGAAGGTCGGTTAGAATCCATGTTCTATTGTTAAGTATAGACTCAAGTTCATTATTGATAGCTTCTTTCCAAAAGATTGCATCAACAGATTTCATTGCTTCACTATAAGTTTTAGGATCTTCTTCAATGATATACACGAAACAAGTTCATCACATAGAATATCATGCTCGATCAAGAAAGCAGTGATAAAATCAGGACCGAAAGAAAAATCTTTCCTAGGTCTTTTACTCCTTCTAGGTTCATCTTCATGTTCATTAGATTGAGGAATTGAAGATGCAATACATGTGGACGATGCAGGCAGATCAAGATATGTACATTTAAGTGGAAATACATGTTCAAAGAATTCAAGCATCTCTAGCTTCCATGATACTACCACTCATATAAGACCCGTTTCCTCCTTTAGTAATGAATCTATATGCAACACTTTGATAAGCATATGCAATAAATACTGCATCAACAGCTTTTGGTCCGATTTTACTTTTCTTAAAATCTGGCAGTCCTACCTTAGCCGGACACCCCCACACTTTTAAGAATTTTAAGTTAGGTGGATAGCCTTTCCATAGTTCATATGGGGTCTTGTCTAATTTTTTATGTGGTACGCGATTGAGTACATGACAGGCAGATAAGATAGCTTCCCCCACATATTATCCGGTAATCCAGAACTTATCAACATAGCGTTCATCATATTCTTTAAGGTTCTATTCTTCCGTTCAGCTATGCCATTTTGTTGAGGTTCATAGGGAGTCTGTTCTTTCGTGAATTATTCCATTTGCTTCACTGAAGGTTTTTAAAGATGTGGGATCATATTCTCCACCTCTATCACTTCTTAATCTTTTAATTTTTCTGTCAAGTTGGTTTTCAACTTCAGCTTTATATTTTAAAAACATTTCTTGAGCTTCATCTTTAGAGTTTAGGAGATAGACCATGGTAAATCGAGAGTAGTCATCTACAAATGTGATGTAATATCTTTTTCCACCTCTACTCATATGATTTTTAAAGTCTCCTAAATCACTATGGATTAATTCAAGAAGTTCGGTTTGCCTTTCAATTGATTTGTGAGGTTTTTTATGAAATTTTGCCTCTATACAAATTTCACATTTAGCAAATTCATTACTGGTCAGATTGGGAATCAAGTTTAGTTGTTTTAACCTTTTAATAGAGGCTACATTAACATGTCCTAATCGAGCATGCCATAAATCTAATGATTCCACAATATAAACAGAAGAAGGTGCAACATTTTCATTAGTTTTTCGCAAACAAG
Source organism: Talinum fruticosum (assembly GCA_021018815.1). NCBI lineage: Eukaryota > Viridiplantae > Streptophyta > Magnoliopsida > Caryophyllales > Talinaceae > Talinum > Talinum fruticosum. The sequence goes on along the minus strand of JAITYX010000094.1, from coordinate 980,458 downwards.
CATCAAGGATCATAAGACCGGAATGATTACAGAACCCTTTCCCCACAAAATCTCCATTTCTAGTTATAATAACCCGGTTTCCTTCAAGACTGATTTTAAGGCCAGCTTTAAGAAGCATATTACCGTAAATTAAATTTCTACGCATGTCCGGCACATAAAGGACATTAGTAAGAGTAAGAATTTTTCCGAAGTGAGTTTGAGAGAAATCTTCCCTTTCCCTTGGATGGAGGCAGTAGCAGCATTGCCCATGAAGACGTTTTCTTCGTTGGTTTTTTCAAAGGATTAGAAGAGGTTTCTGTTTGAGCAAATGTGCTTGGTGGCTCCGGTGTCGAATACCCACTCTACTGAATTGTCGGCAAGGTTGACCTCTCGATACCATGGCTACGATGATGTCTAATTCAGCAAGGTTGACTTGAGCTTTCTTCTTGCTTCTGCAGTCCTTAGCTTTGTGTCCCGGCTTCCCACAGTCATGACACTTCCCAGGAACTTGTACTTCTTTCCTTGAGGCTTGTAGGGATTTGATTGAAAGGTTTTGCCTTTGTTTTTAAATCTGTCATTATAAGAAGATTTTTGTTCAACCAGATTTGCCTTAGATGAGTTAGAATAATTTATAATCCCTTTGTCCTTGATACGGTTTTCTTCCTCAATTTTCGGATGACCAACTAACTGTTCTAAGGTTAGATCGAGTATCCTTATGCATGAGTTGATTTCTATATTCTTTCCAAGAAGATGGCGGTTTCTCAATCGGAACAATGGCAAGAGTAACATCACATATTTTCAGATCCTTCGAAGCAATTGATGCACACAGATTTTCATACTCATGAATTTGATCTATTATCGGTTTATCATCCTCAACTTGATAATTAAGCCACTTACTGACAAGCATATCTCTTAGACCCAAGCATCATCATTACCGTATTTCTTTTCGAGAGCAGACCAAATATCATGAGCGGAATTGAACTTCATGTAAATGTCTAGCAAAGCATTGTTCATGTAGTGAAGTAGCATGCCCTTACAGGTTCTCGTCATCCTTAAGGAATTTTTGGTTGTATTCGGTTATAACTTCAGCATCGGTTCCATCGAGGAATTTAGTTTTGTCATCCAAAACATGAGCTACATCTATCTGTTCAAGGTAGAATCTCATCCTAACAGCCCAACGTTTATAATTCTTGCCATCTAAAGCTTCAATTTTTGACATGTCGGGAATTGTAAATTTGCTCGTTGCCATGATTGAATAAATCACTTTCAGATTGTTGGAAATAGAACACAATCACAGCAAAGAAAATTGGAGAGATCTTACTTTGAGTATGCAGAAATTAGACAGAAAATAAATTGACCGTGGCGTGATGAGAATCACCGTCCCGAAAGTGATTTCGCTCGAGCGAGGATGCGAGACTCTCCGATGGCGACCACTCCCCGAGATTACACGGTTCCGAGATATCTTGTGCACTCTCAATATCTCGGATGGAGAAAAACGACAATGCCCAAAATATAGTTTGCGAGACAGAAAAAGTGAAGAGAGGAGAAGAGAATTTTTCCGGTGTGTAAAATGGAGACCGAAGCTCCGTTTTTATAGCGAGCAGAAAAGGAAGGAGCTCAGCCTAGGGAAACCATACTTTGATAGATGCACAATCTGGTTTTGGGAGATTGTAAAATTTGTTTCAGTGAACCGATGGAGTTTAGTAAATAGTAGTATCAAACAGGTTAGTCAAATATAGCTCGTTGGAACAATTTCCGAGACTTTAAAAAGAATTTTCAGCAAAAAGGTTAGGACCCTCGCCCTCGCCCTCGCCCGGCCGGACGGGCGGCGGCGGCGGCGCACGCGCGTGTGTGGTAACCAATCCCACCCTTGGACTCTACTTCAAAGTCACTTGGGAAAACCCAAATATATAAACTAGTGAAAACCACTTCAAAACTTCAATGTGGGACAACCTTTGCAAGTTTTTACTTTGAAACTTCTCTAACATAACTTACTGAAGGAGCAGGAAGTTTTCGATGTAGAAGTTTTCTAGGGCTGGTCATGGGTGGTCAAGGTCAGCTGGCCCATGACCCACCCCGACCCATTTATCTTTTTCATTGGCACGGCCCAATGGCCCAGCCCTGGTCCGAGCCAGTTCGGTCCGTTGCCCAACTTTATATATATATATATATATATATATATATATATATATATATATATATATAAAATGTAGTACAAGTATTACATAAAAGATTGCATTAGTTCTATTGTAGCAATCTTCGAAAAGCCAGTAGGAGTCATAGTTTGAGATCTCACACATGGGTGCCACACGTTGATGTTATTTATTTATTTATTTGTTTGTTTTGGGGATAATGCCTTGACATTTTATAAATACATTAGTTTCTTTTTGATCTCCTACTCCGAAAAAAAAAAAAAAACCAAATCAACGGTGATCGAGAGAGAGACACGATGACGACCTCCTCCTCATCATCTCCTTCACCATTACATGTAATGTTTTTCCCTTTCATGGCAAAGGGTCACACCATTCCTCTCGTTGACCTAGCCAAGCTCTTCCACCGCCACCGCCCATCAGCCACCTTCACCGTCTTCACCACCACCAGTAACCGCCCCTTCATCTCAGAGTCTCTCTCCTCCTCCATCCCTCCCCACCTCCTCACTATCATCTCCTTCCCTTTCCCCCTAACCTCGCCATTCCCCCAGGGGTCGAGTCGACTGATAATCTCCCTCCGCGGCCGTCTCCCCCTTTTTTGACGCTGTTGAACGTCTCCAACCCCTCTTCGAAACCGCCCTTGAGAGTCTCCAGGTTCACCAAGATGCCAGTACGTGCTTCCTTGTCTCGGATGGGTTCCTTCACTGGAACCAGGAGTCTTGTTCCAAGTTTAATATACCCAGGTTGGTGCTGTACGGTATGAGCAGTTATGCACATACTCTTATCAGGGTTTGGGTCAAAATAAGACTTCACTTGTGCCCGAGGGGGATGATGAGTTGATCCAAGTTCCTGACTTCCCTTGGATTCAAGTCACCAGGAATGATCTTTTAGCCCAGTTACTGATAGAGACCCCAAAGGCCCACACTTTGATTTTCATGTGAAGACCCAAATAGCCACTTCCAAAAGCTATGCTTTATTGGTCAACAGTTTTTATGAGATTGAGCAAAAATTTGTTGATTACTGGAACGCCAAATATGAGCCCAAGGCTTGGATGGTTGGGCCCTTTTGCTCGGCTGAGAAGCGCATGGATGAAAGATCGAAGAAGCATGCTTGCATTGAGTGGCTGGACCAAAAGCGGGTTGAACGGAAACCTGTTTTGTACGTAGCCTTTGGATCACAGGTATACATATCAAATGAGCAGTTGAAGGAAATCTTGATCGGGTTGGAGAAGTCTGGGGTGGATTTCATTTGGGCTTTGAGGATAAATCCTGACCAAGAAGAGGTCATGGAGGGATTTGAAGAGAAGGTGAAAGATCGAGGATTGGTTGTGAGAGGGTGGATAGAGCAAAGGGAGGTACTGGCGCATGAGAGCGTTCAAGGGTTTTTAAGCCATTGTGGGTGGAACTAGGTTATAGAAAGCATATGTGCAGGTGTTCCTATCTTGGCATGGCCCATGATGGCTGACCAACTCCTCAATGCAAGGATGGTAACTGAGGAAATCAATGTAGGGTTGAGGGTTGAGACATGTAATGGGTCGGTGAGAGGGTTTGTCAAGTGGGAAGGACTGAGTAAGATGGTGAAGGAGTTGATGTACGAGGAAGGGATGGGAAAGGTGGTTCGTCAAAGGGTGAAGGACCTCAGTGAGGTTGCCGAGAAAGCTGTAAATGAGGGTGGGACATCTTGCTGTAGTCTTGAATTGTTGTTAAATGAGTTAGAGGCAATGCAAATGGTAAATTAATGACATATAAGTGAAGAATTCGTCCCTTTCAATAATATAGTTTCAAATAGGAGGTCAAAGACATGTGGTCAAATACTATCGAGGACGATATTGTTGAATATCATCAACTATGTTTTTGATTTGCTGTGACTCCTTGCCCTTTCCTTGTGCCTTTAATACTAATATAAGAACTGCTAAACATCCATCTGTTAAAAAAATTAATAAAATAATAGATTTTGTGTGAGATCATTTCACCTAAAGTTATTGTGAGACGAAAATTTTTATAATGAATTTAAATACATAAATGGTAATTAATAATTCATTTAGGGGTGACCTAATTCTAGTATAAGTTATTAGTCATATTAAAATTTGTTAGGAAATAGGGCAACTTGAATGCAGAAGTGTTTTGGATGAACAAGATAATCAAAAGTGTTAACAATCAAATGAAAACTCTAAATCAAAGGACACAAGATTTAACGTAAAAATCGGGAAAAACTATGAAAAATACAAGTAAATTGATTTCCATTATTATGAGGAAGTACAAGAATGGTCTCAAAACCCAAGCCCTTAAAAAACCTAAGATTACCCAATTTCACAATACTCTCTTTTCAATATAGCTCACTTTAATTGGATTCACTTCCAATTGGCTCCCCCAATTTACCAAAGCTTGAACAATTTGATTAATTTGGATTACAAAGTTGAAGTTAGAGACTCTTTTTGAAGTGGTAAAAGGAGGAGAGGGGGGAGAGGAAAATGAGGAGGAGAAATGGCCTTATTCAAAGTTAGAGAGAAAATTATCAGATTTGAAGCAAAGGGAAAGCAGAAGAAGCAGAGGCCTTCTGGAAGTCTAAAAAGTCTAAAACTTCTTTTGTGTTCATCTACGACGACGGTTCTTTGATGTCATCACATGTACATTAAAAATCGTTTTTTACAAAAATATCATTGTGTCATTTCTTACAATGATTTTTGTTATAACCATTGTTAAAAACCTGTCGTTAAAAGTAGTTCATGTAATAGTAAATTACAAGCTTTAATATCGAGCAATCCACACACAAAACGAATGAAAACAAACAAAGACGAAAAGTTACTAGCAAAAGATAGCCTGACAAGATCAAAACAAGCTTGGCACAACCATGCCAGAGTGGCACGGTCATGCCATGTGGCACGGCCTAGGCCGTGCCATGTTGTTGTCCGAATGCTTCAATTTTCTTTAGTTTTTCTTGCTACAGGACGGTCATGATGTGATGGGCTTGATCGTGCCATCTTACGAAAGTATTATTTGAGACACACTCAACAAAATTTTTGAAAATCCAACCCTAACGAAATGCGTTTCCTAATATCTCTTTTTTGAGATAGTCTAATACAAAAATTTGTGTTAATAAAAAGGATAGATAACATTTATGCTTAGTAATGCTTATTACATTGATGAAAGATAAATAATTTAAATAGTGGCTCACCCATCAAATGATTAGGATAGCATATTGGACTCAGCTTTGAACCAGTCTATCCTGTATAGTCGCTTGTGTTCAAGTCATACACTAGATTTCCATCCCAAAATCACATAGTAATCCGAACATATTCAAAATGGCCATGTGCCTGTAACCGATTTTTAAGTGCCTTAGAGTGAAGCCCAATCTCGATAGAAATGGCAAAACTTCACACTTAGCTTTGTGTATTTATCAATACCCCCATATAAATATTAAAGAAAATACTTGAATATAAAAATAAAACATATTATCGATTAAGTATACATAAACTTAATCTAATCACTTATTTCTAACCCCCACTAAAATGTTTTCCACTAAATTTCATTAAGAGCCTAAGCTCAACCTTCCTTTTGTACATACGGGAGCAACCAAACACTCTATTGGGACGACAATAAGATTTAGTGTTTGCAAACCACAAAGATGGTGTATTTAATCCATTAAACTTATTAAGACCTAATGGTTTTTTTCTATCAAGTGTTAAAGTTGAGGTTCCACCATTAGTGACATAGTGTGGGCATATCAAAGTAATAAAATGTCATGACTTTAAAAACATAATGATAACTTTAGTAAAGTTTACGTCCAAGTTATTAATCACATGTGTTTTTCTGGGACTTTAAATCTATTATTTTTGTACGTCTCGATTATGGTGCCAAAAGACTCACAAAGTCAAAAAAATAGTCCTTAAAGCTAATGTATAATTAATTATATTCGGGTTAAACATAATTTATGAACATACCTATGAGAGTTTAGAAAAAGGAACATAGAATTGTTTGAAGCTTACTCACCTCGATCTAGATGTCTTCTCTTTTTTCGAAAGCACATTTGTTGGAAGAATTTTTAGCATAAACGCTCACTATCCCAAAAGATTATACTCTTAGACTCCATTTGATTTTAGGAAAATTGGAAAGAAAGAAAAAATATGAAAAATAAATTTATTTCCCTTATTTGAATTAAAGAAAAAAGTAGAGAAAAATTTTTGATGAAAAAATTATAGAAAATTTTGTCAATTTGACCTAACGCCCCAAATCCCATAATTACCAGTTTAGTCTTAATGATCGACTAACTAGTAATTAGCACAACGGAAAAGAGAATTAGAAACGTTACCGCTCTTTAACAAAGAGTAAGGCAACTCCCATATTAAAATACAAACATCAATTGATAAGTCGAAGTTCATAATATTAAAGACACCCAACTTATAAATTAACAAATGATAGAAATGTTAACGAGTATCATCATTATTACAATTTATTTAACCACAACATACACGACTCCCAAAAATCAAGTTACTCGACTATCATTGTAAACTTCTAAGTCTCGTAAACTAAAATAATTACATCTTTCTCCCCTCTCGCATTAGCCTTATCTAAAACAAAATAGAGAAAACATTTCGAAATAATGAGTTGAAACTCAACACGTCTATCTAGGTACTCGTAAATAATTTATGTGAAGATATATTTTTGAGCGCATGCATTTCAATTCATTTATATATCGGACAAGAAGAATATATATAGTAAAACAATTATTTATTTATTATCCGAGTGACTCTTTACGATCATCGGTTTTCTTAAATATGCACATACCTGGACCGATCGGGAAGTATGGTTGATAATGGCCATAATATATATATATATATATATATATATATATATAATCATGATATGATATGATTGACATGATATATCCTTTTCCTTAAATTAACTCCAAATGCTTTAATAAATCTCTTTTATTTTATGCATTTTGCTCACTTAACTTATTTAAGTCACAAAAATTATTTAAATCCTACAAATCACTTGAATCTCTTCAATTACTTAAATTACTTATTTTACTTAAATAACTAAAATCACTTAATTTACTTAAATCGTTTAAATTACTTAAATTGATTAACCGACTCTAATCATTAAAATCACTTAAATCGCTTAAATCACTTAAATTATATTTAAATTACTTAAACCATATAATTTACTCCCAATAATCTTCAACTTTCTTATTTGTGATCCATAAATTACTCAAAATATTATTTTCATCAAGTTTTTAATTACCATCATTGATAATATCTCATCCCCAAATTTCACAATCCATAATCATCAATTCATAATCCAAGTATCCAAATAGTCACACAAAATTAGTAAAGTTCAAATAACTTCCTAAACCTTATTTTTAACTTTCTAAAACATCCAACCACAAAAATCAATTGTCACATTGTGTTTTATCAAAATAAATCTCACAATTTTTTAATTAAAACCTGAATCTATAAGATTAATCCTTGCATGCAACATTTGTATAATTAATTTAAATCGTAATGAGGTAATTAGGAAAGAGTTTGAGGTTTTTACCCAAGAACCACAAGAAAATGGGATTCTTGAAGAGGTGTTGGGTTGGGTTTTGCTCCGACGACCGGTGGTTAGATACGGCGGTGGACGGCAGGCGGCGGCGGATGTAGACAACGGTAGGTCGGCAGCAGCGAGTGGGTGCGGAATCCGGTGAAATTGTGGGTGTGTGCTACTCGGCTTTCCCCCTTCGTGGCTGGTGGTGCAGCGCCGGGGAGTTGGCGGTGACGACGGCAGACGGCGGGGGTGCAGGTAGTCACCGACTTGCGATTATAGTTAGTGGTTGAAGGTGGGTGGTGTTTTTGGGAAGAGGAAGAAATGGTGAAGTGTGGGTTTTGAGAGTTTAATTTGAGTATAAATAGGCCCCTCTTTAATTTTCTCTCTTTTTCCTTAACTGAATAATTCAACTTAAAATTTCCTATCTTATTTTCCCATTTCGGACTTCAAATTTCTCTCCCAAGCCCAATTCCTCAAATTATAAAACCATAAGCTTGTAAAGTCGATTTTGTGATTTTTTTTTTAGTTTTTGGGTAACTACATATATTTTTGCATATAAATTAAACTCGTAACGATTTTAACAATTTTTTTTAAAATTCCTTGAATTATCGTGGAACGTAATCTTAATTTTGGGTCCTACAAACACATAACATAATGGTTTGTACGTATATATATAAATTTGAATTGAAGTGCTTGCACTCATTGAAAATTTTTAATTTTTGATTAGCGTATTAGATTATGGTTGGGGTGTTACATTTCGTTAATGATATTTTCCTTCCAAATATAATTGAGAGGAAAATGGAAGGAAAAGTTCATATATAGAGAGAAAGAGACAAAAAAAAAGGGCTTTAATTAATTAAGATCATTGAGAATTATCCCTCTCCTCTCATGGCAATGGAGGATAGACAAGAAAAATAGAGTGACTTGTCATTGAGAATTTTCTCTCTCCTCTCCATGACAATGGTGGATAGGCAAGATGTTGGAAATGGATTATAATTTTTTTTCCCTCTATTTTTCCTTGAATCAAATACAAGAAAAAAATTCAATTTTCCCTTACTTTTTTTCCTCATTTTTTTCATTTTAACTTTTTTTCCAACCTATTTTTTAAAATTAAATAGATAGAGCCTTAATAAATTTCTTTTTGTTTAAAAAAGATATTGAGTGCCAGCCTATTTTTTCTAGCAGGGGAACTTTAGGAATTGTTTGGAAGCTAAGTGGAAAACATTAATCTCTACCGTAACAACTTTAATTAATTGCATTTGAAGTTTCACAATCATAGGCCCTCCAACAGCTAATACCTAAATACGACTCCTAAACGCAAAAATGGATTCATAGATTTTCGTGTATTTTTGGCCCAGCTGTGAGATGGCACGTATACTTGATGCATAACTAATCGTACCTAATTTCCTTGGCTGAAAATATTTGCTCAAGCACACAATAATACTGAGCTAGAAGACTCTCCTACGGAAGGTAAAATGGTGCATACAAATATCAATGCCCATATAACTACAAGCCAAGAGAATACAACTGTGACAAGTGCAGTGAGGTTCAGGAAAGCTACCCCTTTAAAATCCCATTCTTTTAGTCCATCCAAAAGGTAATCGTCGTTGCATAATTTTCAATACATGGTTTTTATTGGGTACAAGGTAACTTTTTCAAACGATAAAGCTTATATGGTCAGAAACAGTTCATCGGTCATGTTGGTTGCATGATGGCCAAAAATCATCATCATATTTTGTTTAACGTTTTTTATCACTTAAACTTCAATTCTTATGTATTATATTACTCTTAAAATAAGTACTACGTACTCTTAGAAGTTATATAAATAAATATAATTAAATATTTATTGGTAAATATGATATGAAATTTCTGAGAATATTAACACCTAAGAGTTCAATATAAATACATATTTACTCTTAAACTTTACTCCCTCCATATCAAAATACATATTTTTTTAACTAACTGTTTTCATTTTAACAATACTTGTCACGTTACAATTCCAATGATGTACTAAAGACTAATTTACCAACTTTGTCCTTATTAGTTGTGTTATTTCTCCCATTTTCTCATTAATTTTCTTCATTTTCAATAAAATCTTAGAGGCAATTTGATCTTTTAACACAAATTTTGTTATAAATTTGGCGTTTCTTTGGCAATCCCTCGTAACCTTAAATGCCTCGCTTTCTTCCTTTTACACAGTTTGTAGAGAGACAGAGGGAGGGAGGAAAAGAGAGAGAAGTATGGCAACCTCATCAGCATCTCCACCATTACATGTAATGTTGTTCCCGTTCATGTCAAAGGGTCACACAATTCCTCTCCTTGACCTAGCCAAGCTCATCCACCGCCACCGCCCTTCAGCCACCTTCACCGTCTTCACCACCACCGGCAACTGCCCATTCATCTCAGACTCTCTCTCTTCGTCCATCCCTCCCCACCTCCTCACCATAATCTCCTACCCTTTTCCTCACAGCCCGGCCATCCCCCGGTGTTGAGTCCACCGACAAGCTCCCTCCATGTCCCTCTTCGTCCACTTTGTTGACGCCACCGAACGTCTCTTTCCGCTCTTCAAAAATACCCTTGAGAATCTCCAGATCATTCACCAAAATACCACCGCGTGTTTTCTCGTCTCTGACGGGTTCCTTCACTGGACCCAGGAGCCTGCGGCCAAGTTTAATATACCAAGGTTGGAGTTTTATGGGATGAGCAGTTACGCACAGACTCTTACCAGGGTTTTGGTGGATAACGGGACTTTACATGTGCCCGAGGGGGATGATCAACTAATCCAGGTTCCTGACTTCCCTTGGATTCAAGTCACCAGGAATGATCTTGATCGTGCATTTTCTGAGAAGAAGCCCAAAAGCCACCAGATTGAATTTGTCATCAAGACCGGTATTGCCACTTCCAAGAGCTATGGTTTGTTGGTCAATACTTTTTATGAAATTGAGTCCAAGTTTTTGGACTATGCGAACTCCAAGTATGAACGTACTTGGCCCATCGGGCCACTTTGCTTGGCTCAGAAGCCCTTGTCTAAGCGATCCCAGGTGCCCAGACCCGCTTGGCTGGAGTGGCTGGATAGGAAGTGGTTCGAGGGGAAGCCTGTTATGTACGTAGCATTTGGTTCCCAAGCCGAGATATCCAACGAACAGCTAAAGGAAATTGTGATGGGGTTGGAGAAGTCGGGGGTGAATTTCTTATGGGCTCTGAGGATTAACCCTGAGCAAGAAGAGTTCATGGAGGGATTCGAGGAGAGAGCGAAAGAGCGAGGGTTGGTTGTAAGAGGGTGGATAGAGCAAAGAGAGGTACTCAACCACGATAATGTTCAAGGGTTCTTAAGTCATTGCGGATGGAACTCGGTTATTGAGAGCATATCTGCCGGTGTGCCTATTTTGGCATGGCCCATGATGGCCGAGCAATTTCTGAATGCGAGGATGGTGACAGAGGAGATCAAAGTAGGGTTGAGGGTTGAAACCTGTAATGGGTCGGTGAGAGGGTTTGTCAAGTGGGAAGGATTGAGTGAGATGGTAAAGGAGCTCATGGGAGGGGAGATAGGAAAGGTGGTTCATCGGAAGGTGAAGGAGCTTAGTGAGGCTGCTAAGAAAGCCATCGAAGAAGGTGGGACATCTTGGTGCAGTCTTGAGTTACTGTTGAAGGAATTAGAGTCGAAGCAAATTGTAAATTATAAGAATGTCACGGTAAGTAATGGGAGTAGGTCCTCTTCAACTCCTCTAATTTGTGATGGGAGTAAAACACTAAATTAATTGTGTGAAGGAGACAAATCAAAATCATCATTAAATTGCCGCAAAACAGCTGATAAATGTTGCTCTACGTACCGTGTTGGAAGCGGCAGAGTTTGTAAGAGACATTTATTAGCTATCAATTTAATGACAGTTTTTATTTGTCCAAGTAACTGTCAATATCTATTGATTTTTGGTCAATATTACTTTTTACTTTGTTATTTTAAAATATACGTCATTTTAACTCATCTCATATTGAGTGCAAATGTAATCAGATCTCCGCTCATAAGTTTTTTTATTTTTTCATTTCTTCATACATTACATATACATGACTTTCTGAAACCCATATAAGTAAGTGATTGATGTAAGCGCGGTTACAATATATGTTATTTTACAATTCTAATAATGTATTAATAACTAGTTTACTAAGTTTGTTATTATTAATTATTTTTTCATTGATTTTCTTTATTTCCAATGAAATTTTGGGGTAATCTTTTAACATAAATTTTGTTATAAATTTTGTGTTTCCTTAATATTCCCTCATAATCTTAAAGTGACAAAAACGGATGAAGTATTTTGTTTATTGGAAATGTATCTTACGCTTCTAATTATATATAAAAAAAAGATACTAAATTAATAACAGTGTGTAGATATATGTAAATTATCAATAAACTCAGAAGATTATGATTCAACGATATCAATTCTAGTCTTTAACTAATTCTCTCCTCCCTTCCTCAGTTATTCCTTTTTATATATATATATATATATATATATATATATATGGGAGGGTTCAAGTGAGCCCTCCCTTTAGGTGAGCTCAAATTATAAGGTGAGCACTTCACATCACAGCCATTCAATTTTTATCCTATGGCTGAAATAAAAAGCAGACAATTTTATCTTAAAAAAAAGTTTTTTGTGAGAGAGGGGAGGGCTGGAAATCATAGTCATTTTCTGGCCCTCCAACTCTCTCTCTCTCTCTCTCAATCCTCTCGCACTCTCCTCTCCTTCTGCCTCTCTCGCCGCTCTCCTCTCTCTCGCCGGGAACTCTCTCTGTCTCAGGCGGGCTCCTCTCTCTCGCCGGGCCCTTACTCTACCACAAGCCCTCGCTCATGCTTACGCTCGCTCTGTCTTGCTCTCTCTCATCACGCCGTCGTCCGACCTCGTCTTCTACCCGAATCCATGGCTTGGTGAGTATCCTTCCCCCTCTCTCTCTCTCTCTCATCTTGTGGCCATCTGACCTCGTCCCCTCCCGAATCCATGGCTCGGTCAACATCCGCCTCCACCTCTATTATCGTTGAAACCCTAGGTTTTCGATTACTCTCTTTCAATCCCCTCTATGTCTCTATCGCTCTCTATCTCCCCCCAACACACACAGACTCTCTCTCATCCCCCTCTCTCTATCTCCACAAATGATTTGCTCGCCCAGAGCTGGGTACTGCCACCGGAAACTTACGCCGGAATCTGCCCGCGCCGGAGACTTTTGTTTGTGAGTTTTTATCTGAATTTTTTTTTTGATGTTGTCTGAATTGAATGTGAAATCATTTGATAATATTTTCAAATTCAATTGTGAAATTATTTATGAAATTTTAGTTTTTGTTTGAATGTTCTGGACAATTATGTTTTCTGATTGTTTTTTGGATCAATTTGGATTTGGGATTTGGGATTTGGAGGATATGTTACTGTCTGGGCTAGATGAATGACTAGATACATCCAGTGATTGTTTTACAAATCTTGGACATAGTCATTTTGTGTCTGATAATTCAGATTGCATATTTCTCTGATATCAATTACAAAGGTGCATTGACTTCTATTTTCATTGAATTTGGACAAATGGTTTTCATGTTGAAACAAAAGCAGTTGTATATGATAACTCAGACAATAAATTGGGCAAATGAAAATCTATTCTTCCTCCCTGCATATACCCCTGACCATTTATTGGATTGGAGATTACATTGTTTTCTATTGTGGAGATTATTGTTGGATTATGTATTCTTCTTTTGTGTGTGAAATTTCATATTTGTAACCTATTAGCTCAACGGGAGAGCAACATGCTATAGCATGCGGATGTGGGTTCAAATCCCACGTAGGTTGTATATGTATTCATTATGTTGTCCATTTTATAGCATTATATAATTTGAGCATGAACAGAATGAAGCAAGTTCATAGATATGCACGTGATTAAAAGAAATCAATGTTCTTTTGGCTCATGATATATCTTCATGCCTGTATTACTTGGCTGAAGAGTGTGAACATTGTATCTTTCTACATATTGCTAAAGCAATACTTGTTAATGTCTAATGCTAATTTCCCTGTATTCTTTCAATTGCCTTAGGGGCTGGGCTTGTTAACTCTTTCAGCTAAGCTACTATCAACTGTTGTTTCTTACCCTCTGTTCTATCATGTTGTTTGTGTTTCTCTGTTTATGTTCTGTTTGTGTTTTAGTCCCTTTTAATATAGTATTACAAGCTAAGGAACAGACAGCTAGACAGAGTATTGTCACTTGCTTGAAGATTCCATCTCTCGCTCGCTGTGTCTCGCTCTCTCTCATCACGCCGTCGTCCGACCTCGTCTTCTACCCGAATCCATGGCTTGGTGAGTATCTTCCCCCCTCTCTCTCTCTCTCATCTCATCTTGTGGCATAGGATGAAAATTGAATGGCTGAGATGTGAAGTGCTCGCCTTATAATTTGAGCTCACCTAAAGGAGAGGGCTCACTTGAACCCTTCCCTACATATATATATATATATATATATATATATATATATATTTTGTAGTGTATATAGAAATTCTATAAGACAAATAATGGACTATTACATAAAGAGTATTAGAGCATCATATTTTTCTACAGAGGGAACTTTAGCGACTGTTGGGAGCACGCGGAAAACATTAATCCTATCGTAACAGGTTTAATAATTTATTTATTTTTTAGGTAAGTACCAGCTTAAATATCATTTATTTCAATTAATAAAGCTTTTAGGAACTCTCACCAAATAGTTGAGTTCGAAATTCAATATCAACCTTTGCACCTTAACAATACAAGGGAGATATTTTTTAAATAATAACCAGGTACTTTTATTACCAAAAACAGAAAGAAGGGGGAGGGGGAGGAAGATGTGAGCAGTTTAAACTCATAAAACAATGCTCAGTAACTTGATTTGTCTCTCATCCACTTCACTTCTCCCCTCTCATCATAAAACCTCTTCATTAGGGTAATATTCACTACATTACACTTGTTTTTATCTTGGTATCGGACATTGTAATGCAACTGTCAATCGCATTGCTTTACTTCCTTTTCCTTTTCGTCCAGATAAGCCATAATTAGGGTCGGTAATGAGCAGGTCCCTATGGGCTTCCAAGGTTAGGGTTGATTAAAAAGGTTAAGGTCTATTTAAATTTTAAAAGGGTCAAAGATCTCATGGGTCGACTTAGAAATAGACCGAAGATGGGTCAAATGCGGGTCAGATACAAGGGTCAGATCAGAGTCGGGGTCTCTTTCGTTTTGTTCACTTTCTCTCTCTTTTGCTCTCTCTCTATCTCTTTGCCTCTGCGTCCTTTCTATCTCTACCACCTCCTCTCTACCTGCCATCGAAAATCTTGGAGAAAGTTGAATATCCGATCTATCTTTAGGCTTCACACATCAAGTACCCTCTTTCTTTGTCTCTCCTTTCCTCCTCGTCCTCCCCAAAAGCGTTTCTTGTCTCGGGTCTGGATAAATTAGCTGGATTCATTCTCTTACATTTCGGATTTGTGATACTCTTGTGCCTTGTACACCTCTCGTCTGGGCAGTGGCTTGAGATTAATTTTGAGTTCCTTTCTTTTGATAAAATTTGGCCTATCCCTTCCCTTGTTATTAAATTTAGAAATTTCAATTTTTTTTCTGGTGAGGAAATTTAGAAATTTCATTGATTGTTTATAATATGGTGAATTACATATTACTGTTTATAATCCCTTCCCTTCTTGTCTGGACAGTGGCTTGACATTTTGGTTTTGGCATTTGATATGTTTAATTTAATTGGGAAGTTAGGCGAGCGTGATATTAGTGCTTTTCTAGCCTAGGTACATTTTTTTTTTTGAAGAATAGCCTAGGCACATTTACAGAAGCTAATTATTTTCCTTGATTAGTAGCAATTATTGGTTAAACTCACTGAAAAGCTAGCTAAATTCCTTCAGATAGTGCTAAAGTTGAAGAACCGTGTCTAGCCAATCAACAATCAATTGCTTGTTTTTTAGGTTTTGGGGGGTTCAGGGTCAGCTAGCCCATGACCCAACCCACTTACTTGTTTTGCTGACCCGCCCTAACCCTTCATAGTGATGGCCGACCCTATCTAGACCTGAATCGTTACTCCAACCCTAGTCTCAATAGACAATACAATGCAGTTACAATATAACAGAGAACGAATAATTGAACCTATATCTAATATACCTAAAATCTCTTGATTAACGTCTCATTGACCTTCCCATTTTATTGCATTAATGATTGTATGTCTTAACTGATTACATTACATAAATTACATCCGACTAAATACCACATAGCAAACAACATAATCACGTGAATAATCTCTATCCAATTCAATTCACAAATTACTACAAAAATGTGCACATCAATTGATTCCGTGGCCTACATCGTCACGTTCCTAAGGATCAGTAGTTGAATTGGCCACAGAAGATCAAGTTGAAGATCCATCCTTTTTTGAACTCTTCTCCGACTCCAATTCCTTCTTCAGCTGTTGGGAAAAATCATCTTCAGCATCATCGTCCCACTCAACTTTCGATCTCATTGTCGTCTCCTTTCCTCTTTCCTTTTCAACCCACTCTGCGCAATAAAAATACAAAGACATCAAAAGTTAGAGACCACAGTGTGTTGGGACCAAAGTGTGTGGCTTTGGCTGCACATGACACAGGATAACTCTGTCCACAACAATAAGGAAGCTGAAAACATTTTTTTGACTGACTTACGACCGTCGTTCACATCAGGAGGAAGAAGTGCTCGTCAATATCACGGCAATCTTAATAGTAGACCGTAATTACCGGGAACAACTTGTACTCCCGTGATACGGGTTTTGGGCACAAGCGTTAAAGATCCTAAATTAGACTAAAATCTGCACAACAAGTAGTGATCTGTGTTCAGGGATAAGTGTCTTGGGGGCCAGTAGCTATGTGCAGGGCTAAACTCTTATCTGTCATGCAAAAGCCACCACTGCACTGATGTCATATGGACCACAAGCATCATAGTGGTTCCCTTCAGTTGCTACCTCCAAAAGGAAAACCCTGACCTCCACTCTCAAAAAAAAAAAAAACTGAAAGGAATGCTTTTTCAGATAGTCAGGAGGATACTCAAGACAATTTTTTCCCCTTTGAGATGAGTGACAGAGCTATTTGGAAAGTTTCCCTGCATGTCTTGAGATGATTCAAAATGAGTTAACTATTTAATAGGTGAAATAGCCAATTCACAAAACTAAATCCGAATCCATAATTGCAAAATTACAATCCGAAATAGCTAAATTCACATGTTTAATAAATGATCTTTCTGAAATAGCCTTTTTGCCTTTTTGCAGGTGCTAGGGGGATCGAAACCAAGCAACTTTGGAAAAGCTTAAATGAGGATTTTTATTTCACTTGGGGCAAAATGTAGATTGTAATTGACAAGAAAAAGGACAAAGTAACCCAAGAATTGACGTCATAAATATAATCGATATTCTAAGGTGAATTTTAAATAACCAATAAACAAACATCCGTGTACAGATAAACAATAGATATAAACTACATGCACACAAGTCATTTGTAGAATGAAACAGCTAATCTTACTAAAAACTTTATACAAACAGTTAACAAATGCACTAACACAATCAACTAATACAATTAGCCAATCTCTTAGAGCAGAAACAAGAAGCCAACCCCTAAGCTACACTCAAGCTGTCATATTCAATTCTTTCAAACCCATGTTTCAGGTCAAGCAAATTCATGAGAGAGGTAGGGTCACAAAGGAATTCTTGGCCAAGAATTATAATATGAAATGAGCAAAACTTTGAAACAAACTTCAAACTAAGAACCGTACGTAAAGAGTCTAGTATTAACTTTTGGCATTGCAGTTTCTCTAAATTGTTTTAGTGAAATACTGATGGCACTTTGGCAGTAACTAGGTCATTTGACTCATCTTATTGCTCATAACACTGACCAAGGGGGAAACTGAGGAATAGACCTGAGCAATCCAGAAAAAGGATGACGAAAATAATTGCTCATAAAAGTCATATGCAGGTCCATAGCTGATACTGACATACTGGATCACAAGAAGCTTACCACTAGAGAGGATGATTTACTCATGAATCCACTCGCTCAGGGCAACTCAAGTGCATGGATTAGGCTACCTACAGGTCTAAGTTTAGCAGGCTTGTACCACCATATGCCTCGAGATTTTACTACGTGGCCAATCCATCCAGCTACAGCATTCAGTTGAACTTAATGAAGTGTTGCTTGAACACAAGAAGGTGCAGTTACATACCTTGATGATTTGCTGTATATTTTTAAGGGTCAATCCTTGCAAGTTAGGAATACGAGAGGAAGACGACTTCAAAGAGAAGGTTAGAATACATTATACAAGTATACAACTGTTGGGACATGCACATTATTAATTGTGTGCTTCTGTCACTTTTCCCAGTGTTGTGTTATGCATCATCCAACTTATCTTTTCACAGTTTCACTAGCACAGTGGACCACTAAAAGCTTCCTGAGTTGTAGTGACATACTCAGATCCATGGAATCATCAGCTTAATCACTTGGAAAATTAAGTCTCCCACTCAAAATCTCATTCTCCTTATATTTGGCTAATGGCAAAGTCACTTGGAA
The DNA here is from genome assembly GCA_021018815.1 of Talinum fruticosum. Classification (NCBI taxonomy): domain Eukaryota; kingdom Viridiplantae; phylum Streptophyta; class Magnoliopsida; order Caryophyllales; family Talinaceae; genus Talinum; species Talinum fruticosum. Next base: position 962,225 of record JAITYX010000094.1, on the reverse strand, counting down.
TCATTATTCTTGGCGGGTGGCCTAGCTCTTAGTCATCTTTGGTGAAACATCTTCCTGTTCCTTTCCAATTGTTTCCGTCAGATGATTCGATTACAATTAACAGTTTGAACTCAATACAAGATTATTTGATTAGAAACCTACTGTCCGCCAGGATTCATCTATTGTGCAAAGTATAATGTATATAAGAGGAGGAGACTGCTGAGGATGGAGGAGATGAACGCTCCACCTCAGCCCTCAGATTTATCCTTTTTGAGATTAATTTGCTCGCCCCAACCCTAAATGTCAATCCATAATAACCATCCCACACATCAACAGCTCCCTGCACCACCACATACCAGCCACCAGAGGTATCGCCAACATTCAGTGACCCCACATCGGAGATCGGCAGTTACAGCCAATGTTGACATTGGTATAATGATCGATTGTGTAATTAGAAGGTTATTGAAAAATAAATTCCCTCCATCATGTCAAAGCTAAGAACCCAACTGATGACAAACACTAACGTAAAACTTGACAATGGATGCTGTCGTCGAGGCAGAAACGCTGGAAAGGCCTTCACCTGAACCCGGCAGTCATATCAGTATCTGGGCCCTTTGACATAATCAATGGGAAGTCGAAATTGATCATGATTGATACTTATCTCCATAATTGTTACTCCTAAGTCAGGGAATGCTTGGATTAGGTATTAGGAGCAAAATGAATAGTTAGTTTAAATGAATAAACTTGGGCGAAAAAGAGAATCCTGAGTTGGATATCCCTAGGTACTAGAAGTCACAAGAAGCCACAAGTGGCCGTTCAATTCTTATTTGAGAGGATTATCTCGAATTTTAGTGAGATAAGACCACTAGATCCCATACACAGTCTCTCACACAAATACAAACACACACATATTCTTCTTCTAGTTTTCTATCTCGAAAGATTTCATTTCCTCTGCTTACTTATAACAGGGAGACCCATCCTAAGGAATCCTTTAGGGATTTGAGTTCAACGCAACAGTTTGCCCTTGTGAACGAAGGAATCCCCACCTTACTTGCATAGAACTTCATGATTTCTCAAGCTGCTAAACATGCTTCAGGATGGGCTAAAGGGCGCTTAATCCAAAGAACTTCATTACAATCAAAGTTCCCAAGCACTGAGAAAGCATATTTTCATCTTTCCACAAAATTTTTTAAAAAAGGGAGAGCAAAATTCATTGCGGGAGGATCTCATGGAGCTAAAGTCACCGCACTCTAGTCTAGATGCCAATGACTTCTATGTTTTGAACATATAGAAGATGAATGATGAAACTATGCAAACTAGAAATGATGATCATGCCAATACAAAAACATTCTATACCCACGAGGCATAGCTTGGAAGAACTTGATAAAAATAGAGGAATAGTACCAAAATAAACTTTTTTCCTTCTGTTTGGATGGCAAAACTGAGTTAGGAAGGAAAGGAAAATGGGGAAATGTTCCCATTGAATCCCATTGTTTTTCTCACAAACTAGATAGATAATGAAGAAAAAGAAAATGAACAATAGTTTTCTACTCCATTTTTCTATTTTTCTTCTCATTTATAACCCAAAATATGAAAATTGCGAAATTACAAAACTAACTCACTTGCCTTAAAGTTCCTGTTTGCCAACATTTCAATTTTTGAATCTCATTAGAACATCATCAAATCAATGGTACGAAAAGATTAGGAATATTTGCTTCCAAGTTCCTATATACCACTGGGAAGCAAAAAACACATCTATACACAAAAAGATGAGCAACTCTCCAGGATGTGCCAAAACTGCTTTCTACAGATAGCTGCTTCCCTAGTATTCTCACTATGACGGAAAATAATGAGGTTTTCATCAGAACTGCTGGTTTTCATAAGAACTGGAAGTGTTATGTTTAATGGTTCTGTTAGTTAGAAGTTCACCAAAAGCATTGTTGAGCAGCACATTGGATTGGCACTTTCCCTACTGTATATAAACACTAATTTATGTTCCAGGAGCTGGGGCAGTAATAACATAAATAAAATACTATTTTTATCTACGAAATTTCAATTTCTCTCCTCATTTCTTTAAAGCACGATGTGGATTAACTAATGCAATATCAGCAGATAACTCAATCAACTTTAAGCCTAAAATCTATTCGTCAAGAATCCCTATGCTAATTCTTTTTCTAAAAAATTAAACCGGTGATCTTGCTCCAAGATTTATTAATGGCAGCTAATAGAGGTCAAGTTGGACTCAACTGATCTTCAGAATCCTTTGTTTCTTCGTCCTTCTGAGGGACTACGATCTTTGGGGATCCAAGAAAAGCGCATACGAGCTGTTAGCTAGAAGAGCTTGGACTAAAGTAATTGAAATTGGTCTATCTACCAAGATGAAAATAGGTTTTGCTCAAAGAGCAACACTGAAACCAGATGATGGTCAAATCATGGCCAAAATGTGGGGTACCGACTGCCTAGACCTGCATCATCATCGTCACCGCATGGCATGGATGATGAACTCAGCTAGTGTATTTATTCTGTTTACAAATTCAGCTTACGAAAAACACAGACACAAAAAAAAAATTGCAAAGATTCTTCCAGAAAGCAGCACAATACATTCTTCTTGACAATGCTAATAATAAACAACCGATTCGAAATTCAGGGTATTTGTGATTTCAGGTGAAAACTTTACAAAAGCGAATTGTGAATGTATTGGTGGAGTGGTCTTCTATCACCATGAAAAGTATCTTACAACAACAAGCCCTTCAATCAAAAATAGAATTTCAAAGCCTATTACTATATAACCTTATTCGCCGATTTAAAGGACACCACAATCTAAAGCATTACTCTTAAGTTTCAAATGAACGATAACTGGAAAACGAAATAAGGAAAGCAATTTAAAACTAAAAAATTTAACGGAAGGTTAAATACCTGCACCGGCGCCAAATTCCGGGTATTCGTCATCTTCTAGGAGTAATTTGTCTATAAAATCTTCAACTGATCCGCGTTGTTCCTTGTCTATTTCCATTTCGCTCGAGCGTCACCGAGTAATCGAACTGGGATTGGGGAATGGGAGGTTTCAAGAATGATTTCAGAATTTGTATTCGAAACGGTGATCTGCTTATGCAAGGACTAAGGAGTACAACACAGAATTTCCAAATTCCGAACGTAAATTATTGGATTAAAATAAAATTAGTTGTAATACCGCATGATTATTTTTTAAGTTTTTTTTAGGTTTTAAAATTTGTTTATAATTTTCCACAATCTATCCTCACAGGTGAAATGTTTTCAATTATGACAGTTGACGATGATATAAAAGAATAGATATGTATTATTTAATTTGATAATCGATAACCTGATAAATAAGTTAAAGTGTTTATTTATTTTTTTATCGAGAATAGTTAATTTTGTTTACCCCATTCTTCATCCTCGTCCTCATCCTCCCTCTCTATAAAGCACATCAAACAGATAGAGAAAGCTCATACCTTGAATTCTCACTTTCTTCTCAATTGGTGGTTGAAGTATTGAACCCCAATAACATTGGTGCCAGGCTAGGAAGCCAACACTTCTGGCTAGCTCAAGTGGCACTGTTTAATGCATCTTAAACCAACAGGTACCAAGAACAACTCAAGCCCTATTCGTTTCAATTGTTAAAACTAGCGGTTATAACGTTTATAGCGTTTATGAACTGTTATAATTAGCGGTTATAACTATTATAAGTTATATAGCGGTTATAAGTTGCTATAGCGGTTATGATCGGTTATAATGGTAATAATAATACTAATAATTAACTTTTTAATAATAATGTTGTTATTATTATTATTATTATTATTATTATTATTATTATTATTATTATTATTATTATTATTATTATTGAGAGCAATAATGAAAATAATAATAATAACAGCTTTTATGATCATCGTAATACACAAACAATAAATGCACTTAGGGATGAAATAACTAATATGATTAGTGGCATGGTAGGAAATGTTGCGTAATAGTTAGTCATTTATTTGTAAATCAATTCATTACTAATTTTAATATTTTCAAGTCAATTGATGTGTGCGTGCTACAAAAATATTATCAAAAAATATTATCAAATTGTCGCAAGAGTATGATAACGATGACGATGAGTACCATTATAATAAGAAGTTACAATGACGATAATGATAGTAATAATAATAATTATTATAGTTATGATATTAGTAATAATAATAATAATTTTTCTTAATAATAATATAATTAAACAATTATTATTATTATTATTATTATTATTATTATTATTATTAATAATTTTTTCTTAATAATAATAATGATTATTATCATTATCATCATAAATAATAATAATAATAATAATAATAATAATAATAATAATAATAATATGAGTTTATTAGTCTGTTATAGCGGTTATAACTAGCTATTATGAGTCGTTATGAGTCGTAATAGCGGTTATGAGCGTTTATGAGCAGATTATTAGCATTTATGAACTGTTATTAGCGGTTAGTGGTTAGCAGATTATAAACGCTTTTATAAACGTTAATTCGAACAGGACCTCAATCATTCTAAGAACAAAGTGAGACAAAATAGAAACTCAAATGCTAATATGATATACTTTCTATTAGATCAAAGTAATTCAGCTTAAATTACAAAACCAGAAGAACAAGAATAACAAAACTCAAATGCCTAAAATCCACAAAAAGTACCATTTTAAAAAACAATTAAAATACAACCAACAATAAGAAAGAACATTTCATGAGTTACTGATCAATTTTTCTTGGCATATCTCAATTAACAACAAATCAAAGATACGAGATAAATTTAACACAAGTCAAGTAAAATTCAACCAATAACAAACACAGATACAATTATGTCCAATTCAAATTCATAACTCCTCAATTTCCACCACAATTAAATTGAATATGTGGGGAGGGGGATTCACACTCAGTTTTAATAATATTCCAAATGCAAACTAATGCATTAGTGTCAAATGTCTCACCAAATTCATACAACCAAAACCTAGAAAATGAAAGAACACATTAAGCATGAATTACACAAAATCCTATCTGTTTTTTTCAGATGGGGGAGAGGGGGAGAAAGACAGAATCCGCTAATGGTGGAGAATAATGACAATTGGGCGGTTGGACGGGAGAGGATGTCAACTTCCAATGGAGGTCCAACCCCTCCCCCTCTCACCAAAAATTTCAGATTTTTCTTTCTTTTTTAAAACTTAAATCATCCCTTTTTATTTCGATCCTAAAATTGAAATTAGATTATTGAGATCATAAAAAATCACCTAATGAAATGAGTTCACCTAAAAGATAAAGTTTACTTAACCTCTATCTAAAAGGAAAAGTTTACTCTTTCATATTTAATAAAGTGAGAAATGCAAGTAACTATTATTTTTTTTTTAAATGGTAAGTGTGAGCCATCTAGTTGAACCCTATTTCAGGGGTAAATTCAGTTGAGCTTATAGGTCTATGGGAGGGGTAAAGATACTAAGCGCACACTCAAAATCCAAACCCACAACACATCTTAACTTCTTTGCATACCTATTAAAAAAATTATTTTCACCAAAATTCAAACCCTTTAAAAAGGATGGAAGTGCGAATTGCTTACCACTAAGACAACACTCACTTGACAAGTAACTAATTTTTCTTTACAAACCCCAAAAATTTATATGTTTTTTTTACCTTTTCATTTACAACTTTTTAGCTGATAAATTGGTGACCCACTAAATTGCACATGGAGCAAGTTTCCCAAATTGAATACCAACACAGTGAATGACTTTGTTGTAATGTCACGAGAGGGCTCATGACTAATATAGTGAGTGGCTGGGTGAGTCATGTTACTATCAATTCCAATTGTCGGGGGTTCTGACTTGTGATCATTTGGCCTTTCTAATTCTAAGTATAATTGACAATGGCTTATCGTCCTAATTTTAGGAAAAATCACGACTATTGTACCCAATTACACCTACATGTCATCCACAATCTTCATTCATCGCAGTGTTTTTAATTGATTTGGCTTGATTCCACTTTTTATTATTTTCGAATGATATATTTGATAATGATTATGTTCCATTTAATGGTAAGGAAGCTGTAGTTGTAAGAAATTATAATCAATTGTAGAAGTTGTAAGCTAATAAGTAGTTAGCTATAAGGTAATGTTAAAAAGTTAGTTATAAAAAACTATAAAAAGTTGTAACGAGTTGTAAGCAATTGTAAGAAATCTAAGGAGATAATTAACAAGTTGTAAGCAATCGTAAGGTTATAAGGTAAAGCTTAAATAAAATAAGATTATGTCAATTATTTTTTACTTTGGTACATGCTTCAAAAAAGATGGTTGTTAGAGAACACTCTCTATCAAGTCTATTTACTTTTAAGTTTGAACATATAAAAGGCATACATGACTACACAATTTTTCAAAGATATGATTGCTTACACAAAAAAAAAAAAAAAATTGTTGATATATACTTTCTTCATCCCAAAAACTTCTCTCTTTTCCCCCAAAATAAATATTTGTGTTCTCTTTGCTATAAACAATAGGAAACAAATCATTTTTGATGTCTCCTTTTAGAAATTTTTACTATTTTAAATAGGACATATTCTACGGAACAACTGAAGAAATATTTTAATTATTATGATAAATATAGTACAATTGGGAAGTTTGTCACTAAAATATATAGCAATACTTATGAAAGATGAATAGTTCATTGTAAAATCTGACTTACCTAAACATATATCAATGCTCACTAAAGTAATGATTGTCAAAATTTCAATGGTTTGTTTAACTTCTTCCTTCCGCCTTTTCCACACAGGTCAATACTAATTTATTTTTTTCAACAGATTCATACGAATTGATTCACTTATTTTTATTTTATTTTTTCACTTATAGATTCTCTCATTTTATTTTATTTTAGAATGGATGAGTTTTAATATTCTGAACTTTAAACTATATTACTCATAATATATCAAACCTTCGATTTACTCTATAACATTCCACATTTAATACCTAATTTTTCTCAATATTCCACACTTTTAAAAACTAACCTTAGTTGACCAAATTCTATAATATCGATCATTAATTTTTCAAAATACGAAATATTAAAAAATATTACTATTAAAAGTAGAGATGTTACAAATAATTTAATAATTTGGGATATTGTAAATAATATTGTCCAAAGTTCAATTAAAATATAAGAATCCTTTATTTTATATATCGAATTACAAGCAAATAAGCACACCGGATAGACGGAGCCTGAGAGGAGAGAGAGGACAGAGAAAGCTTTACAGTACAAGGGGAGCAGAACAGGAATAGGTTACCCCCACAGTCTCTCCCTCTCAAAGCTTGGGAAGTGAGAGAAATTCAATAAAACAACCAAATACACTATATAGCCCCCGAGTGCCCAGAAAAACCTTCCTTCCCAGCTCCCACATTATATCATAACAAAAAACAACCAACTAAAATAAAATAATATCCCTTCCCCCTCTCTCTGTTTCTCACTGCTCAATCATAAGCACACATCCCAATCTCCTTCCTTTCTCTAATTCTCTCTCCAAAAAAGAAAAAAAAAACAACTTTGGTGTTTCGTGTTGGGTTTTGCTTCAGTTTCTTGTCCCTGCCCTTGGTAGTTAAACTCTTTTTGTCTTGGTTTTCCTCAACTCTTATTCTAGAGAAGGCGTTTGTTCTGTCATCCCTGTATTTGCTTCTCTAGGCATCACCTAAGTTGGAAGCAAAATCTAAGAATCTGAAACCTCCTGCTAATGATTCTGTGACAACCCATCATGGATCCAGAAGCTCACAACCCTATCAAGGTGAGCCATCTGTCCATTTTCATCTTTTTTAAACACCCATCTGCCCAACCAGACCCTTTTGATATCCTCTAGTTTTATTTTCTTTTATTTATTTATTTTTTTTGATGGGTTTTGCAGAGAGAATCATGGAGGACAGTTCTAACTCTAGCATACCAGAGCTTGGGCGTAGTCTATGGTGATTTAAGCACTTCTCCTTTGTATGTGTACAAGAGTGCATTTGCTGAGGACATTCAGCATTCTGAGACAAATGAGGAGATTTATGGGGTTCTTTCCTTTGTGTTTTGGACATTGACATTAATCCCATTGCTCAAGTATGTGTTTATTGTGCTTAGAGCTGATGACAATGGTGAGGGCGGGACATTCGCCTTGTATTCGCTCTTATGCCGCCATGCCAGGGTCAGCTCTTTGCCCAATTGCCAGCTTGAAGACGAGGAGCTTTCTGCTTACAAGAAGGATCAAGATTTCCAAGCCTTTGAAAAGAATAATGTCACAAGGTCCACCTTGAAATCCACTTTGGAGAAGCATAAGGTCTTGCATAAGGTCTTGCTTATTTTGGCTCTTATTGGGGCTTGTATGGTCATTGGGGATGGTGTCCTCACACCTGCAATTTCTGGTAATTGAATACTTTGACTGAATTTGGTGGTTTGAGTTGAAAATTTGGGAATTGGGAATGTTTCGGATTAATTACTCTGGATGTTTCTACTTGATTGATTGCAGTTTTCTCTGCTGTTTCTGGGCTAGAGCTTTCGACATCCAAGGAGCATCATAGATGTGAGTCATTCTTCCTTTGTTATAATTGCCATCTTTTTAGTCAGGATTTCTGATTAGAATCAATATTGTTTTGGGGAGATTGAATTATTTTAAATGTGAAATTGTGTTCTTGTTAATCAAGATGAGGCTCTGTACTAAGGGTTGAAATTACTTCGAGTTTTAGGGACCCAGACCCAGAGCCGAGTGGTCTCAGTCTATTCTACCATCTAGGTTCATCCCAAATGTGATTTACTAGGCATCTTCACCATGCAAAAGTGTAATAGTAAGAACGCAAGAAAGTAAATCATTATTAGGAATCATTATTTGGTTGCAACATTGTATAATGTATATCAGGACTGTTAATTAACCTTATCACTTTCTTTATTTCTGAAGAAAAAGTATGTCTATCATGCTAAACACACAATTATATTGTATTAGACGCAGACACGACGTGGTGGGGTCTGGGAAATCGCGTTAACAGTTTGTAGTACACGCCAAATCACCACCTTGTTAATGAAATGAAGATTCTATTGATACTCTAGAAGGGCCAGTTTACATATATTTTACAATATATTTAGTTTTTGTGGTGCAGGTTTAGACCAGGAAATATGGATTTTAGTTCTTGTGAGAAGTCGATAGTGACTTTTTTTTCATTTTCAAGTCATTATTTGGTCAGAAAAATCGTGTTTTAGTTGGACTATGGCACTCAAGACCACAGATCATATGAAGTTGGTGACAAACAGTTTTTCAGTCTGGTTTTCTGGTTATATGCATCACATGAACTATGTGACAAAAATTATGCCTAATTTTCAGGAGGCTGATCAAGAGAGTTAAAATGATGTTTGAACTCCTCAATGGAATGAAAATGATGTTTGAACTCTTTCATGACAAGCGTAGCCATTTGCTAAACTGTCCACCTACCCCCGTATATATAATGGTGAGGTGGTGTATTCCCAGTAAGCAGCCATATTACTTGGACTTGGTTGTTGGTTGCTAGTGTCCGATGTGAGTCCATGTCTAGCAAGTTTCATGTTTCCTAGTCGAAAATGAAGGACCGAGTGTCTAAATGCATGTTAAGCTGTCAACTGCAGACACAATATTCAGGATGAAGTAGTACAACTAAAAAATTCTTTGAAGTGGTGTAGAATTTATTTCACAGTGAGAAAGAGACGAGAAGAAGATATGTACAATACTGACTAGTCAATCTGATATTATGTCCCGACTCCTGATTAATTGAACGGACAAATGGTATTCTTTTGTGGATTCTAGCCAAATGGTTGATGTTCAAAATGAATAAAGTGGTGTAAATCCAACTTGGTTTTCAGTTCCATTCCTTTTCTTTATAGTTTGTTAGCTTGTTATCGCTATTGCGGAGTCAAAGCATTATATTTTAATGACATAAAGACACACAGCACTATACAAAAGATGTTTGTCAAAGAAAGTATGAACCTTTTTGCTTTCCCTTAAAAGCCTTCACCAGTTATTTCTTCCCCTTTGTGGTTCTTTTACTGTATTCTGTCAACATCCATGCTATTTTAAATGATTGTATGGTTAGGTTAGCAAACATATTGCTTTTCACATTTGATTAAGATTACTATTTTAAAGAGCTTATGGCCCATAAACTCTGGATATTGTCTATTTTATTTGTCATGGTTCTCTGCACATTGTGGAATCTCAGGATAATCATTAAAAAGGGACAAAAAGAGATAGAGATTATACATACCTCAACTGTATCACGAAAGTGATGTATTAGTAAAACACAAGTAGTTCCTGTATTTGATACTGAAACCTTCGTGACTTTGTGAATCCAATCACACTGGGTGGACCTAATTTTTATGATATTCTATACGAACTAGGAACCTGATTTTTTAAAACTTTGCTTTCTTCCCTCAAGCATAGTGCAACTGCTACAGTGGAATACATAAACAGTTTATAATATTCTGTCATGCCGGGTGGTGGTTGTCAGTTAAATTAGCGAATATATCATAGGTGTACAACGGAACCTATTGGCTCTCACACAAATTCCTCCACACTAGGGGAATTTCTGCCACCTGAGGTTGAAACACAGGGGAGCAAGGTTAATACCTTAAGGGAGCCTTGATAACCATTCAATCAAGTGCCTCTTGTGTTTGATGATACTATATGCCCATTTCTGGAAGTTCACTGCCCCATTGTTTTCCTACTAATAATTAGGAATAGAATAGAATTTGGAAGTGAAATGATCAACTGGGAATAGTTGAGTTGCTACGGGGATCTCTGCGGCCCTACGACAACGATCCAGCATGAATCCCTTCACGGAGACATCGAGTGAGTTTGAGATGCATGCAACCTTATCCCTGAAGTCTTCAGAGAGGTTGTATACGGCAATTTGAGCATTCTAGTTGCAATTGATGTTGAATTCCTAATTAGCTTTTATAGAGAGACCTGCTAGTAAATGACTGTGTTCCCAACTCTTAAATAATTTACATGTTGAAAGAACTTGTCTAACATGAAAAAAATAAGCAAAAAGTTCATTCTGGCATAGCTAATGTTTCATAAACTTCGAACTTTAGAATGACACTAGTGTGAAAATTTCTTATATCTTGTGCATCCTAAGTTACTATTAACAAGTCCAGTTTTCCTGAATGTCTTTTATCAATATTCTGAAATCCTATTGCATTATTACGAATACTGTTATGATGTTAACATTGGTTCCAATTTTCTTATGTGGAGTTTGAAACTACCATCAATGTGGAAGTCTACGTATAACTTCACTTCAATGAACCTAGATGACAAACTTAGCACATTAACGCCTTTTGCAGATATAATAGTCCCAGTTGCTTGCATCATTCTGGTCATATTGTTTGCTCTACAACATTACGGGACTCACCGAGTAGGATTCATTTTTGCACCGATTGTCATAATGTGGCTTCTATGCATTAGTGCAATTGGTTTGTACAACATTGTGATATGGAACCCCCATGTTTATCGAGCTCTCTCTCCATACTACATGTACAAGTTTCTGAAGAAAACTCAGAGAGGGGGTGGATGTCTCTCGGTGGAATCCTGCTTTGCATGACTGGTAAGTGGTCTACATAGTTAGCTCTCTTTGTCCATCGCAATTAGACAGCGTTTGACTGTGATAACTATGATTTTTCTCCTGCACCAGGTTCGGAAGCAATGTATGCTGATCTTGGACACTTCTCACAGTTGTCTATCAAGGTATTCGTAGGTGCATAATTTGTTATCATTGTGTTGCCAATATTTTTTCCAGCTCTTTTCTTTTCCTGTTTTATTCCCTTATTTTTTAATTCGGATCAAGTCAATGTGGTTTGATTGGGTTATTTCAATCTTGGATCATATGCAAGTTTGTTAAGAAAAATGCAGTCTATACAGGTGAAGAAAATTTTGAATTGGTCAGGTTGCATCGCTTACTTGGTTTAATTCAAGATCAGGTCACACTTGTTTGCTTTGGACTAGATGCTAACTGGTTTCTCTTCTTTTAGATTGCGTTCAGCTTTATTGTGTACCCATCTTTAATCTTGGCATATATGGGACAAGCTGCTTACTTATCCAAGCATCATTCTCTACAAAGTAGCTATCGGATCGGGTTCTATGTATCTGTTCCTGGCAAGTCTCCATTCCTATTTAATCAACTAGATATCCTGCCCATTTTGAGATTTGATTGTGTTTTAAAAATATGTCCTTTTTTTTGGGGTTGTCAGAGAAGATAAGATGGCCTGTTCTGGCTATAGCCATACTTGCAGCAGTTGTGGGAAGCCAAGCTGTCATCACAGGGACTTTCTCTATCATCAAGCAATGCTCTGCATTGGGTTGCTTTCCTCGAGTGAGGATTGTTCACACATCCTCCAAGAGACATGGTCAGATTTACATACCCGAGATTAACTGGATATTGTTAATGTTATGTCTTGCTGTTACTATTGGTTTCAGAGACACAAAGCACATGGGAAATGCATCAGGTAATTTCTATGATTGATTTTGTGTTTGATATCTCCATATTGCTTATACTGGTTAAAATGAGGTGGTTGGCTGCCCACTGGCAAGGGTTGGGGAGGGGGATGGACGCATTGCTTGTACAGGCGAGTTTTCATACTATTGTGTGAGCAGAATTGGTCTTTTGCTAACCTAATTTTATGAAGATGATGAAGGTATTTCTCAGGATATAAGGCAGAAGCTTGCATTATACTGTGACTACTGCCTTCATAAGCTAATCATTTAACCACACCGAGTGAAACTGATCAAAATTTGATTATTTGATCCGATCAACCAAAAACCAAACTAATTTGTAACTAAAGTTGGGCAAGTCAAATTTTACCCTTACTCATAGTGGCTTCACTGAAATAAAATCAGCCTTGAATTTTCTGATCATTATTGCTCATTAGATTGTTATGAATTAGTAGACACAAGTAGCTCCAGAAGCCGAATTAAGTGACCTGACAAAAGAGGCACCAACTTGACAAAGTTACCGATTGCTTTATTTAGTTTTGAGGGATTGAGAGTTTTCAGTAAAATGTTTCCTCGTTAACAGAATTCTAGTTATCATAATTATCCTTCTTTGCTGGAGCAGGTTTAGCAGTGATAACAGTCATGCTAGTAACAACCTGCCTAATGTCTCTTATCATTGTTCTATGCTGGCGAAGGAGTGTATTCCTTGCTGTGGGGTTCACATTATTCTTCGGCTCCATAGAAGCACTCTACTTCTCGGCCTCTCTTATCAAGTTCCTCGAAGGAGCTTGGGTTCCGGTTGTCCTATCTTTCATCTTCATGATTGTCATGTACATCTGGCACTATGGCACGCTAAAGAAGTATGAATACGATGTCCAAAACAAGGTCCCCATCAACTGGCTCCTAGACCTGAGTCCCAACTTGGGGATAGTCAGGGTCCGCGGGATTGGCCTTATTCAAACTGAGCTAGTGTCAGGAATACCCGCCATTTTCTCTCATTTTGTGACCAACCTCCCCGCATTCCACCAGGTCTTAGTCTTCCTCTGTATAAAGTCTGTCCCTGTCCCTCATGTTACGTCTGAAGAGCGTTTCTTGATTGGAAGAATAGGCCCAAAGGAGTACCGCATGTATAGGTGCATTGCACGGTATGGTTACCGTGATAATCACAAGGATGAGATTGAGTTTGAGAAGGACCTGGTTTGTAGCATTGCAGAGTTCATCCGCTCAGAGAAACCTGAACCCAAGGCTGCCCAAGAAAATAATAATGAGGATGAAGAGGAGAATCTAACTGTTGTAGGGTCATTTTCATCCACAAGAGGGGTTAAGATCTCTGAAGATGACATGGATAGTAGTGACATAATTGAAATGTCGGAGCTCCAAAAGGCAAACTCTTTGGAGAAGCCGAGAAAGAGGGTGAGGTTTGTGGTTCCTGAGACCCCGGAAATTGATTACCAAACGCAGGAAGAGCTGCAAGATCTAATGGAGGCTCGAGAATCTGGGATGGCATTCATTTTAGGCCACTCATACGTAAGGGCAAAGAGTGGGTCGAGTTGGATCAAGAAAATTGTGATCAATTACGGGTATGATTTCTTGAGGAGGAACTCTAGGGGGCCGACGTATGCTCTTAGTGTTCCTCATGCATCAACTCTAGAGGTTGGGATGGTTTATCATGTCTGATTCTGTTGGTGATAAACACAGAAGGCAGTTGTATGTGTGTATGCAACTTTGTAACTTAACACAAGTATGTAAAGTATATGTTTAATCTGATTATATAGAGGTGGTGAGTTTTGGTATTGCAAGGGGACACTAAAGATAATCTTTTCTTTTTGCTGGATGTCTGAATACTTATCTATCTTAGCTGCGTGATTTTCCTACCAGTACTTTAAACGTCAAATTTATTATGTTCCTTCTCTTAATACACACATGTAGACCTCGCGAACGGTAGTTTGGATCAGGGTAGTTTGGATCAGTTTAGGGTTTGCTTAGTTGGGGTTAGGTTATGTTCGGGGCACGAAGATTCATTTGAGTTTCGCTTGATTTCAGTTTTTGTGTAGGATCGTTTTGATTTTTAGTCAATTGATATTTCGTCCATTAAGCTTGTCTTGTAAAAAAAAAAAAAAAAAAAAAATTTGACAAAAGAATGTTTAAATTCAGTCCTGTTCGGTTCGGATTTCAGCTTATCGGTTCGGATTAGGTCACTTTTGTAAGGTATGTGCATAAATATGTATGAGACTCATCCAATGCCAAATAAATTGTTTTCCCACTAAGTTACTTGTAGGGTTTCTTAAATGTTGCACTCGTAAAGTTCGTTTGAGATTGTTTATTCTTTTAATTCATGTATCACGCTTCTAAAAATATGTACTTTTTGTTTTTGAAGGGGTCTAGAAATATGTACTTTTACATGTGAGGGAAGCAACCAACCTCTCTTCGGTTATTTTGATGGAGATATTTACACGTGTATCTAGAAGATTATACTAAGACAGCCCTTTATAATGTCTTTGTGGGCTAAAGGAGGCTTCAATAAACTAAAATTACATGAACAAAGTTAAACAAGGCATATACTCAATCTAGAAATAATTAAAGTCTATTTACTAATTTAGGTGGTCAATAGCTTACATTGTAATCCTTATATAATTGGATTATTTATGACGTCTCGATTATTAGTCATGACAACTAAGAGTAATAAAAGAAGATTAGAGATGCTTAACATCATAAGTGCACCATCAAAAGCCTAAATAAGTTGGACATTTTCAAAAACTTAAGAATGCTACACATACATCAAAAGTGACAAGTGATTCTCTTGAGAAAGGGACATTCAAACACGCCTCAAAGTGCCACTAAACTTATCACATTTCCTTTAAAGGGGGTTTATACTTTGTTTGTATGCTAGTTTACTTCTTGATGATCCAAAACCCCGGAAAAAAGAAAGTTAAGTCTATTGCCATATCCGACTTTAATAAAATTACGTATTTCGTAGAGCGTCAAACATCATTTTAATATTTGCTTAGATCTAAAAGGAAAAACTCGTAGTAAAGACGCACAACATTGTGGTGTCTCACTTCTTATTTGTTGTCATCTTTGACCGATGCATCTTTTAATGACGGAGTTATCTTTACGGCATGGTGTCTTAGGACACTCGTTGGCCAAAAGAATTGTTAGAATTTATATATAGAAATCCTCAAAATTTCACAACATTGTCAAAATGGACACCCAAAAAAATAATTAATACTTATAAAATTTAATGATATTCAAAAAGGGAAAATAGATTAATAAAATTTGTAACTCCACAACTATATCATTTATCAAACTAGGAGGATCCTCAGACTATGAAAACAAGGAAACCAATTTTCTACAATTATGAAACTAGCCGGACAACACATTATCCAACCGTGTTTTGCTCATAGAGAATCCAAGAAAGTTCAAAGAGTAACGCACAATTGAGTATTTGCTCGGATGGTCATGATGTTATTCCCATAGAGGAACCGACTATGGTCAATTATAAGGCACTATAGACCCGGCAAATGGAAAAGTGGGGTCGGGTATTGACCAGATGATTCTGGTCAACACACTTCGGATAGAGTATAAATTCAGTTTGATTAAAATTTGAATCGGGTCAATTTTGAATAGTGCTACTTATGATCGATTAAGATATGGATCAGATTAAATTCAGTTTTCAAATTTGGGTCAATTTCGGGATGATTAAAAACGGATAAGTTAAAGGGCAAGTCCGTTTCAATATGGATCGAGTATTAGTCATGTTGTATTAGAATCAAGTTCCATATCTTAATCGATCATGAGTAGCACTACTCAAAATTCACCCGATTCAAATTTTAATCAAACTGAACTTTTAAGTTAAAGTGCTACTAACTTTTGAATGAGGTGCTTGTACGATTCAAATCGTATTCAAATATGTTAAACTAGATGAGCCTAGTTTGTTTAATTATGTTTCCATCTTTAAAATAAATACATGACTTGATATCTCAATAAAAATTATAAGATAAACTATTTGTCATTCATATTGAAAATTGTATAGCAATGTTTTTGAAATACAATATAAACGTTTTAAAAATTCACTAACAAACATGTACCCATTATGATAGAGTCTTAATCTATTTGGATTTGGGTCATTTTATGTTAAGATTTAAATGGTCCGAGTTGGTTCAGGTATAAATCAGGTCATATGTCGGTTCGATTATGGGTCGAACATTTCAAATTTCGTGTCATTCTCGATTCATCTATTTCGGTTGTTAAATCGGGTTTGAGGCGGTTCGGATTAGACATCGGGTCAATTTTATCATATTTATTAGGCCACCGGACAATCCTATTAAGAGAATCGGTGGATAGTTAACTTTCTTGAGCTCGATCCTAACCCATACATTGTTGGCCTAGCACTAGGCCGGGGTTGGCCATTGATCATCAATACCAACTTGAATCTCTTGACAAGTTCACCAAACAAATCCAAACATGACCTGAAATTTTAAATGACTCACTTGAGCCCAATTTGACATAAACTAAATAAATAGAATGAGCGAATCACCGATTTGTTATTCTAATTATTAAGAGAACCTAACAAATCATCTTATAAGAAGCAGCTTAAGGAGAATCAAGCTTAAATTTTCGGTAATCAAATCTTGTGATCATATTCAATGGTGAATTTAGAATCTTAAAAAGGAGGGTCGGAATAATATTACGACAAGTAAAACGTTAAAAAACTCAGGCTTAGTTTCAAGGTTGAGGTGGATCGATCTCAGCAATCTAAAATTAGATAATCTCTAAGATAATAAAATAGAAAATACAACAAAAAGACACCTATTTATATAACCAAAGATCTATTCTACTGCCTCCATTTGCAAATTATCTTATAGTTCTCTTGAAAATTAAGCATTACCAAAGCTTGTTGAACTGAGCTAGATTTGAACTTGAAAATCAGTATTCCTTTTGCTTCCCCATATGACATTATCCAACAAGTTTAACCATGTTACATGAGGAAAATTTCAATTCCATCAAGTGTTTTAAGATTTAAATCCATTTTTGCAAAAATTAAACTAAAAAGAACACGGCAAAAAGCAAATCTAAGAGCAAATTAAACGGACCAAATTCGGGCGGAATGGAGAGATTAAGAGAAAAAAAATTCAGACATATTAAACAGGTAAAAGGAAAAAAATTCTAAATTTTGCTCAAATTAAACAAATAAGAGAAGAAAATATCAATTTTACACACAATTTAATTCTGTTATTCCACACCTAACCACTAAGCAGCAAGCATTTCATCCGTGCATTTCATATGAATTCATACATGTATTTTTGGTTTTTAATTTTTTTCTTTACCTAGAATTGTTTTTCCCCTCTAAAAGAACGGGATCGGATGACCCCGTTGCCCAATAATAGATCCGCCGCTGACCATATTATATTAGAATCTGTAGAGAAATGCAAGAAAGGGCCGGGATACATATATTACATTTACAATTCACCTCTGTCTAGTACTCAACCAAGAAGTTCACAGATTAGTTCATTCTTCTATGGCCTTCAACAAAGGGGCATTGTGTTCACAGGCGGACTCTGAGTCATGAGCAATGTTTGCAGCAATGTCCTGCTCTCTAGCTTGACCCCATAAGACTGCGTAAAATCCAGCAGCAATTGCCATTGATCCGATCACACTGCACCCGTTATGTCATGCCTTAGTTAATAATGCAGAAGAGATATATTCTCATTGTATGTTACAAGCATGCTACAAAAATTAACTAGCACTATGACCAGAGTTTAGCTTCATGAAACTTATAAGAACCCAAGTACCCTATTTATTTACCTGTCCAATTATGGTTTGTTAACATGCTTATTCAACAAATTGAAGACCGATTCTAACATAAGTTTGATCTAGGATTAACTATATACAAAGCTTTGACTTATGTCAATCTTCTGACTTTAGAACTCTAGTTCATTTTCGAAAGATACCATCGTTGCAATAACATATACCTGCCAAGATAGAGGTTGTCCCCAAGAAAAACCAACCCCATGATCATTGCAATAACGATAGCCAACGGCTTGTAGGTAGCCACATAGACAGGTCCTCGTTCACGTAGGCACCATGTAATAATAGTATTTCGGATAACAGTTGTTGATACCGCCTACAGTCGACAAGGAAGAAAAATTTTATAACATCCGTAATGCCCGGAAAATCACAGGTAGATCCAGATAGTGGCATTGTGGGTAAAAGGTGTCCTTACTCCATATATAATTGCAACTATCTCAATCTTGAGATTTGGTCTCCAGGCATTTGGGTCTCTCTCCAAAAATATGGAAGCAACTGCAGATAGCATGGTCCCAAACAAGCTGTAAAAGAAAACTAAAACCAGTCCATCTGGGCATTCTTTTGCAGTATATGCCTGAAACATATAGATGTTTTTTGTTAATTTTTTTTAAAAAATAACTCACAAAGTTATCTTTCTGCAGGAAAAATTAGAAAAACAGTTTCCTCTGCAGCAACAGAGGTTACAACATACAAGTGACACTGCTGCAAATAAAGCAGATAACAAATGACTAAATAGGAAACCACTCTAAGGGATAGACCTTGCAAAAAAAGGAATGTAAGGCCGTATCAAAGTTTTTTTTTTTGTTGTTGTTGTTGTTGATCAAAGGCCGTATCAATTTAAACCATCTGAAACTAGATTCAATGCAAAAATGAAATAAGGCAACCTGATTTTGACTTTTTTCAACTTGGATCACAGTGGATTAGAACAAAATGCCTCTCTCCACTATCCTTTATGCCCTTTCTATGGAGCAATAGGAAGTCAATGGGTTTTAATCTCGAGCCTAAGGAGTTGACCTTTCGCATTCAAGGATTAGGCTGCTATAATTGTCCCCTCCCCCAAATACACTATGTAGGTGGGACAATTTATGGATTTGCATTTTAATTCAAATTGACCTGATGCAAAGTGCCAATGGATAAATTTACTACATCACTATTGACAACATTTCCTAGACAAGATTGTTGGAGAAGCTAGAAGTAGATACAAATAAGACTTGAGCTCGATATACTCCAAAGTCCAAACCAAATCTGAACCTAATCCAAATTGAATAACCAATTTCCTAAGTCCATAACCCAGTGCACATAAGCAGCATGACTCATGACTCATGACTCAACTGCAAAACTACTGGTGAAAATGTGTTCGACTTCATCAACATTTGAATACATAAAAAGAAGAGTTACCTGAAGAATGTTGCCTGTTGCTGATAAAAGACATGTAATTCCCAAGAATAGGCCACCAAGGGCCCAAGTTGAGGAAGGTGAAAAAAGCTTATGAGAAACGTTGGAAGGAGAATCAACTACCAATATTGGCGGACCTTTGTAGAGAGTTGCCACTGTTGCTCCTGATATTGCTATGATGGTGCCTAGGCATTTTGCTAGGCTAGTAGATTTCCTTAAATCAAGCTTCTCCATCCTTTTAAATCGATGTAAATGAATTAGATGTGCTTTTTGCTTGTTTCTATCAAATATAAGCCTAGATAAAACTATAAAACTATAAACAACTGAGCCCATTATGGGAAGCTATGTTTTGAAATGAATGTCTGAGTAGTGCAGAGGAATAATGGAAGTGACAAAGGCTGCTTACTCCTATCTAACATTATCAATCAACAGCTTAGCTGCCCTCATTGCAGTTTTTTTATTTATTTATTGTATTCAATTGTATTTACTCATAATGTGTTGCATTCTGAGTGTATTATGTCTGTGAAATCATCTTGCAGTAAGACTACATTTTGACCTGATCACCTAACTTGAACAACCCCCATAAACAGATCACCAAGAGGCTGACCCAAACCAAGATGCCTGTAACGTGAGTGCACCGAGTCATTGTCTCATCAAGCTTATCGAAAAAATTAACAAACTCAACTGCATTCAGAGCTCAACATGACCCCACTTGAACTCAATTCGCCCTAATATTTTCATCAAAATTGTCTAGCCTAGTCAAACATTTAACCCAAATGCAACCAAATGACCCTTTTGCCAGACGAAGTACTTACGTGCACTTAAAGATGATAAATCAAGTTTTCACTTCCATATCTGGAAACACAATCATACTACCAGCACTTGGGAACTATCAAACAGTAAGCATCAACCGATGATTTTATGTACTTTTGACAAGTTATCCAGTTCAAAGCTGCTAATAAGAGCAAAAGGTCCCAAATGGGAAATATTCTATTCATCAATTCAAAGCACATACCTCAAAATGACTGCTAGGATGAAAGTGAAAGCAGGAATAAGATTGCCAATTGCTGCTGCAAGAGTAGGAGAGCTGTAGTTGATGCCTGTGTACGCACATATCTGCAACAAACAAATCCTGCCAAACATTTAGAGCAAACAAACCATAATTAGCAAAAATTCTGTACCTTGCTCCTATTAGTTATGCCATGAAAGATAAACTCACAACAATCTTCCTCTAAAAAACGAGGAAAAAAAAGGTCAACTTACCCAATCAACCCAAGGAGGAAAAACTTATATAGGAGTGAAAAGGTGAGGGGAACTCTCTTGCCTCTGCATAAACAACTTTGACATATTAGCTAGTTGGCCAACTAAATATGATCTCGAGTTATAACAAATTGGATAATCACCACAACCACCTACCAATATGGATCCACTAAGGCCAAAGTCTGAGGATGCTAATAATCACCACAACCACCACCCAGAGATCCTATTTTTGATGGGTAAACTAGCAAAATTGTCCCAACCAAATTACTAGGTAGAATGATCACATCTAGACCCCAAATGCAAATCAAATTGACCAAAATTTAGCAAGGGGATATTAGTCACATACCTCTTACAAAATTTATCAAACAAATTAAGAACAAATCCAAGAATGGGTAAGACCCAAATAACCTAACTTAAACTCAAGCAAACCCCAAAGTTGGATTCAATCAATTGAGACCAAATTCAAAAGTTAACCCGACCTGAGCCCGTATCAAATGAAGAGAAAAGAGAGACAGAGAGACAGAGAGAGAGAGGAGGAAGCAGAAGACCTAAGAGTGTTGTAGAGGAAAACAGGAAGAAGTATGAAGGTGCCCAGACCATTATAGTAGACAATAAACACAAAACTGCTCATCCCTTTCAACATGGCCGCTTTGCTAAGTGTGCTCAAGGCCACCTCCCCACACTCCACTATTATCATCGCCACAAACGGGGCCGCTGCTTTCAGGGTAGATTTCCAGTCCATTCTGCTTTCCTCTCTACAATCAAGGAAAAAGAAATAAAATTTATGCCTCACATTTAGATGTAAAGCCCTGGATTATTCAGTCTTGGGTGAATTTATTCGGAGCTACAGAAGAAGAAAAGGCAGAAGAGGAAGAAGTTGAAGATCATTAATTCAGAGTACTGGAGTATTTTATTGGATATGATTTGATGCACATGGAGCAGATTTCTTTGTTTAATACTACATTTTGGCGTGATTTGGCTGTACCAGATATGTTGCCCGTTACCTACATGTCCCTCTCATTCTCAGATAATTTATGAGCGGCATCCAATAATTTAAGAATAGTCGAAACCTGATCGATTCCTTCTAATTATACTACAGATTCGGAACTATTATACTATCACTTCGTGGTTATTATTCGGTAATACAATGTATTTTGAAATAGGAATTTTAGTTTTTGTTTTTTCAGAAAAGGAGTGGGTTTAAGAAAACTAAAATAAAAATATTATATACATTAATATAAATTTATGGACTCATAACTATTATATAGTTGGTAGGAATTTGTACTCTGTCGGTGAATTGCCCCCTTTTGTGTGTACCATACTACTATTCGAGAGAGATAAACTAATTATTAGGATAATCTGAATCGATTAAGGGGTCACATTGATAAAATTTTAAGTTATCTAAATCTAATGAAGTTGGGTTTAGATTTCAAATGGATTTGCTTTTTAATTGGAAGTGGATTAGGACAATCTAAATAAGATCAAGGGGTCATATTGATAAAATTTTAGGGTACCTAAATCTCATGAAGTTGGATTTAGATTTTGAAAGGATTTGTTTCTCAGGTGGAAGTGGATTAGGACAGTTTGCATTACATTAAGGGGTCATATTGATAAAATTTTAGGGTATCTAAATCTAATGAAGTTGGGTTTAGATTTCAAAAGATTTGTTTTTAGTTGGAAATGTATTAGGACAATCTAAATCAGATCAAGGGGTCATATTGACAAAATTTTAGGGTATCTAAATCCGGTGAAGTTGGATTTAGATTTCAAAAGGATTTGTGTTCGTACTGGAAGTAGATTAGGACAACTTGCATCGGACCAAGGGGTCATATTAATAAAATTTTAGAGTATCTAAATCTGATGAACCTAGATTTAGATTTCAAAAGGATTTGTTTCTTAGCTAGAAGTGGATTAGGACAATTTGCATCGGATCAAGGGGTCATATTGATAAATTTTTAAGGTCTCTAAATTTGATAAAGGTGGATTTAGATTTCAAAAGATTTGTTTTTTAGATAGAAGTGGATTTGAATCCAGCCTAAATCTGAAGGAATATTATTGGATTATATTATATGTAGACTTGATAAACTTGACTCGAACCGAACGGTAAGCCCGCATGATCCGAAACTTGACCCGAATTGATAACCGAAACAACTTCATCGATTTCAACTTGAAACTAAAAAAAGAACCGACCCGAAATTGAGATGACCCGAAATCTAATTGAACCGATTTTGAGCTGAATCCGAAATTACTCAAACCGAGTCAAACCCGAATCGATTTAGACCCAAATTAATTCAACCCGAACACAAATGACCCAAATCGAACTGAAATGAAGTCAAGTTTCATCCGACCTGATTTCAACCTCGATCTTGTTCAAATCCAAAATATGTTTACAATTTTTGATATTTTATTATATTGTATACAGATTTTGTAATTTATTCAAAAAAATTAACACTTAAGAAACTGCTAGTTGCACTGGTATATTGACCACCACACATCACGTAATCTAATCAATTATGACAACCCAATACAAATTTTATAGCAAGGTATTAGTTCAATTTGGATCATATTAGTTAAATTGGCTAAATTAATTTAACTTTATTTTAAATTTAGTGTTAAATTTAGGTCCAAATCAATTGAATTGATTTAAATAAATTTGGATCAACTCACTTAATCTTATTTCTTGCGATCTCACAACATCCCCACTTTTGTTTAAATATATCAAAAAGTTTGAGTTAATTTGTATGACATATTAAAGTATAAATTCAAATTGATCCAAATTGATTTGATCATGGATTAATGTTACATTGTCTTATCCCTTACGATTTCCTTTTTGACATGCGTAAAATTAAAAGTATATGTAAAACATTACACATAAATGGATCCGATTGAAAATCTAATCCGATCCGAAAGTAACTTGACCCGATTTGTATTCACTCGAAATTGACCTGAAATATAGCCAAAAGCTACCTAAACCGAAATCGATTAGACATGTACCCAAACCGGCTCGAATGAGCTTCACCCGATGTTGACCCAATCCGATCTTTACACAACCCAAACCCAGTCAAAACGAGATTCACTCGAAGTTGATCCGATCCGAACTTAATCCAAACTAAATGATTGTTAGGTCTAATTATATGCTTATCTTCATGATGCACCACATTGTGTAATAAGATTTATGTTACTCTTTGGTTATATTCCAATGTATCTTCTAAGGTGTAATAAACGTATTTCTCTCTTAATATTTATGTTTTGATTGATAAATTAACTATATTTAATTTATCCAAAAATATATTGAAAATAAATTATAAGTGTTATATATTTGCATTAGATTTTATGGAAGATTTCTTATCATTTTTGGGGGTTTATATGTGTAATTATGTATTTTATACCCGGTTTATAATCTATACTTGGATTTTGTCTGTTTTGGTTTGTTTCAGCAACTTCTTAGTGATTTATGCTTGATTTTTAGCCATACTTTTCCCCCAAAGCCTTTTTAAATCTATGTTTTTGAATTCCTTATTAAGGAGCTTTCCAATGACATGAGTGAGAAAGTAAGAACCGTATAGTAAATGACACCTCTCCACCCTTTAAATTATAACTTTCTCTAAATTTTATGCAACATGTATAATGCTGAATGCATTAGAATCTAGACTCAATCAACTTTCCAATAAATCAAAAATCACATCATTTAGACATCGAACAAGGCGGTTATGACTAAAACCATTTGGCTCGTGTTTGGTAGCAAGCAACACGTGTAGCCAATGTTGACCAAGCACGTCCCCGTCGGTCGCTTCTAGCGTGGCTTTTCGGTTTCCGCTTGGTTTTCAAGATTTGTTTCTTATTTTATGTTATATAAGGAGTGTTTCTACAACCATCCCATATACGGCCACCACCACCATATCCACCATATAATTAGGGTCAGATTAGATTAGATTATAAAGAGTTGAAAGTAAGTAAAAGTAGGAGATTTTACAAGGATTTACGATCGGGCTTGCAACAATGATTCAATCACGTCTTCGGATGAGCAACTTTCTTCTCTTCTTTTCTCTTCTCTTACTTTTATATCTATATATTTTGCAATTCAAATTTTAGTTTTAGATGTTGAATCTTTGATTTATGCAAGTATTTTTTAATTTTCCAAACTTGTGTTGATATCTTTTGGTACTTTGGAATTCTTGTATTGTTTTATCAATTTTGGAGTGATTACTTGCTTGTGAGAAATTTGATTATTTTCTTTTATGATTTATATATTATATGAAGTAGTGAAAGGTGAAACTTGATAATGGAATGACAAGATTTGACTTATTTATGTGAGAACTTGAGAAAGAATCATCAATCAAGAAATATACTTTAATAATCATATGCTTAATGAATCTAGATCAATTAAGATCCCTTGAGTAGTGGTAATTGATTAGATTAGGCATTTCATTCTGCATTAAAAGAGGAGTTTGATGGTTTGATTATCGATTTTAAAACAACCAATTAAAAATAAAGTGGATCGATTTTTCTCCCACAAAAAGGGCCAATATTTTTTGTCCCAAAGGAATTGGGGTCATCATTTCTTTTCACTTCAAAACGGGTCAGTATTTTTTATCCAAGGACTCGACATGAGGTTCGCCTTTTTCGCTCTAAAGAATTTGGGATAGACAATTTTTACTCCAAAATGAGTTGATATTTTTTATTCAAAGAATTCGGTATTTTTTACTTTAAAATGGGTCAATATTTTTTTCCAAAAAAATTAACATTTTTCGCTGTAAAATGAGTATATTTTTTATTTAAAAGAGTCGATTTCATTTTAAAATGAATCAATAATTTTGATGTAAAAAAGTCGGCACTTTTCACCCCTAAAATTGAGTTGATATTCTCCTGCTTCATGACAAGGTTAGTATCCCTCAAAAAGAATATGCTAATACAAAATTTAAAATAAAATCAGTTCAGCACGGTGGGGTTTTTTTTGGTTTTGAGAGGAGAAAGAATTTTTCTTTTTTTTTTTTGGGGGGCGGGGGGTGCTGTTCACGTGGGGGAGGAAAGAGATTTTTTTTTTTTTTTTGGAAAGTGAGGAAAGAAAATTTTGGGGCCTGGGTGGTGGGTCACCTCACGTGGGGAAGGGGGAATGGTGGGGTTCGGGTGGTGTGGGTTTGGGGGAGGAGATGGCTTGGGGAGGGTGGGGGGTCCTGATGAGAGTGCAGAATCAGGAAAAAATTGGGGGCGGGTGTTTGGGGCTCGTCAGCCGGGCAACGCAGGGAGGGTTTGGTGTTTAGGGAGTTGTCGTAAGTGGTATAATTTTTTCGGGTTGGAAGTCAGTGGTTTTTCTAATTGAGGTTTTTAGCGAGGGGTAGGGTGTTTTATTTTTTATGAGTTGAAAATGGAGCTTTAAAAATAATATATAAAAATAAGTTACATTTCTCCGATAAATTTTAACCTATAAGGATTAAAAAATTGTATTTTTATCTCTGTATACGGATGCTCCCTTGTAGATTGACGTCTAATGACATATTAGTCCACGGGAACCAAATAGTCACGTTTTTACATCCACAAATGGATTGTTCATTTGGAGATTGGTATCCAGCAATAAATTAACCTATGGGAGCTAAAAAGCGCATTTTTACCTCCACAAAAGCGAGTTCCCTTGGAAATTAATGTATAATGACAAATTAGCCTACAAGAGCTAAATAATCGTGTTTTCACCCACGAAGGGGTGTTTCTAAGGATATTGACGTCTAACGACAAATTAGCCTGCGAGAGTTAAAAAGTCATTCTTTTACCTCCATAAAGGGATGTTCCCTAGGAGACTGTCATCCATTGGTCATTGCGTAAAAACCCACAATGGCACTGTCATGGCAACTCTGCAATTCTAACGGGAGGTTAGGAGGTAACACTCTCCGTAGGATGTTCCTTAACGAAAATCATGCACTTTTAAGTCTACAAGAGCTGAAAGGTCACGTAAAGATTAGGAGGTCGCGCTCTCCATGAGATGTTCCCTAACAAAAATCATACACTTTCAATCCTACAATAATTGAAAGGTCGCGCAAAGATCCACAATGACATTATCATGGGAAAACCCATACTTTTAGCCTACGAGAGCTAAAAAGCCACAAGCTTTATGGGATGTTTTCGGACAAGCCAAACTCTACACTTTTAGCCCCAAGGGTCTTGGAGATCTTGATCCTTACATATAGTTGCTCTACCAAAGACTACAAAGTCACACTTTTAACCTAGAAGGTCATGCATCTTATACTCCTTCGCCTACGAAAGCCCAAAAGGTTGTATTTTAGTTTCCTTGACAGAATCTTACAACAACAAAGGAGCAAGCACTCTACTCTAACCCTTACATATATTTAAATTTATTGATGCCTCGAGAAGTGCAAGTGAAATTATTCCACATCTCACCTACTCAACTCGAGATGCATTTATGTGAAATTAGAGGGGCTAATGATGTGGTAATTTCCCGAGAACCGCCAGCTTATCTCGTCATGTCCGACGAGAACTATTCCTAATCGAGCAAAGCTAACATGATGATCAAAGCCCTTATTCCCATAAGGTAAGGTAAGACCCAAGCTTATTAGGATTAGAGTTTATTATCCGATTGCTATAAATAATCATCTTACCCCTCATTTATTTTGCCTGTAAATACCCACCAACCAAGACACAAATCCCATCATATCATAACTTACAAAATTCATACTACACTTGACTTATCAATTCTCTCTACTTTCAAGAAAGGGAGAGAATCTTACTATACTTAACTAAAGTAACATTAATCCTAAAAAACCTCATCCACGTACTTTAAGGAACATTAACCTTGTTCTCTCGAGTACTTACGCACTCAACCCCTTGACTTCCGTTTATTGACTAGAGTCTTGGAGGGGCTTTCCCTGGATCCATCCCGGGACATGCCTTTTGCAAGATCGGAGTTGTCTAAGAAGGAGTCCGATGATCCAAGCTTTTTTGTTTGAAGCCACGATGTAATTCCCCTTTCTCCAACTCATCATATGTGCATATTATCATTGAAAGTTTCTCCAAAAACGCTTTCCACCAATCTAGTAATCCATTTTGACACCATTTTCTTCATGCAACAATTTCATACCTTTGCTACATATTGCCTTCAAATATTTCCCTTTTATTTCCCTTTTGATTTTTTTAAATCACGCATAACACATAGGAGAGATCCTTATTTGTACAAAAAGATAAAATTTTAAAAATTCAATTAGAGAGTTGTATAGTTAAAGATGCAAAGATATAATAACACAACTTGATGCCTGCAAACAAAACTCAACAAGTGTTTCTAGCCTATACTTTTAGACTAATTGCAATGTAAGATCTTGTGATTTAATTTTGTCCATGTAATCCAATCCATCTTGTTGCAACGCACGTTTGGTTCAACTCGATGTCGATCCACTCGCATGGTCGCTGATGTACTCAATCGCCTGCGTTTCCATCTTGCATAATTTTTTGTATTGTTTTTGCTAGTGTTTCCATATTTAAAGAAGAAAAATAATTAAATATATATATTTGTATGCTTTATAAGTAATATTTTATTTGACGATCCAAGTTGATGATCTAGAGATATAGAGGTAATGAATTGAATTCCAAAAAATTGAATTGTGAGATGATATAGAGCGTGTACTAGTGTAAAATTTTATATCATGGATACGGATGCTCTTAGCCCGCATGAACAACCACTCGGGTTCAACGATATGTCATAATATACCACTAGCTCTAGGAGTGAGAAAAAAAAATCAGAATTAATAAACTGACCTGAAAACCGATGAAATCAAACCGATTATCGGTTGACCGAATTAGTTTAAAAACCTAATTGACCGATATTTGGTTACAGTTCCAATTTTTCGGAAAAAATAATACAAATTTTGCGGAATGTTGATAAAAATTGAAAAATATGCTGATTCTACCAATGGTGGGTTGAAAGATTTCTCATTAACTTGGTCTCTTATGTATGTAACTTGAACAAAAGAATTTTGAGGACACATTTTGATTTCTACAAAACCAAATTCCAAAATATGGTTTTTCAACCTGTCTTTATTTAATTTTATAGCATATTCATCATCCATTGCTCAACCTATTCCTTCTTAGGTAAACAAAAGGTACTCCATGGTACTTGGGGTGGACCAAGATTGTAATCTTCCATGAATGCCTTTTGTCAAAGGTTTACTAAAATAGTTACTAATGTTGGAAAAAAGGTTGACGCTTAATCTGGTTGTATTACAATGCTTGCGAAACTTAGAAAGCTTTACATTTTTAGCAAAATAGCGACCTAATATTAGCACAACGAAATTCACTTTTTATCTCACATTTTTCTTTCTGCTACTTTCACACCTCTCCTTGATTCCTACTTCATCATATAAATTAAAATGCAATTTTCATAAAAATTGTGTAGGAGGCACACAATAAAGAAAGTGACAAAATTATGGCGAGACAAATCAAACAAGTTTTAAATTTAATGCAAAAAATTATCTTGGCAATTGTTCTACTAGCAACTCGTGATCGTATTCCATTCTCAAATGCACAAACATTAATTCCAAGCAGATCGTGCTGAAATTAACACTTGGTTTCAAGCTGCCATCAAACCATTGAGGTTATTTTCAGTTCCTCTAAATTTTTTAACCTTCTTTGTTCTTCTTTTCCCCTTGTAATAATGCAAAGAATTTATATTGTAGCTTTTTGAGAGGTATTTATATATTATGAATTTTGTTTTGAACATTAATAGTTTTCAAGAAGCGATAAATAATACGGTAAATAAAGCAAACAATACATAGCAGTTTAATCTCCTAATGAACTATGGTTGCTCCCATAAAATTCTACGTAAATGAGACTATTTCATATAAAATTTACATCCGAATAATTGAACACAGGAATTTCTACGGTAAAGTATATAAAGATCCTATTGTCCTTTTTTTTTTCTTTTGTGCAATTTCTTTCCATTTCTTTTTTGTTTCTCACACACAATTTTCTTCCTATTGTTTTTTTGGTTTGATCAAGGGTGTAATCCCTTTTAAGTCGCGGACATTTAAGATAAAAGTTTTTCCATGAAGTACAGTTCTTGAGATTTGAACTTTTGTTCTCCTCTTATTTAGATGATGTCAATACGACCTGAACCAATACTTTGTATATTGTTCTTGGATGGGGAACAATCTTAGCCCAACTAAGAAGAATTTATATGCTCTTTGATCCTCCTTTGGTTAAACTCGAGTTACTATAATATCATAAGGAGCACAACTTTATCTAAATAGATTATCTTCATTTCTAAGAAAAATAAGAATATAAACACTTGAATCAACTTGTATTGGCTAATAATTACTTATTTTTGTTTCTCAGATATGAGTTGAGGACTTTATATGCAGCTTCTTCAAATGGCATCAACTATCCCTTTTAAGAACTCGGGGTATATTCTTGGTAATCACGTTGGAAATCCTTTAGGGATGCCCAAAAAAAAGACAAAAACAGAGTTAAATCAATAAATACGAGGTCACCGGGTTCGGAATTAGATTGATGTCAATATCCACCAAGTACATTTCAATCAATTCTTAGAATTTGAACTGTCTTATATTTCAATCTTCAATATATCTATTTCTTTTCTGGATTAATTAATGCAGATGTAAAGCCAAAACTCAACATTACAAAGAATGCAAGAACTCAAAAAATAAGTTCTGTTTTTCAAAACACCAATTCAACCAAGACTTACCACACTTTTTTCGATAATTAATTTACCTCAAAAGAGAGATATAAAAATTGACAAAAATAACCCCTACATACTAATACATCTCATTAGATAATTTAAACTCATAAGAACACGTTAAAATTTAAGCACGCCTTCTGACTATATATACACCTATGATTCATAATCACAGTAGATTATGAGTACTCGTAACACGTTTTTGGACTAACACTAACCCTCAGTATCAACATTTAATGAGCCCTCCATAAACTCTAACATGCATCCAATAAAAAAAAAACTACTCCTGACCATGGTGATTGTATTCCCCCTTCATAAGTCCTTTACTCCTTTATTTTACTCTTATAAACTCTACTCCTCTGTCGCAGTGACTCCACTACCAAAGGGTCAAGTTTTTTGACTGCCATGAACTGTATATACACTAATTGATTTGATCCGGTTTGTATCCCATTTTACAGTCAAAGAACAGCGAGTTTAGAATCAAACGTAGCAGAAGCAGAAAGTGCAGCGGACGTTATAAGTGTAAGCCGAGATGGAACTGGGGAATTCGCCACGATAAAGGATGCATTGGACAGCATTGATACTGGGAACACAAACCGCATAGTGATTAAGATCGGTCCTGGAGAATACGAGGAAAAAATCACGATCGAGAGATATAAGCCATATATTACCTTCTCTGGTGACCCTAATGACAAGCCTGTTTTGACGTATGATGGTACAGCTGCTGATTATGGCACTGTTGATAGCGCAACCTTGATTGTTGAGGCTGATAATTTCGTTGCTTCTAATATAATTGTCAAGGTATCTTTGCTTTTCTTCTTTTTCTTCCTTTGTGTGTGCATTGATTATGCTGCTTCTTCATCTTTACTTCTGTTTAGGAAGATATTTGATGCTCTTTTTCTGCCCCGGGGAGGCAGTTGCAAATCGATTTGTAGTTCTCGATTTATACTTTTAGGTCACTAATTCTATTCTTTTAGCTTTAACTTGTAACTTTATAACTCCGATCACTCCTTAAAAGAGTTAATATGATTTTGTTTGTTTGGGAGCAGAACTCAGCCCCAAGGCCTGATGGGAAAAGAAAGGGCGCCCAAGCAGCAGCAATAAGAATATCAGGGGACGAGGCAGCATTTTATAATTGTGAATTTATGGGATTTCAAGATACTGTTTGTGATGATAAGGGTAGGCATTTCTTCAAGGATTGCTACATTGAGGGAACTGTTGACTTTGTCTTTGGGGAAGGCAGATCTATTTATTTGGTAATTACACCGAGCTATTTTGAAATGTATACTACTTATTAAGAGTTACGAGTTTTCTTCTGTTTAAAGTTACTATTTTGATTGATGATAGAACACCGAGCTACACGTGATACCGGGGGATCCGGTGGCGATGATAGCGGCTCATGCGAGGAAGAACCAAGATGGAGAAGGTGGATACTCTTTTGTGCATTGCCAAGTTACGGGAACCGGCGGTAATGCGTATTTGGCCAGAGCTTGGATGGACGCTGGAAGGGTTGTCTACTCCTACTGCCACCTTACTGATGTTGTCAATCCTGAGGGTTGGTCCGACAACTTCAAGTCCCATTTGCAAAAGTACTACTCTCTCTCTCTCCCTCTCCCTCTCTCAGTATGACCTTTTGTTTTCAACTCATAGGTAAATGCTGATGAGTACAGATAAGAGTTGAATACATAGAAATTTATAACTAGAAAATACGACCAAATGTTTGTCAATGCTTATTAATGTTGATGATGATGATAAGTCCGTAATTATAAAGTTATAAAGAAATGTAAGGAGTCATAAGATAGTTGTAAGTTTAGTTGTAAACATACATAACTATAAGAGTTATAAATAACTGTAAGATTGTAGGTTAAAATTAAAAATTTCAGAACTAAACTTTTCTAACGGAAAAAACTGTAGAGATAATAAGATGATATATATATATTACATTTTGAATGGTATATTATTGTGATGATGATATTGTAGGACGGTATATTTTGGGGAGTACAAAAACGAAGGAGCAGGAGCAGACACAAGCAACAGAGTTCCATATGCAAAGCAGCTAAGTGAAGAAGAAGCCCAAGATTTTATTAGTTTGGAATATATTGATGCTGCCGAATGGCTCTTACCACCTCCTACTAATAATTAAGATTCAC
The DNA here is from genome assembly GCA_021018815.1 of Talinum fruticosum. Lineage (NCBI taxonomy): Eukaryota > Viridiplantae > Streptophyta > Magnoliopsida > Caryophyllales > Talinaceae > Talinum > Talinum fruticosum. The sequence continues at coordinate 929,448 of JAITYX010000094.1, read as the reverse complement.
TTTTATGGTAATTCATCAACCTAGACAATTTTGTCTTTTTTCCATTTTTACACCATTTTTAAAATTTTTATTTTTATTTTATAGAATAATAGGATGAGGATTAGACTTTTTATTGTGTGAGGTATAATTTGTACACAATGCGTGAGAGAATAGAATAGCTTATTTACATATAAATTCAATTCGATTTTTGACAAATGCAACGTCAATTGCCACATTTTTCTAGCAACAAAACCATTGAGATATCCTGACAATCTATATATATTTTTTAAGAATAATAGATTAATTTTATTAATTAAAGATCATACGGCATTTACAATAAAGATCAAATCCTGAGAATTTATATTTAATATACTATATAATTATTCTTATCCAAAGTCACTAATTGAATGAATTCGTACGATATATAGAACATTGAACTTCCTTTAACATAATTTAGTGACTAGAAAACCTAACAACTCTACTATTTGTCGGCTCCTCGCATTACCTTCTTGATGTCTCCAACAACTCTTTTCTAATATTTTCTGCACCACTGGGTGTTCTATGCTTTTCTGTACCTGTATGTATTCACCAGTACTGAAAATCCCTTGTCATTTGAAGACCCCAACTTCCCTCTCAAGAAGAGCCAATAACAAATAATTCCAGACATCAATGGGGCCAGGTAAACACCAATGAACACAGTCATTATACCCTTTCATCCATCTGTTACCACAATATTCTCCTGGATGACCATCAGGCCTCATCAACATTGCCCTAGTGACTTCCAAACCCTAAACCTCTTCCCTTCACCGTCGGCGCCTTTTGTCCTCACCCTCTCCACCTCCTCTACTTGTGCTCTCCTCAACTCCAAGTCCGCTTTTTCTCCGATTCCTCCCCCTTCTCTTCCTCAGAAGGACTAGTCTGATTGCACGAGCCTCCATTGTTCCAAGTTCCTCCTTCGAAATGGGCAGGTGAGTATGTCCTCACTAAGGTAACCATGCCCTTGTTGCATTCCTTGCAATTATTGATGAACTTAAGGGCACTTCGGAGGGACATTCTTATGGAGAAATTGAGGCCGAAATCAGTGAGATTCGCGTCATTGCAATAAACACATCCGATCAACTTTCCTTGGTCGTACAAGTAGTTCTTCCTAGAGAACCAGTGGGCATCAGAGACGATTGCAAAGTCTAAGCCTGGGAGCTTTGAAGCCCATTTCTCGTCGATCTTGTCTAAATGAAGGTTGAATATGCCGGAGTTAGAATTGTTCACCATTCTTTCCTCATATTTGATAAGAAACTTGGACCAGAGGATCATGAGAATGAAGTTGGATGCAGGAAAATGCCATGTCCGGAACCGGTCTTCAGAGTCTTTATATACATCAATTGGAGTCTCTACCTGTAGAAAACTGAAGGACATTGTAATCTTTTCAACAACACTGGATCTTCTTTAGTCATTGATGAAATAACAGTGAAATATTTGGCATTACAGGACATTACAAGCTGTTGAATAAGGCCTAATTGATTTCATCAATAACCCTAGACTCGAGCTCGGCTCGATTATACCTCAAAATTATAAAGTGGGTCATACATACTGGTCTCGGGAGCTAAAAAAGAAAAAGAAAAATCAAAAGAAAACTGCACTAATATCAGAATTAAAATTTACTTTTATTAGCTCTTTTTCACTTTTCAATTATTTCAGTACACCACAAACGTCTCATAAACCTATCTTTTTAAGTAAATAGCATTTAAGTAATCCAGAAGGTGCCCTTAAATTAGTAAGCATTTCATTAAAAGACCAAAAATGCAAGTGCAATAATTGAAAAGCATGTTGGATGCCAGGTGTTAGTGTTATTGATTTGCTTGTTTACTTATCTCGAAGAGCATCCTAGAGCAATGGAAATATTTTGGGGTCCTCTAAATGTTAGGGAGGCAGATTGGAGGGTAAGCCTTATCATCATACTCGTTATTACGCAGTTTATCGGACCATGTTATCTATAAGATTTGTTATGAGAAGGGCACTCGTGCGGTCCACACTATCTGTCTTTTGTCATTGATTTATTGCCATTATGCGAGATGTAAATGACAGTGATTATGAGATTTTATACCGGAGTCTACATAATAGTCCTCTAAAAACAATTCTAATTAGGTGGAGGGGTTATGTCACTAAAAAGGGTCATTACATAATTGTTTAATCTGTAGAATATTCAAATCAAAATATATTAAGCATAGTAATTGAAAGTATTTATGAAGGAAAGTTGTTCACACGAAAGAAAAATTACCCAGGCTTGTGAAAAATTAATTTTGATGGTGCAAAATTGGGGAGTGGGGGCATGGATGGGGATGGTTGCTCGTGATAGTGATGGGGTTATTGGTGGTGGCAGCGATCAGTCAAGGTCCTGGATTCCTTGGCCCGAAGTAGGAGAAGCTTGAGCGGATTGTTTCGCTCTTGAAGTTGCACGAGAATATGATATATGAAGTGTTATTATTTAAGATTGTCTTACTTTAACCTAAAAACTGAAAAAGAATTAGTGGATTGTCTCGTAAGTTGATTTAATTAGATGATATTTTAAATTTTAGTGGGAAATTTGAGTTTTACGTCATGTTTGGTAAAATGAGATGTTTGGGTAGCGGATAACTTGTTTGGATATTGGATAATTATTTGGATAGTGGATAACTGTTTAGGTAGATGATAACTATTACATTTTAGTCGTAAGCTAATATTTGTTTAACAAGTTATTTATATACAATGTGTTCGATTCAATTGGTTGTCAAAATTAGCTAATAAATATAAAATGACGATAAAGAACATATTATTATTATTATTATTATTATTATTATTATTATTATTATATATTGTCCATTCCCACCTGTTCATTTGTCCCTCTCTATAGTCTTTTCTTTCCCCAAAAAAAACTCAGCACTTTTTTCTTATTTGTGGAAAGAACTTAGCTTTGAAGGAGAATTGAGAACTGATTTTACCTCCTCTTTAATGGCGGCCAGCGCCAACAAAAACCAAGAAGCAGAGGTAGCAATCCCGATCCCTATATTATCCCCCAAAAATGAACAATCCCTCAAAATGGGTTCACCATATTCTCAAAATAATTATTGCCCATCTCCTCCAAGTTCAGCCCTAGTCCCAATAAACCCCCGGATACCCTTCCCCTGAACCGCCATTAGTGTGTCGCAGGACCTTCAAAGGTAAGCCCAAGTCCATATTGGAGAACCATCGGTGCCCATTGACTCCCAATCCTTAGAAACCCGGATTTTTATACTAATGGCATGGATTGTAATATTTATGTAAAACCAACAGGCATTTTTAGAATTAAAGTGTTGAAATATTACTTTCAATTCTCAAATGTTACACCTACTAACGTTTTCAATCAACTATTCCAAACATCAAAAGGTACTTGGAATAAGCTAATTAACCGAATACTGAAAATTAAAGTATTGTTTTGGATAAATCAAAACACTAAAAGTTACTCCATACGCTATTACCGGACATGGCCTTATACATTTTCATTTGTTACTAAGAAAGGGAACATGTGGGTTGAAAGCTCCACCTGACCAAAACTTGCAAAAGCACGGTTTGGTTCATAATATAAGGAATACACGGGTCATGATCTCGTTGGGTGATAGAAAGAGCCAAATTCAGCTCATACGACATGATGAGGCCCTGCATGGAGCATGGGAAACCAATTCTGGTTACATAAGTAGGAGAAGCTCGAATGGGCTGTTTTACTCTTGAAGTTGCACGAGAATATGATATACGAAGTGTCATTATTTAAGATTGTCTTACCTTAACCTAAAAATTGAAGAAGAATTAGTGGATTGTCTCATAAGTTGATTTAATTTTAGATGATATTTTAAGTTTTAGTGGAGGAATTTGAGTTTTACACCATGTCCGATAGAAATGAGCTGGTTGGGTAGCGAATAACTGTTTAGGTAACTATTTAATTTGAGATGATATTTGTTCGATTAAACTAGTTGTTAAAATTAGCCGATGAACATAAAACGACGATAAAGGATATATTATTATTATTATTATTATTATTATTATTATTATTATTATTATTATTATTATTATTATTATTATTATTGACTTATTTTAATTTTTTAATAGCCGCATAAGCAACCCATAAAAATTTAAGCTATTAAACTATGTCAAAATTTAAGGTAAAAATTTTGACTCCATTGTACACGCGTGAACTTCACTTGACATGTTAACTTTCATACGAATCTCACATCCAAAAACTCAGTTGTTTTCCGATAATGTTAAATAGTGTTAAAGTTCATTTTGTTCATGACACAAAAAAATCATATTATTTTTGACCAATACTCTCCAAAGTTAATTTTATTTCCATCCAAAAATCCAATTATAATCATGAAATCTTGTTCTTTTAGTTGTTATGACTCTTGAAAATCTTCTTGCGCCTTTTCTTATGGGATGTATTTATAATAATTGTCAGGATATGATAACCATGATAATTGAGAAAATTATATGTATCTTAACCACTTAATTCTTACCTTTATGTAAATTTTAAAATATATTTAATTGAGAAAATCTAGTGTTGATCACTTTTGAGTTTTGAAGACCTTTCTGAGCAGGGTAGGATAGCTTATATTATTATTATTATTATTATTATTATTATTATTATTATTATTATTATTATTATTATTACCTCAACTTATTATCGTGCATTATTATTATCACATTTGGCTCTCAAATTTTGAGAAAACTTTTTCAAAAAATCTGTACTTAGATATTCCTTGATATATCTATCTTGTCTAACAAAGATACTCCAAATTTTACACGTTTATCTCTAAGATAAACACTTTTGGAAAGATATTTCAATTAACTTAGAGTATGCCTTTTAAGTCGAAAGTAGGAGTATAGAGGCATTATTGAAGAACTTCAATTATGAGAGTAGGGTGGTGTTAAAGTTGGAATTTATATCATAAAATTATTGCGAGTGTAGTGAAAGAAGGAAAGTGTCTTGATTCGCGCGGTCAGATTTCTCATTTTACATTACCATATCGACTCGGATTCACCGGATCCATCACAACAACTAGTTGATTGAAGCACAACAATATTGTCATAGTTGAAAGACATAAAAGAAGAACTGAAGACCAAATGAAGAATAACCAAGATACATAAGCTGATTTGATACTACTCTTTCTCTTCTAATTGTGCTAAATATTTTTCTCATTTCATACTTTCTCGTAACAAAGAGTCTAAGTGCATATTCTTTGTGAGTGTGCCATATCTGGTATGGCGTGAAGATGACCATAAGAGTCATTGAACTCAAGTGGTCGATCGAGAGGGTTAGGTGAAGAACCCTTACAACATAAACTCGATCCGAGTAGAAGAAGTAGAGGTTAATCATAAGGAAAGCAACATTAGGCGATCATTATCTCATGATTTGAATATGGTTAATATCGTGAACAAACAAGTCTGGTTTATCTTATATTAGGACTCCAAACAAAATCATTTAAGAAAAAGGAAAGTCTAACCATTACCAGTATGTTGAGAGCTCACCTTGACCAAGACTTGGAAAAGTACCAAGACTATTCATCATAGAACCAACGCCACGTCTCATGACTTTGATGGCAACATAAAGAGCCAAGTCACATAACAATATGCGAAAACAGATACATTTATGCCTCTACGTACTCTCCAGTGTGACAGATCCTCATTTTAAGTAACGTGAAAATGAGTCCCTGTATGAAGCGAAAAACCTAATTATAGTACATATATCATAAATGTTACTTGGTAATAAAATTTGTGTCTATATTATATTGATGGGGACCCTCTTGTAAATGGAAAATTTAATTGATCTTACCCACCTCTCCAATTTTGGGTTCGGTTCATAATATAAGAAATATGACATGATCTCGTTGGGTAACGAAAAAGCCTAATTAAGTTAATACGACTTGATGAGTAGGGAAACCAATTTTGGTTACACAAGTACGGCTACTAATTCAATTTTCTATTGGTAGTGGATGGTAATACTATAAACGGAAATCTTAATTGATTTTACCCATCTCTAGAAATTTTTATCCAACTGTAAAAGTTGTCTCAATATTTTTCCTATAAATGCATTCGGTGGAAAGTGAGTAATGGACACCAAATTAATTGTAACATCGAAGCCGAATACCAAACCCTTGTTAGAGAACCCAAGTTATAAAATCCAAGTGATCGAGTGTTAAGGGTTTGTGCGCAGTGAGCCTCGTCTCACATTCGCTTCCAAACCTTCGTCACCGGCGGCCACTCTCCGACCTCTGAAAATGGTAATTCATGGCTGACCCCTTTTCTCTCTCTCTTTCTATCTCCAAGTTTGTTGAATAACCGAGATTGACAATTGATCTAAATGAACAGCCGTCTCACAAGTCGTTCATGATCAAGAAGAAGCTGGCCAAGAAGATGAGGGAGAACCGCCATATTCCTTACTGGATTCGCATGCGCACTGACAACACCATCAAATCCTCTCTCTCTCTCTCTCCTGGCTAGAATTTGCTTATCGAATTTGTTGGTTTTACAACAACGGCGTTCGACCTGATAAAACTTGGTGTGAATCCTTTTTTCGGGTATAATGCGAAGCGCAGGCATTGGCGCCGCACCAAGCTTGGCTTCTGAGGTGCCAACCCCATTTTATCCTCTTTTTTTGCAGAATTTGGTTTGTGGGTTTTAGTTTTGAATGGGTAGTCTAACTTATGAGAAAGTTATGTAGCTGGTTTTGCTCCAACTCCCTGTAATGGAGAGCGCTTAAGAGTGGGTTATTGACACTGTTGATTTTGTATGGATTACCCTTTATTGATCTAGTGTCAAGAAATGATTTTTATTTCAGCTATCCGTTTGATCATGTCTTCATAATCTTTTCAATTTCATTTGAATTTGAGTGTTTTTTAATATGACTTATTTCTTGTTCAACTTTTCATTTTGAGGGGTTCAGATTCGTGCGCCTTGAGTACTTGCAAATTCGCAGGATTTGTTTGGAAATATCCCATTGTTTTTCTAAGATTGCATTCTTTGTGTTGGTCCTTTGTGTTTGTGCTGTTAAGTGTTTGTTCTGTGCAAGATTGAGCGTTTTGTGATCTATTTTACTCGGACTCGTCTATGGCCATGCTGAGGTGTTTAATGTGTGTCGGATTCTGCAAATTTTTGAGCATTTTGGTACGTATTTTGTTTAAAATGAAGTGTCAAGCGTCCATGCCCATGTTCAAATGTTGAGTGTCAGACACTCCAACACGGTGGCTCTGTTGCACTGCTCTGTTCTATGGCTAGTCTTCATGGATTTATGGTGGTTTCTTCCAGCTCGGTGATATGATTTTTAGTATACTAGACCCATTGATTAATGATAAGGAGGGTCGAGGTACTAGATTGGCCTATATTTTTCTCAAGTGAACGAAAGACATTGAGGTTGCTGAATTTCTAAATCTTAATTACTGCTAGCTGATGCCTCTAGATTTTCTTTTGCTTAGTGCAAAACATTCTTGACGGCAAACAGAGTTGGGATAGATTTCATGTTCCTTTTCTTGTTAAAGTTTTACTCAGCAGATGTGTGTTGGGGATCCAACTTTGCAGTCTGCCCTATAGTTTTACTCAGCAGATGTGTGTTCATCTACTCATACATTTGATTTTATGGAATAAAGTGTTGATGTTGTCCCGATATTCCAGAGTGCAGTCCAATTTTTAGAGGGATCAGCTATAGTTATCCAATTTCCGTGACAGCTGGGTCAAGATAGAAGTGTGACAGTTGGGTCAAGATAGAAGTGTAAATAAGGGCGACATCTAAGAAGTCGTTGAGTCTGAATGTCTGATTGGTGCAAGCTATAGGATGCGCTCAGGGACTAGTAGTTCTCAGAAACAGACAGGGTTGACCCTAAATCTCCATGCAGTTTGCTAACGTATCATAGGCATTGAACTCTCTACATCAGCCTGCCACATATAATGCCAGAAATTTTAGTACGTGAAATTACACATGCGTAAATGTACATATGACAGATAAGAACCAACCAAAGAGTGCACTAGTAGTAGTACTTGGCCTTCCATGGAGTACTTGGCCCTCCATAGAGGAGGTATGATGTGCACTTCGAGATGGTTTTGAGCATTGTCCAGCTTTTTAGCTCTGTTGCATTTTGATTGATGGATGGCCATTCGTGCGTATGATTTTTCACTCAAGCGCCACTCCCTCCTAACAAAACAAAAGTTAATGGTTTTTAATTTTCCATGTATGTTTTAAGCATCTCTTTCAGATTTAATGGTCGACACTAATGTTGAGTAATAAAGTGGATACATATTTTGCTACTTGCTGTTCCTTAAATCTGCAAAAGTTACGGGGTACTCCCTTGCCTGGATCTCCTTGCTCATTCCAATGTCTTGCTCTGCTACAGGGTCCTCATGTGAGATTGATATCCCTAGTTACTAGTCAAGTAGGCTATACCATAACACCCCCGTCCCAAAAAAAAAAAAGGAATATAGGAAACAGACATGAACATTATCTTCCCAATCAGCGGCAGAGCTGTTGGGACACAAGAAAAATGCGTCCGGAAAAATAAATGTCTTTAGTTTGTGTATCTCCATAAAAAAAAGTTACATGGGCCTAATGAACAACCTACCTACATAAAGGGACACTCACCATTCAAATTCATACCTCCGTCACTATCTCTAATTCCATTGCTATAATTCTTTGAGCCAAGTACTTTTGGGCTGAATGACGATCTTGGAGCAGACTGGATCAATTTTTCAACCCATCTTCATCTTCCCCTCACTATGTGTCAACGATTCTAATCATTCGATTTGTTGGCACAAACCATATGGAGGATTTGTTAAAGTCAATTTTGGCGGTTAAAGGTCTTCATCAATGTCGGTGGGAGGGTTCGTGATCGAAGTTGGGATGACAGATTTCTGCTGGAACAACTAATTTGAGGCCAACCTCGCTTCTTTTAGCGGAGGCTACTTGTCATAAGAAATGGTGTCAAAGTAGCGGTTTAAGCGGGGTTTCGTTCTATCATTTTGGAAGGAGATAACCTAACGGTCATTAAAGATATTAAAGGAGAAATTCAAGTTCCTTGGAAAATTCGGACGCTTATTCAAGACACTCGTTGTTTTCTTCAGAGGTGCAATCATGTATTTATCCATCACACATATAGAGAAGGGAATCGGGTTGCAGATTGGGTGGCCAAGTTTAGTCTTTGTATTTAGTTTGGTTTTCTATCCCCTCTTATTCTTTTCTCTCCATTTTAATGGAGGACAACTTAGGTATAATCCTGGTAAGAAGGGCTATCTAGTAGTCATTATATTTATCCTTTTTTTAAAAAATATTCGAACAAGTTGCATTTGCTTTCTATTGAGGAATTCTGGATGCAATAATGATACGTAGACCAAGAATTATCTATATTTTGAATCATATATCTTAATTCTTGTGTTAATGTGACAACTCTAAACATGAATTTCACAGTTTTGTATAAAAATTGGTATTCGTAGTTGACAAGTGAATTACCTAAAAATTGGTATTCGTAGTTGACAGTGAATTACCTACTTGTCCTACTAGCAATATGCATAGGAGCATGTGTTCTCACTTGGCTTCGTGAATTCAATAAAAGCATTAATCAATTTGGTTCTAATTGTAATTTCGACGTTTTTCTTGTGTGCATATTGAAGAGCTCAATTATGGTCGTAGTGAAACCCCACTTGTGATTGGTCGTGTTATTATGCTATATTTGTCATTTAGAGGATGAAATTTTGAGGAATTGAACCATGCGCCATAAATATTTTGGATTGGAGGAAATCATATTCATAATTAGGGATGGCAATGGGTCGGGTCCGACTGGACCCGGACCCGACCCGGACTGACGGTTCAGTAAAATTTGGACTCGGACCCGGACCGATGGATCCACGGGTCCACGGGTCTTAAACGGGTCTACTATATTTTTATCATAAATGAGTTTAAAAATTAATATTTTGTGCTCTATTTTAATATTATTGTAAATTTACAAGTAATTTTGTTACATATAACCTCTTTAGCATCATACTAACCTATCTATCAACCAATCTATTGTACAAATCAAAAACTTAATTCATACAAATCAAATACACCAATATATTAAACACAAAGTTCATCAAAGTTTGACAACACAAAGTTCAAAGTCCATCAAAGTTTAACAACAAATGTTAGGAAGGGTTTCCAAATTGCACCGAGTCCAAATTTGCATGAATACTGCTTGTTAGAATTTTTAAAAAAATAAAATTAGTATTCGGGTCTTAAATGGGTCTCGGGTCGGGTTTGGGTCTTATTTTTGAGACCCAAACCTGACCCGAGCCCATCGGATCTAAATTTTTGGACCCGGACCCAATTAAATGGATAGGGTCTAGCGGAGTGCAGGTCGGATCCAGGACCCATTGCCATCCCTATTCATAATATAGGTATGCCACTCGTCTTACTCGATTCAAATTTTGTGTATGTGAGAGAGGTAGAGAGAGAATGTAATCTAAAATTCAAAAGTTTAATATTAAATATTAAAAATTTATTTATATTAAAATAATAAATATTTAAAATAAAAAGAGTATATAAATACTGTAATGGACAAAGAGTACTTTGAATTAGGTTTTTGTTTTGAGGTGACGAAATCAATCTCTTACCATTTGTCTTCGGGTCGAACTAAACCGCAAAAACCCATATTCATGGTCCGTTCATAAATTCTAAAACAGAATATAGGCCCAACTCCAAACTACAGACACATGCTTGTAAAACCTAAGCTATAAAACCTAATTCTAGGGCTGGCGCGGCGTCGTCTCGCATTCGCTCCCAAACCTCTCGTTACCGGCGGCCGATCTCCGATCTACGACTTCTGAAAATGGTAATCGCTGGCCGTCTCTCTCTGTCTCTCTCTCTTCGAGTTAATTTCTGAAGTGTCTAAGCTGACCATTGATTGTAATGAACAGCCGTCGCACAAAACATTCATGATTAAGAAGAAACTGGCCAAGAAGATGAGGCAGAACCGCCCTATTCCTTACTGGATTCGCATGCGCACCGACAACACCATCAGGTCATCTCTCTCTCACTCTCACTGCAGTCTGCTCGGTCGAATTCTTTGATTTTGCAATGATGGTGTTTTGCTTGATAAAATGGCTGATAAATTCATATTTTTATTTGATGCGTTTTCAGGTATAACGCGAAGCGCAGGCATTGGCGCCGAACCAAGCTTGGCTTCTGAGCAGCCAACTGTTTTTTCGCCATTTTTGCACAACTTGGTTTGCCACTGCTATTTTTGAGGGATGTAGTAAATGGGAAAATTTTCTAGTTGGACTCAATGTAAGGAGACTTCTCAAGAACAGTTAATTGATACGATTGTATGACTTCCCTTTTTCTGCTTGGAAATATGGTTTTGATTTCAGCCATTCACGTGTTTATATTGCTCTGATTTTCTGCAGAATTTGATTTTTCTTGTGCAACGTATACTTTATCTTCTCTGAAGGTGCCCATTTTCTCATTTGTTTCTTTGAGGTTACCTTTGGCTTGTTGTCAGATGGTCTATTCCTCTGAAAGTTTTATGCTGAATGTAAAATCATGCTTGAAATTGCCAATATCTCTCAGTGAATAAGTGTCAGACCTTTCAGCTCTATCTATGTCACGTTGCTGTTAGTTATTACCTTGTCCAGTTTCCCCATGCCAGATTGCACAATATCCTTGCCATTGTGACTGAGGCTTAAACTCTGCTTCCTTGCACGAGTTCTACGACTCCTATCCAAAAGCCCTAGAATTTCTATAGCGGAATGGTCACACCCACTTGTAGATGCGACTCTGCAGGTTACGTGACCGGCAGCCTGGGAAAGTGGCAAGTATCAAGATTAATCACTTTGGTTAAGGTAGTTTTGTCGATTTCATTCTAGTATGCTCAACCTACTAGATCCCTGCTGATGTCTTATTGTTCATTTAGACTATAGTATTCGTTTACTCGACTCAGCAGTCTCACCTAACCGTCGAATTTTCCCTTAAGATAGAGAGAAGGGGCAAGGGGTAACATGAGTAAGATGATTTTGTGAATGCAAAATGCAAAATGCAAAATGCAAAATAGAATACAGTCCTGGTTTAGTTAATCGCGGTGATTGTGCGATCGCTGCTTTCCTCTTTTGATCTCCTGTGGTGTACGTATATTATCAAAGAGCTTTGTATATTGGTCCAGGCAAAACCTTTTTCTTCTTCTTTTGAAAGTAGCGTCAAGTGCATACCCCTTTCAAAAGGAGTGTAGGGTCTTCCTCTCACTCTATTTTTCCTTGCACCTTTCCTAGCTCCATCCCCGGCTTTCCGATGGCCGAAACCAATGCTACTGCTAGGCGAACACTCATGTACCTGCGGATGAGTGTTTTTCCCCTCCCGGTATATATGCTTAACTGTCAAGATTTAAAAATTACGGCCATCGGTGCTGAAAAGTTATTGGCGATCAATTTCGCACGTGTGTATATATATATATATATATATATATATATATATATATATATATATATATATATATATATATATATATATATATATATAAAATCTGCACTAAAATTTAATTCACAATTTCACACTTAATTTCACATTTCATACAATTAAATTCACAAGAAAATGGTTAACTTATTTTGTCTTCCACATGTGTTATGTCTATATAACTTAAATAAATCTCAATTTTCCTGAATTCACACATATTTTATGTTAACTCAAATTATCCAAAATTTTCCCAAATTAATATTAAATCAACTATATACCAAGCTTAATATAATTAATTATGCCTATTCCTTTACTTATTTAATCATGCTGCATACAAATTTTTTAACCATTTTCACTTTTGCTTCCATTGAACTCACATATCCATATCATCATAAATTTGACCTCAATTTTCATTAACCAAATCAAATACCTATATCAAAAATTATTCAACTTAAATCTCAAATTTTTCTTTGCATAACACTTAAAAAAATAAATGACTAATTATAATCTGAATAATTTAAACTATGAAAACCTTAAATTAAAGTTTACCTAATAAGATAAAACCGCAGCATGGAGAATGTCCGCGTCTTATCGCAAGGCTCATTTTTCGTTTACAGCTTTAGGGCAAGGCATGAGTTTGATTTTTAATCTTCAAAGTTAGTAAGATAAACTTCGGCCGGTTCCTTTGTGACGAAGAATCCCTATTCTATCTATGAATGGAAAATAGAAGAATTCCACTCCTTGAATGAACCTTCTTGGGAAAAAATAGGAACTTCTATCTCTCCGTTGTGGGTAAACGGGAAACTCGACTCTACGAACCCAAGGTAAAGGAATTTAGGAAAAAGGGGTTTTGGAGTGGTTTGTGGTGGTTGCCGGATACGCGGTGGGACGACCACGGTTGGCGGCAATGGCCGGTAGTGGCGCATCCGGGGTCCGAGTGACCCCGTTGTGAGTTTCCCCTTCCCTCCTTTACTCCTTTCGATTTTTGCATTTCATTGAGGACAATGAAAGTCCTAAGCATGGGGGTGGCTTGGATGATGGTTACCATGTTTCGGTGGGTGCCTTAGGTACATATTAGTTTAAGTCTGTACATACCGATCATCATTTTCATTCGGGTTTGCATTTAGGCACTACCTTAGTTAAATTTTTTCCTTTTTTTTACCCTAGTTAAAAAAAACAAAAATGTTTTAGTTGTGAAAACCCTCTTGTGATGAACGTTTGGAGGGGTGTGTATTTGAATTATCATGGGAAGTGTGTACTTTGGGATCTTTGGTTTGATTTGGATGATGAAAGAGACTTGGTTGCTAAATTGATTGAGATTGATTGTCTTGTTTGTGATTCATCTAGTCTTGAACGATCCTTGTGCATAATTGTAAACTTCTTATGTTTGGTATATCAAATGAACCAATTGTTGTGATTGTGGTAGGGATAACATGTGAGACTCTTTTGTGCCTTAACGCTTAGCATTTTTTGTAGTCTCATTTCTCATGAGTGTCACTTTCCCATGCTTGCAACTCTAGAACTTGCCATCTTTCTCTTCAAAACCACATTTTGACACATGCATGTTGACTAAGAGGATAGAGACACTTCATTTTGATAAACTACATGAGCCAAATAGCCACCTGAATATTATATATCCTTTGTTTCAAACCTTTCAAGCTTTCCCCTTCCTCTGCACTAACCTTGCTCAATATGCCTTTGGCCTTTTTCATTCTTTCCCATCCTTAAGCCTTGGTCTAGTGGAGCATTTCTATTGATTGGGAATTTGTTGGATGTTACCTTATTGGCGGTAATTAGTTTATTGAGTAATTGAATGAGTTGTGAGTGGAGATGGATTTTAGTTTTAACCATTCATGCTTACCTTGCTTAGTTTACTTGTAAAGTTTTAAAAAAAAAAAAAAAAAAAGAAGAAAGAAGAAGAAAAAAAAAGAGTTAGAAAAGGAATAAAGTGTTGTAAGCATGAATGACGCTTTGTATTGAGAAATCTCCACTCTCTTGTTACTTGAAAGTTTGGTGTGATGTGGTATTATGTTTTAGATGTTTGGAGGTGTGATGTTGTTGTAATGGAAAGTGTTATGCTCCCTAACTCTGGCTATTAAGCTCCACATTCCTAAATGTTTTTCCCTCCTTTCCCTTAGCCAAAGCCTCATTACAACCCTCTTTAAAGTCCTCTTGATTGAAAATTTTGCATGATTTGTCCCTAGTGGTGGAGAATTGAGATTTTTGGCAAGCTTATGGTAGTGTGCAGGTTTTGGGAGAGTTTTGAGTGAATCATAGTACTTTTTCAAACACATGAGAGGAGCGTTCCACATACCCTAAAGTGAGGTCCTACCAATCCTAACTAGTTCGCCAAGCATTTGTATGAAACTTGATTGCATTTGAGTTGAGATAGATTGGTTGTGTTGCTACTAGACTTTGCAATCTTGAATTGAGCTGCAACTCTTGTCTCGATTTGATTCTCGATCTTGCCAAGGATTCTTTTGTATATACTTGCTTTGGTTGTCTACCGCACCCCTTCACCTGAGGAGGGCAGCCTTGGTTTTCTACCTCCCTTGTTTCTTTAGCACTTCATAATAGCCTTGCTTAGGGACAACCAAGTAGTAAGCATGGGGGATTGATAAACCGAAATTCTTATTGGCTAATTTCGACACTTCAAAGGCCTTCTCACCTAAATTCTTATTTGATTTCGCTTACTTTCTTCATTTATGATTAAAGTGTGCTAATTTCTACGTTTTCGGGTAATCCTGCCTTTTATGATGAAGAATACATCTTTCAAAGTGTTAAGGAAAAAGCGGAAGGCCATAGAAGGTCGGAGAGCGAAAGAAGAGATCAAACCAAGTCGATGCAGTCGTAGCACTGGCATGCATCGAAGGAAAGAAGGAAAAGAAGACCTAGTACGAGACAGTGCTTGAAGCCCAAGAGGTTAGCACAAGCAATGCCAAAGTCAGCACGAGGCCATGCTAGGAATTTGGAATTTAATTGAAGAAGTTGTGAGTTTGCACGGGTTAAGCACGGTTTCAAGCACTTCCAGTGCCAATAGGCGATTTTCGTTTTCTGCATCTTTTATTCCGAAACTGTTATTTTCGAAAACAGACTTCTTATGCTACGTTTTAGGCTAGTTTTCTCTCTACTTGTAAGCACTTATTTCCATTGTTAAGAGATCAAAACTTGGAGTTATTTTCAACTAATCGCAATTTAATTCAAGTTTGTGGTATTATTATTATTCTCTCTACTTTTATCTTGCATTCTTTTTAGTGTTCATCCCTCAATTTGTTATCATATGCCATGAATATGATTGGCTAATTTTCCAACTTAGGTTGGAGATTTGCCACTAATATGCTAGTTTAATCGTAATTTATGCTTTGATGCTAATTTGTAATTGTTTGATGAATTTTCGATCTGGTTGATACTTATTGAATTGGTGTGATGTTCGAGAGAATCTTGTCTTTATTGTTTGTGGGAATTGAGTAGACTTCCAGAGAAGAGGCTTAGTTCTACTTCAACTTGTTGGATGATTACAACTTAGATATGAGAATAATTTAGGTTGTTATTAAGGGAAGAGTCGATAATCATGTAATTTTTTGGTCTTGATTGTGTGAGAAAAGCAATTAATTCAATTGAGTTAGCTTAATGACCTTCGAGAGAAGGCTTAGGTGGTTTGACTGCATCAATTCCCTAATTCATCTCAGTTGTGAATAGTGTAAAAGCATGTAATTAAGATTGTTTGCATGTTAGCTTGGTAAATCCCTGCCTAAGGTTTTCTTTATCTAGTTTCATTTCGTTTTTTAATGCTTGCGTTACCAACCAATCTGAATTGTTCCTTTGCTTAGTTCATAAGGACATTGACCTTACACTTATATGAGACCTAGCTCCATGAGACCGACAACCGTACTCTCTATAGTACAACAACAGGTATAATTTGTACACAATGCGTGAGAGAGTAGAATGAGTTATTTACATATAAATTCAATTCAATTTTTGACAAATGCAATGTCAATTGCCACATTTTTCTAGCAACAAAACTATTGAAATATCCTGACAATCTATATATTTTTTAAGAATAATAAATGAATTTTATTAATTACAGGTCATATAGCATTTAAAATAAAGATTAAATCCTTGACAATTTATATTTAATGTAGTATATAATTATTCTAATCCAAAGTCACTAATCGAATGAATTCGTATGATATATAGAACATTGAACTTCCTTAAACATAATCTAGTAACTAGAAAACCTAACAAGTCTACTGTTAGTCGGCTCCCCGCATTGCCTCCTTTATGTCTCCAACAACCCTTTGCTAATATTTTCTGCACCACTAGGTGTTCTATGCTTTTCTATACCTGTATATATTCACCAGTACTGAAAATCCCTTGTCATTTGAAGACCCCAACTTCCCTCTCAAGAAGAGCCAATAACAAATAATTCCAGACATCAATGGGGCCAGGTAAACACCAATGAACACAGTCATTATACCCTTTCATCCATCTGTTACCCCAATATTCTCCTGGATGACCATCAGGCCTCATCAACATTGCCCTAGTGACTTCCAAAACCCTAAACCTCTTCCCTTCACTGTCGACGCCTTCTGTCCTCACCCTCTCCACCTCCTCTACTTGTGCTCTCCTCAACTCCAAGTCCGCTTTTTCTCCGAGTCCTCCCCCTTCTCTTCCTCAGAAGGACTAGTCTGATTGCACGAGCCTCCATTGTTCCAAGTTCCTCCTTCGAAATGGGCAGGTGAGTATGTCCTCACTAAGGTCACCATGCCCTTGTTGCATTCCCTGCAATTGTTGATGAACTTGAGGGCATTTCGGAGGGACATTCTTATGGAGAAATTGAGGCCGAAATCAGTGAGATTCGCTTCATTGCAATAAACACATCCTATCAACTTTCCTTGATCGTACAAGTAGTTCTTCCTAGAGAACCAGTGGGCATCAGAGACGATTGCAAAGTCTAAGCCTGGGAGCTTTGAAGCCCATTTCTCGTCGATCTTGTCTAAATGAAGGTTGAATATGCCGGAGTTAGAATTGTTCACCATTCTTTCCTCATATTTGACAAGAAACTTGGACCAGAGGATCATGAGAGTGAAGTTGGACGCAGGAAAATGCCATGTCCGGAACCGGTCTTCAGAGTCTTTATATACATCAAATGGAGTCTCTACCTGTAGAAAACTGAAGGACATTGTAATCTTTTCAACAACACTGGATCTTCTTTAGTCATTGATGAAAGAAGAGTGAAATATTTGGCATTACAGGACATTACAACTGTTGAATAAGGCCTAATTGATTTCATCAATAACCCTAAACTCAGGCTCGGCTTGATTATACCTCAAAATTATAAAGTGGGTCATACATACTGGTCTCGGGAGCTAAAAAAGAAAAAAGAAAAATCAAAAGAAAACTGCACTAATATTAGAATTAAAATTTACTTTTATTAGCTCTTTTTTCACTTTTCAATTATTTCAGTACACCACAAACGTCTCATAAACCTATCTTTTTAAGTAAATAGCATTTAAGTAATCCAGAAGTGCCCTTAAATTAGTAAGCATTTCATTAAAAGACCAAAAATGCAAGTGCAATAAAACACTTTGATACAGAAAAGGTCGTGTCACATCTACTTTGCAAACAAGCGATGGAGTTTATGAATATACTACCATTAATCCTCCTCGATCTCTATCCAAGCAAAGGAAATTCACGATAGAATTCAAACTATATCTCTTATTTTTCTTTTTTAGTGTAAAAGGAGCTGCAAATAACGATGTACACGAGATTAGAGCCTAAATTTCTAACAATAATTTTCAAAGACTTTTACTAGTTAAATTAACTAATATATATATCCAGCAAAATGTAGCTATATTAAACCCGGGAAAAAAAAGGAACTGACCTGAGACAAAAGGCAGAGAAGAGACTCCATGTGGTTGCGAGCAACAGAGTCCCCAATAAAACCCAACTTCTTCCCACCAACAATTCTCAAGAATTTGTGGGGATCAAACCTGGGAAGGTCACAATTCTCTGGTTTCCATCTCCAGTTCAAATAGTCTCTGTCTTTTCTCCCATTTTTTAGGCAGTTTTTTGAGTCTGGTATTGTCACACAACTAGATGTTGTGTATAATGACCCATTCACATCTGCCACCCAGTGACCTTTAAACAAGTCACATTCCTCATCACCTGCCAAAATGAGATGGCCAAAAAAAAACATTAAATTAGGCAAAAATTGCCCTGATGATTGGTTGAGAAGTGGAAATTTAAGGAATTTGAACAAGAAATGATTTAAAGAACTTCATTATGTACCACTATTTAGAACAGATGAAGACGAGCTTCAAATTTAAGTTTTTAAAAATTACCGGAATTTAGAATAAGCATAACAATGAAAATAAAGTTAAAAAGAAACCCATCAAAAATATTTGTAGAATTATGAAAAACTAGAAAAAATTTCATCTGTATATTTAATAAATGAAAGGGAAAGGTAGGGATTGAACAAGAAAAATAGTATAAAGAAGAAGTTACCATTGATGGATGGAGAGTGAGAAAGGTCAGCTTGTTTGGATGAGAATGAGAAACGAAAAGGGTTGGGAGAGTAAAGGAGGAAGAGGGTGAAAATGGCGGTGACAGCAAGGGACCATAAGAAAACAGGGGGAGTACTACTCCTGCCTTGTAACTTTTCCCAGCATGCAAATCTTCTGATGCTGGCTTCATATCTTTCCCTTCACCATGCAAACTGAACTAGAGAGAGAGACAGACAGAGAGAGAGAGAGAGACTGTTTCGCAGTGAGATGTTCTGAGACTGTGGAGCCCTTTTCACCTGTGGTGGAGAGGGAGGGAACTGCACCGCTAGTCAAAGCGCGTTGAGAAAGAGGCAAACTATTTGTGTATATGGGTGGGTGGGCATTGGCAATGTAAAGATGGATGTATGTCCAAAGTTGATTTGCCACAAAGACGAAAAATTAAGGGGATAAATGCTGTCTGTCACACTAATTAATTAAAATGGTCAAAAGTTTTGTGTCTCCCAGTCCCAGTTTTGATTGGCTTTCCTTTCTCTTGAATTTTCTGGTTGTTTTCAGTTTTTCTCTTTCAAAATCATCACTTTTGACTGCCCTTTCATATTGGCCTCGTGGTGTTGGGTTGCATACATGCTTGACAATTTTTTTCGGTGATAGAGTGAAAATTTATTAATTAAATCTGTAAAGATAATTTTTTTATAAGAATACATCTAAAATATTAAAATATATTCTATTTTGATAAAATCAATGATAAATATACTTTCGTCTAGCTATATATATATATATATATATATATATATATATATATATATATATATATATATATATATATATATATATATAACATTCATTTGCCCACAAACTGTGTTTTTCGACTTTAATCATGCTTACGTCGATAAGTTATATTAGTTTTCTATGTGATATAATATATCCAACCTAAAGAAAACATTACCTTGATAGAGCAATATGAAATTTCATTGTTAAATCATTCCCAATTAAAATCAATAAAACTAACTAATAAAAACTATCATAAATATACTTTCCAATCTAATCAATAATCCTAATAAAATTTACAGTATAGGTAAGAGAAACTCAAACGAAGGTGAAAAATAAAAACCTCACAAGAAGGAGAGAAATTTAACTATCACACGAAAGAGAGAAAATTTATTGATGAAATTGAAGTAAAAGGGTCTTTTGCTGGTTGTAACTAGGTCAGTGGCAAATCAAACAATTAAAAAATACAAAAAAAATATAAATACATAATTAGAGTTTATAAAGGAGGTAGACAGAGTTTGATATGTACATGCTTGAAAATTAAATAAGGACATTTAAAAAATAAATTCGAAAAATGAGCTGATACAAATGACTATATATAATTTAGCGAAAGTTGTTCGACCTATAATTAAAATGGCATCCGAATCTTATGAATCTATGAAAATTTACAATGAATTATTTACTTTTAATGAGTAAATTTAAATTAAGTTTTGTATTTTATTCTATTAAATCGATAAAATCTACAATGAATTGGTAAAATTTATAAATAGATAATAAATAAACTCAACGGGAAACTAAAAAGGAAAAATTGGGGTAATGACTATTGTACTTACACAAACCTAGAAAAAATGGTCATTTTTTCGATTATGAGTCACATATGCTATAATGTATGTAGGGATTAATAAGATTTAGCTTACTTTTCAGTTTTGCGTTGAATCATTTTTATAGTTCATGTTGACTCTAATCGATTGATATTTAATCCAACAAAATTTATTACGTAAAAAAAAATAAAGTTGGTGGAAAATATTTAGGTTGAATTCAATTCGGTTTGAGTTAATTCATATTCCAGGCCTCATTTAACTTAATTGTTTCGATATTAGGTAAAATACGGATCTATCTCAGTCGATTCGAATTTCGATCTAAACTATAAAAAAAGAAGAAAGAATCATATTATAATGAAAGCTTAACTTAATGCATGGATGTCAATTAGACATGACAAAAATGATTAAATTTGAATGATCATCCATACCTGATCCAACGACTGAAAAGTTGACCCGAAATTGAAATGAACTAAATATTTTTTGCCAAAATATTTACTCTAACTAAAAAAATTATTAAATCAAACATTAATTAATTTGAAATCAACTCAACTTAAAATCAAATCTAATTAAACCAAAACTGAATATGATCTCGATGATTTGAATGCGATCAAACTAATCTAAGTCAAAACCGATACAAATGATCCATTTGGGAGGTGAATGGTGAATAGGGTAAAAAGGGAGACAAGATTTGTGGGCATGAAAGAAGAAAGGGAAAGGGAAAACGTTAGGAAATGGAGAAGATTGATGCATGAGAAAGAGTAAAAGCCAGCCGCTGACAGCATACACGTGGAAAATTTATCAGTTGGACTTGAAAATCATGCTCATAATTTATGCATGGCACTATGTGCCTCTATGCTTGCTTACATCTCGGCGTGATATCGCATAAATTTTACAAGCGGGTTATCCTTTTTTTAATTAATATATTTTGTTATTAAGGGCCCACTTCGTAAAAAGAAAAGGGGAAAAGGCTTTCCCAAGACACCCTTTTCTATGACTGTTTTACACCACCCCAAAATCCACAGCGTCGGTTGTGGTGTTGTTGTGCGACCTTTTATGTCCTCTCTTCAAGTATATATTAGTTATTTTTCTAGTGTTAGATAAAATTTGAGTTCGGGTTAATTGACATAAAAATTTCGTATTTGTACTCTGTCTAAATTATAGATTCGGACACACTAACTAGACCCGAATTTGAATCCGAATGACAAATGTCCGAGTCCGATGTCCGAATGACAAATTTTCGATGTCCGCACCTCAATGTTCTAATTTTTTATTGAAAAGTTTGTAAATTTTGGACTAGGTTATACCTAAACCCGAATGACCGAATGTTCGAATGCAAATTAGTCACAAAATTCTCATAACTCGAACCCGAACCCGAACCCGAATTGTCAAACCCAAATCCGACCCGATTTTCAATTCCGATATTATTGATTGTCCGAATTTAAAATTCGGACAAAAATTTTATGACCGAACCCGAATTTTTCGGGTCGAATAAATTTGAATAATCGAACAGGACGAATTTTGTCAGCAATACATTTTTTCTTATTACAAACTGTGCAAATCGTTGATTAAAATAACAAATTGACCGAAATATTCATTTTATTAATTAACTCAAGCGTAACACTCGTCTCTTATAAGAGGAATATATTACATCGCCATGACTCCATGATGACGATTTTAAGTCTAAAAGAAGAAATTTTAGTTGCTGGTTACTAAGGTCCAAGTGAAAAATGTGGACTTTGTATTTCTAATTTTGTGTCTTGGATGACGATTTTTTCTTTTTACTTTATCTTCATTTTAATAGAGGACAATTTGGATATAACCCTTGAAAGAAGGGCTACCTTTTAGTTGGATTACTTACCGTGTAAAAAAAAAGTAAAAAAATTGGAGAAATTTTTATTTTTAAAATTTTGAACTCTTTAGAAAATTTTTGCAAGAGTCTATTTATAACTTCATGCAAATGAAATTTAAATTTCATCAAAATTATAAAAATAAGCATTTTCAACAAAAGTCCCAAAGTATATGAATCTTACATATTCTACCCCATTTTTTGTTAGAATTACAAAATCTAAAAAGTTTGTGTCAAAGTTGTAAAGATTAAAATTAGGGAAGGCACTAAAAAAATCAAGGGTGAATACCTTAAGGTACTAAAAAATAATGTAAATATCTTAATCCTTAAAAATCAATGTCACAAACCCGAGGTTACTAAAAAGGTCAATTGCCAACCCAATCCCAAAATACATGTCATGTTAAAAAAAAAACCTAATTTTATTATGTCCTTGGTTCGGACCAGTGGATTGCACTGGATAGAGCGAAAACCGAATAAGAAAAATTCATAAATCGAGGATCAAACAAAATTCATATGGTCCGATCTGTTTGAGTCTATGCTAGTCTTTAGTCCAGATCGATTTCGGACTAATTAGATCGAATAATACACAACCCTATCTAAAATAAAATAAAAGCCCTTGAATTCTAACTCCACTAAATTAACAAGAATGTTCTTTTCACTACTAATGAAAGGAAATTTTCTGAGTGCCACATCACATTGTAGAACATAACCTAATGGATTACTTCCTCTTACAACCCCTCTTCCTTAGCCCTTTTGATATCCTTAGGATAGTATTTTGCATCTATAAGTTCCTTAAATTAAACCCACCTTAAACTTACTTCTTCTTCGTGAGGCTTAATAGTCTCCAAATTAAATGAAGAGTTGGCCAAGTTGGGGTTGATGACAATGGAGAGGCATTAAGCATAACGAAAATTGAATTTTAGCCTCGAGACTATAGATGTATTTCCAGTATCCTTGATGCCGAAAAAAAAAGAGTGAGTGCAAGCTCTTCTTCGAGGAAATATTTAGACTCGGTAAATCAATTAGCTATGTAATTTCAAATAAATTTACTTTTTGTTTATCTTGTTTCCATCCTCTATTAATCAATTTTTGTGTTTTCCTTTTTTTCTCTACTTTTATGTGTAGATTAAGGTGAATCATCCGATCTTCCTATTGCAAAAGAAGGTAAACATGGTTACTACTTACTGATGTTGATATGGAGGCTTTTATGAAAAATTTAAGAATTGTTTTTTTAGAAATTTTTTTATTTCGGTTTGTTACAATGACAAAATATTAGAAAACATTATAGTTGTGAGTATAAGTAATTTCAAAATTTAGCTCATTTAGAGAAGGATATGTTTTTTAATTTTTATTGATAATATTCAAAATTAATGAAAAAAATATATTTTGCACATTTACAAAGAGTGTATAGTTAATTATTCATTACATATTGCATAGAGTAATAGGTTATTTTTTCAATAAGAAAATACGAATAAAATAGAAAGGAAGATATTTTTTTTTTTGAAAGGAGAAAGGAAGATATTGACAAAGAGAGATTATTTTTCTTTATTAAAAAATTAAAAAATGATATTAGGTTATCTTATTTTCAAAATTAATTTTAGCCTAAATAATAAATATAAAATTGATTTCATCAGATAAATAGTAATAAATAAAAGTAAACAAAATCAGTGTAGCCTAAAAAGGTCAAAACGGAGGGCTCTCTCCGATCAGTTTCTCGACATTGACGCATACTTTTCGATGTTGACCTCTTTCTGGCTGTCTATTGTTGAAATCCCTAAATTCCTGAATCCTCTCTCTCTCGCAGTCGAACCCCCCGCCCCCTTTTCGGTCTCATTCGCTGATTTCTCACCGGCGCCACTGCACAACCACAGCCCACAGTCGCCGCACAAACCCTAAATCCCTAATTTGTTGAGGTAATGTTACTTGATTTTTTCTTCACTTGAAAATTAGTGTTATAATCAGTCGTAATGTTATAATTGGGTCATTCTAATTGCCAAGATCTGCACAAGGGGACTCTCTTTAGCTCTGCGAGACCTCAAATTTTGTATATTTAGTTTTCATTTGTATTTTTTTTTTTTAATTTGGTGATGGTGATTCTAGTAATTTAGTACATTTGTTTAATTGGGTGATTTTAGCAGTATTTGTATTCGTTATGTACGTGTTAATGTTTAATTGCGTAGTGAGAGTTGAATTTGATAGATTCGGTAATTCGAAATTGAATTCGGGTGTTTTAGGTATGGAATTTGGAAGAATTTTGTAACTTGATTTTGCATTAGGGGAGATGAAAACTAGTTTGACAAGTTTAGCCAAAATTATTTGAATAATTGAATTATGACATTACTTGGTGTTTAAATATTTTGAGAAATTATTGACTGTGAGGATGATCTATATCAAAGTGTAACTAACGATCATTACATGAGTTGCTTTTAAAACATGGAATTAGTATATGAAATTTGAGAATTTGCTTGAATTATGTTTATGTATATTAGAGATTGGAGTTGAATTTGAGAATCAAAGTTGGAAACTTGAAAATGGAATTCGTTTAGTTGGGCGTTGTAATGTGTTTGTGAATTATAGGATGTGAAAACTAGTTAGACATGTTATGTCGAAATGAATTGGAGTTTTATATTACCGTTTTAATCAGTCAGAAAGCATTGGGCTAATTGTGAATTATTTCAAGTTTAAAGTGGAGAAATATTTCAAAAAGCTACTGGCCAATCAAACTGTTTATTTCATCGAATGTTTTCCACTAGACATAAATTTTATTTTCATAATTACTGTTGTATTTTATACTGTATGTTGATGTTACCAACCCCACTTGAAATATTGCAATGTACTACTGCTTACTGATATGAATCTAACCCCGCCTGCCCTTTCTTTTTTTTGCTTCCAATTTCAGGAACACAATTCGAAGCCTTTGGACATAAGGATAAGCAAGAACATTGAGAAAAAGGGGATAAAAGGAAAAACAAAAGGAAAAATGGGGCTCTTTAGTTTTGCCTTCGCTGGCGGTAGTCTAATCTTGATCGGTGCTTGGGAGTCTCTTTCCTCATCCCCCTCTCCTCCGCCTTCTGTTCAACCCAAAACCCCTACAACATTCCCTCCACCTGCTCAGAGAACGCTGCGTTTCTCAACAGTAACCCTGATTTCCACTGCTTCTCTCTCTCTCCTCTTCATCTTTGATGCTTTTCTTTCTTTCATCAATGCTGTTGGATCCGAAGACAAAATGGGTTCTGCTTTGCAGCTTCAGGTAATTGCAGTAGCTGCTCTTTTCTTCCTGTTCTCCATTCTGGGTCTTCTTAGCAAGTTGTCAAAATCTCTCTCCTTCCCTTTCCACTTACTCGATTTAATCCTGTTCTTTGGTTTCATCGAAGAATTCCTCTTATATTACTTCCACCTGAAGGACCCTAATGGGATTGAGAATCGGTACTATAGTCTAATGCTTGTGCCTATATCAATTTGTATTGTTTCAACCATGATTGAAGTTAAAAATCCCAATTCCAATATACCCAGGTTGGCTCGTGGGCTAGGGTTAATTTTGCAGGGAACGTGGTTTGTTCAAATGGGTTTATCGCTTTTCACTGATTTCATTGCTCATAACTGCACCTTGCACCATAAGAGCAGAGGGAATTACACCATCAAATGCAATGGTCACATGGACTCTCACCGCGGTGGGGCTATTGCAGTGCTTTCGTTCAATTGTTATCTTGCCCTACTCGTGGCTCTAATTAGTGCGGTTTATTCAGTTGTTGGTAGAAGGTATGTGGATGTTGGTGATTATAGGAGTTATAGGCCCCTTGGTGGGAAGGTGCAAGGGGTGGAGAGTCAGGGTAAGTTCACCTTGGATTCAGATTCTGAGGATGGTGAGATCGATGAGATTAAACTGGAAGATGGCAGCGTAGATGTTTCGAGAGAAGAGAATGGTGCTATCGAGTTGGCCGTCAATGGGCATGTTGGTGTTCATCGGTGAAGTGTGGTACTTGCTGTTCTTTGCTATGTACTGTGAGTGTATGTAGATGTGTCACAAAGGAAGAATTTATATAATTATCATCACATTGGGAATGGTCAAAAGTAATCTGGCTCCCTCTCTTGATTGAGTTTCCATTCTCATGAATGAAGCTTGTGATTTATTTATTTATTGATTTATTTATTTTGGTTCTTGATCTTAAATTTCGACTCATCTTCAATATTGGGTTGTTGGTGGTGGTGATAGTGGTGCCATGGTTGTGTATGACATAAACAAGTCAATTCTTAAGTTTCTTAGTAGCCTACCACAGCTCATCATACAATTATTTGAGTTTTTTTCCTTTTTTGTGTACAGATATAGTTCATTTGATGCATATATATCTTATTCCCAAGTAACCTAGTACCCTTCAAAAAAAAAAAAAAAGTAACCTAGTAAGATTGTGCCCACTTTTTTGTAAGGCGTGGCTTCAAATTTACTGCATTGCTCTCAATCTTGATTTCTTTCTTATGAGCTTGACCACCAATGGGATGGTCTAGTGGGAGACCATTTACCCTTCAACAAAAAAGTGTGAATTTTGAATCTCATTAGGGGGCGAGAGAGTTTTCCATCGTCTTGTTCTTCTTTTCCTTTGGTATTTTTTGGTATTCTTCTCTCACCTAATCTATTGTACGAGATATGCACCTTGAGGTGGACTTATTTATTTTTCGCGACAAAGAAAACGTGAGATGGGCTTAAATTGGGTTGTCCATATGCTGTTCCACATTTAAAGGGTGTTGTTGAACATATCTAATCCATGTACCACATTAAAATACAGCAATCAAAACATTTTTGCTGATCCTACTAGGCAAAATTTTTAACCTACTTTGGAACCTATGTTTTTCTTAGTTCTTTTTGCTTTTAATCAAAGTTCATGCTAACCATTATGCATTAATTATGTTATCAATAGTATTATTAATATTTTAGTGACTTTTAGGCTCTATTTGATTTGAAGAAAATAAGTTGGAAAGAAAATTTAAATGGAAAAAAAGTAATGAGGAAAAATGATTTTTTTTCTTGTGTTTGGTTCAAGGAAAAATAGAGGGAAAAAAGTATAATCATTTTCCAACTTCTTACTCATCACTACATTGTGATGGAGATGAGAGAGAAAATACTTAATAAAATTGATTAATTGAGAGGAGAGAGAAAATTCTTAATAACCTTTCTTAATAGAATTCTCTCTCTTTTCTCCATTTCTCTCTCTTTGTGAATTTTTTCTTCCATTTTCCTCTCAATTTTGGAAGGAAAATATCATTGACCAAATTGATAAAATTTTCCATGAGTTTTTCCATCAAATTTTTTCTCTCCTTTTTTCTTCAATTCAAACAAGAGAAAGAAATTCATTTTCCACATTTTTTTCTTTCCTTCTAATTTTCTTAGAATCAAATAGAGCCTTAAGGTGTGTTTTGGTAGGGAAAAATATTTTCAAAAAATGTTTTCTTATTGAAAATGTTTTTCTAGTGAAAATGATTTGCCAACTTATATTTTTCATTGTTGGATAGAAAGAAAAACAAGTTTTTGAAAAATTACCCCTAAAACCTCGCAAATTTTTATATCCACCTGAAAGCTTATACTTTCGGGTGCCACATCATGCTTGACCCATAAAATCTCCCTATTTTCATTTTTACCCAACCATTTATTGACATCCGTCATGAGAGTATAAACTTTCAAGTGTATAATAGATGTGTTGCCTAAAACCAAAGTTAACACTTGTCAACTAACTTTTTCTTGTGTTTTGATTATATCGTGAAAAAATCATAGCAGTGTTCAAATAATATCGAATATAGACACCATTTAGGCTTTTAACAAAGCATTTTAGCTGAATAATTTACTGAATTATTTTAACAGTAATAAATATCAACTTAATTGTTATGTTGGTAATAAATGTTGACAAAATAAAATAATTTTGACATCAAATTTCATATTTGAGCTTCTTTTGATCTTACCTATCAAATGATCAAGTTTCAATCTACATCGTTAAATGTCAATTGAATTATTTTAGTGTCATGAAAGTCGATTGAATTGATTTGATGATGATAAATGTTGACCAAAATGAAGAAATATTGACGTGGAATTTTAGAGTTAAAATTTTTCTTAATGTTTCCCATCATATAGTCAAGTTTTGATTCGTAAAATTAGCTTCTTTCCTTTTTTTTAATTAAAAAATATTTTCCCCATGCAAGTGAAAATGATTTGAACTAGATGCTTTTTAATTGAACTCTTTTGTTGATTTATATTGCAAATCGGGAATGGTAAATAAAATGCAGAGCGTGGAGTGTGATGCAACTTTGGGGGCTTTATGCCCACCACTTATTGCTCTACGATTGATGGCTTATGCATGGATAATGTAGAAAGGGCCATGGCTATATTCAATGCGGCCGATTTTATTTTCGATTATTAATAAATTTTTAAAAAGCTAATAAAATTATACAAATAATATTATCGATCTCGATGATTACCGTTAACAAATCTAATACCTCTATGCCTAAAATAAACAAGACAACCACCCAAAACACCACTAAAACTAACGATGTCCTTTATAATACATTACTCAAAAGTTTATCCTAAGAGGGCTCATAATACAATTATTAATGGATTGTGGCAAATGGTTTGGCTATCTAATGCAAATAACTTGGTGGATAATGCCATAACTAGAGGATGTCTTTATGATATTTTCACTTAATGCACTAACCGATCGATATCGTAAAGAGTTGAAGTAGGACATTACAATTAAATTTATCGTTATAGGTAGATGTCGACTAGTTGAATAAAGAATATGTTTTTAACCATCAAAGTTAAAATTTGTAAAGTAACGGTAACATAATTTAAACCAATTAATAGAGATTTATATGAGTACCGATAATATCTAATAAATTTTTTACGATTTACTATATTTTTTTTTATGATTAAGAGAAAACATCGTATTTACACTGGTATTAGCTAGCCCCGAAATTGTACTTGTGTTTCTAGGCATTTTAATAGCATGTGAAGCAATGGTCTAATTAGGAAAGTAGTGTTGTAGCATGTGAAGCAATGGTGCCCTAATGGTTATAGCATGGCTTGTCAAATTGTTCGTTGGAGGTTCACTAAACCTTACAAATACGGGTTTCATGCATTCATTTCTTTTTTCTTTTTCTTTTATTTTTTCTATTTTATTTTTTTTGTTTGCTTTCCCCTATAATAAGGCTAAGCTATCTTTTGTTTTATTCAATTTTGTAAATTAATCGGACTGTAAATTAATGAGTAAGTCAAGTCCAATTTATTTATTAAACAATAGATCGGTTGATATCTCTTTACTTACCATTCGGTGTGTTTGAGGTTCAAGTTTTGAATGATTCGAATTCTTAATTTTGAGGACGAGAGGAGTGGAAGGGATGGCTTGGGTGCCCCTAGACTGCTGGTCAATTCAGATGCCATATCATTCTTTCCTCCTTTTTTTCAAAATTTATTTTTTCTTTTTTGGTGTGAGGTCCATGACTGATAACAGCATATCAAAATCAAGCAGTGAAATTGGCACAAAAAGTAGAGTGCATTAGCCATAGAGTGTATCTTCTTCAGCATCTCAGAAAGTTCTCTGAAAGACTTTTTAGAGAAAGTGAGCATTCAATAATCAATACCAGTATCTTCTCACTCGGCATTTAATAATAATAATAATAATAATAATAATAATAATAATAATAATAATAATAATAATAATGTAATTAGAGCATCAGATTTATACAAGATTTGACCCACTAATTATGCATCTGCTGTGTACACTTTTAGATTCATTCATGTGATGCGAGCAAGGAAAATCATTGTTAGGGAAATAATTGAGCAAACACTCAGTCAAGTTAATACTCATGATGAGAGCTGGTAGAAGATTCAAAAGACTCTTTTGTTACTCCCACGATGAAGTGAACAATTACCTCGACAAGTTTTCAAGATCGTAAAATTGACTAGATTTGATGTCATTCGCGATTCGAAGAATATTGCTATCGGACTTACTCCTTCAAAACAAATTCGCAATAAAAAGAGCTTGTATAACTTTTCAACGTTTGGTGACTTAGAATAAAATTTCGTTCCGATAGTTGTTTCAGATTTGGATGTTTAGTAACTGATCTATATTGTCTAATGACTATGATTTTAGTAAGCAACGGTATCTTATTTCTATTTTAGCCACCTAATTAGACGAGTGAACAATTATTGTACTCTTTTAACTCATTTATCAATCATAACTAATTCTAAGACAAATATAGAAAGTAGGTAAATAAAAAAAGAATAATTTATTGAGTCATTAATTTAATTAATCCGCTAATCTATTTTATTTCTCTAATTCTGTTATTTCGAAGAAGAGAACAGTGAAACATACCTCATTCCAAAATGATCCGTTGTAGCTTCTTCAAGACCAGAGTAGGCTATCACATGGAGCACTGGTCAGGCATGTGACTAAAAAACACACCCATTGGTACTAAACAACCAAAGGATGGCATACTACTTATTAATGGTAAATGTTTCTAAGTGGGCCAAAGAATTCCCCGTTAGCAGTCACGGATTTATAAATTTTATCTCAAGGATATGTGTAATATTTTAATTTTTTTTAAATAACATGTCTCATAAATAATTTTAAATAATTTTTTAACTTTATAATTATTCGGGATACTGTTTAAATCGGGAACCTTAGATCGAGCCCCGCTTGCCATGCATATATAGTTTAGTTTATTCAATAGTAGGCATAATTAGCTGTAGCTAACCCCAAGCAGACATAAAACAGTTCTATTTATTCGATGTGGGGAAACATAAAGATAGGCGAGAAAAATAAGTGATTAGTATGCATGGGAGGCAATATTAATGAAGCATCATGCATTTGTTCACAAGATGGTAGCTATAACTTATGATGTATGCATTATTGGTGGGGAAGAGATCTAAAGCAGCCTGTGCATTGGAGATTTTTGTTGATTATTAATATATGGCACCTTTGGTTGATTTTATATTAGGAAAAATGTTTTTAAAATATAAATTTTAATAATAAACTGCTACACGATAGTTACAATGAAAATAGTGTACAAACAATTGTGAATCTAAAAGTCACATAAAAATGACATTGAACTTTCAAATAACTGATATAAATTTTGTTAAAGTTTGGCTTTAAAATAATAATAATTTTTCGTGAATAGTTTTCAATGACTCTGCATTTTTGTTTTTGATAGAGAACTTCATAATATGTGTTATAGTGATTTGAAAATTGATTTTTATTCAGTATATTTAGGCACACCAATTAATCACAACTTTTACATGAAAAGAGACTAATTAATACTCCCATCAAAAGGTAAAGAAAATACTTATACATAGATATGTTTTATTGGTAAGTAAATTCAAGTTTTTTTTCTTTTTTGATCGAGAAAGTAGGGGGTATATTACTCATATAAATGAATCGAACTACAACGGTCCTGAGCGGCTAGATTGAGAACACAATCGGGCCAATTATCAAGTCAAACTCCAACACTCGAGTTGTAAGGTTGAAAATAAGTTACATACTGTGCTAATTTATTCTCCTCCCTCTTCGTAAAATTTAGAATACAATTGTTAAATATGAGCAATTATAAGGCTTAACTCTGATTTGAGATGGACGTTATTCCTCTTCAATTTGGTGATAAGTGCCAGGCAATTTCCCTCCAGCTCTACGCTCAGCCAAATCTCGTGAACCGCAAACCTGCACGCACGAGCTTCTTCCACTTCAGGCCCCAGGAAGCCACTGCCTTGCGCCATCCCGACCCATTTTACCTCACCAGCAGAATCTCGGACAACCGAGCCCCATCCGTGTCCAAAGTCACCCAATTTTGCTGCATCAAAATTCACTTTCACGACCCCAACTCCTGGTGATCGCCACACGCCATTAAGTTGCTCCTCAATGGTCTCCAAACACTTCTGAGCATCATGATAATAGGCTGCTAAAATGATTTACTGATTTCTTTTAAAGCTTTCAAAAAAGCTAAATGATTTTTAATTTTTTTCGTTTTATATGTATTATTCTTGCTACAATGGTACAAGTAGCTGTATTTAAATAAAACTTAAAAAATTTTACGAGCAATTGGTTGTCTAGTGTTTAGCAAGAATTATCATAAATATATAATTGCTACTTATTGAGGATTTTTGCTCGATACTTTCAAAATTTCTGATAGATATAGAAGCTTCACTTTGAAGGGAAATGTTACTAGGTAGTTGTTGGACTACCTAATAAAGTATATATCGTACAATATATTATATTTTACGGTCACATGTCTAACAGTGTCGTTTTTTTTAAAAATAAAAAATTAGGAGGAGGATTTAGAAAATATAACCAAAAAAAGAAGAAATTCAAGTATATCTTATGATGGACTTTTCACTTACGGAAGGCTCATGGTAGTAGTTAGATTGTAATTCTTGTAATACGATATATATCGATAAATATTGGATAGAAGAGGGTATAAGATTTTTTTTTAAAAAAAAAAAACAAGAAGCTCTAGTTTATGGAAATACATTGTTAGATAGTTCAAGTATACCTTAATGAAGAGAAACCCCATCTATGAAACCAAAACTTAGAATAATTGCCTTAATTTCGTACGAGTTAAATTTGCTGCACTTCACATATCCCCCTAAAAAGGGGAAAAGAATAGTCTCGGATTTGTATATTTTGGTCTCCCGATCCTTCTGACTTGATGCCTTGTCAAAGTTTGGCTCTATTTATTCTACTACTCCTATTTTATTATTGAAATAATTCAATTAATCTATTCCTTAAATAGTAAAAGTCAAAAACAAAGACAATTAGATTTTGTGTGAGATTCTCTTATTTAAGAACAATTTAATTCAACATATTAATACTTTATAGAAATATCAATTCAGATCATTTCAATTTTGTATAAGTTTTTTAACGTATTAAATTTTTTATTTTTTTAGTCAGTTTTTTCAACATAAGATTTCGAGTGGGATTGCTAAAACTTTTTGGATTTGTAATCCACAATTGTCTTGGACTTTACTGCCTCCCTTGGAGGAAAAGGAAGGATACAAAGGGAGCCCAAAAGGGGCCCAAAAAAAGGCTACCTCCTAAAATCAACAAGGATTACACATACCTGATCTTCACCATAAATGATATCATAAAAAAAAAAAAATTAAATATTAAATTTCAGACAATTCGATCTCTGACAACTTGAACTGAATAATTAACAGTTCATAGAAGCATATATCAACATGTTCTCTTAGTTGTCTCTGTCTCTCTCTCTCTCTCTGTCTCTTGCTTCCATACTTAATTTAGCTTCTTCCCTCCCCTTTCCCTTCTCTTCTATCATGTTAGTCTCTGACTTCACTCTCTGCACACCTTCTTATGAAATTCCTCTGATCCACATTTCAATGCCCTAAATACACTTACACTTCCCCTTCAATCCAAATCTTGCAGTTTAAGACATTTTCCCACCTGGGCACTTCAAAAACACACACAAATGCCACTGTTAGTATACATCTAGGCACCTAGACCCTCCTTTTCTCCTCTTTTGGCGACTATGTGCTCTTTCTGGTAGTCACCCAGTGAGACTGTCTACATCTAAATCTCCTCGTACTGCCACACTGAGAGGTAGTCATATCGGTTGTTGTAACCGGACCATTTCTCGATCCTCATTGTGCTTGATCTGGGTACCCCATGGCTCCAAACACCGTGACAGTTACAGTGGAGAAACCAAGTGGGTTCACATTATTACAGCTAAATGGGGCAAGAACAGGGGAGAAGGACAAGACAGTTAGCACAAGGCAATTCACTTGGGTTCTTCTCCTGAAGGCCCAAAAGGCCATCAATGCCATAACATGGCTAACCATGGCTTCCAAGGCCAAACTCGCGGCCATCAAGAAGCGAGTCACGATGTCCGAAATCAGTGAAGAAGAGGGCAGGAGCAGAGGGAAGTTGTACAGATTCATCAGGGCATGCTTGTTAATCTCAATCTTAGGGCTAATCATAGAGATAATAGCCCACTTAAACAGATGGGATTTGAGCCTAATTCAGTACCCTTGGGAGGTTAACGACCTCTTGCAATGGTCATATATGGCTTGGTTATCTTTCAGGGCAGATTATGCTGCTCCTTTGGTGGTTTTCCTCTCAAAATTCTGCATTGTTCTTTTCCTGATTCAATCTTTCGATCGCTTGATTCTCTGCCTCGGTTGTTTCTGGATGAAGTACAAGAAATTGAAGCCTAAGGTTGATGATGATGGCTTTGATGCTGAGGATTCTTCTACTTTCCCAAAGATTCTTGTTCAGATTCCCATGTGTAATGAGAGAGAGGTAACTAATCACCCTACCCTACTCTGTTTCCAATTAAGAAAATTTTCTTTAGCACTGGTAAAATTTTATCCAAGATAATTATTAATTTTATCCAATTTAAAATTAGATTCGATTGATTAAATACATTTTTTTTTCTCAAAAGTTAAATTTAGATAATGAGTTATTAAGT
This sequence comes from Talinum fruticosum, assembly GCA_021018815.1. Taxonomy (NCBI): domain Eukaryota; kingdom Viridiplantae; phylum Streptophyta; class Magnoliopsida; order Caryophyllales; family Talinaceae; genus Talinum; species Talinum fruticosum. The sequence continues at coordinate 894,606 of JAITYX010000094.1, read as the reverse complement.
TTAAATATAATTATGATCGAATTTGAGTTCAAAAAAATATCATAAAAGATCATTATTTATGTACGATTTAAATATTTGTCCTTTTAGTGAAGAAAACTGTAGGAAATAAGCCATGTGTTGTCCAAATATCATAAGCTTCAAGAAAAGAGCCCTACATAAGTTTTCTTTTTCTTTGAGTGTGGGTTCTATGTAGTGATTTTTTTGTATCTTACAAGTCACAGTGTAGTCTCTTACAATAACCGATGGTTAGCTCTCTAAAATATTAGCAAAATTATGAATAATATAGAAAAAAAATCGTGATGCGAGAGCTCTATTTCTTTATGAACGATAATAACTCGACCTTATAAACACAAACTTAAAGATAAAAAAAAAAAAAGAAAAACCTAATGTATAGAAAATAAAAAAATATGGTAGGATCACTAAAATAAATAATTGATGTATAAGAGGATGTATCTACCATTCATAATCTATCACCCATCTTATTTTATTCTAGTATCTTATTCAAGGGTGTCGGTGGTGCATGATTAGTGCCGGATTATTATTTAAATAACAGGATTACACTTGAATTAAGTTGGACTAAACACCGTCCAAAAAAGAGACAAAAAACAATAAAAAATTGAAAAAGATCAGTGACCAGCTTGCACTATTTAACATTTAAAAAAACATTTAATTTAAATATGTGGTCTCAGGTGCATTTCTTGGAGATCCGTAAGCATAGCTGATTAATTCATTAATTACTACACTAATACTCAAGCTTCTTCTCTAGTCAACGCCTATATGCTCAAATTAGTTCCCACGTTTCTTTTTTTTCCTTTTTTTTTCCGGTTTTTTAGGTTTCTTTTTGGGGAGGGGAGGTAATGTTTGATTAATAATCTCAAATTTGTTCTAGCAATTGTCATAACATATCAATGACGATTCAGTTTAATGGTTAACATTAAGAATCTGTTGAATAGTTAATCAAAATTGGTGAATTTGACTAGTGTCCCACATGGATAGATTACTAAAGCTTCTAACTTTTGAAGGAAATAAATAAGTAGCTCTTAGTTTATGTCCCACATGGAGAGAATATAATATTCTCTCGCTCTTTATTAATTGAAGAGTAATGTGAGCTTATAAATACATAAGCTATAGAGTGGGGTAATATGTGCTTGCATTAAGGTTCAATGCGAAGCATTGAACCGCACACGTGCGCGCGACGTGGGCTCTAGGGCGCTTTTGGCGCTTATTAGGCGCACTTGGAGCTCGGAGCGCAGGAGCGGATAATACAATTTCCTACTTATTTTAATTTTATATCCAAATACGATTGGGACGAGTTAGGGATTGATTATAAATTAGAATCAATCCAGGAGTTTTGTTGTATCCTCGAAGACACGATTTGCATAAGGGCGCGAATCTTGTCTTAAAGAAAGTGATCCTATTCACGCCTCAAAACTATAATCAATCCCATATATTCCTAACAGAATCGACACAGCTTTAATTTCCACCGCCTGTCATATTGTAATGAGTATATTACATTGTTGTTTGTGTCTCATGGAGATTTTTTTTTAAAAGAAGCTAAAATATGAGGGTGGAATGTGAATAACGAGTGTATATCCGGGAGTTTTGTTGTATCCCGAAGACACGATTTGCATAAGGGCGCGAATCTTGTCTTAAAGAAAGTGATCCTATTCACGCCTCAAAACTATAATCAATCCCATATATTCCTAACGGAATCGACACAGTTTAATTTCCACCGCCTGTCATATTGTAATGAGTATATTACATTGTTGTTTGTGTCTCATGGAGATCTTTTTTTAAAAGAAGCTAAAATATGAGGGTGGAATGTGAATAACAGGTGTATATCCGGGAGTTTTGTTGTATCCTCGAAGACACGATTTGCATAAGGGCGCGAATCTTGTCTTAAAGAAAGTGATCCTATTCACGCCTCAAAACTATAATCAATCCCATATATTCCTAACAGAATCGACACGGTTTAATTTCCACCGCTCTGTCATATTGTAATGAGTATATTACATTGTTGTTTGTGTCTCATGGAGATTTTTTTTTAAAAGAAGCTAAAATATGAGGGTGGAATGTGAATAACAGTGTATATCCAGGAGTTTTGTTGTATCCTGAAGACACGATTTGCATAAGGGCGCGAATCTTGTCTTAAAGAAAGTGATCCTATTCACGCCTCAAAACTATAATCAATCCCATATATTCCTAACAGAATCGACACAGTTTAATTTCCACCGCCTTGTCATATTGTAATGAGTATATTACATTGTTGTTTGTGTCTCATGGAGATTTTTTTTTAAAAGAAGCTAAAATATGAGGGTGGAATGTGAATAACAGGTGTATATCCAGGAGTTTTGTTGTATCCTGAAGACACGATTTGCATAAGGGCGCGAATCTTGTCTTAAAGAAAGTGATCCTATTCACGCCTCAAAACTATAATCAATCCCATATATTCCTAACAGAATCGACACAGTTTAATTTCCACCGCCTGTCATATTGTAATGAGTATATTACATTGTTGTTTGTGTCTCATGGAGATTTTTTTTTTTAAAAGAAGCTAAAATATGAGGGTGGAATGTGAATAACAGGTGTATGAGCAATCAATTGGGGCAGCCTGCCAGCTTGATTGGCCAAGGGACAGATTGCTAATCCAAGTGTTAGATGATTCAGATGATGAGAATTTGCAGTTTCTGATTAAGGATGAAGTTTACTCGTGGAGTGAGAAAGGGGTTAACATCATCTACAGACACAGATACATCAGAACTGGTTACAAAGCTGGCAATCTCAAATCTGCAATGGCCTGTGATTATGTAAAAGATTACGAGTTCGTCGCTATTTTCGATGCTGATTTCCAGCCTAATCCTGATTTTCTCAAGCAAACTATCCCCCACTTCAAGGTATTACTTCAATATCTCTCTGAACTTGACCCAAACTATTCCATCAAACCTGACTAACTTAGCATGACACAGCCCGAACCTGACCCAAACGACCAAGTGCCAGGGTCAATCTGATTAATGATCACTCGTTTTGAGCAAACTGTAGTGAATAGACTAAACTGTTGTGTTATGTTACTTGCACTCTGCACTTTGCTTTAAGTTGTCAGACACTTGACACTTGAATCTAGGTATGGACATTCGACCTGTGATTTTAGACCAAAACCGTACAATTTTTTCAAAAACTTGTCGAGTCCGACACAACACTCGTATCAGGCACTTACACTGCAACATGAGAGGATGACCGGCCTGAGTCTATGTGACCTTGTAGCAGTGACATGTGACTAACTGATGAATTTGCTGCAGGGAAATCCTGAGCTTGGGCTTGTCCAAGCCCGGTGGTCCTTTGTCAACAAGGATGAAAACCTCCTCACAAGGCTTCAAAATATCAACCTTTGCTTCCATTTTGAGGTGGAGCAACAGGTGAATGGTTGGTTCCTCAACTTCTTTGGGTTCAATGGAACAGCTGGGGTTTGGAGGATCAAGGCTTTGGAAGACTCAGGAGGCTGGCTCGAAAGAACAACGGTAGAGGACATGGACATAGCAGTCCGAGCCCATTTGCATGGGTGGAAGTTCATCTTCCTCAATGATGTTAGGGTGCTCTGCGAGTTACCCGAGTCCTATGAAGCATACAAGAAGCAACAACACCGGTGGCATTCCGGCCCCATGCAACTCTTTAGACTATGCCTCCCTCAAGTTTTGACTTCTAAGGTAACATTCATCACCTATGTTTTATTCAGAGCAAAAATATTTATCCAACTACTTCGAACATTTGATATGAAAAAGGACTCATAACTGACAATTATTTTTCTATGTTATATTGCAGATATCATCATGGAAGAAGGCAAATTTGATCTTCCTCTTTTTCCTTCTAAGAAAGCTCATTCTGCCCTTTTATTCCTTCACTTTGTTCTGCATCATACTCCCTCTAACCATGTTTATTCCTGAGGCAGAATTACCCAACTGGGTAATCTGCTATGTCCCGGTTTTCCTCTCATTCTTAAACATCCTACCAGCCCCAAAATCTTTCCCCTTCTTAGTCCCTTACCTCCTCTTCGAGAACACAATGTCAGTCACAAAATTCAATGCCATGATATCCGGGCTCTTCCAGTTAGGCAGCGCATATGAATGGGTGGTGACCAAGAAGACTGGGAGAGCATCAGAATCCGATCTCTTGGCCGTGGCTGAGAGAGAATCCAAAGCCTTGAATCAAGAGAAGATTCAGAGGAGGGCGTCAGAGTCCGGCCTAGAAGTCTTGGCTAAGGTTCAAAAACAAGAGGCAATGACAACTTTGGGGAGTAGTACTAATAAGAGGAAGAAGAGGAATAGTCTTTATAGGAAGGAACTTGCACTTGCATTCCTTTTACTCACTGCAGCTGCAAGGAGTTTGTTGTCAAAACATGGAGTTCACTTCTATTTCTTGCTCTTCCAAGGCATTTCTTTCCTTGTTGTAGGGTTGGATTTGATAGGTGAACAAGTAAATTGAGAAATTAAGACTAAGCAGAGCATGAAAAGTGAATTGAGCCATGTATGAAATATTTGTGTTGGAGGTCCAAATTTGACATCCAACCCTATACTTCTCTCTCTCTTTTCTTTTCTTCTTTTTAAATTGTTAGTTCATAGGAAATCTGTGATTCTTTTACAATTACTATGTGATATTTGCTTGTCAAAATATATAATGAAAATTATTCATGTATACGGTTCGTGTGTCATTCCTTTCCTTATTGTAGGATGTCTATTCTGTACCTCAGAAGACCCAAGAGACCTAAGAGCTATCTCAACAGCAATACTTAGTGATTTTGGTTTGTATACCAAGCTCCGTTCACTAAGCAGTTTCGAATTCAGTTTAATCTTCCTCATTGTCCAAGAAATGGAGGAGATATTGCACAGTCATGAGCTTAACGAGTGGTTCGATATTGTTACGGAATACAGTAAATATGAGGTGTGTGACACCAGAAGAGTATGGAATTTACTACTAGTAGGGGAGGAAGTTGAAGTTTGAAAATACTCTAGGTGTTGGCTTTGTTCAGTAAAATCTCAATCAAAAACTAATTTTCCATCTGCATCATCAACAGGAGAAGTTTTTTTTTTTTTTATTTTTTATGATAGGAAGAGGAAACAACATCCACACCTGATAGGCTGATACACTAGGCACAACATCAATGCTGCTATTTGCTTTCCTGGATTTTTTTGGTTTGGTTTCTGGACTCTAATGAAGTTGCTTCTGTATCATTTTCATTTGACAAAGTAATATTTGGACCCCATGACTGATGATTGGTGATTGCATGGTGAGAAAGATCATGATGGCAGGTTGGTGACTTGGTGTGTTTTGTCTATGTTGCTCTGACGCAGTTGTACCCCCGTTGAGTGTCAAGTGTCCAATATGGTTGTTGTGTCGGACGCAACAATTTTTTGAAAATTTTGTACAATTTTGGTCTAAAATAAATTGTTGTTTGAAAATTTTGTACAATTTTGGTCTAAAATAGATTGTTAAGTGTGCATACCCATGTTCAAGTGTCAAGTGTCCGATACGGATACTTAAGCCAAAATGAAGAGTCCAAGTAACATAGTTTTTGTGGACATTCCATATAATATTTCTAGTCGAAGCATCCTATCTTGCAAGGTAATTATCATATCTTTAAGCCAAAGTTACCCGAGCTCATAATAGAGTAGGGGATAAATTAAGAGTGACTCAGGTGGATGAAGCATGTAGCTTTAGAGGCAATATGGAGAATGGGATGAAAGAGAAATGAGGAAAACAATGAAGAAAATGAACGATAGTCTCTCACATAGGCACATCTAGATCAAGTTCATGGTGATAGACGTGGTAATCAAAACAAGCAATTTGGAGAGCATTGAAGAAACTTCAGATATTGCGAGACTCAATGGAAGCGACCAATATTTTTAGTAGTGCAATTCACCGATATCCTCGATCTGTTCTAAAATATGCTCATAATATGAATCCTCTAACCTTATAGGTTGAACATACTAGCTTGAAAAAGAAAAAGAAAAAAAAACTTAGAACTTCAACCGTTATTTGAACATGAGTGCTGGTGGTTCTCTTATTTAATTTTTAAAGATAAATTTACAAAGCATTTAGTCTACTAATTATAAAAAATATATACAAAAAAAAACTAATTGTAAAAAAAAATAAAATAAATTTTATGAGTAATACTGTAATGAGCTAAAGCTGGTTTGACAAACTCTCATATTATGCTAGCTTAACCAAAGCTCAACTCGTATGCTTAGCGAGCGAAACCCAAGTCTATGGATGTTTGACTTGGCTTACTTCAGTTGAACTCTTTTCACTTCTTTTCAAAGTAAATTATACTATAAATTATAATTTTACTTATAATTTGAGTATTGATATTTTAATTTTCAAATATATTATTAATCTTTGTTGTTTCAAGCTCACGTTAGTGTCCATTAATTTTGGACTCGGCTCAATTGCTCGACTTACCCCTAATTTATAAGAGCGACTCCCTCGTTATTGGACTCCTTGACCTACCTTTGATTTAAACAAACAAGCAAGGCAATCCTTATCTTGGTAGCCTGTACAGACGGACTCCTCCTCAGTAAAGCTGCTTCACTGCTTCAATATTACAATTTCTCTCAACAGGTGCGCATCTCCTCCTCCTCCTCCTCCTCCTCTCTCTCTCTCTCTCTCTCTCTCTCTCTCTCTGTGCTTTTAGTCACAATTACCCCCATCGTTTTCATTTATGGGTAGGCCGTTTCCTGCAATTGAACCTCTGGTTATGTTAAGTAGACCAAAACTAAGAGCTTTTCTGACCCTGAACCTCCAATCTCTCTCTAGAATCCCCAATATATGGTTTTGCTCGTCTGGGTCTGATACGAATTCTTCTTCTACTGATCTTTCTTCAACGGCAAAAGATACTAGAAATGATGGGCATTTCAGTTCTGACACTAATTGGGAAGAATTACTTAAACCATTTGACCTTGAAAATCTTCAGAAATCACTCAATTTTCTTACCCCCTCTAGGCTTTGTATGTTGCTTGAGTTGCCCATTGATGTTCGCACTTCAATGGAGCTTTTTGAATGGGCTGGTACCCAGAGAGCGTATTCGCATTCATTTGATGTGTATTACTTTCTGATTGATAAGCTGGGTTCTGCTTCAGAGTTTAAGGAGATAGATAGGTTATTGTTGCGAATGAAAGATGAAGGGATTGCTTTTAAGGAATCCCTTTTCATGTTAGTTATGAGGTACTATGGGAAGGCTGGGTTGCCTGGGCAGTCCACTAGGTTATTGTTGGATATGAGAAATGTTTATGGTTTTGAGCCGACATTTAAATCTTATAATGTTGTCTTGGAAATTTTGGTGGCTGGGAAGTGTCACCAGGTTGCTCCAAATGTGTTCTATGATATGTTGAATAAGGGTCTTTCCCCGACTGTGTATACGTTTGGTGTTGTAATGAAAGCTCTTTGTAAGGTTAATGATGTGGATACAGCATTGTCGCTTCTTAGGGACATGACTAAATATGGGTGTGTCCCAAATTCAATAATTTATCAGACTCTCATTCATGCTTTGTCTAAGGGTAATAGAATGACTGATGCGTCATCCCTTTTGGAAGAAATGATGTTAATGGGATGCATCCCTGACGTTGAGACTTTCAATGATGTCATACATGGTCTCTGTAAGCTTAGTCGGATTCATGAGGCAGCTAAGTGGATTGATAGGATGCTTGCTCGTGGTTTCACTCCAAATGCAGTAACCTATGGGTTCTTGATGCATGGTCTCTGTAAAGCAAAGCAAGTCAGGGAAGCGACGGCGCTGTTGAGCAAAGTTCCAGAGCCCAATGTTGTATTATTCAATACGTTGATAAATGGGTATGTTATCGCCGGAAATCTTGATGAAGCCAAGAATATTATGCAAGAAAGCATGGTTAGTGCTGGATGTGCACCAGATGTATACACATATAACATACTAATCCACGGTTTGTGCAAGGAGGGTTTTCTGGGTTCTGCATGTGAGTTGGTTGAAGAAATGGAAAGTAAAGGTTGTACACCAAATGTCACTACTTATACAATATTGATTGATGGCTTCTGCAAGAAAGGAAAACTGGATGAAGCGAGTCATATCCTGGATCAGATGTCAACAAAGGGGCTAATGCTAAATACTGTGGGCTACAATTGCTTTATACGTGCTTTTTGCAAGGATGGGAAGATCCAAGAAGCTTTGAGAGTATATGCTGAAATGTCAAGGAAAGGATGTAAGCATGATATATACACATTCAATTCTTTAATATATGGGTTATGCAAAGTGGATAAAATGGAAGAGGCCTTGGGTTTATACAGGGATATGTTGTTGGAAGGAGTGATTGCCAACTCAGTTACATACAATACCCTAATCCTTGCTTATTTGAGCAGAGGTGCAATAGAAGAAGCGCTTAAGCTTGTAAATGATATGTTATTCAGAGGGTTGTTTCCAGATGAAATTACCTACAATGGCTTGATAAAGTCACTTTGTGAGAGTGGAGATGTTGAGAAGGCAATGGGCTTATTTGAAGAAATGATCAAGAAAAGGCTAAATCCTAGCACCTTCACTTGTAATATATTGATCAATGGCTTGTGCCGAACAACAAGAGTACAAAATGCAGTTGAGTTTTTGAGAGATATGATCTATAGGGGTTTAACCCCGACATAGTGACTTACAACATCCTGATAGATGGTTTGTGCAGGATGGGACGCATCCAAGAGGCTGTAAGTCTCTTTGAGCGATTAAAAGATGAAGGGATTAGCCCTGACTCTATCACTTACAACACTTTGATTAACTGGCATTGTAAGCTTAGCATGTCTAATGATGCCTTGATGCTTCTATATAGAGGTCTAGACAATGGCTTTGTCCCCAGCTCTGTTACATGGTTTATATTACTCAAGAATCTTGTAAGAAAGGATAGAAAAAGTTTAGAATCAGTCTTCTAATGATCTGGGGTGTGCTAATGGACTAGAAGGAGACTCTGGTGCTAGTTCCAATACTTGGTAATTGACAACAACAGACCAAAACATACAAATTAGGTCAAATTGGCCTAGCTTGCACAATTCAAAGTTCATAATAGATTCCTGTCCGTATCAGCTTGTTGATGCAAAAGATGATGTTCGAAGGGACGATCGATCAACACATTCTGAGGTAGAAACCATAGTAGCCTGTGTTTGCTTGTGCAAAGATGATATTTGTTACCTTGTAAGGGGTCTAGCCTCCTCTGAAATAGAGGGGACTTCAAATGATTTTTTTAAAAAAATATTCTCAAACATTTTTCAGGGGATTTCAAATTTTTTATTGTTTCTTTTCTCATTGCAACTTTTGTAAGTTTGATCAATGATCGTACTATCTGTGTAATTCTGTGAGATCTGAAGAATTCAGATTTCTCTATTTCTCATCAGAAAAAATAGCTTGGCAAGACTTGAAATGAAAATGGTTATAATGCACAAATGGAATTGTATTGATTTTATTTTATTTAATTTGGTGAAAACAATTAGCCCCTGATATGTTGCCTCATCGCTGCTGTCACTATCATGTTATTTGTACCTTTTAACTGAGTACCATGTGAGCTCGCAGTTAATGGTCGTACAGCGGTGGTGTGAAACAATATGAGCATTTCCCCTTGGATTTCCAAGTGGGTTGCTAATCCAGTTTTTTAAAAAAATATTTTTAAATAAATATACAAGGAAAACATAATATATCAATATATAACGATCAAATGATCGAATTAATAACTAGCATCCTACAAAAGACTATATAATCCAGATTACAAACTACCCACGCAGTCGGCCACATCAAAAGAGGAAGTGAAACAGTTCCAAATATCTTAAAGATGGGGTCTCAAAGCTCCATCGTTACGTTAATATTTATTGATTTCACATCCGCTTTTAAGCCATGAATGAGGTAAGTTGTTAATTCTTATTGGTTCTTTTGCAGAGCTGTGCACCAAGTGGTTAACAACTAAGGGCACACAGAGTATATGGCGGCTTGGGCTACTGCAACCCTTCCTTTAAAGCAACTTCCATCATTGCCTGCTGTTTCTAGAACGTCTGCTGGCATTTGTGACCATCGGAAGTGTTATTTGAAATTATTTTCTTTTCCAATATGGGGAACTTATTCTCCTCTTGTCGCACCAGAGAAATCGAAAGTGATAGCAGGCGTGGTAGATTCAAGGAAAACCTCCATACAATCTCATGTTGGGGTATGGGAAGATCCTGATGATGGAAGTGGAAGTGATTATGATGATGAAGAGCAGGAAGAAGATGAAAATGATCTGGATTTTGAAAGTGACTGGGAAGACGAAAAAGACCTTTCAGTTGCCACCCTCGAGGAAAAACAAACACCTATCAAGTACGAGGATGAACTTGCAAAAGGTCGTGAAACTTGTTCCTTTTATGTTTTTATTCTTATTATATTGCAGTTTGTTTATTGTGTCTTAAGTTAACAAAGTGAAGATTTTGCAATAAGAAGTGAGTGGGCTCCTCTAGTGAGTGTTTCTCTTTCAGGGGGAGGGAGGTTGCCTGGAGTAATCGTGATCCAACAAGGACGAATGCTATAACAGCATATGAAAGAATAATTGAAAAGAAGAGAAAAAGGAGTTGTCTGTATCTTGTTGGTCATTGTCTTATATTTTTCCTAATCCCTTCTGAGAAATTAAAAATACAAGTCTAAAGTGGCTGCTGATAAATATTTATAATGTCAGGGTGTTATGCTATTGACTTAGAGAAAAGTAGTTAGTGGGGCTTTTGTGAACTTGAAAGAGTTCTATATGATTGATCATATGATTCATATCACAGGGAATTCAATTCTGTAAATGATTATGTATTATTCTCGGGAATGTCTGTTAACTTGGGATACAGATTAAGACTTATCAACTGTGTCATTGAGCTGCTGATAAAGGTGTGAGTGACTGCTATGGCTTGCATGAACGAGATTAGAAACCTTAGATGCAAACTATTGTCCAGTCCAAAGCCATGGAGCTCGAATTTTGTTATCAGACACTATCTAGTATGGTCTTATCTGCTCAATTGTAATTCATCTTAGTCCTCAATCAGGACAAGGACATTTACAAGCACAAGCACAATTGTTTCTCTTCATTGTAGTCAGTGTAACTTGGGTTTCATCAAAATATACTGTCACTGGTCGGAATATGTTACTTTAGCACAGATCACTGATGTGTTTATGTAATTACAGCAAACCTAATAAAGCCTGATTGATGAATAAAATCATAAAGTTGTCTGTCTTGGGTCATATCCTTATTTCTGTCTTGTGACCAATCATGCAGAAGGGCTATCAATCCTGAAATTATGCTTGTAGCATATGATTGTTTAAATTTTGTTGATGGAAGTGTAGTAGAGTCAAAATTATAAATGTTATTTTTGTTAATAAAAGTGATGATACTACAAGGGGACATAATGGTAATCAGCAAATTATGTGCTTTGCTACGGGAGCCTCTGCTTCATGCTCCTCATAAACTATGGTGTTATATATTGATTATTGCCAATATGAGTCATATGACTGCACTCCCCATGGTACACTGAACACTGCTGGCTGGACCATCGCTTTTGTCTGACATATGTTTCTTGCATGGTCTTGTTCTGTCTCCTGTTTCTTGTCCATCATGTTTCCAAGATGTCTTTTGTTTCTTCCTGCTCATAACTTCTAAGTATCCATGACATGTCTTATGAAACTTTTTTTTTATTTGTATCTCTTTGAGGTCTGTTCTTTTTGCCAATATCCTACCCACTGTTGTGTTGTCTAACTGCCCTTTCTCCTTTCTTCATCTACTTCTCATCCTTCACCATCCTGTTTTAGTTTATTTAATTATTAGTTATTTTTAAGCTAGGCAGCTAGTACTTAGCCTTTACTGCGTGATATTTTGGTTGGCATTTTTCTGCTTGACCACCGCACCTACCTTGAGTTAGTATCCCAGGCAGCCATACTTGAGTTGTGACGTGGTGGCTTATTAGCCATGGACAGCATTTCAGTCGCCATCTTAGGCCCCCTCCCCACTTTTTCCAATGCCTGCGAGGGAAGAGTAATAGAATATCTTTTGTATTGAGAAGGGAAGTTTGCATGTCAAGTGCCTTACCAATATTGGTGGTGAAATGGAAAAAGAGGGGCTATCCTGATCTCTAATCTCAATTAAAAGTGCAGTAAACACTGAATAAAAGTGGTTTCCATCAATAAAAAATCTGACGTTATCACTTGGGCAGGGGTTTATGGTGGCAAGCATGCTTAGTGCTTCCTGCTGGAACCACATCATGAACTATGGTGCCGTATTCATGATTGTAAAAGGGGCTACAATTCCCATTCTGTGCCAATTGAACTATTGTTTAGAGCCGCCCCCAAAAAAAAAAAAACTGATGCAAAATATGTACTAATAGTTCAGCAAAGTAGTAATATTTCTTCAATTTTTTCGCTAGAGATTTCTTGTTATATTTGCAAATTGAATTTCCACCAATACTGTGATTTGATTTTTGAAAACAAGTGAAGTTTTTATTTACATATTGAATGTGTGAAGTTCTTGTGTTTATTGTTAGCAAATATGACAGTGTTTTCAGTTGGAGAAGCGAGTTCTATGAGCAGCTTTAATTCATGCTTGTACTTGAGTATCTTGCTGGATGAGATTTGTATCATGCATTAGAACAAAGAAACAAGCACTGGCTGTTAATCTGTCCCTGGAGTTTGCTTCTTTGTATTGAAATTTTTCTTCCTTCCAAATTGGTGTCCTTGTCTAGAACAGCAAGAATTGTCAGATTTCTAATATAACTCCCCCCTTTTGTTTTTTGAGGTCCTTTCCATATGTTCAGTACCATGTAGCATCCTGTTTATATTTTGAATTATGACGATAACTCATGCTGCTTCTCTTGAGGTTATATCATGTATAAGTTTTACCGTGCATTTGTTTTTTGAAGCTTTGCTCCCTGTGTTTACAATGAAAATTTTTAATTCTGGCAGAGGTTGAACAGCTTTTAGAACCAGAAGAAAGAGCGATTTTGCAACAAAATGTTGCTCCCAATCTTGAGAAAATATCTACTGTAAGTATTACAAGATTTTGAAAATCTCCCCTCATATGTGCTTTGTATCAAAACATGATGCTTGCTTTGTTGGGTTTCACCGACAAATATGACCAATCTTTTTTGTTTTATGAAGTGTTTAGTTGGTAGCTATTTTCTGACTCACGAACATTCCTTAGGCAAAATGGTGTCCACTTCACACCTTTGCCCTGTCCGGGCAAATTCATTTTCTTGACCAGCTACTTGAAAATGGTGTCAACATTGATTTTCCTGATAAGGTAAGATTTTCCCCAACAGATGTTCTTTTCTCCGATGGACAGAGCTCTAACTTGGGCTGAAAAAATAGTTTTTGTTGGGCAGGATGGTCTTACAGCTCTTCACATCAGTGTGATTGGTAAGAAGGAAGCTGTTATTAGCCATCTATTAAGGAAAGGTGCCAATCCTCATGTTAAGGATAAGGTATACCTGCACCCAATCTATTTTTTCATCATTCAGAACGAACAAAAAATTATATTTCAATGTTGTCATAGGATGGTGTCACTCCACTTCATTATGCAGTTCAAGTTGGCGCCATGCAGACTGTGAAGTTACTGATTAAGTATAACGTCGATGTGAACAGTTCTGACAATGTAAGTTTCAGTATACTTTCCTAATCTTGTTAGTTGTGAACATCGCTAGCTATGGTAATTGTTTTCTTCTTTCATTTATCTGGACAGGAAGGCTGGACCCCCTTGCATGTTGCCATGCAAAGCAGAAATAGAGATATTGCAAAAATCCTGTTAATAAATGGTGCAGATGCAACCAGAAAAAACAAGGTAACGGTCAAACAGTTGTTTCTGGTAGCCAAATATTCAAGGTGTGATTCCATTCTTAGAAAAGCTAGTTTTCTATGGTGCTGAATTTGTCAGGTTTTTCTGTGTGATTGCTTGTTCATTGGTTTACATTCAATGATATTAGTAGTTATTTGTCTAGGCAGGATTCCTAGTATGGTTTTGGATTTTTGGGTTCTAGAAATATATACTCCCTCCGTCCCATTTTGGCTGCTTGTTATAGTATTTATGGATGTCCTAAAATGTTTGCATGATTTCCATTTATAGAAAATAAATTAGGGTCTTTTTCGTTTTTTGCTCTTATGAGTATGGAAACCATTAATGATATAATGTCTCTAATTCCAACACCCCTCCTCTATTTGAGAGATATAATGACTAATTTTTGAACAAGCTAGGGGCATTTCTGTCGATCAGAAATTTGTTGACTAAAATCTTAGTTTATGTATATTGTCAAAGTATGCAAACAAATTGGGATGGAGGGAATACATAATGAGAAACTTGAGCTCAACCTAGCTTGATCATTTGTCTTATCAGCTTTTAGTGATATCTAATTTCATCCTCTTTCGATAATGCCTTTTGTTTTTGGTATTCATTTCCTTGGCCCAATAATAGCTTTGAAGATTCGCATTGAAAATGTTAAATTCAATGCAAAACTGAAGATGCTCCTTCAGCTTTCAGAACTCTGTAATTACCATCTTCTATGAGCGTTCTAGCATTATGTCACCGATAAGATCTGATATGCTTTCTATTTAATTGGATTCAGATTTTTAACCATCATGCTGTCATCATTTTGCTTAACTATTCTTTCTCTTCCGCGTACACTTCCCGCTACCTCCTCCGCCCAAAAAAAAAAGGTAGAAAATAAAAAGGAAATCAACAGGGGAAAAAAAGGAAAAGAAGAAGGTATAGATATGTAAAGTAGAATTGTCTTTTTTTCTTTTAAAAAATGTCTCTAGTGATGCAATTTTGCCTTCTAGTAGAGGTTTGTGAAACCTTCAGTGGTAAGGAAAGCATATTGATGCTGGTGAACTAACATCATTAACTTGTTTCCAGGATGGCAACACTCCTCTCGATCTTAGCTTGGCTTATGGGAAGGATTTCAAATCATATGATCTTGCGAAGTTACTGAAGATTGTACCTGCAAACAGAAATCTTTAGATAGTGCATGGAAGCTGTTCATTGTTGCTGTAGCATACCAGGTTATTAATATTCTTCCAAGTTCCAAGGACATTAAAAATTGATACATGCATATCATAAGAGACTTATATATATGCTCGGATACACTGAGCAAAGTGATACCTTTTCCCCCTCTTTTTTGGCGGCGGGGTTGATGTTCACTAAGAAAAGAGGGTTGAGCCTTCCATAAGCACCCTCTAGGTGACTAGTTGCTGTCAAGCATTGGATCCATTGACATTGACATGATAAATCACTGAATCTGGAACCTGTTAATTATGAGGCAATGTTTGATCTATCAAGCCTAGAGTTTTGTCATTATAGTTAAAGAAAAAAAATTGAGTCATCAAACCAACAAATGCTGTGGAATCTTGCTATGTCCTCTTACTTCCCTGTGGCCGGGGGGCAAGGGTTTAGATCTAGATAGCCTTATTTTCACGATTGAATTGCGGAATTGGACCCTAGATTGGAAGATGATGACCATCTATTGTGTTAGCAACAAAGAAGTATAGAATAGTTCGACATTAATAGTAGTCCCTAGTTCATTGACAGTATTGTCGTGTTTGTATTGAACAAGAGATGTCTTGTAAATCAGGTGTAATAACTCCCAGTTCCAGTACAACCCTCATGCAAGGTTTATGTGGTTGAAATCTTCTATGTGAAACCTCCGCCTCGATTATTCTAATTGCTTTGGCTTGCATGATATGGGGCTGTGGTTGGTATAGGTTTCAGTATATGCCAGTCAAAATGTCTACCAGCTGAAAAGTTCTGGTGAAGGCAGAAGGATGTGAACATCGCCATCCAGATGCGCAGCTAAAAACGACAGGCAAGCATTCCGAAGATCATACTGGTTTGATTTGCACTTGGATCATACTGGCTTGGAATTGACCCATTGATAATCATACGCCCCAAGTAGAACTGTCAAATGGAATAGGGCTTGACCATTTTACCACTGATCAGATCATCTCCCACCTCCCCTGCAGCCGCCTCTTCCCTGGGGCTGGTTTCTTGGTTGAGACTAGACAATCATTCACGTTGATGTTTTATGTATACATTGTTGAAGTACCCCAATTGAGAGTGTTAAAGAGTACTTGTTGATCTTTTCGTTGGTTCTCTAGTTTGTCATATTTGTTGTTTCCTAAAGGATGGATATTCAACCCTTCAAGGATTTTACTTGTGGGTATCCTTTGTCAGATGATACAAAAAAATAATCCCCTGCTCTTGCGTAATTTCTAGTTGAAGAGTATCTACTGGTGTTTGGTATCCCGGTTTTAGTTATACTTAAACCGGACTATGAACCTTCCCGAGGTGAATGGATGAACTGATGGAACCGGACACTCCAGTCTAATGTTGTTTCAAAACTTGGTGAAGAATCATATTGATGGATGGTGATCTAAGTGCTTGAAATTAGCCGCTACTACCCAGGTCAACTTGATTTATCCTACCAGTGAAAACTTAAACGTGGTATGAGCGATTAGATATGAATTTTTATGAAGAGTATGAGCAATTAGTTGAGGAAATATTATTTTTTCTCTCTCAGAGAACCATCCTTCTCAATTAACTTGTCCACTCTAAACACTGAGCTTGGAGCGGGGTTAGGGAGGGGAACTCGGTAGCTTATAAGCCAAAGAGATATTAACAAGGTTATAATTTAATGGTTAAAGTTGAGGTTTTGAATATATTAGGTTTTGAGTTCAATTCCTTTTCTCATTGCATGAAATTGCATTTATGGTTCATTTAAACCAAAAAACACAAAAATAAGTAAAAGAAATGAAGGCGGCAATCAAGGGGAAAAAACAAAGGTGCATGCGTTAAAGATTAGGTGTTAAGACCACTCCTAGATGCATTTAGGTTTGACTGTTCAGACATCATCTGTTACTTTCTCTATTATAAAATAATCGTCTCTATTAGATAGAAGAGTTTAAATGTATATATCTCATAAAAATGATACTCTCATACTTATAGGGTGTAATGAGAAGCTTGTGTTGGAAATTTTTTTGACTTCTCAAGCCTTGCCATTGTCCCATGGTTAATTTATATTGTGGTTGCAAAACTTAGCCACACGGAAGGTCGTCCAGACGAATGAGAATGAACCCAGAGATTTCCTTTCACTAAAAACAATAATGGTAGCTCTTGAAGCCCTAAACTTATATTATACGGAATTTATTTTGTAGTCATGTCACTCATCATCATTTTCTACTACTTATTTGAATTTATATATTTGCTTAGCCTTTCTTGAGTTTCCCCACATACAACCCTTATTGGAAAGGAATCGCTATATTCTTGTACAAATTTTAAACCTGATCATTCGCGTACTTTAACTTGAAATTTGAATTCAAAAACAATTTGAGTGGAACGAAATCTAAGTTTTATTTAGTAAACTTAAAAAATAAAATTTGGCTTGATCTTCTAGGAAATTAACGATTCTCTAATTATTTGCTAGACATATATACATACGGATGCATTTCTAGTGAAATTTATATGAGAAAACTAAACATTAAAAGAAGCAAAAGCTAATTGTGACATGACAGAAATGAAACTCAAAATAAATTGGACTCGAATACACTGTCACGTTACCATAAGAGACAATTACATTTTGGAAAAAAGTACTTCGTCTAACATATCTTTAATGTTGAGTTAATCAAAACCTAGAGAAACTAACAAAAGTAACATAAAATCATTTTTATTTTTCCTCTCCTAATCACAAACCATGTAGGTTTCATGTGCTATTTTTCTTAATAAGAGTTCTGATTCTTCAAAATCTTACATAATACCTTTAAGATAACTCGAGATAGATGATAAATGAGATGAAATGGTGTTTAGGGGCACTTGGGCCTACCCCCATGGGTGGTCATATCAGTGTAGCACCTGCCACATACTTCCTTGTTGCCATAAGTCCCTGGGGGCACACATTTACACCGATAACAACAGGTTGAACATGCCCTCATGCACAATCCCATCCTTGAGTGCAATCCACATCTTCTCTTACATAGTGGCACACATTCTGTAGAAAAAAAAAAAGGTACAAAATTGAGAAAAAATAATTATTATTTGACATAATTTAACTTTCTTTTCTCTTATTCACTTTTTAAAATGTCCAATTCAGAAGTATTATATGATTATTATACTATATAAAAATACATTAAATGCCAACAATTTTAATTTAATTCATATTTGTTTGATGTTATAAATTTTAATGACATTTATTTTATCTGTATTATTACCTAAGTTAATGATACTTTCACTTATTTGAATGCTTGGTAATTTTGGGTCACACTATCGTAATATTTTATAGTATCGATTTATTCCGTAGTATTTACGTCTAATACTAATACTTTCGATATCCCATATTTTAAACAAATAGTGATCAATGACCTATAAATAAGGTCACTAAGATTAATTTTAAAAGTGCAATACATTTAAATATATTAACGTTAAAGGTGAGAATGTTATATAATAAGTCGATAAGTATGAATATTACGAATCCAAATTCTGGATACCAAAATGCAATAACCCATTTGTAAAAATAGAATGTCAGGGTATTACGTACCTTGTTTCTTGACAGGAGGTCGCTGCCCATAATAGGGGGTAGTTGGCGTCGGCGGCTTCACCACTGGGGCTGGAGCCTTTCCCTTTGGTGGGTAAGAACCACCTGGGGACTTCCCCACCGGTGGAGCAGGGGCCTTTGGTGGCGGCGTATAGGCTTTCACTGGCGGCGCTTGGGATTTAGGCGGCGGGGTATAGGGCTTCACTGGTGGGGCTTGGGATTTGGGCGGTGGCGTGTAGGGCTTCACCGGTGGCGCAGGGGCCTTAGGCGGTGGTGTGTAGGATTTTGGTGGTGGCGGTGGGACTTTTTGCTTCGCAGGTGCCGGTGGCTTGTATGCCTGAGGAGCCGGCGGCGGTACATGCGCAGCCTGTAATACACAACCAAAAATCAATTATAATTAGTTCAAATAAAAGAAACAAAAAAGTAAAATTGAAATAAAATTAAAAATATCAACCAATGGACTTTTTACCAAAAGGGCTTACAAAATTATTCAAAAAGTTCATTTCATTATATTATAATTATATATTCCATTTACTAAAATACACACAAATAAAGAAAATACAAAATTAGGTCAGTTGGATAATACTAATTAATGTCTTGTTCTATTATTCATCATAAAAATACTGACAAAAAAATTCGGGGTGAAGGCCCTAAAAAAATTAAAAAACAGATTGCACATTTACCACGACAAAAAAAGAGAAGAAAAATCTTCGAACTAGTTACAACAACTCCTCCTTTCAATATAGATCCCGCTTTCCTAAAGTTTGAAGAAATTTACATATAGATAGTCCTTTTTTTTTTTTTTATATGGTAAGTATGGGAATTCCAACTGAATCCCTATCTAAAGGGTAAACACCAGTTGCGCTCGCAAGCCCAAGCTTACAACACATCCCAACTTTTTTGCACACCAAATGTGAAGTGCTAAAAAGTTGGACACCAAATATGAAGTGCTTATCATTAGGGTAACACTCACTCGGTGTGGACAATCTTATTTATATTTGTATTTATGGAAGTAAACAACCATTTCATAGATAGATAAATCGAGAGAGATAGAACATACTGCTGTAGAGAGGAAGAGGAGAGACAGTAAGAGGCAGAAACCAAAGCTATTCGGAGCCATGACTGTAATAAACTGTAGTAGGATTGGGCTAAAACACTGAGGGAGAAGGGTATAAATAGGAAGAAGGGGAGAGAGGAATATATAGGGAAGCTATAAGTGAGTGAGGAGAGATCATATAGTACAGTAAATTGCTAGCTGTGTTTTCTGACATTTTACTACTCACTAATTTTTTAATTAACTAATTAATACTATTGTCTTACAGTGGCACTCCTAGGGAGGTGCTTTCTCCCTTTAACTTTTTTTTTTTTTCAAACCACAATCTCTATTATAATCTTCAAAAACCTTATCAATTGAGCTAAATAAAGAACATTTATTTTCTACTAATGTTGGCAAAATTAGGGTTCGGTCTAAATCGAGTGGGACAGATCGTTTAATGTCTAAAATTCATACAAATTTTTATCCAAAATCCGATTTTTTAGGCTGAAACAATTCAAATAAATCTAAATTTGAGATAGAAATCAAGTTTAGACAATAAAAATAAGAAAAATATTATGCTTGAATTTTAATATTTGGACGAAAAATCATTACCGATCTTGATTTTTAAAAAAAAAAATAGGATATATTCAAATAATGACAACTGCAGAATGTATAGTCCAGTTAGAAATAAAATTGAGTTGTGTATATTCTCCTCTAAACTTGTGCTACCTTGTGCTTGGTGTAGCTCACATTCCCCTCATCCCTCCACCTAAAAAAATAAACAAGAAGATATTTCTTTCTGATTAAACATGAAATTGAAAGAGAAAGATCTGAGTCAGGCTTAACTGGAATTTGGGAGCCTTCCATTTATGAGAGAAGGCTCGATTTGTCAACGGGATTATGGTCTATTAATTCGAAAATACAATACCCCCTAAGTGCTCCCCTGTCTCAAAAAAAAAAAATGTCTGCTATTTTTTAGAAAATGTCCCTAAATTATTATTCACTTTTCAAAAATATTAATATTAATATTTATAAATTACTATTTTTTAAAATTTAAAGACATTTATAGAATGAAGATAAAAGTTTAAAAAGTTAATTTAAATTTAAGTTCAAATACTAAGGTAATATTTTATTTATTAAAGAGATTAATTTGATTAGTGTAATTGGAAGGTTTTGTTTCTTATTTTTAGTAGAGCTGACAAATAAGTCGGGTCGGGTCAAGTTCATGTTCTTTTCGAACATAAACGGGTTGAAATTCCTCCGATCCGAACCTAACCTATTTAATAAACGGGTTGAGAATCACCAACCCGAACCTAACCTTTAATAAATGGGTTGACCTGATTTAACTTATTTACCAATTTAACATGCTTGGACATATCAAAATCAGTACCAAGGAGGTGGAGCACGAGATACGAGCAGTCGTGAGAGAGAGCAAGATGTGTCGAGGAGGTGGAGCACGAGATGCGGTTCCACCGAGATGAGCGAGAGCCGTAGACGTGGAGGAAAGAGAATGAGAGGAGAGCAGCCATTACGGAAAGAGATGAAGTAGTGAGAAAGAGCGAAAAGAGAGATGCAACAATGAGGGAGAGTGAGACGAGAGAGAGAGATGCAACAATGAGAGAGAACCGGACGAGAGAGAGATGCAGCACACAGAGAGAGAGAGAGCAAGAGTGAACCGGGGCAATTGTGGAGGAGGAAAGAGAGACTCCACCAGCAGCAGAGTAGAGGGGGATGCAACCTAGGGTTTTTTTAGTTCTAGAAAAGTTATAATTTATATACTAGGCCAATTAAGCAACTACATACAAGACCCAAAATGAAAAAAACACGAAAAATCTACCACTTTTTTCACAAAATTTTAATAGATTCCACACCTTATATATACAGAGTTAAACAGGTTTTCAAGTAACGGGTCAAACTTTAAACCCGTTTAATTAAATAGGTTAAATAGGTTATTTCATGTCGAAAATTTCGACCTAAACCTAACCCATATAAGTAACAGTTTATTCATGTTAACCCAATTAATTAAACGAGTTGAGAATCTCTACCCGAACGCGCTTACCTTCGTGTCGAAAATCTCGACTCGAACCTAACCCATATAAGTAACGATTTAATCGTGTCAACCCAATTAATTAAATGGGTTGGAAATCTCTACCCGAACCCGCTTATTTTTGTGTGGGGTTCATGTCGGTAATCGTGTCGAGTCAACTTTTCCTAACTCCAACTTTTAGCCCCGAGGAGATGGTTTTGGATGGTTTCTTTATCGTAGGTTAAAAAAGGTAGTAAGATGGCTTCATTGTAGTCATATACTCACTTCATTTCATAATATATGTCACTTTAATTAACTTTTTTTCGTTTCATAATATATATCTATCACTTTATAATGGTTAGTTTACCAAAATTTTTCTTATTAATTGCTTTTTTCTCTCCTTTTTCAATTTATTTTCTTTATTTTCAATGAAATCTTAGGGCAATTTAATCTTTTAACACAAATTTTTTTCATAAATTTTATATTTCATTAGTATTCTCTTATCATGTTAAAAGAATCAATATTTTGGAAGGCAGGAAGTGTTGGACTTACAATTTTAGCTTTATGAAGCTTATTAATGATATTTTTAAAAATTACTTCTTGTTGATAACATCACATACTCATTAAAAATAAAACATGGTCGCCTTAAGTTTGATTTATGGAAGCCATTGTAAAACATATTTATTTAGAGAGTAATTCACTAGAACAAGTGGGTTGATTTTATCTTTGACTAAATCTAAACCTCATTTCCAAGGGATAATATTGTATCGTATGTATGGGATCATCATCTACATTGAATAGTGACTGATAAATTACCATTGAACTGTAAAATTACTATATATTTCATCCCTTCTACTACTTTCCTCCTAAATATAACAAACAATATATTTTAAAGAATTTTATTTTTTAATTAATAGATTATTGACTTAGTAAAAATAATTAATTAAATATAAATTTAATGAGCTTTTATGAAAATTTAAAAAATTTAAGCGATGGAGAAAATAGTATTTAAAAATTTTAAATTGAATGGGTAAAAGTTTTAATCTAACTGAGGCCGCCAATTATGTATGGCATGTCATCGCACCTTGGGATTGCAACGAGGTTTTGATTATAAAAGTGGACCGACGCAATTATGGGGCACGGGCTAATTAATTATTTGAAAGGGTCAAGTAAAAGAGATTTTTTATATACTATAGTTTTAGTTTAATTTAATCTATTTTTAACACGGCCGGATTCAAGATCTGGCACCGGGCCAAGCAGCCCCCATGATTTTCTCAATACTATTTATGCAAAAAAACAAAACTATATATATATGTTGAATAGTTAATCAAAGTTGGTGAATTTGACTAGTGTCCCACATGGATAGATTACTAAAGCTTCTAACTTTTGAAGGAAATAAATAGGTAACTCTTAATTTATGTCCCACATGGAGAGAATATAATATTCTCTCAGCTCTTTATTAATTGAAGAGTAATGTGAGCTTATAAATAAATAAGCTATAGAGTGGGGTAATATGTGCTTGCATTAAGGTTCAATGCGAGTATTGAACCGCACATGTGCGCGCGACGTGGGCTGTAGGGCGCTAGAGGCGCTTTTGGCGCTTATTAGGCACACTTGGCACTTAGCACGTGAGCTCGGAGCGCAGGAGCAAATAATACAATTTCCTATTTTAATTTTATATCCAAATACGAGTTGGGACGAGTTAGGATAGAGTTTAACTGTTTTGACAGTTAAATTCTATCCTACGTAACCGCTACTCTATCCCTACATAACTGCTATTGCTCTATCCAATCTAAGCCTAGGGGATTGATTATAAATTAGAATCAATCCAGGAGTTTTGTTGTATCCCGGAGACACGATTTGCATAAGGCGCGAATCTTGTCTTAAAGAAAGTGATCCTATTCACGCCTCAAAACTATAATCAATCCCATATATTCCTAACAATATATATATATATATATATATACACACACACGGTTGGGTGATTTTATTATTATCCGGTCGTTGTCTTTTGTATAAATTGTGATGTTTTACCAAATCTAGCCTCCTATTGGAAAAAAGTGACCAATAATTTACTTATGAGTCGTTTTATGAAAAGTTGGATAAGTTTGAATGAACATATAAACCTTAATATGAGAATTTTTAAGCAATTAAAATAGTAATTAAATATTAAAAAAGTTATATGTAATTATATAATTTTAAAAAATACATAATAGGAGTACGATGTATCATAGTTATATATACATATTTAAAACTTTCAAATCTAAAACTTGTGATAGAATGTGTTTAGTTGAAAAGTACCCAAGAAGTTTCTCAAACTCGAATTCACGAACATTCATTAGGCAGGACTCAAAAAGGTCGGCTAAAATCCAAAAAAGAAATAAAGTAAGTAGAACAAGTATAACTAGATATAATCCTGATTAATCTCGTATCATTTTCATTCGGCTTGACATGCTTTAAGTAAGATTCAAGTTAAATTATCCAATTTATTATGTGAATTATTTGCAATTACTAGTTTAACAACACCATTAATATAATTGCTGAAATTTATTGATTCAATTTATCAATCAAATCAGATTTGAGTTTTTTAAAAAAGCTATAGTATATTTTTAGGAATTGACCCTAGGTTGTTTAAGTCTAACAATTAAGTAACATTAATAAAATTGCCCTACGTCTATTTCATTTTCTTACATGCATTGTGCTACATATATTATAAGCCACATCACTATTTTAAAAGCCATGTCATCAATAATTGCAAAAAATAAAAAGATTTTTGGATGAATATAATACAAAATTTGGGGTATTAGATCAAAATAATATAAACTTTTTTCTTGGATGTCAGCCGCATTAACTTTAACCCTTAACACCAACCGAACACCACCGAATTAAGGGGTTGTGACTCGGTGAAGCGATGATGTGGCAAGTGAAGTCGCTGACATGGACGAGAGGAATGGAATATTTGACTTTTTTTTTCTTGGTTGAATAAAGGCTTGCTTATATGTCATTACAAATAAAAAGTCTTAATTAAATTTTCAACATTACCGTCCATGTGACTCGCTTCACCTGTTGCGTCATCACTATTCTTAGCCACAACCTCTTAATTTATTGATGTTTTATTGACATCAAATAAGGTTAAAGTTCATACTAATAGCATCTAAAAACAAAAAAAAATATATTATTTTTATCTTCTACCTCTAAAATACGTATTATTTTCGTCCCAAAATCCTAAAAAATGATTATATGTATGCCAAGACTATTTACTTCAATTTTAAAATCCAAGAATATTTAGCACCTTTGACTAAAAGTTCAGGGTGTTTTATTTTACGCACTCCAAAGAATTTGACATAATCTTATAAATTAATAGTTTCTCGATCTCATTATTTGCCATTTGGTGTTTGACTTTGAAGAATAGATCCGCAAAAATAGACTGTTGACATGTACATTGGTGGACCAACTTCTGAAACAGTCACATAGATTTCTTCCCATTTTTTACACAACATGGATTAAAGATTCAAAAAAAAAAATTGTCTTGACACTTGGGGTACTATTAAAGCTTATGAAGTTGACTCCTAGCCCCCCGAATTTAAATTTCTGGTACTTTCCAACAATAAATGACACATAAAAATAGCATAATTCAATATCTTCAAGTTTAATGGGCCAATGGATTCCTCATGTGGCACCACATGCATGCTTTAACATTAGTCCCAAAAAAAAAAATACTCAACATAAATGGTTGGATTTTAATTGATCTTTTCCAAATACGGAAGCCTATAAAGTAATTTAGTTTATGACTTTTGGATATTATGAATTTTAATATCCGAACTTTTGATTATGTTGATTATAATATCCGAAATTATCGATTTACCTAATAAGCATCCTCACCTTTCACACTAATATTTTTTAACATTTCATATTTTAAAAAATAAACCTTAGTTATTATGATTTCGAACACCTTTCACACTAATATGATAGACCGGACGTCCTCGATGGCTGAGCTGATATGATGGCTTTAACATTTGGGATTAAATATCTAAAGATTGTGGCTTCCAAAGGATCATAGCAGAATCGCGTTCATGGACTGTGATCAATCAACAGGATTATAAAGAAGAAGGTGCCCAACTTCAAAAATGGGTCTACTTGTAGGAAGTATAAACAAATTACCTAACAGCCTAAGTTTACAATAATTTTAATGTCTGAAGCACTGAAACAAGAAAATCACAGGGACATACAAGATTACAAATCATTCTCAGGTATACTGAGTGTCTTAATTCTCACAACTCTTCATCTTCAAAACTCAAATTCAGGGTTTGCAACTTAAACCCGGCTCCTTGTATAATTTCAACCAGAGAAGATGCCACTCCAGTCGCTTGAATCGTCGTCTGCTTTGTTAGCTGCACAATGAGCAAACGAGGGTGATTGTTTCAACTAGAACTCAACCATAATCTTCAATATAACAATCATTGGACTTTAGGATTTAAGTTTTTTGACTAATATTTTCATTAAGGAAAAGATGATTGAAATTTTAGTGTCTGTAGGGCACCAGGAAACTATTTTTCTAGGGAAAAATGATACGATTATCCCAAACTCCCGTCCAATTAAACACTATAGCACACAAAGTGAAGAAAAATCAACTTTCATCTCTTTAAAAGAAACAAAGTTGATTTCTGGCTGTAAGGGTCCCCAAATGATTTTCTTCAAAGATCATATTTCAACCCTGCCCACTCTGTTCTTTTTGTAATAACCAAAACTGTATACCGAGAAAACCAATTTCTCGGGGCAGACACAACGGGAATCCATATTTTATACATAGATGATTCAACAATCAAGAATAACAGGGTAACTGCAGACCTAGCAAACAAGAAGTTCAACTTGACTTCAAGTTCAGGTTGGGCCAAGTTAGGGTCAATGAGATTTCAGTTCGATTCAGGTCATTTTTGGTTGAAGTCGACTTTGGGCGTGTTGATATTTAGCCCGATAAGTTTGTGTTAGGAAGAAAAGGAACTTTGGAAGAAAAGTTTGGGTCAGGTCATGTTGATTCGGCGCTCAGGTCAAAACCAGGTTAGCCTGTTCCAGCATTGGTAGGGTATGGTCCAGGTCATTCCATTGGAGTTTTGTGTCTTGAGTCAATTTTGCAAGTTTAGGCAACTGCAGCTAGAAAACGAGGGCAATAAAAGGGTGAATTGACAAAGTTGGCTGAAAAATCTAACGTTATGGTTCCTGTGAAAGGTGATTTGCTGAAATAACCATTAATGTGAATCTATCAACAATATGGTATGATTTCAATGCAGAGCTTACAGCTTCATAGAAATTCATATTCCATGCTTTGCAAACAACTTATTTGTTCTCACCTCAACACTAGCAATGCCCTCAGAAATCTGGACTTTCAGATCAGAAATTGCTTCTGTTGCCTGAAAAATAAGACAAAAAATTTGAATGGTGGAACTATAAGTTCTGTTGAAAAGTTAATCCAAACCACATTCAGACAGATAATTACAATAAGAAATCACAAGATAATGCAGAATGAAACAAAAAATCAAGCACCAGCTAAGCTTCCAGCCATTTTATTAAACAAAGGCATGAATGTATATAACATATTTTCATTCTTAAATATTCCAAAATGACATATTTCTTGTACAGTAGCATTTTCACAGCTTCTCATAATTGGCCTTCATCCAGGCTTTCCTATAATTCCAGTTCATGCTTTGTTATGACGAATACTTAGTGGCCACGCTGGAATAATGCTAACTACACTAAAGGACAGTTCAACTGGAAACCCCTCTGGTTGAACGTCAGCTGTTTTCTTGTATACACCCTTTGTATTATTAATTGTTTTTCAGTTCACAAACTTTCTTAAATTGCAAAGGATAAAAGCAAGTTCTTTGTGAAGGATATTCAAAACTTTGCAAAAGGTAGGGTGTCTATTTAGGATATTGCCATCACATGGAACTTCATCCACCCCAAAAATAGTCTATATTCTGTAAATGAAGACCACATGCTTACATGCCAACTTCTGCTCCTGAAAGAGGAGATTCACAAGTTCCTCATCCAAACAGCGTAGTTAGGAACTTAAGGACATCACGTACATTAGGATAGCCAGCTGTAGGCGAAACGGGGTTTAAGGAGTCTGCAAAGACAATTGATTTATATGTTTATTTTTCTTAGCTGTATTCTAGGGTTTAAGGAGTTTTCAAAGACAATCACTTATGTCTATTTCCCTTGGCAGTATTACAATGTTTTACTGCTGAGTGCTTGTTTTTATACAGTTTATTATTCGTTACCTGTGTGCAATTTTTACTAAATGCTACCTTGCAAGTAAACTACACTTCTAGGAAAAAAAAAAAAAGCGAATAAAATTATGAATATTATATAGAATTAGGGTCTAAGTTCAAATCCCAAAGTGATCTTAAGGCAAAGAGTCTGGACTCTTTAGAGATTCAGAGGAGAAATAACAACTGAACAATCACACAACATAACCGCAAGGTCCGCAACAATGAGGTAATGAACAAAGTTAGAAAAATATAGTAAGAAATACCTCTAAAGCTTGTCTTACGGCTGGAATAGCTGCCTCGTTCATGGTTCCCTCCGCCTACAACAAAATGGATTAACCAATCAGAGTCAGACAATTATGCAAATAAAACAATCAAGGTACACAAACTAAACCAAGTATATATAAACCAAGCATAACTAGAACGTGTGTCATTCCATGACAACAACTGGAGAGTGACAAAAGTCCGGTAGAAAATCAAAAGTAGCAATATTTGAAGGACGTAAATAGTTGAAGCAAGAACAATATTGCTTGACATCGGAAGGAAGAAGTAACTTCATCCACACATGTTACAAAGTGGTATAGACATAATTCAATAGGTTAAGATAAATATTTAGATTTTGAACATTAGATCAGATTGATACATCATGGGTCTCTTACAATCAGTATCTCTTCTGGCATGGATAAGGCTGCCTATATTTAGATTGTTAGATCTCTGCAGAGCCACTAAGGTGGTACGTACATTGGTAGTTTTTATTGTTGTCATTACTATGGATCATATTAATATAGAAAAGAAATCTAAAAACATAATAAAGCATGAAGCCTGTGTAAAATCATGAACTAGTATATCCATCTTCGGCTTATCTCCGAGCAGATAATTAATACACAAAAATTAAAGGGATAAGTGCTGCCAGATTAACAATACATATGATGCCTCAATAAAATTAAACGAGCATTAAATCGCATCAATCCTGCAGTCAGTGGCACCACCATACACTTGAGGATGCATGGCCCATGAAACAATAAAATAAAAGCCATGGAATGATAGTATCAACCAGGTAGAAACCAATCAAACTATCTCACATGATTAGATTAGATCAGCTCATGTTATCTCCAAGTTCACTCTAGCCAGACTACCCTACGGCCTGCAAAAGCAATTATTTCCCATCAATCTCCCTCTCATAACTGAAATACCTGCCAATCTGCTTTGCGTAAAAAGTCTGGGGAATCAGAACTCTTTCACCTAAGCAACTGTGGAATGTTCGTCTTGCATAATGATACTGAACATTTAATCTTTAAACCAATCTAATCATGATTCAATTAGCCTTGAAATTTGTAGGGACTAGATGTATGGTGCTAACGAGTGGTATGAATTGACTATTGAACAATTTTGAGATATATGGTTACCCGTAAAATATAATTTTTTTGATAAGGAATTACCAGTAAAATATAAATGTTGTATACAGAGTGCTGCATAAGCAGACAGGCTAGAAAGAGGGTTCGGTTCCCTTTTGTTGTAAAGTGTAGGTAAGTAGCCTGAACATTTGGTGGGTGCTCTCTTGAGTCTTGACCAAAAAAAAACACGAAAGAAGCAAAATATTTGAAAAACAAAGGAACTAATTAATTGTGCTTGCAGCCTTAACACGTCAAATGTGCATGTTGAGAAATCCCACTAGGTTGGACAAATGGTTTCTGTGTTCCCAACAATAGAAAAGGTGCAAATAAAGAACATGGGAAGCAAGAATGTAAGAAGAAGTGCTCTACCTATGATATGTTTGATGGTACTGGGAAACCTAATAAGGGAGAAGGCATCATCATAATCGGCTAGAAAGCATAAATAGCTAGTATTGTCTGATTTAAGAAAGCTGATGGAGAGATGTAAGGGGTTTGGTATACTCAGAACGTGATGCATCTCACTCTCCTTTAGCATGTTTTAATTCTACCTATCCCTCACAAAAGTCAGTCTTCCTTTCATTAATTTCCCTGACTAGGGTTCTGTTTGCCTTGGACACACCCCACGTTTGCTTAGCACACCTATGATCATTCTCAGAACCCCTCCCAGGTTAAGAGTTTCTTCCTCTTTTTCTGCATCAGGATTTAGCACCCCCTCCTCACTCACAAGCCTTGAAACATGACTTACTACACCATTATCTTTCTCCAGAAATCATGCACACTTAACTTGAAGAAAAGAGACACATGCACCAACACCAAGCCCTTCTGTACAAAGAGGGAGTCCACAATTATTCATCTAACTACTTCAATCATCCATTCATATCATTCAATGCATGCATATAAGGCTTTTGCCCTTTCAAGAACTGACTTCAAATCTTCATTGCACTAATAAATTTAGCCCTTCATTTTCTCTTAAATATTCTTGAGGCATAATCCCAACATAAAGCCTGCAATTATGCCATAAAGAAACAACAATGGAGAATGGAGATTATCCCACAAACTTCTTCTGTTGTATCTTTTCCTCTGCTTTTGGGACCATTGAGCTCTCTTGAGTATGAATTGTAACTTCATAACACCCTAGGGCCTAGAACGACATTCTTTGTCTTACATACTCAATGCTTCATGTGGGTGGACTTAGGAACGGTGTTTGCTCGACAACCCTCAAAGCTTGCTAGTCTGACTTCGCATCCATGACAGTAAACATGCATAAAAAGCCTGAAGTAACTCCAAAAACATTTGTATTTGTTTCTTTGTATACCCAGGGTAGCTTAGCTTCCCCACCTCCCCCCAAAAAAAAAAAAAAAAAAAAACTTTGCTACGAAGCCTGTATCAGGGATTCCAATGAAGTTGAACAGCTTGACTATTCACATTAGCAACAATTGGAGTAGCCCACAACATTATTATGATGTTGTTCTCTCTGGATTTTTCTTCTGTGGATAAACAGCAACTATACTGAAAATTGGATTCCTAACATGCAGAAGCTTTCTACAAGTTTCAACCACACATTCAACAAGTGCATAAAGCTTGCAATTAACACAAATACAGAACCTCAGAAAATCCTTTATCTGGCAAACAACCCACAAATAATGTAACAACAGAAATCTGATCCAAAAAAAAAATGTAACAACAGAAATACCATATTTTAAAAAAAAATTTAAAAAAAAACTTTAGCGTGCTCCTCAAAACTAACCTAAGATTGCATCATTATGAGCCATTAAAAGGCAAAAATTTCGTAATTGAAGAGAAAATTACGAACCTGGAAAAACATGATGAGTTTATCAGAAGGGGAAACTGGAACAACAACAGTTTGCTCAGCCGGGCCGGCTTCCTCTTCAACAGCGGCAGTGGGTTCTGAGACTTGGGTCTCCTCCTCCGCTGACCTAACCCTTGTCAATTTAGACTTCTGGGTCATCCTCAAATGAGAGAAATTCTGGGCAGAAATTGCATTTCGGAGGCAGTGAACTGAGACTTGAGGATGGATTTTGTCGGCAATTTGAAGGTGGTTTTGTTTGTAGATTGAAATCAACGGTTGGAACGCTGAGATTGTTGACATTGTGCTTTTGGTGGTTTGAGTTCAAAGAGTTTTTCAGTTGGTTTCTTTGCAAAATTGTTGGGTGTTCAGAGTGAGATCATTTGGTTACATACATATTCTCTTCTCTCGCCTGTCCCATCAGCCATATGGGTATTTTTCTTATCACTTATCAGTTTATCCGTTCTCAATGAAAATAGTGTTTAACTGGGTTGTGCACAGTCTGATTTGTAAAGGTTTTTCCAGTTTTTTTGTGGGGAGGGGGGTTGGTTGGGGAAAGAATCGGAAAAAAGCGACCCAGCACAAAGGTCATTAAGAATTTTGGTGGATTTAGATAAAGATTTTCAATCATTGAAAAAAACTGACCCAATAGAAAGGTCATTACGATTCCCATAAGAACTTTGGTGGATTTTGGTAAAGATTTTCAACCTATTTTTATAAATGAGTTTAATATATTTAATATGTTTATTTTTAAAAATAGAATAAAAAATATCTAATTAAATTGTAAAAACGGAAGGAAAATAAAAATTGATAATCGGAAGACGGTCATCATAGAGTGGATTTGAAAAGTTATGAAAATTAATGGTTTTTAAGTTTTCATTGTGGAAGACATATATTTTTAGAGTTATTGAATGCATATAATAAACTTATGATAACCAAGAGCTTGTAATTCAATTGATATGGAAGTAAAGTTTTCACATTCCCACCGTAGTTCGAATCTTAGTGGCCATAATTTTCTTTAAAAAATAAACTTATAATAATAAACGAGATCATTCCTTATTACCCATTTAAGAAATAAATATGTTTAGGCTACGACTTTCAACCTATTTAATAAATGAGTTAAATTAATACTATAATTCATTCTTTCAATGTGGTCACCTAGAATTTAAACTCCTAGTGGGGAGTGTGAAAACTCCACTTTCATACCAATTAAGTTACAAACTCTTAGTCTCCTTTTTTTTTTTCCCCTTCTATTCTATATATACCCAGTTAGAAGAATTTTTATATTTGAATAATTAGTTGAAAACAGTTATTAAAAAATAAAAACAAACTATTGAATGAAAGTCAATGTCTTTCAACAATAAAGCATAAAAATTTGAAAATTTGCGTAGACAAAAAATAGTGATTTCAATTATACTCAACCATAAAAGTGTTACACACTATTTTACTAATTAGTTCGTGTCTTGTCAAGGAGGTCGGTGGCAGCCACTGGTTCTATCCTCCACTCACCCCATCCAGGTTCGAATTTGGGTGGGAGCAATATTCTTCATTTGTGAGGATATTGTGTGATGGAGGCTAATAGGCTGACATCCCCTATCCCCGGCACTGTTAATCTTGTTGAGCTTTCCCGAGATAGGGCGTCCAACAGGTGGCCCGCTTACTCAAAAAAAAATATATATAGTTCGTGTCTTGTACCGATCACGCGCACAATAACAGAAAGTACCCTAAGTTTCGAATTAAAAAATGGCAATAGCTAAACACATGGTAAACATTAGTATTAGGACTACTTTTTAAATTATTAGATTATATAATTTATCATATATTTTGTCAAAATAAGACGTACGATTAATTTATAGCAACAAAACGAACCCAAAGTTCAAATATTAAATCCAATTGAAATTGAGAACATATAAAACTCTCTCAATTATTAAATCACTCTAAAATACTTTATAAGTATTTAGCAACTTCTAAACCCCTAAAAATCGACATAAAAAATTTGTCTCGCATCTATAATAACACGATCTCATCTAAAAATTTATATTTATAATTATTTACGTATAATTTTTATTATAAATTTTAACATTATATTATCATAAAAAGAAAATCTATGACCACACACACAGCATTTACCCATTTCCAAGCCCCATTAATTTTTTTATCAAATTTATTAACTATTTCTTTTTATGTAATTTATTAACTATTTTTAATCTAACATAATTATAAAGTCTAAATTTAAAGTTTGGACCTTGGATAAATAAATAAGTATTATTGATATAAATTACCTTTATAACATATAGAATTTAGATAATTTATTCCCTTTATATATCTACCTATCTATATATGTTGTATATAAGGCCAAGACTTCGCTATTGTTGTATAACTTTTACTCTTTTTTTTTTTTTTTAACCCTTCATATAACTTATATCTTAAGGATGAAATAGTCACAAATTATTAAAGCATTAAACTTATCTATATTATATATAAAGATAAGGCCTTTTTAATGTTGTATAAATTTTAATTTATCAATTATACCCTTATTTTGCATATACTTATAGGAATTAGTTACTCATACATAAAAATAATTATTTCAAAAAGAAATTAAATTAAAAAAACCACTCACGTCTAACATTTTCAAAGCACATGTATATATGATTCAATTTAACAGTGAGCTAATGAAATGATTGGTTTATTTATTTATTTTATTGTTTGGTAATTATGTATAATTTCTCTCTAACTCTCCTTCGGATTTGTTAAAGATTTACGCCAACTAACCAACATGGAGATTATGATGATATATATAGAGAATTTGATTACTTTCCAAGTAAGTGTAACACCTGTTGTTAAAAATTCAATACATTTTGAGCTAAATTTTCACATATGATCCATGTGTGCTAATATAATCTATTATCTATTAACATCTCGTCGGTTTTTTTTTTTTAAAAAAAGAAAGAAAAGATAAAGATGCATACTCGTAGAGTCGAACTTTATAATAACTTCCTTTTATTTCCCACATATCTATCTATACTTGTAGAGTTGAACTTTATAAGAACATCCTTTTATTTCCCACATATCTATCTATATATATATATATTCTATATTTATGTTATATATAAAGGGAAGAGGGATTTAATGTTGTATAAATTTTAATATACCATATTTACCATTTCTTAACTTAATTATAGGGTTAAAATTATCTCTTATAATTATTTTATTTTTATTTGTCAAAAAAATTATTATTTAATTTTTCTCTCTTCTCCTATTCCTTTCTCTCCGGTTACCTCTCTCTTTATGCGGTTACCTTCCCCTTTTTCCCTTTTTCTCTTTCCCTCCGTGCGGTTACCCACCTACGCCCCCATCCCTTCCCCCCTTTCTCTAAATTTTTTATTATTTTTCAATTATAAAATATTTTTTTATGTTTATTAGATTCCAATTGCAATGACTATTTTTCTAAATTGTTAACCGCATGGGGACTCGTATGATTTTTTCATGTTGTGATATATGCTTTTTTAAATAGAAAGATATGATGTAGGCTTTTTTATTTATTAACCATTTGATTATTAAATTTAAATTATTGTAATATAATTACTAAATTTCTTTATTTTTTATGGATGGTAAACAATTATTACATTGGTCTTAAAATTAGTATAATTTTTTTCCAATTAATATAAGTTACTTTGTGATTTGATGGCAGTCTTTTTTTTTTTTTTTTTATCAATATACCATTGCTCCCTACTCAAACTTTGTTTTCCTCTTTATTAAATGTTTCCTTCCTAACACTGTAAGATTTTATACATTTGTTCAATATTTTGTAAAATCATTCTAAATATACAAACAATAGATCCTAAATTTACATTAATATTACCTATTTTAAGTATGCTCACTTACCAATTTAATAATTATATATTATTGTCTTAGTCATTATAAAAACATCATATTACAAGGTGCTTGAGAAAAAAAAAAAAAAGACAAACATGACTCTAACGATTAATATATGGTACTTAAAAGTTAGAAAAACATATATTTAGAGCAAGAATGCTTGATATATTGTCATGAACTTCAAGTCTTATTGATCTTGTTCTTTCATAATAAAAATAAAAGTTCATACTTGATTTATTTAATTTTGTTTTTTTTTTCATCTTCTAAATATTATAGTCATGCAATGCTTATCCTTTTAACACCCCATTCTTTGTTAGTTATTATGCAAATATTATTTTAATTAACTTAAATTGTCGTTGTTCTCGTTTATTTAATTTATTAATATTTACCACAATATAAGTTCAAATACGATAAAAATTATTATATATCGAGTCGTACGTATTGCGTGTAACTAAAGGTAGTTTAAATAATTATTACTCCTAAAAAAAAAAAACTATTACTGGCTTGTCGCCGACATAAATTCGTAGCCGAAATCAACATGGAATTCATCCACCCAAAAACAAAAGAGAAAGAGACAGAAAAATAAGAAACGCGTTTCGTGGGTAAGTCGGCGGAGGAGGTTTCTGGTGGCCGGGGCGGGGCCTCTTTGTCTTGTGGCCCAAGGCAACGGCTAACGTTTAAATACCTCCACCCCCTTTCCCTTCGATCTCATCCTCCTTTTCACCGAAAAACCAATTTCCCCCTATTTGATTTTCAATCAGTTGTGATCTTGAAGAAAGAGAGAGAATTTATAGAGAATTTATAAAAATCTGAAGATGGGAGGAGGCACAGAAGCTTTTCCAGAACTAGGAGGACATTGCCAACACCCTGACTGTCGCCAGCTTGATTTTCTTCCCTTCAATTGTGATGGTTGCCACAAGGTACGAATCTCGGAGTAGTTCCAATTTTGTTAGCTAAAAACCCTAATTTCTTTAATTCGCTGGAGTAGTAGTAATGGTTGATTAATGCTCTGACGTTTGTTACGGACTTTAAAAAAAAGTGATTAGGATTGGGAGAAAAGGTTGGATCTTTTGAATTGAGTATTTTGTGCAGATATTATTTAATTCACTGGGGGAAAATTTTGATGTTTATTAATTGCCCTCTTTAAAAATTTGAAAATCCGAAATAATTTATTATTATTTGCTGAAAGAGTATGGATATCATATCATTCTGGTTTAGCATGTGAGGTAGACAGCTTGATTGGCTTGCATACGTGCCTGGTGTGATGAAATTAGTCAAAATCCCCTGTCGAAGCAGGGCAATAAAAACCCGAATTGAATTAAATTGTACTTTGTTTGATCGATATTGATTGCATTTTCTTAACTAAAGTTCATAGATGAACCAAATTTAACTTAGAAATCAACACCCTTTCAAACCCAATACAAATTGATCTATCTTGAGTAGACCTTGCAAACAGGTCATTCGGGTTGGATATGGGTTGGATTAACTTCGGGTCAGGTCATGGTCGGCTCACCAAGATTCAGGTCGGGTCATGTTCGGATTGCGATTTAAGTTGACCGTGGGTCACTTTAGCTTTGGTTTAATAAGCTTGCAAAGAATAACCCTAGACTCTAATCCCTACGTCAGCTGTTTCGAGTGTCAAGTTGGATATAAGTGTAGTCTGTTCAGGTTGGTTTTCAAGTAAATTTTTCCAAGTCTAGTCTTAAACTCAATCCAAATGACCCCATTCAATCCAAACAACCCATTTGATGGTGTCAAACTCGAGTCATGAAAAAATGATTCAATATAACCTGTGTATTGCAGGTGTTCTGTTTAGAACACAGAACTTACAAGTCCCATGACTGTCCAAAATCAGACCACAAGAGCAGGAAAGTAATAGTCTGTGAAATCTGTTCTTCATCAATAGAGACCACAGGCCAGTTTGGGGAAGACGAGAAAGCAATCCTACAGATGCATGCCAAGTCTAAAGAGTGCGATCCCTCAAAGAAGAAGAAGCCAAGGTGTCCAGTAAAGCGGTGCAAGGAGTACTTGACGTTTTCCAACACCGCCATTTGCAAATCTTGCGATCTCAAGGTTTGCCTCAAGCATCGGTTCCCTGCAGATCATGCTTGCAAGAGGGAAGTTTGCCTCCTTCCTCTGCATCTGGGTTAGGCAACAAGTTTTTGGCTGCTTTGGCTGCAAGAAACAGAAAGCAATGTGCTAAGAGTGGGAACGGACAGGTTTCTTCTCCCACAAGCAATGCCCGCTCTGTTGAAGCTTGTTGATGGATTATGTTAGTGATGGGAATGTGGGTTGTGGATGACTTTATTTGGTCTTGGATTTCTTGTGTTTGGTGTAGAAATATCCCATGTTGATTGCTTATTTGCTATAGTATAGAAGCTATACAACAAAAAATAAGAATGACATGGGATTGTGGGTGGTGGGAAGCACCTTATACATCTTTTGTACAGTACAATTAACCAAAAGTGCAATCTGATTTGTAAAATAATTGATTGGTTATTATTGGATTTGTCACCTGATGTCAATTGATGCTGATAACCTGTTGGAGCTATTGATGATGGATGGGTGATTCTATGGATATATGTACTTAAATACAATAGTTTATAACAGGAAGTTGGATGTAAAAGCTTGAAGAAAGCAAATGTTCTTCATTTTTGGAGAAATCATGAAAAGTGGGAATTCTTTTCTCTATATTTGGGAGAATGACATTCCTATGATCTTATTAAACGTACCTCACCATCTAAATGAATCTTTCGAAGAAAGTACCGATATAATGTTTCTAAGAAGCAGTTTTCTTACTGTAATTAGTTTGCTCAGCCATGAGAGTTTGTAATCCTGTGCAATATCGAAAATGAATTTTCTCAACTTTCACATTCCAATCAAGTGAGCGTGAGACAATGGAGCCTCACTTGAATCTAGTGCTCATAGTGCTTATGAACAAAAATTCAGATCAAAGTCAAATTTGGATCAGCGTTCAAGTTCTAAAATTCAAACGAAATATTTTGTCCGATACTAAATTTTTTCGGGTATGATAATTTAGACAAGTCTAAAATCGGGTCAAAATCTAATTCGGGCAGTAGGAAAAATCTTATATGAAAATTAAAATTTGGACGAATAATTGATGACCGTTTCCGATTTTTTCTAGGTTGAATAAATTCGGATATTTGAATCGGACGAAATTTTGTCAACGCTAAGTGCTCCTATTAGCTATTGAGCTTAATTTATTTATTTTTAGCTCGAAGCTATTGAGCTTAATTCTTAATGATAAAGATTACTATTATTAATAAAAGAGTAATTTTACTTTGTTGATTCTTAACAAAACTAGAAGAGTATATAATGGCAATTTGTCAATTTCACATGAAAATAGTACGAGTACTACATTGCTGTTTAAGTAATACTAAAGACACTAATAAATACCCCCACAGTTTATCATATACCTTACAAAGGAGCTTCATAAGGCTAACAAACAAGAGTAACGATAGTAGCTCATTTCATCATAAGAGAAAATGAGTAACGATAGCAGCTCTTGTCAAGGCCCAAAAAGAGTTTGAATGAAATTACTTTGGGGTATTGAATAATTTGTTGGAGGGATGATGTGGCACTAACATGGGCTATTGAATAATTTGTTGGCCTTGCTTACGTGTCAATTGCAAATAGATGTGGCACTAATATGGACTATTGAATAATTTGTCGTCCTTGCTTACGTGTCAATTGCAAATAAAAAAAGTCCAGGTCAACAAATTATTCCACCATTCACATGTACACCAGGTAGTGCCACGTTATCCCTCCAACAACTTCACCAAATCTTAACACCTACAACTCGATGGTGTTCTATTAACATAAAATATGATTAAAGTTCGAACTGTTCATGTCGCAGATAAAAACTCATATTATTTTTGTCCAATATCCTTAAAATTTGAATTATTAAAAATCCAAAAGAGTATGAATACAGTAGAAAACATAACTTCAATCTTGTGATGACAGTATTTCATTTCACCATTATCATGGGAGCCAAATCCGCCAATTCTTCGTTATCGAAGTTGATTGAACTTTTGAAGTTCGACATTTTCCAAAAGGACACGTTAATCATCTTTGTTACGCAGTTCCAAAATAATCCTTGCGGCTGGTCAAATCGGCTTAATTACAAGTTACAACATTGGGTGAAGAGGGGCTATAGCCGCCATTTGTAGCCAGAAGCCAAGAAAAAACTAAGATCAAACCAAATATGCCACTCAAATATGGCTATAAACAAGGCCCTTCAAGTGTGTATACAATACAAGTACAACAATATTTAACAGCCTCATAAGAATACAAAATGTACAGGCCAACTGCGACTACCCAAAAGAGCCTAGAGAATGCAATCAGCATCACATATTTGCTGTTACTTCTTGTATCTCCTCCAAGGTGATGGTCTGCAGCCAAAAAGTCACATCATTATTGGACATCGAGAGACATTTATGATTATTGGTCATCATCGTCTTCATGCTCAGCTTTAATAAGGTCAAAACAATGGGATATCCAGTTAATTCTGATTCGATCATATCATCCTAGGTTGAGGACATATTACGTTTTGCTGAGATCAGATCATCAAGAAAATTTCAGGATGGCACAGGTTCGGATAAAAGCTAGTTGTCTTATTTTAGTCTGAGTAAGGTCCAATCTTTTTCCTTTCTTTTTTTTTTTTTTTTTGTTTTGGAGCCAATTGGGTCTGGTCTTGGGCACAAATCAGTTTTGTCAGGTCCAGGACTGCAAAGATTCTTGTACCAAGAAAATGAAGTTACCTGCTCTTTGCCAGCAAAATCATTATCAGGAGTCAGGAAGAGCATGCAGTGACACTCCTTCCTGTCAAATTGCAGGTAATATATGAATTGTGTTGTTAGACTCTGAGAAAGAGGCACATGAACGAAGATGAGAAACGATGAAGAATGCAGATAAACTGAACATTAAAACCTGGAGTGACGCAAAAATCCTCAAACCAGTCAGTATGACAAAAGTTATAAACAATTCCATTCACACTCAATGCACAACTCAGTCCAAGGACCAAGCAGGAACAGAGATGATGCGCCTAGTTGGGTATTTAACAGAAACACAAACATGAAAATATCAGCCAACGTTCTATTCTATAGTATCCAGGTACAGAAACAAGCCCCTAGACATAATAAGCCCAGAGCTGCAAAGATATCATAGAAAATAAACCCATTGCCTCCACCCCATCATCAAACTAGACTTTGGCTAATTGGTCATTTAAGGCTTGGATCGGTGTACTATTGGATGGGGTCAAAGCAATTGATGGACTATCTGGTTCAGATAGGGTTCGGTGATTAAGTCATGTTATGCAGTAGGTTTGCCAAGTTGGTTTTGTAAAGTAGATGAATGATATAACTCAACCAAGTTATTGATCAATGCAGTTTGGATTTTGACAATTCTGGTTCAGTCACAATCAGTTGTCCTTATTCTGGATCTTTGAAGGTCTAGTTTATGGTCACTTGATCAGGAAATAAAGTACGAAACAGTTTTTTGAATCTGTGCCAAAGACGCTCCTCATTTAACATGTCTCTTCAGCACCTTTTAGTGGCACTTGTCCAGCAAAATAATTTTGAAATATAACATTAAACCTCCTTTCCCACTCTCAGGGTATCCTTTCCAAGTTCAAACTACTCGTATATCTTTATCATGCCCCCTGTTAGAAGTTCATAAGCCGCACTACACTGGAATCCCATTTGAGATCTTTTTCTTTTTTATTTATTTATTTTTTTTCGGGGGA
Organism: Talinum fruticosum; assembly: GCA_021018815.1. Taxonomy (NCBI): domain Eukaryota; kingdom Viridiplantae; phylum Streptophyta; class Magnoliopsida; order Caryophyllales; family Talinaceae; genus Talinum; species Talinum fruticosum. The sequence continues at coordinate 853,879 of JAITYX010000094.1, read as the reverse complement.
GCACCACACTAAAACTGCTCAAATTCTTAAGTACTCAGCAGAAGCAAACTCTTCAGCAACTAGCAATAAATCCCCCAAAAGGGTGAAGTCTGTAAGTTCAGAGACAAGCCTCGGATACCATCATTGAAAGAACATCACCATGGTTTTTGGCAGGAACTCTTTCGAAATTCAGGGCAGTCTTGTGTCCTACCCACCCAACTCCTACTTCCCACCCATTAACCTCTGCACACCAGACTCCAGATCATAATTGACTTTCTTGAGAACCTTAGTACATGATGTTGACCATTTTCTTGTTGGAATGCTATCTCAAACATTATTGTACTGAAACAAATATGCTTCATTAATAAGTACCAATTCTGCATACTGCATTGCTTCCATCCCCCCCAAAACTAAAAAAAGAATTAAAAAATGTCAATTAAAACAAGAACCAACTGCCCAAGAAGTTGCCCAAGTAAATAAACCTTCCGCTTTAAGTAGTGTTCCTCAAGACCAAATGAAGTCGACAAAGCCCAATCCTCATTTTAGGTACTCAAACATACCCAAAATACAAGTGAGCTCTACAACTTGAACATAATAATGACATGTCACACAAAAGAACATCTTTTCAGTCAAGGGTTCACAAATACTTCTACGCCAAATCAAGATTCATCATCCCCCATTATCCTGCCAGTATCTGTTGAAGCCACATTCAATGGGTACACATCCTAATTCCTAAACTGACTTCACTTGCAACCTAGAAATAATAACCCCCTTTTTCTCATTACATCCCCAACAGCAACTAATTGAAAAAGGGAAGTCAAATGGACAAGCACATGTTTTATAAATTATCAGGTAGAGACATGAAAAATTGTTTGGAAGCGATGAAAGGAGCAAATATGTGAATCTCAGGTTTCTTTTTGTGTGTGTGTGTGTGGGGGGGATAATAAGGTGAAGCAGATCAAAATTCAAATTTACGAAGTTAAAACCATTAAGAAAGTAGAGGGGAGAAGGCATACGAAGAAAAGCGAAATGTTTCAGCAGCCTAGCCCAAAATAAAGCTATAAAATCCCATACTTTTTCCATAGGGATACATATCTCTCATCAAATATCCTCGCACTTAATCCTATATATTATCCTCAAGCACCAAACTAATTGAGGAAAACCATACCCCTAACACCAAGAAGCTTTCTCCACACAACATCAGCAATATGACAATAATCCTTTGCGCAGCCACATGTAGACAATTTATTTGGATTCCCTGGCAGTACACATCCGATTCAACTCTTGTAAACAGCTGTCAAACAATGGTCTTCACCTTTTTATGGAACTTAAGGGAATCAGTTACATAGGAATCTATATGAGAAGAGGTTATATGAGGTCTCAGGTCATATAAATATTTACATGAAAAGGCATCCATCTGGACTCTCCTATCACAGGAAATTTGAGCAAAGCATGAGAGTCAAGCAGGTCGATGGACAATACCCTCCAACTCTGCCATGATGATTGATCCTAAATGACAATCTTGAAAAAATAATCTCCCATAATGTACACATAAAAGAAGAGATCAGCATGATGAAGTGAAGATAGCTGGTGAATATGTGGAGAAGCAAAGCAATAGAGGAAGGAATGTTCCCTCACAGTTTTTTTTAGAAAATTCTAGCCTATCCTGAATTCGGTATTTGACATTGCCCAACATATCTGACTCATGTAACACTCAGATGCCAAAGCATCTCAACCATTTCAGTAAGATCATAATAATAGTTAGGTAGCTACTCAACCATTTCCATAGCTGACACCTGAAAATAAGTCGATTCAAATAGCTGTTTATCTTGTCTTATCAGAAGAGCGGGACGCTCCTTGACCCGGGCGTCCGGCATTCAATGCAAGGTGTAAATTTACAATTTGAAATCTGCCTTCTAACCCAAAAGTTGTACACCAGGAACTTTCCCCATTGCACTCAGACACATACTTGAACCCCACTCTCTAGCCAACTGATGCTGTTGATCATATAACTGGTTACAAAGCGGAACGATCCACTTTGTACTTCCATATCCCTCTAGGTAGATGCTTTAGATGCCATATGAGCCCCTGCCTTGATTATGCAAGATGATTTCCCAAGTAAGCCTCCAGTCACTCCGCACCAATTACCACAAGGATTCCCTCGCTTTTTCCCACAATTTTAGCAGCACCAACAAGAAAATGGAGTTTAATATAATAGAGGAAACGAGAATGCTGAGAATAAAAGGTGGGGCTTCCAGTTATTTGAATTTGGAATTTAGATATTCACCCTAATTGAGGATCAATAAAATAGCGAGGCTCACTTGGCTGTTGGAAGACTGAGTTCCTATCACGATATTTTTGGTTCAATAGTTTAGATAGGCCTGATCATTATACACATGCAGTCAATAAGACATGACTTGCATCAAAAAGGGATCGATATAGTGCACACCAGTTGGTGATCAAAGTGGGTGATAAAGAATCCTGCTACAGTGGGCAAGCCAGAACAAGTAAAAGGGCATTAGGGTTTTCATAGACTATATTCTCACTGTTCCTGTTCATTTTCAAATTTGGGTTAAATGTATTTAGAGCAGCTTCAAAGATTTGAATGGAGACCCTTCACCCTAAGCTCTACTCTAGTGTTAGCGACTAAAAGGTGAAACTTAGAGAGCAATGAGCACAGGGAAAAGATACCCTCCAACAGAAATTGGCCACTACTGCTGATCAAATTACAGGGAAGCACAACTAGAAAAGTGAATGGGGAGAGCCAAACCAAACAAACAAGTAAAATGGCCTAACAAACAACCCATGTTCACATTCACCTGTGTGGTTCAAGAATTTGGGTCCACCCTTATGTAAGTAACTTTAACTCTCAGGAAGGACAAATAAAAGACAAAAGAAAATGGTTGAGAAAGAAGAGAACAACAAACGCAACCCAAATATGAAGAGATCCAAATACAGGTAGTCTAATTCCTGCAAGTAAAACACTATTTCCCTTTAAAAAGACGTTCAAAAGAGGCTATGGAGAGAAAACTTTGAACTAAACCACAAAGAAGCCATAACAATCTGAAAAATGCATTAAAGACAAATGAAAATAATACTAGAAGAATTCTAATCACATGTGGTAAGATGGCATAGTCACAAAGAGAGGACATGTCAGGGAATAAATGTGAAGTTAATAGGCGTAAATACAACAAGTACAGAGGAAAGAAAAACAAAACTATACTGAACCTCTGTACTAATAAGAACATGCTAAAAAGTTAAAAGGTGACTAGATACATAGGCAAAGGAAGTGTTTCATCCAAAATCTACATCCCTCACCTTTTCTCCGATCATTATATTGTTTAACTAATCTAACTTTCTATCGTCACTATCCTACAGATTATCATCAAGAACAAAGAAATTTAATGTAAAAACTAGTATCAAACGAAAAGTTTGGTACAATATGCAGAAATAGTTGTGAATAAGAAGGCTTGCATAAAACTGCAAAGAATTTGCAAGTTCGAATCCCTCAATCTAACGGGACCAAATCTAATGAATCAACTAACCAATTTTGGCAGGATACACCGTAATGTTCAAAACTCACTGTGGACAAAAGGTAAACAACCTGGCCCAGGTTTATTCATTTTCTTGGAACCTAAAAATGTACTTAAACCAATTACCAAGCCTATAATATTGTTCTTTAATTAGACAACACCACATGTAAGTCCTTGGATACTGCATAACTCGAATGTGTAAGAATTACTCCTGGAATAATTTATTTAGTAAACCATCAAGGATTCTTTCTCACCACGAGACACTTACAAGTCCATAATTTCCCCTTGTATATGGTCAGCTATATTTCCAATCTCACCTTTTTTCTATGTAATAAATTAAAGCCTCAAAGAATCTGAACGCACATACAGTATTAACCTAGGATCTTTCACTCATACATCCCCATAAAAAGGGGGGAGCAAGTCCTTCCATCTAACTCATAATATTTAGATCGTGGCAGCCTCACTGTCTACACTGAGTAAAAGGGAATTGCAGAAATAGGAATTTTTATAAGGGCGGGCGGCCCAAGATGCATTTCATCCTCCAACCTTCTAGATGTTTTCTAGACTCTATTATGCCTCAAGTAGCACTTGCAACTCACCCATTAATCAATCGTAAACAAAACAGCTTCCTTAATCATTGCATGCAGAATGTTAAGAGTTGCACAGACTCTTGATTTATCAGAGCTCACATTTTCAGCAATCTAGCCTGATTGGAAGCGGCAATGAAGAGGACCACATCATGTACAAAGAATAGATCAGAAATCAATGCCGTAGCTTGCTGACATTGTTTTCATGCACCTAAAATTGGTACGAGTCCTCAATTCATTGTCACAACCTTCCAACACTCTTTCATACAAAATTTAAAATAGAACAAAATAAAATAAAAATCAAAACCTTCCAACAGTCTCACATCCATGGATTGCCTTGGCATACTCCTCAGTTCACCAAGAACTATGCTCCCATCTATAAATTTGCATAGAGCAAGATGTGAGATAGCGTAAAATACCTCAACAAGTAGCAGCAGAATCTCATCATCATTAAACTTACTCCAAACTCCACCTTCGGCGATCATAAGCCATCTCCAAGTCAACCTTGAGGGGAATGAACCAAGTACCCTCTCTACTTCCGCATTGTAGAGAGTTCTTGTAGGATGATTATATTATCAATGATGTGCCTACCCACCCAGACAGCTATATTAGACAAGGGACACTAATTATGGAAAAACTTGGTTATAGCCTCTCATGGAACTTTCTAGATGCTTAGATTCAGCTTGATAATAGTGAAGTAAAGCAGAAATGATTCTCTAAATTGTCCTCTATTTCCTATTTGTGGAGTAATAGACAGTTAGAATGTCTTCAAATCAAAGTCTAACAGAACTAAACTCTTAGTGATTTTGCAATTCAAGGACAAGGCTGGTAGAACTCCTACACCTCGACTAGGCAGGGCTTTGGGAGTATGGATTTGAACTTGATTTAGGTTTGATTTAGGTTTTAGCCAGTTAAAAGTCACTTTTGGAATCAACTTATTAGTTAAACTAATTTGTTGTAGTTTAATTGGCCTCGACGAGGTTTGCACCATAGGTTCAAGTCTAAGAAATGTTTCTCCAAAATTTTTAGCATCCTCTCACTATAAAGCACACCCATCACCAAGTCATAAATGACGCATTGATGTTTCTTTGACTTCCAATTACACTAAAAAGTGAGGGAAGGGGTGTTTTAGGGTTTATTTGGCCTAGCACTTTAAATGTCCCATGGCATTTAGGAGGACACATTTTTCAATTGTCACATACAATTCAAAGAGCTCCCAACAGGGGCTGGAAAGCCATTACAAGGCATATCATTTAAGTTGATGGAGGACATAGCTCATTATTAAAGACTGTCAAAGAACCTCACTATCAAGATCTTCATTGCACATTCCATACAACATTCACTGTTTTGGCTCTGGAGAACTTTAAACGTGCTCCAATTTAAGAGGACAAAGGTGCTTGGGTGGAAGTAGCCCATATTCTAATTACCATCCTCAATAGCATCCTCATCGCATACATCTCAATGTAGCTATGGACTTCATCCACTTCTCCTTTGCTTAGCCTCCAACTTTAAGAATATTGTGCTCCCTTTCCACAAGTTGCCATTGGATTCCACCTAATCTAATCTGGTCCATGTGCTCCTCTTTCTTATGAAAAAACGTCAAAAACAAACTTTATCGTTTACCATCCTAGATCTTCAACTCTAGACTACACCTTAAGCTTATATGAGAATCCACAAAACCCGTTGACACCAATCAAGAGTGGAAAGTGGTTTGACTAGTTCTAGATGTTGTCCTGCCTCCTCCTCAAAGCAAACCCTTCCCTTGTATATCAAATACACTCTCATCAAGCTTGGTATACTTTCTCATATCACCTTAGACAAGGAACCTCTCAATTAGGACTATCTTAGCACATAGAAAATTGTTATTCTCACTCTAGTTGTTTTAGTCAACGAGTATACTGTTCTTATTCTAGTTGTCGTAGTCCATGCACCTTCCTAACATACCATCAATCCATGAGTCCTCTTCTAAAGATTCTTTGGTTCATTTGAAACTAGTTGCACGAATCCACAAAACCCATTGACACCAATCAAGAGTGGAAAGTGGTTTGACTATGTTGTACTACCACCTCGTCAAAGCAAAACCCCTTCCGTTGTATATTAAATACACTCTCATCAAGCTTGGTATATTATCTCATATCACCTTAGACAAGAAACCTCTCAATTAGGACTATCTCAGCACATAGAAAATTGTTATTCTCACTCTAGTTGTTTTAGTCAATGAGTGTATTGTTCTTATTATAGTTGTTGTAGTCCGTGCACCTTTCTAACATACCATCAATCCATGAGTCCTCTCCTAAAGATTCCTAACTTACATCCTGTAGCTCTCTCCAAAAGTCTTCATGTTTCTATTGGTATGAATTTGCACATTACCGACATGACAGAAGGTTCTTCACCTATGTGCATCATGGGATTGACTGATAATTTTGTGGGCGTTGAAACAACCAAATGCTCCCTTGAAAGCAATGAGCTTCAACTCATAGTCTCTTACCCAACCTTGAAGATCAATTTCATTATATATTACAGCATGATTTCTGTTAATATTTGTTTGAACTAGTGCAAAGACTTCTGATTCACAAATTCTAATTAATTCTTTTGGGGAGTTCGTCTATAATTTAATACTTCTTTTTTTTTGGTAATAATAATTTATTACTTCTTATCAATAAAGTATTTGATTACCCCTTATTGAACAGTTCATACAACCTTCAATGTATTAATATCTATGAAAAGAAAATGATCAGTCTTTGACACAAGTTCCTGTTCACTTATACATGATCCAACCTTGCATGGAAGACATTCAGTAGGGTTACCTAATCTCGGTAGCCGGAATCCATGGTCAAGAAATGCATTCATTGTAGAAACATGTGACATAGATGCCATGACTCACTTGCCCATTGTTTGATGATCATCTGAGTGACAAAGCAGGTAAGAGTTTGATGCTTAAGATTGCTAATGCATAAGGAGAAGATTTTATGAGGCTTGTGATCATTTGATCTCTACACCATTTTTATTTTTTTATATTTTTTGAAAGGCAGGGGGCAGGGCGTGGTTTGAGTATCTAGGCCTATTGTGAAAGTTAGGTTCCCTGGATTGAGAGGGGTTCATTCATTAGAAGGTGAAAATGCAAAATTTTAGAAGATATTTTATCACTCTAATTTCAGCAATATCTAATTTATCAGTTCTGAAAATGATTGATCTCCAATGGTGTCATCATTACCTTCAAGAGAAATCCTCAAATCAGTGTCAAAATCAATTAAGGGTGGCTCTTAAACATCCTTTGTCCCACCCAAAAATTCAACATTAAGATCAAGGTTTTCCAAAGCTCTAAAGCTCAAACCCCTATCCAAGTCGTGCCTAGAGTTAAGGCCCCAATATCTTAGGCAGCTATGTTAGGCAACTTTAGATTCTTCTTATCTTCCTTTATTACCCCTCTCCTTCATCCAAGGTCACTCAAGCTTGGACCACCTTGATACTTCCTGATCAGGTCAAGCTAACAACCTTTCTCAAAGTCCTCTCCTTTGGATTCTTCTTAGGCAACTTTGGATTCTTCTTATCTTCCTTTATTATCCCACTCATTCATCCGAGGTCACTCAAGCTTGGACCACTTTGATACTTCCTGAATCAGGTCCAGCTAACAACCTTTCTCAAAATTCTTTGTGGACCAACTCTTGAAGTTTTTTTGGGGGCACCCTTTTTCACACAAGAATCCATGGAATCCCCATATAATGCCAAGTCTATTGCATCAAAGGATTTTACATAACCCATTTTTGTGTGTTGCTGCACATTAATTAGAATTTTCCCTTATCAGCATTGTATGGTTGGAAACAAGGGCATCCTTCCACCTTATGCCCCAAATTTCTGCACTCATAGTAGATATATGGAGCCCTTCATATTAGATTTTCCACCCCTTCCTGTTGTGGAAATAACCTCTCAAAATAAGGAGGAAACAAGAAGAGGGATGCAGAACATCAGACAGTCTACCTAGATGGTGGAGGCATAATAATATAATTCTTCACATCAATACCTACTCCCTAGACCCGTAAAGCAGAGACAACTCTCGATCGTCCCACTATATGTACCACCAGGCCACAACCACCAATAGCCAACAAGAAATTCTTAATAATCTCCAAAAGAAAATCTATTGAACCCTCTTCCACTGGTTGCAACTGCAAACACATAGTGAATTTACTAGGCTCCACAGTTTAGATGCTCTCAGGTCTTAAGTTAAGAATAAAAGAGAAAAGTTTGCATCTTCTCACTCACTCCACAACTGTGATTTCAAATGACAACATCACCAAGATCTTATGAAGACAAAGTCTGGGAAATGAGAAGTTAGTAATGCTAAGCTCTTAACTATAAATGAGATTAAGCAAAAAGGTTATTATTCTTGACAAGACAAAAAGTATCACTTCATGTTCCATCTACAGTTACAAAATTATAAAGCAAAGACTTGGGAAGAGAACCATACCTCTCCCTCATTGGTACACACGGGCAGTTCCAAAAGCCCTGACCAGCTTCAGCGGCTTTGTCATCATAATGCCTAAATCACACCCCCCAGCATAATAACGGAACATCACCATCAAAAGTTAATAATCTAACAAGAAAGAGAAAACCCTGCAGAAAGTGGGAAAAGGGGCAGGGTGATGCTCACCTGCAAGGACAAAGTGGGGCACCTAAAGTGTCCTTATGCTCTGCTAACCCCTGTTTTGAACCACAAAAAGGGAGAGGGAAGGGAGGCAAGTGCACATAGAATTTAGATAACACATTGCATGAACAGAACAAGAACGTAAAAACAACAGTAAGTATCATACCAGAAAGTCACAACCTTCAGGCCATCAGGAGACAGGAGATTAACCTTACAGCCATTTTCACAGATTTCTTTCCTTATACTACAATCATTTAAGTTTCCCATCTAAGAGGACAATTAAGCTAGAATACTGAAGGAAAAATTTTCCAGATCTTGATGATAACTAGCATTAGTAGTATCATCAGGACTCTAATGTTAGAGTGAGAATACTATTATCTTTGAGCAACCACCAAGGAAGTTCTTTTGCTACACTCTATACATCAGTCCCATAAGGAATGGGTTAAATTGACGATGATATGGCAGTTTTGACCAATAATAACATCATATTATGTTTTGACAATTCTTTGAACTGGACGGGAAGGTAGTGTTTGACAATTCTTTGAACTAGAACGGAAAGGTAGCGTGTGTGCATGCGTGTGTGTGTGTGTGTGTGTGTGTTTGAGAGAGATAGAGAGAGAGAGCACAAAAGTAACATCCTAGGAAGCAATAGCATCAAGCATGCTCTCTAATGACAAATCATAAATTGACTACCCCATCAGGTAGGCAATATATTAGAAAGTGGTTATTTTAGGCCAGCCAAAATAACGAAGTCTGCCACCTTGAATTTCAAAATCAAAATTTTCCAGTCAATTTCAAACCTTCAGAGACCCAAGCTATTAAAGGAGGTGAGAATTTCACCCCTCCCATCCCCCTTCCCTTCCCTTTTCCTGGGCATAGCATCCAGAGATTTAACTCAAAATTCTGTAAGGTAAAGCAGAATCATCCAAGCAAAACACAGTCCAGGAAGTAAACAATATAAGACAGCATAATCAAATAGTTCAGAGAAGAATAATACCTTGATGACAACAGATGTGACACTTTTATCGGCACAAAAATATGTTCCTGACTTTCGTGCATATTGCTCAGAAAATTTCCTCATTATTTCAACAGATTTCTCTGAAGGTTCCACTGAAGAACAAGAGGGCGTATTAAGATATGATCAAATTAGGTGCACGCTTGATTAGCTAAAGACAACTAGAATCCAAAATAAGGCATGACAAAAAAAAATTCAAATGAAAATCACAAACAGAGAAACAAATGAAGAATTTGAACCAGAAAATTGTGTGATTGCTACACGCAATCTTAACTAAGCATCTGCAAAACACACAAGGAAGTTTCACAGCACCTTGAATAAATTTAGGGTCTTTTCAGGAACCTTGTACATTAACCCACTCCATGGTTCATCGGTGCTATAAAAAGAGAAAAGAATACAAATTTCTACATAGCACAGTGTTCAAGCCTGAATTCAAACCTCATCTTGTAAATAGAATGCTGAATGAGATTTAATGTGTCACTAGTTTCTAGCGTAGCCAGTGCATATTACCACCAAAATAAACAGTCTCACAGCTGACAGTTGATCAGTGTCCTACTAGGTTCAAGTTATAGCCAGGCCATCTGACAAAGTCAGACCAAATGTTTTCTCCCACAAAATATTATCAGTCAACTGCCCTCACTCCCACATGGACACCCAAACCCATCGGAAATCCCACCACAACACGAACACATGCAAACGGAAAAGAGAAAAGAAGAATATGAAATTAACAAGAGTTGGAACAAGACAACTTTATGATCCAGAAAAAAATCCTTTTATTCAAACCTACAAACTGAAGGGATTAGGAATACTTTGTCTACAACACGGGCCCCTAAATTAGGAAATATTAAATAGCTTGTTTACTATGCTTAGGCCCTGTTTGGCTGGGCAAAATGGGAATGAAACTTGATTCCTCTGGTTTCAAGTTCCTTTTCGGTTGTTTGATTGGATATTTTGAACTTGAAATTTATGAGTTTCAAGTTCCCCTCAAAACAAGGGAATTTGAATCCCCCAAATAGGAGGGGATTTTCTCAATCCCTCGGGGATCGAGTTTATAATTATTAGAAAAAGAAAAATTAGTCTATTTGCTATATTATTATTATTATTATTATTATTATTATTATTGAAAAAATTACAAAATAGTTAATTAAAAAAATTAAATAAATATAAAACTCAATTATCAACAAATATACCAACGAGCTTCAACTTTTATTGAATCAAATGATAATGATGATAATAATAATAATAATAATAATAATAATAATAATAATAATAATAATAATAACAACAACAACAACAACAATATAATTTACAACGATATAAAATAATTTTAAAAATAAACAATTTTAATTTTATCTCATGCTTAACAACCAAACAACAAGAATTGTAACTTGATTCCATTCTTGTTCTCTACCAAACACTTGAAGAGAATATTCAAGTTCCATAACTAACCCCTCAAGTATCATTCATTGATTCCATTCCATTCCACTTTTACATACGAAACAAGGCCTTAGTGTGGCCAGTTTACAGTAGCTAGTTTTGCAAGCCTAACACCAAAGAAGCTTCTCCACCAATGGGATTCCAGTTCATATCATGGGAACAATTAAAAAATGCTTATTACATAACTTGCTTTTTCTGCTTCAGGATGTTCCAACTTGAATATCTTCTCCTAAAAACCAGGAGCACCCATTAATCTTGAATTCCCTATAACATCCCCCTTTCCCCTTCCTATTGCAAGAGTGCTATTTACTTTCAGATGCAGGAAGCCTACCATTTTAAAAGCAAAAATTCTTTAAAGAAAACAACGAATTTTGCCATCAATTTATGCTTGTCAAGAACCCTTAACACAGAATTTTTAGTTTACCTCCTCTCCCCCCCAACACCCCCTTGTTAAATGTTAAATTCACCCACCTTGCAAATTCAAGAAAACAATAAAAACAATGCTGATTACAGTTAAAAATAATCTCTTCAAGCAAAGACCACCTTAATCAACTCACATCCAGCGATAATTCGAATGAATTTCATATAATTCTCAATACTTCTTTTTCAACGAAGCACTCGTCAGATTACTTCAAGAATAAACGCGCAGTTCAATCGAATCGGACGTAATAGAAAAGCGAACATCACCTTTAGCACGGACGATACATTGCTGATTGCGGGGGCATCGTGGGAGAGTTGGGAAAGAAGAGATTCCGAAGCTGTAGGAGGTGGAAGCTTGAAGAGCTTTCATGGCGATCTTGCAAGTTCGGTGATTAGCAGAAACAAAAATCTTTTTCCCCGTCAAATTTTTTTAGACGGATTCGCCACGACTTAGATTTATATTTTGGGGTTTGGGAATTTTCGAGTATTTGATTTAATTGGCAATTCACTGCCCGCCACTTGTTGGGGAATATCGCTTTGATATTTTGGGGCTGTGAAAATTACTTAGCCACTCAGTTCAACTTTGTATTTTGGGCGTTTGGATAATGCCTTCTCTTGTCTGGGACGACACAAGGCACAAAGCTACGATTAGCGGTGGAATTCCTTCATGTGGAGTCAGATTCGTGTTTATATTTATATTCAAGTGTTCACGATTAAACGGATTGAAAATACTCAAATTTAAATATAAATTGCTCATTAAATAAGTTGAAAATTTTGATATAAATCTGTTTAATTTTTATAAAGATTAATCTGAAATTGATTTATTTACTTACTTAAGAAAAAAAAATTATGTTCAAATTACCTAAATACATATTAATTTGATTAAAATTTAAAATTATTAGTATAAAGAATGATCTTTGAATCTCATTTATCATTACAAATTCATAAAATCGTTGTATACACGTCATAATCGTAGAAACATATATCCACCACCTTAAATACTTAAAGAAGGTTTCAATTTTCAACAACAAAAAAGAAGCATTCAATTTTCACAATTTTCATTTCCCTAATGGGTGCTACCCCTTCAATTTTCAATTTTTATTTCTTCTTCCGTTTTTAAAAATCACATAAGTATTTTTTATTTTAATTTTTAAAATTAAAGGTATTATCGTCATATGAAGAATTTTAAACTAAACCTAACTCGAGAAACTAAACGAGTTAAATGTGTCAACCCATTAAAGTAAAGAGTTTGAAGATTTTTATTTAAGTCTCGCCTATCTTTATATCATGTTTGTGTCGATAATTATGTCGGTTCAGCTTTTTAGTATTTTAATATTAACTCACTGTATGAGTAAAATCTTTATTTGAATAATATATCATTTGAATTCAACTTATTTTTTGATATTTCAACGATAAAACTTTATCTAATTATGTCAGTCGATTTCGATAAGGAGTTTGCTTGCCTAAGGATTGAGGGTGAGGTTTTGGGATTGTATCTAATTTTTTTATCTAATCATTTTAATGAATTGGTGTAAAATGACCAAAATGTGCCGGACTTTACATCTTTACGAATAGTTACACTTGTAGGTTGCTTGCTAAAACATTATTTTATTTTATTTTATTTTTGGAAATGTTAAGAATTGGTCAGTTCCTTAATATGACTAGTTTCCAAGTATTTCAAAAATATTTAACTTCACTTATGTAACGGAGAGCAATTAGAGAGTAGAGTCACTAGTGATGTTCTAAGGGAAGAATAATAAAATTAATTTTAACGTTGAGAAAAAGTAATCACTTCTCTAAATATACTTAATCGTAAAGGACAATATAAAAATAGTAGAATTATATGTCTATCTAAAGAAGGTTTTAAAAAGATCCACTATATGGCTCCATTTGTTTGAACTACGAGATCATACCTTGAGGCTAAGGTACCACCTTTAGATGGAATGCACTTAGGGTTGAGTAGTTGGCAAAATCCCTTTAGGCTACGTTCGGCAAAATTAATTGTTTGTGTAATGAACACCTGTTTGACTAGCGAATAGGTGTTTAGGTAGCCGATAACTTTTGTAGTTTAGTTGATAGTTGTTTTAACTAGTTATTTAAAGAATATGTGTTCGGTTACATTAGAAGTTATATCGGTTGAAAAACATTAAATGATGAAAAAGGACACGCCTTTTTGTGATTATTATTGTTGTTATTCTCAATATTAATAATAATACAACAATAGTAGTAGTAGTTTCTCCAATGGCACTCAATTTAGACTCAATATATATAACAGTCAGTATAATATATATATATATATATATATAACAATCACTTAAAATTTCTTTACTTGATAAAGTGCTTTTATCAATTGTGAATTTGTCGTTGATGCAATCGATAATTGAAAAGAATTACGTTGATGATACTCGGTTGAATAAATAAGAGTACAAGGGTATGATTGGAAGACAAATTGGAAACGTTACTCACTAATGCTCAAACATTAATGCTTTTAACGTTTGAAAAGCGATGGTTCAAACGTTACTTATTGATATTAAATGTTTGTTTACCGAACAAATAAAATTATATAAAATAATATTTTGATCGACTAGTCAAAACACTAAACGTTGCTTAAAACACCGTTGCTGAACGGGACTTTAGGCTATTAGGTTTAGCTTTATTGAAAGAGGGACAAAGCTTGCTTAACATTTAAAAGGGTAGTGTCATTAAGTGGGTTGTTCAAATAGCATTTTAAGAGGGTCAAGGGCGGATCCCCCATTAGTGATGCATAATAATCCGCAGTTCAAAAATCTTTTAGTAGTATGGTATGCTAGGGGAAAAAACCTACATATAGAACCCAAAACAAGAATGTAACAACGAAGTTTTGTACAATTCCATGCACTAAATAAGAATAGAATGCACAACAAATGAGCCTGATCAATGCTATAGTTCACTCAACTGCAAAGTTTAATTTATACAAGCAAAATGAGCTATTCTTGCCTCTAAACATTCTAAGAACACCATAAAGAATTAATTGAAATGGTTCAATTTTGAAAACAAAACTACATTTACCTAATTAATTGCACCCGATACAAGATCAAATCTAACTATCAAAACTGACCTGTTTTTACACATTTTTATAATTTAACATATATTAGCTTATCTATTGTGTTAATGTCCGTAGTTGAGAAGAACTGAATACTACTAGTTCCTCTGTTTTATAATACTCGTTATTGTGAGTAGTAAAAGTTTTTAAGGGAATGTCATTTAATGTCATCATCGTTCCCATTGTTTTTAGAAGAGCACAGGTGCGAGAATTCATCGATGGAGACCATCATGCCCATTCACTGCCAACTCAACAACATCATTCTCTGTACTGGAAAAATCTACATTTCCTTCCTCCTGTTTAATCTCATCAATCTGGCCATCATCAGAATCCGAATCCAAAACAAACCTACTTTGATTCCCCATCCCTGGGACCTCCGCACCAAGGGGCCTATACTTGATATAATGACCCACATCCACATACCTTCTACCGAAAATGGAATACACCCCACTGATCAGAGCCACAAGGAAAGCAAGATAACAATTGAACAGGAGCACCGCAATAGCCCCACCGCGATGAGAGTCCTTGTGATCCTTGCACTTGATGGTGTAATTCCCCCTGCTCTTCTGGTTCAAAGAGCAGTTATGGGCAATGAAATTGGTGAAAAACGACAGACCCATTTGAATAAACCATGTTCCTTGTAAGATTAGCCCTACCCCACGAGCCAATCTCGGCATGTTCGAATACGGATTTTTCAGCTCAATCACGGTTGAAACTATGCAAATCGATATGGGCACAAGCATTAGACTATAATATCGGTTCTCAACACCATTGGTGTCCTTGAGATAATAGTGATACAGTAGGAATTCCTCGATGAAACCAAAGAACAACATTAAATCGAGCAAAAGGAACGGGAAAGAAAGAGATTTTGACAAGTTACTGAGAAGACCCAGGAAGGAGAACAGGAGGAAAAGAGCGGAAATTGCAATGACTTGAAGCTGTAAGGCGGAACCCATTTTGTCTTGGAATTTAACAGCGTCCATCGCAGAGAGAAAAGCATCAAAGATGAAGAGGAGAGAGAGAAAAGCTGTGGAAATGAGGGTTACCGTCGAGAAACGCATCATTTTTAGAGAAGGCAGAGGGGACATTTTTGCAGGGGTTTTGGAGAGGACAGAATGAGGAGGAGACGGGGATGAAGAAAGGGATTCCCACGTACCGATCATGATTAGACTGCTACCGGCGACGGCAAAACCAAAAAGCCCCATTTTTTATCTTCTTCTTCTTCTTCTTCTCTCTCTCTCTCTCAAAGTTCTTGCCTTTTATTTTGGGTAAAAGTAGCGGATTCTGATTTGTCATGGAATTGGGGAGCGAAGCCAATGGTCACAGAGAGAGAGAGCGAGAGAGAGAGAGAGAGAGAGAGAGAGAGAGAGAGATATGATCAGGGTCATCAAAGATGGGTGGTAAAGAGAGAGAAGCGGAGGGATCTTCATGTTTGATTTCTTTTGCAAAAATTCATTTCATGGTTGGAATGTGGAAGGAAGCTCCCTTTGTCAAATAGATGGAAACAATATTCCATATTTCGGGTTTGCATAATTGATGACTACTCTTGTAATTTTTGTTGGATAGAGTACTCTCTTGTAAATTATAAATTATTTTATTCGGTAAGAAAATTAAGGTTAACTAAAAATTTAAAATAAAAAGTATGTTGTTTAATATGTCTCCGCTTTCTCTTTTTGTCATTTTTTCGTAAATAATCAAGAAGAGTAAAATCGATGAACTAAGTAATTAATATGTCATTGAAATTGTATAAAATAACTATAGTTGTGAAACGATAAAAATTAGTTAAAGTGATATGTATTATGAAATGAAAATAACTATTCTAAAGTTCTTTTTAAGGACCTTGGTTTGTTGGCGAAGTTATTGTAATGGTACTTCAAATTTAAGCCTTCTCCGGCAAAAAATAATCACATATCTTTGATACTTTAATTTTGTCTACCATTTCCGAAAAAATTGTGTTTGAGAATTGACAATGTTACTACTAATGTGGCACGAGGTCAATTTATTTGAATGTGCGTTTATGTTACCTAAGTTAAATTTATATTACCTCGATCAATTTGAATTGACTCTTTTAATCAATATGGGATGTATGAAAATCCTCAATGTCTCTATGTTACTTGCGAACATCTAGGACACCTTCAACTACATTACTTTTTCAAAACCCCCTTACCTCATTCCAAATGAACGATAACTATATAATAATATAGTAGTTAATTCAGATTTTCAGTAAGCGAATCCAACTAATAATTCTCATAATAGAAATCTTTCTTGCCCTTCATCTTGGAAGGTGATTTATCATCAACACAACAATTGAAGAAGATTGCGATAACATAACTTAAGGCCATTAAGCATGGTGATTATGATGTTGTTTTGGAAGTCCCGTTGAATTCACCTCCTAATATTCCGATTGACTAAGTGGCTTTGGCCATTTATTGTTGAGTAATCCCCTCCAAGGCTTCTAAACCCATTGCCTCCTCTTATAAATCATCACTCACTAGTCACTACGGATGAAGAGTTTTGCTTACCTTGAATACCCTTCCTCTTAATGTGGATGTCTCTTTCCCATCTCCTTCCTCCTCAAATATGCCCGCTGATTTTTTCTGCTCTTCTCTCAACCCCCTTTGATGTCACTGGTTACTGTTTCATCAGAGTTGGTTACTATTTTATTGAGCCAAATAGTTACGAAGATACCTCTTTTAATATCGATCAATACGTCATTGAATAAAATTGATCTGAATACAAAGTGGCATCTCATCCCTTCCTCTCTAATTCCGAGTGGAGCACAAATATAGACATATTCTTTGTCAAACTCTTAAGCTACAAGCTTCAGTTACTACTTCCAACCCCTACGGTGCCAAAGTGATCCCTAGCACTCTTCCGATGTATGGTGGTGGTTGCATGTCAAACGTGTTTCAAGATTAGTATAATCTTATTTAGTTTACACTTATTGTAATTTGTAGTTTTTTTCATTTACTTGTTTGATTGTGTAAATGTAGTTAGTTTGCGTCGTCTAATATTATATTTCAAAATGTTCATGTTATAGTTTAAATTTGAATTTAGTACAATATTATCCATTTAATTTTAAAAAATATCATTTATGCATCAAATTTTTATAACTCTAAAGGCAACCTTAGATTTTAGAATATTTGGATGCATACTTTGGAAGGTTTTTAGACGTTTATATAACCTCGCTTTGAAATTGGATGAATATGCACTATACTTTTAGGGTAATTATTGTTTTCCAAACCAACACTCGAATTAGGAGGTGACCAACTCAATTTTATGCTTGATGTGGCGAGATAGAGTTATATATACTATTGAAGTTGTAACTGTCTCTATCGACTCTTCAAAAGTAATTACAACTTCGAAAGTAAAGGTAAAACATTAACACGAGATATGATTCCACCTGTCATGTCATCATAAAATCGAGTCCGCTACCTTTTAACTCGGTATTAGTTTAGAAAAAATAATTAACTCCAAAGTATAGTGCACGATCATTAAACTTTAAAGTAGGGTATATAAATGTCCATATCTTCCAAAATATGATTTATCTTAATTCAAAAACTCCAAATTTTATTGTTTTCAAAAGCACACCCTCTAATTTATTTATTACTCCTCTCGTTCGCAATATAATTGCATGTTTTGATAAAACACGAACTTAAGAAAGTCACCAACAAGATATAAATTAACTATTATACTCCAATTATTTTATATTATTAATTATTATATTTTAATTATCATGAGGCTTTTAAAAAGAAATTCTAATTTTATGTATATACATAAAAATTAAATAAATAATTTAAGATATCTGAAAAAGGAGAGGGATTATTTATTTTTTTTGAATTGATACATTGAATGAAATTATTGAAGGAAATCTTATCAATGAGACGAGGCAATGCTATATGTGTCCTCTATTATTGGGGAGTTGGCCTCCCCTGATCATTTCAGCAAGCATTTTGCCACTTCAGTTCACAGCAAACCAGAAAAAAGGGAGAAAGGAAAATGAAATCGACGTCCCGTTTCTTCGTGGCAATCTCTCTCTTGTATCTGATGATGATGATGCTGTTGCAGTGCCGAATTGAAGGCCGTTTGCTTTCTCTCTCAAGCCAGACGCCAAAGACGCCGCTGCTTATGCTCGCTGGTTGGTGTCCCAGAATTCCTGGGGAGTTTTAAAGTATCTCTCTCTCTCTCTCTCTCTCTCTCTCTCCTCTTTCAATGCAGTTCTCGATTCATTGCTGTTCTTTGCATGGTTCTGATTGGGATTCGGCTTATTTTGGCTTAAAATTTAATTCTATTTGGGCCCCTTTTTTATTTTTGTTTGATCTTTTGAAGATTGAGTGGCAAAAACGAAAGTCTGAACTGGGATTACTATCTGATTGAGTGACAAAAACGAAACGTATTGCTTATTCAATTAGTTGGGAATACTATCTGATTAAGTGAGTTCACATTTTGTTTTCCCTTATAAAAGCTATGTTTATAAGCTGAATAGGAAGTTACAATTGTTGGCAATGGAAAGGAATGCAATCAGAAATTGAAATATTGAAAATGGTGGTCTATGACATCTATGAGTGAGTCGCTGATCAGTGTGTTCTGAGTTTACCAATTATAGTCTGTTTCAAAACAGATATGACTTCCCTATACCTTGCTTCACAATGATCTGTTTTATCCTCATTGTTATTGTTGTTGTTGTTTTCTAATGCTGCTGTCATTATAAAATTGAATTTTGATAAAAGTGTTAAAACTGTGAGTACATTTTGAGATTGTGATGGTATACTGCATTCTATTGATGGTTTACCTTTCATATAGTGTACAAGTTGATAGATGTTTGGTTTCACAATAATCCTAGTAATATTGCTTCTTATCTTATAGATGACTATAAGATTAAAAAGGAAAAGAAAAATTTACATATAGACATATATGGGATATGGCTCAAATTCAATTTGAAGGAATTAGGATAAATCAAGCCTTAATATCCTCCCCCTCCCCCCCAAAAAAAAAAAAAAAAAAAGAAAAACTTTCCTAGTCAAGACTTGATGGTGTTGGCTTGTTTTGGTTTGACAGGTCAAATCAAGTCATAGGTGCACTTTTGAAAGGCCCAAAACCATAAAATGGAAGGATGTAGGGTGATAATTTAGCCTAGTGGTGTATTTTTCCCTTGTCCTAAAACATGACGTGCCTCTTCCTATCATCTTTTTTCAGATTTATTTTTCTGTGGTCCATGTAATGCATGTACTTAGTTGTTGATGCACCTTTAGTAACACACCTCTAATATCAGATACATGTCCTAGTCCATTTATATGCAAGGTCATTTTATGCTCAAGATAGTTCAACCTTGGCCGCAATCCACCTTTCTTCCCCTTAATGCCTTCCTAAGTTTGTGTGGTTGTAATTTCTGTCCTTGATTCCCCTGTGGACATATTCTTCAATCCTAGCCCTAAAACAAGTCTAGGTTGTCCACAAGATCCCAGATCAAGAAGCTTGAACTCTTGATTCACTAGAATTCAATGACTTCTTTGGACTTTTGAACTTGCCTATGTGGGTTCACATTGAAAAATGTCAATGAAAATTATCTTAAAATGTCGCTTCACCTGCATATAAGAAGTTCAGAAGATTTCTGCTATGTTCTATGAGGAAACTTGATGTCAATTCCAACCTCATGTCTTTTTAACATTTGTTTTCATGTCTAGTTTCTGTGTTTAAAGAAATATGTTGGGTGAACCTGATGAGTTTGTTTCATAATTTGCAGTACCATTTCAGAGGATTTAGGAGGCGCGCCATTTGGGTACTCCCCCTATTCTCTGCTTCCCTGAGTTACTTCTGTCGACCAATTCTTTTGCTGCTTGTTTTCTTTGTTTGTTATACTACTTAGGATTGGCATAACCATTTTGCTTCTTTTGCTTCAGCGTGGGCAACAGTGTTGCTGCACTAGATATGATATTGATAATCTTTCCATTTTCACTGTTTCTTGATTAATCTTAAATATGTACATGAGCATGAAGTCTTCTGTCAGATGATAAGCTAAGGTGGTACTTAAATGAAGAATTAAGTCTGAGATAAGAATTCAGAGAATAATCTTGGATTTGGAATATTATCGCTGTAAGCCTAGGGCATTTCAGATTGGTCATAGAGAAGCTTGTTTAAAATTATTTTAGTAAGATTTTCATGTTATATTGAGGATTGGTTAGCTAGTTTCCTATGAATTAAGTCCAAGATAAGAAATCTAGAGAATAATCTTGGATTTGGAACATTGCCGTATTTCTATAACTTTTGGCTGTAATCTTAGGGTATTTTAGAGTGGTCATAAAGAAGGTTGGTTAAAAGTATTTGAATAATATTTTCATGTTATATTGAGGATTGGTTTAGCTGGTTTCCTATTAATTATCCTGAGTATTTCTGCTATTATAGATAGGTGGTTTGTCTGTTATTATAATGCTATTCATGACTGAGTACTTAAAGAGATTGGTGAACCATCTCCATCAGTCCAGGCTTTCAGTTCTTGTGAGGCTTCTAGCTGATGACTGTGTCACCGTTAATTTTCCTTCACTTAAAAAATGGTTTGGTAAGATTTATGTGAAATCTACAGATGGAGTTTGTTACTTAAAGACATTGCTGAACCATCAGTGTCTTAGTTGATGGGAAGATGTTGGATATGATGGCCAAATTGTCTGTGCTGTACGTAGCCTGCCAAATGCTACCACCTTATAATAAGGAACTGTCATAACTTATTTTACATCAAACTTCATGCCTAACAATTGACAGCAGTCTGAAGCATATGAGTGAATAAAACAACTTGACTGAACTGTTTATCAGCAAACACCTCAATATCTAGTATTTTATAATGTCTTTCTTGCTTCTCTTTTTTTCCCTTTCTGTTGGTGTTGCAAAAGTGCAGCATCGCCAATTTTTATTAAAAAGAAAAAACCTATAGAAACCCAAGGCACATCAGTTGTGTCAATATTAAACAGTAAATAAAATCCTACTCTCAAAGGAATCGACACAAAGTGTTCAAGTACACTAATGTTGACCTAAGGGTAAGGCAGCTGAAATCTTGACCTCCTTACTCCCTGCACCTGCCAATGAATGTTGTTTTTACTGTCCGTTCAATTCTAAATAGTAGTCACCACAAGACACCAAACCCTATTCTCTCGCATGCAACTGTATCAGTTCAAATGTCCAGGCTAATATGCAACTTCACTAGCATACGATGATGGCACCAAACCCGGGTTCAGAATCCAGACAGGGGTCTGAATTAGGTTTTAGTGGCATATGGGGGAGGAAGCTTGGGATGTGGCGGATAATGGGTCTGATGGGGAAGTTGGAATGGATGAATGGAGGGAAATGTCAAGGATGTGTTGGTAACTAAGTTTCAAAGGAAACCGGCTACCTTAGACCAAGTAACGGGATAGTTTCAAACTGACCAAGAAACTGATTCACTCTGCGTTTTCTTGTAAGACCTAGTAACATGATAGACTGACCAAGAATACCGATTCATTCTGCGTATTCTAATATAGTAAGGGGCAACTTAGAAAACCGGTTCACTTTGCGTTCTCTAAGACCTAGCAGATCACCACCCGATTGCCAAACAAGATACAACAACTAGGAATTTGGTTAGAAAGCCAATTTACTCTGCGCTTTCTGAGTTTGAAACACACTTACAAGTGTACCACAAAGGGGTTTGTTTAATTCATCAAAAGTTTTTTTGTGTACATACAAGGGGTGGCCTTTTATAGAGGGCTTTTCCCTCCAGAATGCCTTTCCTAAGTACTAAGGAAAGATTAAGACTAATACTAATTAATTAACACTAATTACATGGATTAATCTTAGCAAAACAGAAATAGAAAACTGAAAACAAAAAACTTTCTGCAACATATTCTGACCGAGCCTTTCCAATTGCCAATAAAAATTGTTCCTTTTGATCTGCTGTGATGTGGCTTGAAAAGATTGGTAATGAGTGGATCCTGTCATCAGAAGGCTTCCTATTGGACCTCCAAAATGTTAAACGGCAGCCTAGAAAACTAGCTTGCAAGTGGGAAAACTGTGTCTCAAGTAGTCTCAAACACGTGGCTGACTTGAGACACAGCTTCTTACTTTGAGTTCTTCCTTTTCTATGTAAAGTCTCCAGCTTCTATGGACTCAGAAGGACTCTTCCCTATGCTGGAAACTAACCATCAATAAGTACAAGAGGGTGCGGCTTCTGTTTCTGACCGGG
The DNA here is from genome assembly GCA_021018815.1 of Talinum fruticosum. NCBI lineage: Eukaryota > Viridiplantae > Streptophyta > Magnoliopsida > Caryophyllales > Talinaceae > Talinum > Talinum fruticosum. The sequence goes on along the minus strand of JAITYX010000094.1, from coordinate 830,978 downwards.
TCAGAAAATACATGGCTGAAAGTCTTTCAACCTGGAAGCAATTACTAGGGATGGTTTTCAACCATCCTACAATATCCAAAAGCAACTAGAAGTGTCTCAATTATTACAGACCCAATAGATTCTCAAAAATAGAAAATTATGCTTGAAAACTAAGAACTCAACATGCTGAATTTGGAATTCATGCATGGACATTCCTTCTCTTCATAAATCATCTTCCTTGACTGCATTTAGGATTCGTCCAAAGCTTTGACAGCTCCAAATTGTATTGCTTCCAAGTTTTATGCGAGTCTTTAGCTTCTAGCTGAACTTGTGCAAGCTTGAATGGGTCTGAATGTTTGTAAAACCTGTTGGCAGCATTGGAGATGGTTTTCCCCATCTCAAAGAGTTCAAAACAAAGCTAAAATACTGTCCAAATTATTACAAACCAGATCTGAATAAATTGTTCAGAAAATAGCAAAACTAGGTCCAATTAAGGACCGAAAGAGTTGAGTTTGGTAAGTATGGCTGAATGCTCACTTCCTTCTTCACATTGCTCTATTCCCATCATGTTTGACATGAGTAATGTCATTACACCCTTGAATCTGCATGGCCGTGACCTTCCTTCAGACATTGAGGACTTACATGTTGAGACTGAGTTCTGGGCTGAACTCAGAATGCTTGCAAAGTGCAAATCTGAGTTCTCAGTCTGAAACTGTGAGCTGAGCTCACTGTTGAACTCAGACTTTTCAGACTGATTGCATAGTCTGAATCTGAGTTCTCATTTGAGCTCAGAATTGCGAGGAAGGGCTAAAAACGAGCTGCAATCTGCAACTGGTGCACTGTCTGAGCGTTCGACTGAAGTTGAGCTTCCTGATAGTTGCACTATCCACAAGCTTTGCATGTGGATATAGGAATATATCCATCATACGAGCACCCAGAAACCATGTGCTAATACTTGCAGACGTCAATATCATAAGGAGGACACATCAATTGTCTTATAGGCACCCATTTTCCTAGAGTCATACTTATTTAAGTGTATTTTGGTTAGGCAAGCCACAGGATCGAGGAATGTCTATAATGGCAACATTTATACCATATTATTACTTAAAGCAGGTTGTTATACTATGTTTATTAATAATCAACCAATTTTTTTCTCTAATGATCCTCTCAAGATAGAGCAATCATATTGCTTTCCACTAAATTCTTTCAAGTACACCATGAAGACAATAGAAGTTCAGTGACTCCGTTTTGCTGTGGATAGCTTGCAAAGGCTTGAGAGACCACTACTTCTCTTCTGCATGTCTCTGGCTTTCACTATCTCTTCCTCTTGGGAATTCAAATTTTGTGCTGAGAAATGGGAAGAGCACCTGTAAAATCCACTCTATTATACAACGTTGGGAGTTTTTGTTGCTTTAACTGGTAGCATCTTTAAAAGTCATTGTTCTTTATACTCGCTTTTGTTGTAATTCGTCATTCCATCAAATTTTTTGTTTTTAAGTTTAGTTATGGCGCTTTTTGCCACCTGGTCCGTAGTTACAAGGCCTGTGGACTGCAATTCACATCTTAAATTCTGCTAATCTAGTCTAATTTAAGCTTTCTGACCAAATTGTGGTATGCAAATCACCCAGAGCAATGGTGGGGATCACAAGGTCTCCACCATACACAGTATTTATGAGCTGATTTTATCTTGGTGTTATATAAGGAAACTATGTGGAAGTCATATCGTTGACCTGGAAAGTGGAGACATTCAAGTACAGCTATGTGCACAAATGACACTAACTTTACTTTTGATCTTTGTTTTCAAATGCACATGTATTGGCTCCTTGTCAAACTAGAGAAAAGCTTTTAATAAAACTTGTGCGGAATACCTGATTCCCTTAATGAAGCAGATGATCTGAGTCGTATGTCTAGATTGTGCGAGATGGATGCTTCTGGTTGTTATAGTTGCTTCAGTAGTCAACCATTCAGGCTACCTTGTTATTGATTTTTATTTGATAGGGCACCTACCGCTATTCTATTATAGTCCTGCCTGAGATTTTGGTGTTCAACTTAATGACTGATTCTCCTTAACATTGTGATACTTTTTTCTTGTAGGAATGTGGTTTCATTTAGTGATGGCCTACCAGGCAAAGGCGTAGGTGTACCGTACTTCTATTTGACAACCCTTGATCCAACTGCAGCCAATGCACTGAAGGACCAGAGGTCCTCTTTGGCAATCAGCGAGTTTCCAATTGGAACATGTGGGAATACTGATCCTGAGAACCCTACTTGTGCAAAGATTACACTTACTGGGAAGGTGTGCATTGTCTTTAAATAACTTATGGTGTTAGTACTCTGTAATTTTCATCATTACATCGATTTGTGGTTTTATACAATGAAATCATGGGCCTGAAATGTTATAGAACAAAAACTGATAAGTGATGTCTGTTAATTTGTGGGAGTCCAAAACAGATTTCGGTAAAACAAAGTTGGTCCTAATTATATAGTGTACCAAAGCTAGGATGAGCATGCGTTTAAAATCTCTTTCGTGTAATAATCATTAAGATCTGCACTTGCAATAACCTGGACCAACCCAACTGTTTTCCCTACTTGCTCTAATTTGATCTGAAATTAACCGGCGATTATCTCCTGAATGACCTTTTTACCAAGTCTGTACGGTATGTACCAGTTGAGGTTTGTTGGTATTGCCTTGAGAGACTATTGGTAACAAATTATTTGCAGCAACACGATCTTATTTTAACTATCTTAAGACTATCTATTGGGTCTCTATTTATTTATTCATGGAAGGTTCACAGTCAGATCTGGGATAGATTTGTTGATTAGATCCATGAAATGGAAAGGTATTTAGTTGGTGATGTCCATCTTTGACCAATTTTGTGTTAAATGTTAACCATGAATGAGGTTGCAACGCGTAATCTAGTCCTTTAATATGGGGCTATGCCTGTTTCGTTTAGTATAATTCCATGCAAATCCAAGGAGACTTGTCCAGCAATCTCAGGGTTAGAATCATCGGTTCTGGATGCTGACTTTTGTATTTCAGCTGAAACTGGTCGAAGGAGAGTCCAAGGAAGCAGAATTTGCATGTAGTGCCTTGTTCGCAAAGCATCCTGAAATGATGGGTAAGAGCACATGACTTTATTCCTGCTGTCTTATATTAAAATCTCCTATCAAAAACTTTTGTAGTGTCCTGAAGCTAAAGGCTAAGTGGGAAATTGATTCCACTACACTCATCCAAATTCGTTTCATATAGATATCTGATTTGGTTACTCTTTTGTCGGACAGATTGGCCAGAGGACCACAACTTCCAGGTATACAAACTAGAAATCGAGGACATCTTCTTGATCAACTGGTTTGGAGGTCCAAAACCTCTTACTGTTGATCAGTACTTACACTGGAAAAGGTGAGGGAATTCTTAAAAACGATGCAGTTTTCAAGTTGCCCATTTTCTCTCCTGATAAACATGATAAATATGTGTAATTTCAGCAGCCTATTTAAAACATTGAATCTCTTTGAGTTTAAGCCATATATATTGGTTTCTACATGCAGGAACAAACTGGTATTTTCGTCATAAGCATCTGCACTTCTTGTTGTTTTGCCGCCCTCCTGCCCCACTCACATCTGTACACCAAGTTTGTATTTTATCGGATTGTATCACTGCAAATTTCCAGTGTATGTGAATAGTCATATATGTTCATTTGTACGATGCAAAATGCACCAATGTACAATATATGTTGTAATGCACATTATATTAAATAAATAGTCTCTTTGCTTGTCATAATCTGCCGATTCACCACCAAAGTAATACGTATATTTGGGTGGTATATTATTAAGAAAAAGTTGCTTATCGGTCCATCTAACTTTGGATATTATTTACATGATTCACTAATTTTGGATAAATATTTTGGTCTATCTAGGTTTGGTTAAATGTTTTTGGAAACTAATTCCATTCCAGGTAAAAATTGATGTGATAGCTTAAAATGTCCACTATACTCTCAACTTTCGTCTCATGGAAATCCACTTCCCTGAGGGTATACAGGTCATTTCAAACTGCCACATTACTTTTTGCCTGGAATTATATGTTTTGCAAGAGAATTAGTTTCCAAAAATATTTAACCAAATCTAAATGGATTCAAAAATATTGATCCGCATTAACAGATTGCGTAAATAATTACCCAATATATGGACCGATAAACAAATTTTTCTCTTATTAATGGGCAGTTCTTTGGTGATTTCACTTATGTCATGGCTTGGTAACTATTTCAAGGAACCCACAATTGCTAAGAGAATAAGGTTTGTTAATGGTGAGAGTACAAGTTCCCAGTTCCCAACAATCTTTTATTTCATTGAATACACTACTGCTAGTCTGTTATTTTTTTTTTTTTTTAACGATAAGCAGACCTACCTTCTCAAACCCTTATCTTAGGAGAAGTTCATAGAGCTGATTGGATTGAGGGGAAATGTCAAACCCATTATCACCGACACAAATTCCTCAAACAAGAGGAATTTGTGCCTCCCAGAGTCAAACTGTGGGGAGAGAGGCTGGAAAAGGGTGAGTATGGCCACTCACCTCTCGACAGTCTGTCACCCTTTTGGAAGCCGCATCCTAGTTGATAAGAGGAGGTTTTCGATATTCTAGGGTTGTTTTCTTTCTTTTTTCAATGAAAAATTGGAGATTTGCTGTAATTTTCGTCTCCATGTTAATTTTTTCCCGGAATGTTGACATTCCAACCTGAAAAATTTCACACCCTGGCATTTTACCCATCAAGAATCTGGATAGCAGTGTCCTGCACTATAGTAACTACAAATTTAATTCCATAAAACAGAGTTTACTGAATTGCTTGTAATGCAACCACTGACTACAATTTGATATCTCACTGGGTACATCAGATGATAAAAGTACAGATAGTAGGAGGATAGACTATGGCTTTCCAAAAATGATCAGCAATTACTTAAAAGAGGTATTTTATCCTAAGCCACTTGAGCTCTTCACAATTTCAAGAGCCTTCTCTTCCATTTTAACAAGTTGATGGCAAAATCGTTCAACGTCAGGTGCCTCTTCTTCAAACCTGACTCTGAATTGCTTCCAGTTGTATTCACGGCCATGGCTAGGGACTTTCACCAACACGTCAAAGCCTTCGCGATCGACAGATAGAACGAAGGCATCCTTCACACAGAACAAGTGAAGTTAAATCACATATAAAGTCTATATAAGCAAACAATGAAGAAATTCAAACAAAGGCATCCTTCACACAAAATGAGTGAAGTTTAATTCACATATGAAATCTATGAGAGCAAATAATAAGGAAGATTTGAAAACCATAAAAACGAGGTCCTAATATCGTAGAAAATAGGATATGAATATATAATGCTGTTATGTGGCATTAAAATTCTAGATACGTTGATGTAATATGAGAAACAACAATTGACTTTCGAGTGAAAGCTAATTTTGAGCAAGTATACAGTTGTGCGTTCTTTTGGGTGACATATATATAAGGCATGTATTTGGCTGATTTTCACCAAATGCCATGCGAACTTTTTAGTGGAATAGCATCCATAATTATCCTAAAAAAGAAAAAAGAAAAGAACAGCCAAACAAAGGCATGCGGTATGTCATCTTAGTTCTACACATCAAAAATTGCAACTGTTTCATATTTTTGAAGTCAGAGTGGCTAAAAAGCCTTCAAAAGCTTTTCCTCCCTAATACTGGAAATATTTTACTCCTAACAGGTTACACGAAATCATGTCTAGTTCTCCCAAAGACTAGGTCTAGTGAGGTCAAGACTATACAGACACCATCTTGACGTGCACAGAGACCATCTTTAAGAGACAATAATAGAAGGGAATATTTAAAAATAAAGTTTCAGAATTAAATTTAAAGAATTATTTCCCATTTGTTCGTTTTAATTTTTAATCATAAACCCCAAATTTTTGTGGTGATACATCCCATTTGATTGCGCCACAAGCCCACGTCATATCAATGTAGATTCGGTGTCTTCTTCTTTCTTTTTCTTTTTTTTTTACTGTTTTTAGAATGATTACATACTAAAATGTTTACATAACATTCTCAGTAACATGAGAAAATTATACCACAAATTATTCAAGAAGAATGGCGCTCCTCATATAATAAAGAACAAAAATATACAAAAGAAGTTTGGTCTCTTACCTTTGCATTCACATTTAAGAAGGCAAAACACAAAACCATGAGCGCTCTGCGCCTTATCTGACTCTGATTGATACCATCAATCAGCTTTGCAGCAAATGGTGCTACACAAGATGAGATTTTCAGATTAGCACTTCACTAATAACAGACAATATAACAAACAAGATGACTGGTTTTCATTTCAATAAGAATCTCACATAGTTTATCAGCCTTAGATGCTTGAAAATCATCTGGATTCACTTCCTGATTGCCATCATTGCCATCAATGAACATGCAAGAGCTGGATCACAGATATTGCAGCTAGAATAAGAGACTAATTCTGAAAATTTTATCACAAACTTACAGTCGAAAGAATAACTGCTCACAAACAAAAGGTTTATACTCCCACCATGCCCTAATCCCATAATCATACATATACTTTCTATGTCCTTTAAAATAATAGGATACAGGCATTAAATAATTTATCCTTCACAATTTCCACTTTGGTGGGATTAATTTTGCGGAATGGAATGAGTAACAAGCAGTTTATTGGACGTTGTCAGTGTCCAATAAAATCACCGAAGAGGTTGTCCAGTACTCCAATGGCACTTCAAAGCCCAATAGGTACTTCACCGAAGATGTTTCCCCTTATCCCCCAGTCCACTCCCACTAGGTGCCCCCAACGAGTAATGGGGCACCCCAGATATGATATTTTCTCAAGGAAATAAAATTACAATATCAGTATCAATTTACCATATTTTATAAAAACAAAAGGCATAATACACATAAACCCTCAAACTTATATCCAAGAGTGGTTACCAAAGACCTGCTTTTGAATCCTGCCTATATCAGCCTCTGCACATCATTTGCAACCCCCCGACCAAAAAAACCCCACAAAGCCCTTCAAAAGGATGTACGTGATCTCTGGCCCGAAAAACACAACACAAATAGGTGAGTGCAAATAAGAAGGGGATCCCACTCCACGAATGTTTTCACTTTTTCCAACACCAAGAATCTCAACTAAAAGCTTATTAAGGAGGGTCTGTCCGTTTCAGCTAGTTTTGTTATAGCGTTTATAGCGGTTATGAGCGGCTATAAGCTATTATGAGCTGTTATAATTAGCGGTTATAGATGTTATAATGGTAATAATAATATTAATAATTTTTTATAATAATAGTAGTAGTAGTAGTAGTAATGATAGTGATAAATTTCCCACCTACCCCAAATGACAAGTTACAACAACGATAATGAAAATAACAATATTATTGTAATGATATTACTAAAATTTTTAAATATAATAATGTTATTTTTTATAATAATAATAATAATAATAATAATAATAATAATAATAATCATTATCAATAATTATATGAGGTTATGATTAGCTGTTATAGCGGTTATAACTAACTATTATGAGCTGTTATGAGCGGTTATGAACGGTTAATGGTTATAAACGCTTTTATAAGCGCTAAGACTTTAAGTTAGGAGTTTGAGAATAGCAACTTTCATCACATTTAACATCACAGATTGTCTTGATCATGAATTGATGACTAACTTTTCATGATGAGAAAACATGATGTAGATAAATAAAATGGTTTGCTGGAGTGTAAAAAGGGCACTGAAATAAGATTAAACAAACTTCTTTATACAAAATAAATTCAACATATAGGAGTTCATCCCAGTCAGCACATATGAAGATTACGAAGAAAAAATTGTTGCTCAAATGGAAATTGAACCCTTGATTAATTGTGCTCACTACAAGGAGTTTGAATTCTTCATAACAGAAATTAAGTGTTTGTACATATTACAAGAGTCAGCCACAATCAAACATAAATATTTACAACTCAAGCATTCTCACAAGAGTTGAGTTGTCAGAAGATTTAACATAACATGTGACTAAGGCAGACAGGGGCAACCATCAGCTTCAATCATGCCATTAGACATTTGAACTAGACTTGCACAACTCGTTAAACCATCCCGCACCCCCCTTTTTTGGGGAGCGGAGGGTATTTCAGTGATAGAGATACAAGTAATCTTCATAGGCCACTTCTAACATAATTGAATGGACCAGAGTGGATACCCCAGATAGGGAGAAAATTAGTTTTGCCTAACATGAATAACCATTACCAAGGTTGGTATGAGGTAAGATGATGGATCTGAGCCATGCTCACAACCAATAGCACCTCCCCACCCCCACCCCCCAAACCAAAAAAAAAAAAAAAAATAGCACCCCTGAAAGATACAACCATCACCACCACCTCCTCCCCTGTGAACATTTTTAGCAAATCGGCTCTTGATTACTGATGAAGGGCTAGATTTTAACTGAGATCTTTGTGGTTTTCCCAAGACTTCCTAACAGTGTTTAAGGATGCAATATAATTGCAGAAGTTTTTCCCACTTCCTACTCAGCCAAATTTTCTTCTCATCTTTCTCAGAAAGGCAAGTATTAAGCAGCCTTTTCTAGTTATAATGAATGTGAGAGTTTTTTTTCCCACTTGTTCCTTTTTTGTCTCACTTTTACTTAAGCAGAATGTAAGGCTTATATCCTTTGGCTCATTCCATTAAAAGTTCAACAGGTCTTCTCATTAAATATCTAATTGTAACAATCCTGACAACAAACACTATAACTGCAATCTAACTGCTGATTTAACCTCTTTGGTTATCTTCAGAAAAAAGCCTTCCAAGAGAACAGGGAAATAAATTTAAGAAAAAAAGAAAAGGGAAATCCAGAATGGGTCCTACTGCTGGAGGCAGCTTTGCCAGATATAACCCTTATCCTACACAATAACATTAGCATATACAATCACTTAGTCATACTCTTCATTCACCTCAGGTGCCAATATTGGGTATTAAGCACCCCTGACATGAAAATGATATTTGAACATCATGACGGAAAAAAACACCCAATTATTTCTTTTTGTAAAAGAACCTGACACAGTTTGACTTGTATGCTTCTTCTGAATGAAGACCGATGGGGTCGAGCAGAATTGTCTATTCCAGCTTGTATTTAGCTGGACTAACAGAAATACTTTTCAAATCTGACCTCAAAGACAGAGAAAGAGAGAGAGTGGACTTTTTACCTGATGTCAAACTTGTAGACCACATACTTTTCATCATTGTCAAGTAGCTCCACAAGGTTCTCACTTCGAGATGTACTGCCAAAAGTAGAAGAACTCAATATACCAGAAACTGCATAACTTGATTCAGCTATTGCCTTCTGTTCAGATATTACCATTTCCCTGAGACTTTCAGAAATAGATCTGACCTGTCATGAATACAAAGAGGTGGATCAAACAATATTATGATGAGGCTAGCATTTTCTCCTTCCCTTTTACAACACCACCCCACCCGCCCTTCCCAGCCCATGATGAAAAGTGACCATATGAAAGAACAGAACACAAGAAAGAGGAAAGCCACTGTTCTCAAAAATATATTTTTTTAAGATCAGATTTAGTGAAGAACAAAGCCTTAACCAAAAAACACAGAATAGCTAAAGAAGTTGACAATCAGAGAACTTTTGTTCCCTTCTCATGTGCCTAAAAAATGAAGCTACAAATACAAATAATCAGCAAGCTATCACAGCCTCATTAATCTTACTTAGATTTTCCATCTTATCCCACTACCTGAGACTATATGAAAATCAGCTAATATGCTATTAAACTCCACCTTTCAAAGAAAGAAAGATGCCTGAAACAGTACTTTGTCATTCTAAGAATCCCTCAGAAAAGAACCTAAAAGCTGACCATTAGAGGATCAGCAGAGATGAGAGTTAAGGATCTTGAGTATGGACCATGGATTCAAAATGCGGTTGTTCTCAGAAGAAAATGCCACATCGGAAAGGTTTTGGACTTGAGCGAATTGCATTTTGACCCTGCAGCAATTGCAATACGCAACACTAATGCTGCAGCAGATCATTTTTGCAATTCTGTGACAAAAACCACATTTGAGACCCTGTATGGACGTAATACTGAACAAAGGATTGGAATGTAAAAAACTCCCCCTCGAAATTCAATTCACTTGGCATGTACGAGGCTGGAAATAACCAGATCAGCCTACTACGAAGAACCTTGGCACTATTATAATCCACCCAGACAAACTCATCATTGTTCCTGTCTTTAGAAGCGATGGAGTTGCAGAGATTTACCCCGTAACTCGACAAACATCCTAGCAAGCTAGTGCAGCCCATCAGTAAAACCCATGGTCTGAGTACCCCAAGTTCGACATAAATGTTTATTGTATCACTTTTTTAGTCAGTCATCCTGGCTCCTGAGCCACTCAATATACATCTGAAAATAGGATCATGCAATCAAACTAGACAGGGCAGCCCATCGAAACTGCCTAGAGGGTCACCCCTTGTGTCTCTCCCTTCCTGGGTGCACACTATAATTGATTGAAACAAGCTCATTAAACAATTTTGCCAAACCTCATCTCTGGCAATGATACATGTTGAACCTCCTATTTATCGCTTTTAAGGCATTATTTCACCTAATTTTGTGGTGATTTGGATTGACATTTGTTTGATTATGGGTTAGAATATGCTCAGTTTCCCTTTATCGCCACCTAAGCTCGTAAATTTCTTAATTCCAAATTTTTGGGCTTAAATGAGAGAGATTCGAGGCAAATTTGATGAAAAGCAATGAAGCGGAAGGTTCGAGCTTAGAAGGAGGCAAAAAGGAGCTTAGACCTTATCAAGTCAAGTTGCACAAGCAAAGCATCAGCCCAAGGGTTCAAAGTAAAGTCATGCATGGCCAACCGTGCAGATCCTACACAGCCCGTGCAGAGGGGCAAAAGGAGGCAGAAACTTTAGGCGTTCTGCACGACTACCCATGCAAAATCAGCACGGTTGTGCGAGATTGAGGTTTCTAACCTACACGGCTAACCGTGCGAAATCAAATTTCATTATAACACCCCCATGCTTGAGCTATTCATTGTCCCCAATGAAAATGTTACACGAGAAAGAGAGGGGAGGGGATGAAACTTACACCCCATCGGGGTGGGCCAGGTGGTCCACGAGGTTGCCACACGAGAAAGAGAGAGGGAGGGCATGAAAAACAAGATGCTCCACCCCATCAATGCGGCTGCCAAGGTGCTCAAAACCCTGTTGTGTCTTAGTCCGGTTATGCTTGCACGAAACCTCTCAAACCATCCTGACCGACCCGAAAGCGGTTGAGATGGTCGAGGATGGATTGGAACATGTAATCGGTGGTGGGAGGAGCAGCAAGAAGGGAAGCGTTAATCCTGTCCGACTGTGGAGATTCTTGCTCCTCGGGGTGCCCAAATGGGCCAGCTTCAACTCCAACATGAGATGGAGCGGCACCGGATCCACTTTCCGTGTAGCAAGCGGACCATAGGACCAATTGTGCTTATTTGTGATGGTCGTCTTGGCGGGATCGGGGAGACAAAATAGGGCTACCCTGTGGTGGTTAGAAAGCATTGCCTTGAAGTACGAAAAGTTACATATGCGTGCAAGCATCGTAATTAAGTAGACCAGCGGGGTGTAGCAACTTGAGTGAGGACAAGTCGACCCCTACTCCTAAGCACACAGCTAAGGCGGTAACGATGCTGCCGATAGCTAACCAAGATGATTTGGTCACTAATGTGCTCTAAGAGCAAAACACCACAGTTTATAGGGACGTCATGCAAGGCCGCCCACAATAGGAAGAGCCCCGAGCTCCTATCATGGCGAGCAAAGATGGACTTAGCCAGAGTGTGCTGGAGATAACGCAGAATAGGGTTACAAATGCAAGTAGCTTTGCTCTTTTGGGAGTTAAAATAACGGATACGCCTATCACTTAAGGGATGAGTCGATCTCGCCGCACAACTAATAGATTGCCAAAAGGCGACGAGACCGTGGTGAGGTAGGCCAAGGGCGTTGTTAAAATCGCCCAAACTCAATTCAAAGGTCTAATTTCCTAAACGGAAATGCACAATAAAGCGGTCCTCCTCATTAGGTGGGTTGGTATCAAGTCTAAACGAACTATAAAACTCCCAAACAAGCCTAGCATAGACCCCAAATCGGCGAGTAACCAACTCAAGCAAAGCTCGGTTTCTCAGCAATACACGAAGGTCATCCCGAAACCTAAATTTTTCATCCAATCAACATCCACAAATTTGGGTGCGCTAACCTCTCTAAAAATAATCTCATCATACTTTGACTTTTGAGAAATTCCATAGGTATTTTCAGTAAGAGAGGACCGAGAGGTTTTACCTCGGGTCACATGCCCGGCCAGAGGAGGAAGTACCGGGTGGTGGTGGTGGTGCGTGGTTTCTTCTTAGGCGGCATGTTGAAGCAACAATAGAAGCCTTCCCACACCCAATTCCAAGAGGTAGCACCGAAATCCCGATCTCCAAGTTCAAACCCTAAAATCGAGCACCAAACTTCAAAAACCGACTACCAAATCCCAAAATCAACTTCAAGCACAAGAATCCAGTCGAAATTAGGGGAAGAAAGCGAAAAACCGTGAATGTCGCTCAATTGAAGGTTAGGGGATTTGGTGAAGGGTACGGCGAATTTGGGAAGTAGAGAGAGAGAATGGAGATGAAAGGGAGCAGCAAGGAAGAGAGAGAATGTGTCGGCGGTTTGGTGGGTGGAGGTCGACGGCGGTGAATGGGTGGCCGGCGACAGTCACCGGTGGAGGGGCTTGGAGGATTTGGGGAGTGGAGAGGGTGAGGGTTTGGCGCTTTTGCCGAAGAGGTAAGCAGAGAGTGAAGGAATGGTGTGAAAATTGGGCTTAACTGCTGAAATTCAAACTTCGCACGGCCGTGCAAGTCTTCTTATCTTCGTTGTTGTAAGCGCACAGCTGTGCGAGAAAAGTTTCTGGCTGAATCGCACGACCATGCAGGTCCCACACGAGCAACCTTGCGGACAACCCAACTTTATACTTGACTCACATATTTGTGCAACTCCCGCACGGGCAGCCGTGCGAAATGGCCTAATTATGGCGGCTGCGCAGTTCTCGCACTGGTCGTGCTGGTTTACTCTTGACCTATTGCACGAGTACGGTTTGTGCGGTTTTGCACAACCAAATGTTTTTGCTGTTTTTGAAGTTTGGCGCTCGATTTTAGGGTTTGAACTTGGAGCTCGGGATTTTGGTGCTACCTCTTGGAATTGGGTGTGGGAAGGCTTCCATTATTGCTTCAACATGCCGCCTAAGAAGAAACCGCGCACCACCACCACCGGTGCTTCCTCTTCGGCCGGGCCATGTTGCCCAAGGTAAAACATCTCGGTCCTCTCATACTGAAAATACTTATGGAATTGCTCAAAAGTCTAAGTATGATGAGATTATTTCTAAAGAGGTTAGCACACACAAATTCGTGGACGTTGATTGGATGAAAAATTTGGGTTTGTGGGATGACCTGTGTACATTGCTCGAGAAACTTAGGTTTGCTTGAGTTGGTTACTCGTCGATTTGAGGTCTATGCTAAGCTTGTTTGGGAGTTTTATAGTTCGTTTAGACTTAATACCAACCCACCTAATGAGGAGGGTAGCTTTATTGTGTATCTCTGTTTAGGAAATCAAACCTTTAAAATGAGTTTGAGTTATTTTAACAATGCCCTTGGCCTCCCTTACCACGGTCTCGTCGCTCGTAGACACGTAAATTATTCTTCCGAAGCCTTTTGACAATCTATTAGTCGTACGGCGAGACCGACTTGTCCCTTAAGTGATGGACGTATCCGTTACTTTAACCCCCAAAAGAGCAAACCACTTTCATTTGTAACCTCATTCTACGTTATCTCCAGGCACACTCGGCTAACTCCATCTTTGCTCGCCACGATAGGAGCTCGGAGCTCTTCTTATTGTGGGCGGCCTTGCATGACGCCTATTTGGTGATTTACTCTTAGAGCACATTAAGGACCAATTAGTGACCAAATCATCTTGGTTAGCTACCGGAAGCATCGTTACCGCCTTAATCGTGCTAAGAGTAGGGGTTGACTTGTCCTCGGTCAAGTTGCTACACCCGGTGGTTTGCTTAATTACGATGCTTACACGCATATGAAACTTTTCGTACTTCAAGACAATGCTTTCTATGTCAACCACCACGAGGTAGCTTTATTTTGTCTCCCGTTCCCGCTACGACCACCATCACAAACAAGCGCAGTCCTATGGTCGGTTCGCTACACAAGAACGTGGATCTTGTGCTGCTCCGTCTCATGTTGGAGTTGAAGTTGGGCCATCTAGGCACCCCGAGCAAGAATCTTCATGGTAGGACGGGATTAACACTCCCCTTCTTGTTGCTCCTCCCACCACTTATTACATGTTCCAATCCATCCTCGACCATCTCAACCGCCTTCGGTCGGTGAGGACGGTTTGAGAGATTTCGTGCAGCAACACCGGAATAAGACATAAGAGGGTTTTGAGCACCTTGGTAGCCGCATTGATAGGGTGGAGCGTCTTGTTTTTATGCCTATGAGCACTTTCAATGCCCCTATCCTCCACCCGAGTGGCAATCCCGGTGAGGTTCATCCCCTCCCTCTCTTTCTCGCGTAAATTTTTCATTGGGGACAATGAATAGCTCAAGCATGGGGGTGTTACAATAAAATTTGATTTGGCATGATCGAATGCTAGTATAGTTGCATATAGTTGCATGACCTGCATTCATATAGATGCATTAGTTTTCATTTTCTTTGTTTTCTTTCTCTTACTACCATATAGGACTCAACATGAGCATATTAGTTAGGTTTATGCATTGTATATTATTTTGCTTTTTTTTTTCTGTTTTAACCACAAGAAGAGACGCGAGGTGATGGGCATCTTTAAGCACTTGAGGTAAACATGTTCCACCTTTCCTTCATTTTCTCTTTTGTGAGTTTCCTTTTAGTTAGTTTTCTTTTCTTTGAAAAAAAGAGGAAAAAAAAAAGGTTGTTTTCAAAACCCCTCTTACGATGATGATAATTGGTCAATGGGCGTGATTGTGCATGATTTGATTGCCCATTCTTGGTGGAAACTTTTTGTGGAAATAAACTTGCGAATGCCTTGTGTTGCTTGCGGGTTGTCTTTGAGAATTTCTTTGCAAGATTAGTTAAACTTGAGTAAGTGATAAATTCCTTGAGCTAGTTGTTGATCGTGGTGGATAAACCCATGAG
This sequence comes from Talinum fruticosum, assembly GCA_021018815.1. Classification (NCBI taxonomy): domain Eukaryota; kingdom Viridiplantae; phylum Streptophyta; class Magnoliopsida; order Caryophyllales; family Talinaceae; genus Talinum; species Talinum fruticosum. The sequence continues at coordinate 815,776 of JAITYX010000094.1, read as the reverse complement.
ACTTAGAGTTTTATATTAATTCTTCAGTTTTTAGCCTCATGTTTCATTCTTTGAGTGACTCTTCCTTGATGCATACCTCCGGAACTTGTTCTGTTTCACTTCGAGACCACACTTGGCATATACATTGTGTAATATAATAGAGACATTCGTTTGTTTTCAAACTACACAAGCCAAAAAGCCACCCCATTCATTGCTATCTCTTTGAGCTTTAACTCTGTTTCTTAGTACACTTACATCTACTCTCCCTTTGGCCTATATACATTTCCTTTACTTAAGCCGGTATGGTGGAGCAATACTTCTTGGGTAGTTTTGGGTTGAATGATAGAGTGTTCCATTGGGTTCGTAGTTTGCAATTGGGACCCGTGTTGAAGAAAAAAATGATAAGTCCCTTTTTAGGCTCTTTTGGGATTTAGTGTTTATGATTCCCATGCCAATGGTGTCTATTCCAGAAAGTTTTGAAAAAAATATTAATGAGAACAAAAGAAAGAAAAGAATGAAAAGAATTGAAAAAAGGAAAAATTCTGGAAAAAAAGAAGTGATGAAATAAGTGATTGGTATGTGGAAAGTTCAAAAACGTTTCATGCTCATTCCTTAAGTTGTCTTAAAACTTGGTTGTGCTTAAAGAGGTGAATTGGGAGAAAGATTTTAGTCATGTTGGAAGTGTTTTTGCTCCTTAGCTGTTAGGCCTCGACTATTTAGCTCCACATTTCCCAAATTGATTCCCCTTTCTACCAAAGAACCTTAGCCATGTTACAAGCTTATTGCACTTGCATTTTGCCTATAGTGGTGGAGAATGGGAATATAACTAAGCCTATGGTAGATTGTGTTTTTGGAAAGAGATATTGAGCCAATTCTCAAAGATTTCAAATGAGTTGGAGTTATCCACATTCCCTAAAGTGAGGTTCCACCGGTCAAACTAGTTCGCCATTTGTTTGAAGGCGTCATGAATGTTAATATGATTCAATATCTTAGTATAAAAAAGCGCCCGGGGTGAGCCTAGGCGCAGAAAAGCCCGGGAGTACCCTCCGGCTTTTGGGGGTCGAGCCCAGCCCTACAAAAGCCCGAAAAGCGCACGCTTTTGGACTTTTTCCGGGAGCGCTTTGGGTGAGATGCGCGCTTTCCGGAATTGGTGACCGTTTGCCTTTTTTAAAAAGAAAAAACCTTTCACTTACTTGGAACCGCGTGCGAATTAAAGAGACCCAATACTTCCTTGCGAAGTGAAGAGCGAAAACCCTAGCTCTAGCTCTCACGAGACTTCTTTCATCCTCCTTCCTCTCGCTCCACCCTTCCGGCGGCTTCTCCCGGGGACCCTTTGACATTTTCGACGCCAAGCTTGGTGTTTTCGAGGGCCGACCTATCGCCGACTACCAGGTACTTCTTCTTCTTTTTCCTTTTTCCTTTTTCCTTTTCCTTCTTCTTCTTGTTCTTTCCTCTTCCTTCTTCTTCTTCTTCTTTTTCCTTTTTCCTTTTCCTTCTTCTTCTTTCATCTTCCTTCTTCTTCTCTTCTTCTTTTTGTTTTTCGTTTTTCGTTTTCCTCGTTCTTTCTTCTTCTAGTTCCGTTTTCCGCTTCCTCCTTTTTTCCTCTTCCTTTGCTCTGCTCTTTCTTCCTTCCTCTCGGTTTCGCTGTGTCTTGCTCTTCCGGGTTATTCATTCTTTTTATTCGTTTTTTGTGATTTTTTTCCCACCCTTATAATATAAGGCAGAGTCGGTCGGTCGGGTCATTGACCGACTCCATTTTGACCTGACTCCATTTTTTCTTTTACTGCTCTCTGTTTTTATGTTTCTTTATTTTTCCAAGTGAGTGAATTGTGTTTTTGTGTTATATTTTAATTGTTTTCATTGTCATAATTGTTTGTAGTGAGTGAATTGTGTTCATCATTGTCATTTGAATGGAGGATCAACCCGGTACGGAGTTCGGGTTCAGGTTCCTCTAGAACGTTAGATCCCGAGAAGAAAGTATGGTACACAAGATGAGAGCAATAAAAATAGTTTCTTTTGCAACTTTTGTGGAGTTAAGAACATGGGGGAGTGTTTCGACTTAAACAACATTTGGTTGGTGGATATCGAAATACATTAGATTATAAGAAGGTCCCAGAGCATGTTAGGGAAGAAATTCAAGAATACATGGATAAAAAGAAATCATTGAAAGAGAGTTTTGAAATGTCGAGAAAAATGCAACAAAGCTACGATGTTGATGATGATGAAGATGATGAATGAATTGAGACGAATCCTAGAAGTGGTGGGAATGGGGCAAACAAGGGAAATAATAGCATGCCTCATAAGACACCAAAGCAAAAAGGTCCAATGGATACGTACTTTACTCCTAAGTCGACCAATGTGAAAGGAAAAAGAATCAAGGGAGGCAAAGAACACTTAATGAGCTATGCAAGAAAGAATTGAGAGAAAAGGCTTCCGGAGACTTAGTTAGGTGGTTTTAGCTAGGTGGCTTTATGATGTTGGCATTCCTTTCCATGCGGCCACACTTGATAGCTTTGCTATTGCCGTCCTGGATTAAAACCACCTTCTATGTATGAGTTGAGAGTTCCATTCCTTAAGAAAGAAGTGGAGGACACCCGGAAGGCAATGAATGAGCATAAGAAAGAATAGACGAAGTAGATTGTTCTATCTTATCCAATGGATGGCGTGGTACCACCGTCCAAAAGGATGTTATCAACTTTCTTGTGAACTCACCAAAAGAGTCGGTCTTCATTAGATCAATGGATGTTTCTGAAGTTGTAAAAGATTCAAATCTTTTGTTCAACATTCTTGATCGGATGGTGGAAGTGATTCAAGAGGAGATCGACAATGCATCCAATTATGTTAAGGCGTGTAAGAAAAATTATTACCAATGTTATAATATATAATTGTTAAGGCGGCTACTTGTTATAAATTTCTAAAATTATAATTTCTATTATAATTTTATTTTAGGAAAATTTTTGATGGCTCGGAGGAAACATCCGTTTTGGATTCCATGCGCCCCACATTGCATTGATATGATGTTGTAAGATATTGGAAAACATATTGGAAAAGTCAAGAGTGCTCTAAAGAAGAGTATGGCCATCAATGCCTGTATCCATAGAACAATATAATTGGAATTCAATTCATGATTATCAAGACATAACGAGGATCAATCCCAACCTAAGAAGATAATTTAGCCTCTAAATATGATACTAAACAACTCACGAGATTCAATGGAAACAGGACATGGAGAGATAAAGAGGAACCGTGAAGAAAAAGTAAAGAGAAGAAAGCTGCGATTACGAATAAAATTGATGAGATTCAATTGTAACGAAAATCTTGTAATGAACAATGAATCTTCCAAAGTACTCTATAAAAACTCTCTAATGAAAAACCCTAGCTAAAATTTAGGATGAATGAAAGATCTCCGAAAATACAGATTAGGAAGTATTAAATCGCGAAATAAGTAAGTCCCACAACCGGGCAAGAGGCCGTGCTGATTCCAGCCTTGCAGGTTTCTAAACACTAGAGTTTTGATGTGTACATTATTGGATTGTGTTTTGAGTGAACCATCAACACATGAGTGTGAGTGTTCTACTTTATCCAAAAGTGAGGTTCTACCGGTCTAACTTGCTCATTATTTACTTGTTTGGGCCAAAAATTGGTATGTGGATGTCATTAATAGAGGATGAAGTGTCTTGATATGTACATAGTCTTTATATTCATGATAGTCTCCGATGTACGAGGGTGATATGGTTGATTAGAATGTATATGATCCCCTCCCACTTTGTATATATGATTATGAAAATTTTTAAAAACCAAAAAGATTTTCTATTTTTTCTTTCTCTTTTCTTTTTCTTTTTTAAGATTTTATGGTAATTATCTTTTACAAACCTTCACGAGACCTCACTCGTCCACTTAGTCTACTAAGGGCTTTAAAGGGCTTGTTGCACGTGCTAAGTGCAATCGTGATTCTCGGGAAAGTGAATTAGATTTTATTTATTTTTGTTTTACTCGAGGACGAGCAAAAGTTAGGTGGGGGTATTTGTTCGGTCCAAATATTACGTTATTCACGCCCTTATTTACTTAGTTTTTGTCTTGTAAAATAATATAGTTTTTGAGGATTTTTACTTATTTTATTTACTTTTGTAGGTAATAAATTGGATCGAGCTAATAGCGAAAAGTGTGAACAGAAATTACAAATTAAGAGATAAAGTTGAGCAAATCGGGTCTGAAATTTAAGACCAATCGACAAGCCGACCAGATGCAATTACGTGAAGCCTAACCATGGAAACCTAGCTATTAGCACTAATATTCCAATGTTCTTGTTCTTACTCTCTTTCCAATCAAAGCCCACGTGGACTACGACAATCAGTTTATTTGGGCTTAATTGATAAAGTTTAGAGTATTTGGCGGCGGAGGATGGAAAACAGCAAAAAGGGAGCCAAGAGAAATTAGGGAATTCACATATGGCTATAAATATAGGTTTAGACAATTAAACAAGGGGGCTGGAGTCATAGCTTTGTAGACGCAACTTTGATTAGGTTTAAGTTTAGCATTAGTTTTAGTTTAATTACTTCTCTCTCTCTTGTAGATTTTAGACTCAAATAATTTAGATTCAAATATTGTTTTAGTTTTAGTTATTAATTCGGTTCTTGACAGCTTTCTCTAGTAACTTCTTCCCTTTTGTCTCGTTTCTCCCTAGTTTGTGTAGTTTAGTTTAAAGGTTCGATTTTTATCTTTTGATGTTAATAGTAGTTATATCAATCGTTTAATTTTATGTTTAATTCTAATTTGTTAATTTATGTCGTTGTTCGAATCGATCTTTATTTATCTAATTATTAGATTAATTGTGTTTCATGTTAATTAGTTGTTTGTGTGATTTTGGTTGTAATTAGCCTCTCAATGACTAATTAATCTTATATGAGTCTTAATTTACCTAATTTATACGAGTATTTTAGGATTGTTTCTCTAACTCTGCCACATGTTCGATGAGATGCCCGAAAGGGTCTCTTCATCTTGATTTTTAGGCGGTTGGTCTATCACCGAAAGGTGGAGTCAATTTGCTAGTGTAGGTAGAAAGAATAGTTGGAATTTTGGCATGAAAATAACCCAAATCGTAGTTAGGTCCGAGATTGCTACTTTTGTAGTCTAATTGGGCTAACCCCATGAAAGTAAGAGGTTAGAATAATTAGACTAACTCAAAACCCTCAAAAGTGCGGCTTGAGTAGGTCTTGATGGTGGAACCGACCACTACTAAATACTTGTATAAACTTGGGTAGATTTAGGCTTGTCTTCATTAGTTAGTTTATTAAATGGTAAAATCACAACCCGAGTATATTTTTATTTCTTTTTAGGATTAATTCAGTTATCATATATCTCATCTCGCTCCTTATTTGCCCGGATAGAAAGTTTAAAATAGTTTTGATATTTGAAACACAACTCCCAATGGACACGACTCGTGCTTCCCAAGTAGCTACAACTACGTCGTGTACTTGCGGTTATAAATTTAAGATTTTTTTCTTCCTAACAATACATAATAAACATGGTTTGGCCTAACTCCGAGGAGCTGCATGTTGACGATTATCCCATATAACCACATCATAAGATCTTCATATAACTCAGCAAAACTATAGGCATTAACATTAGTAGGTGAAATTTCAGCAAATATGAATACATGAGCCAGTACTATAAACTCCCTCAAACATGACGATATGTATGCCAACTCCAAGGGAGATCTTGTATATCAACCCATAACGAAGGAGACAGAACTCGATGCTTCATCACTTGTTGCAGGTGGTCTCTTACTAGTTCCAGTCTTTTAAGATGAAATGGCCTATGGTCAAGGAACTAGGAATTCTTTTCAGTTGCAAATTAACACTGCAGCAATGCAAAACCGCTGAATCCAAAGTCTCAACTCCAACTTTATTTACCTCAATCCATTTGAATGATCAGTCTCAATTCATGAGAAAGAACTGGTCTATTTCAACAGTATGAAGGCAGAACCAGAAATTAAAAGAAACTCCAATAACGAAATAAGTGTTTCCACCCCAAAAGTTTCCTGGCATGGGCCACATACTTTGGAAGTCAAGTCAAGTTTGGAATATACACCCCCCGGCAGGGGCGGTGTGCAGGAACAAATAAATTAAAAAGAAAACAAGGTTTAACGTGGCACAAGGGGCACTTTTATCAATGTGTTCATAACTATTTACTGTACAGCAGTTGTTTTTAATAGCTAATAGCTATTGTAATACACAACAGATCCACGCACACCACCAACTCATCACAATTATGATACCATGTTGCATATGTGCTATCATCAACGCAAAGCATTATGTCATTATGAATGAGTCATTACCCCGATGATGGAAACATGTTACACATATGACAGCTGGCACAGGAACTAGGAAGGTCAACTACACTTGAAATCTCCATATTTCCACTTCATATTCCTCCAAAAGCCTTAGGCATCTCTAACTGGGATGAGATGTCACTCAACAAACTTACCAAAGAACACCTACGACATGTTAAATGTGGAAACTAGAGTAGCCGTAATTTTCTGACCTGAGAAGATGATGGTGTCCACAAGGCCTCAGAGGAACTCAAGGAATTACAAATATGAAGAAACTTCAATAACAGCTAAAAGGAAACAGGTATTATGGGCCCTTAAACAACTACAAAAGCAAGTTCACTGGTCACTGCACATAAAATATTGGTTATTTCTTGCACATTTATTCAAACAATAACTAGATTACCTTCTCATCACTTAAGGCCTCTACTTCACCAGTCAATGCAATTCGCGCTGGAAGCTGTACCAGAGTTCAGGTAGGGAAGGCGCAGAGCAATTCATTAAGCATTTAAGTAAGATTTCCAGTTGTTTAAGACATGACCGATCAGAAAGTTGCAATAATACCAACCTTCTTTATTCCTCTAAATAAATTTGCAAGTGGCCCAGGGTAGGGGCTCGCAACTGCAAATGAGGCACGCTCATCAACAACAGTATTCTGCACCCAACAAAGCAATGCAGGGTTAATACTTGACGTAGAACCAACTAATCTGGTAACGCAAGAATAGAGCATGATAACGAAAGAACAAGTGCTGAAGTAAAAGAATAGCATGAGTTTAATCATTACTAAATGTGGTTTAATATCTATGATTTACTAGCATGTAGCAGAATGGACAAGGAATCTGAAAAACTAAGAAGCAGAAAAGAAGCGGTTATAAGTCCTCAAAATATGTCTTCAGATAGGAAATTCTATGGTTGAATTGTACCAACTGTACCCAACCATCGTTTGCTACATTCAGAAGCATATTGACTTGTAGAAAATCAAAATAGTTCAGCATAAATATGAATTTGACTTTGCAATATAATAAATAAATAAAAAAGACACAGACATTTGATTGACACACTGATGTAGGCTCTCTCATGAGCACACATTTTATGTCTTGCAAATCACATAGAAAAATCTAACCTTGTAAAGGAACTTGCTACATAACCTCTCATTTTCAGATGTATCTCACTGATACTATAGGAGAAGAGCCATATATGATACATCTACCAGAAATTAGTCAACAGAAATTATTACATCACAACTAGAACAGACAAAAACTGCAAGCAATTCCAAGAAAACAAAAAAACCATCTAATTTCCTGTAAGCAAATTCTTGATCAAAAATCCTGCAGATATCATGCTGCAGGGAAATTTTACAACATCACAAAGGAAGTCCTTAAGGAGCAGTTTGAGTGAATCCAGGCTTCTTTTTGAAATGGGAGCCATACATAATCATCCACAACTAGTAATAAAAAAAATAATCATCCAGAACTAGAGATCCAACTGACTAACTCAACTGTTAGGTCGTTCAGCTAAGAAACTGCTGTAATTTGATTTAATAATCAAGTGAACTGGCCAATAGTAGGTAGATCCCACTCCCTTTTTCCTTCAACTTTTCAAATCACAGAAAGATCAGTGAAATTACAGCTTGAGTTAATGCAGTGGTTACCACGTTCTTCACATGGGTATGAGGGACCATCCAAGAGGACCAGCAGAAAGCAATATGAAGGAGAGGTAACAGAGTGAAGCTACCAGTTGGATTCCTTATCTGATAATCCATGTATTGAGTTTGAGTAAGGACAATCGCTTGACGTAACCCAATACATGAAATCTATAGGCTCGTTTGACCAGATACAATCAACCTTGTAATCCAAACAAATTTATAATTGTATTTCCATTACAATATTTCGTTATATGAGAATCTCCGAGTCAAAAAATTTATCTTGTAATCAATGATTACCACAAAATATGTCATCATAATTTCATCATAGGGCTAGTAGCATTACATTGTCATTACATGACATCCAACCAAACACCATGTATGAGTTTGTCGTAATACACACGGTTTAGCGTCCAGATTACATAGGAGGAAAAAACATGACTTATTACAATGGATGGATCATTTTAGCTGGCATCATCTCGACCTCATCCATTTATTCTGGGACCCATTTTGCAACTCTTAGCAATGAGCTTGAAACTAAATCTTACGTACTTCCTCCATAAACAGGCTTCAGCAGTAAGTCCGCATCTACTTTAACGGGTCTTTTTCACATAAAGCATTCAAATTTTGGCTCAGTACTCAACAAACAGTCAAGTAATTTTATCAAAACAAAAACCATTTTGGACTAGACTACTATGTTAGAGATATCTGTATGGATTTCAAATTAGTAAATTACAACGTCCAGATCATGTAATGGATTACAAAAATGAACAAGCAATGAATCAACGCTGAAAAACAAACAAGAAAAATTAAACAACTGGGCAGAAAAGGTGACAGGGTCATGTACCAGATTATGTATATCCTTTTCAGGAACCCAAATATAGGGCTTCCCCTCTTGAGTAGGTATTTCACCCTGGAAGTATATATCTCCTGCTTGCTAAAAGTGGGAGTGGACAATATCACATATCAAATCACTCGGGGATTTCTTAGTTAAAGAAATTGGTAAGAGAAAAATGAAGGAAATGGGTAAGTTTACCTTCCTTTAGAATCAGCTTTTATGGTGTTAAGATTACCTTGCCAATTAGAAACCAAGATATTCTGCAAAAGTAGGGCTCTTATGAAGCATCAGAGCATCTAACAAGAGATGAACTGCCGCACCTCTATAATTATTCAATGAGGGGACGAGAGAGAGAGAGAGAGAGAGAGAGAGAGGAACCTTGCATTTCTGGGCTAATGAAGCTGTGGCCTTGTTGCCCTTCATCAATCCGATGGTTGTACAATGTCCTTTAGGTGTTCGACGAAATTCCTGAACGAGTAGTTTGGGGCGGGAAAACGCTATGCAGAAGCGAACGTCTGCCTGCGCTAGTTCAAGGTTACGCAACTAATAGCGGTTCGCACCCTTTCTTTTTGTTTTAATAAGCAATAAATAGTTGGCAAAAGAGCCAAAAAAAAAAAATGCAATCGTATGGTATGGTTGGTTGCTAATACAGGTTCACCCACTGGATAATAAAAACATAAACACCGAATAAAAGAAAAATTTCATTTACCATTCCTTACGAATTTTCAATAATATCATAAAATTTAAAATTATAAAAATGTCAATCTACTCGACATTTTCGCCCGTATACATCCTCTCGACCGATCAATGAACATTTCCTCTTAAGAAAACCCGACTCGAGTGACTCGTTATCCTCCACTAACTCTACTTTACCCATTGTCCAAGACTTCTTCACTCACAACTAATGATGTGTGTTCTCTCTCTTCCCACTCAAAAATTTAAAATTTATCATTGTCAATGAGATCTCTATCACAAATTGTCATTATTATGACCATAAATTATCAATACTAGCTCAAATATTTATTTGTTGCAATTAAGGCGAAATTTTAAAATTTATGATAATTTAACATAAAGGCGAAAGAAAGTGAATAATAATTTGAAAAGTTCGGGGTCGGAAAATACATTCACCAAAACCTCAAGAACGATAAATGAAATTTTTTCTCAAGTAAAACCTGTGGTAATCTGCTACAAAGTATAAACTAAAATCTAACAAATCCTCCGCTCACAAAAATGTTGCTTGGCCCTCCACTCAAAATTCTTCCTAAACTTTTCTTAACTAATAAACCCACAATTTAAACATTCTAAGCAACACCCTCAACCTCAAATATAGGCTACTGTTATTCAAGTGAGATCTATCTCTTATGATTCAATGTTTATTTTGAATTGAATTTCACTATCAATAGTAAAAAGTGACTACCCATGTTATATATAGAGAGATAGTCATCCATGTTGATCAACTTTAGAGTCACCAACAATAGTTGTAGCCTTCAAAGACACGAAGACAAAGACAAAAGAGAGGAAAGGCCCATCAAAGTGAAACGTAGCCTCCTTCTTTGTCCGTATCTCCCCTACTTGATTATGGACAAGGGTGGTTCACCAAGGAACCATGCCCATGTTTAGTAACAAGAGCCCTCCCTTTAAACAAGATAATAATTTTCCAATTTGGAGGGATGACTTTGTGTCATGGCCGGTACTCCTAGGATTTTGGTTTTACACTGTCATAATCAACCACACATATGTACAATTTATGTACAATTACATCGTAGATTCGGATTTATAACTTATGTTTTTCCTTTTCTAGTTGCACTGGACCTCACATTTCCATTTATTTAAGAAAAGAAATTCCAACTCATGTTGATGTCGAGAATTTAAAGTATGGATTTATAACTCATGTTGGACCATAAAAACAATCGGTGAGACATGGTACACATGAACTAGCGTACACTACAAGGGTATTTGAATAAATACAGTACGAGCAGGTTTTCCTTTTTCCTGTTTTTGGGAAAAAGAAGAGAAGGGGGGAGGGGTCCTTTCACTTGGGGACCAAGGTCTCAAGGTGCAAAGTGCTTTCAGCAGACGTAGTGCACAACTCAGGAAAGCCGTGGAACAGAGTTTCACAGCCAGGACAAAGGCAGATCAAACCAAAATCCAGGAGACTAAGAGGGAAAGGCCAATATAAATCCTGCAATTACTTGATACTGCAGCAAAAAAATCTTCATGAAAATCCCAAATTAACAGTGAGATAGCAGTTGATTGCTGCACTCACTAACTTGCACACATTGCAAAAACAATAGATTGTTCAAGATAACACTTCAAAACATAAGTGAACTACCAAGCTAAATACTTTAAAATTAATCAACTTCCTCGATCTTGGGACCAGGACCGCTTGCACCAGCAGAGGGACCGTCATCATCCATGGCTCCTCCCATGTCACCACCAGCACCCTGGTACATCTTGGCTATGATGGGGTTGCACACGCTCTCCAGCTCTTTCATCTTGTCCTCAAACTCGTCAGCTTCAGCCAGCTGGTTGCTGTCTAGCCATTGGATGGCCTGGTCAATGGCATCCTCAATCTTCTTCTTGTCCGCCTCAGCAAGCTTGGCTCCGATCTTCTCATCGTTGATTGTGTTCCTCATGTTGTAGGCATAGTTCTCAAGGGCATTCTTGGCCTCGACCTTCTTCTTGTGTTCCTCATCCTCGGACTTGTACTTCTCGGCCTCCTGAACCATCTTCTCAATTTCTTCCTTGGACAACCTGCCCTTGTCGTTGGTGATGGTGATCTTGTTCTTTTGGCCAGTGGTCTTGTCCTCGGCGGAAACATTCAGGATACCGTTAGCATCGATGTCAAAGCAGACATTGATCTGAGGAACACCCCTGGGTGCAGGAGGAATACCAGAAAGCTCGAATTTTCCCAACAAGTTGTTGTCCCTAGTACGGGTTCTCTCCCCTTCATAGACTTGGATCAAGACACCAGGCTGGTTGTCAGAGTAGGTCGAAAACACCTGCTCTTTCTTGGTTGGAATTGTGGTGTTCCTTGGGATCAAAACAGTCATAACGCCACCAGCAGTTTCCAGACCAAGGGAGAGAGGAGTGACATCAAGGAGCAAGAGATCTTGCACCTTCTCGTTCCCTTCACCACTCAAGATAGCAGCTTGGACTGCAGCACCATAAGCAACGGCCTCATCTGGGTTAATGCTCTTGCAGAGCTCCTTGCCATTGAAGAAATCCTGGAGCAATTGCTGGACCTTGGGAATCCTAGTGGATCCTCCCACAAGGACAACATCGTGGACAGTGCTCTTGTCCATCTTGGCATCCCTCAAACACTTCTCCACAGGCTCCATACATTTCCTGAACAAGTCCATGTTCAACTCCTCAAAACGAGCACGAGTGATGGGGGCATAGAAATCAATACCCTCGTACAGAGAGTCAATCTCAATGGTGGTCTGAGCAGTAGATGAAAGAGTCCTCTTTGCCCTCTCACAGGCAGTTCTCAATCTCCTGAGAGCCCTGGGATTACCGCTAATGTCCTTCTTATGCTTCCTTTTGAACTCTTGAACAAAGTGATTCACCATTCTGTTGTCAAAGTCCTCACCACCAAGATGGGTGTCTCCGGCGGTGGCTTTAACCTCAAATATACCCTCCTCAATAGTGAGCAAGGAGACATCAAAGGTACCGCCACCAAGATCGAAAATCAGCACATTCTTCTCACCGATGCTTGTGGCCTTCTTGTCAAGACCATAGGCAATAGCAGCAGCGGTAGGCTCGTTGATGATACGCATAACATTCAACCCTGCAATGACTCCGGCATCCTTGGTGGCCTGACGCTGGGAGTCATTGAAGTAGGCAGGAACAGTCACAACTGCATTCTTCACGGTTGAGCCAAGGTAAGCCTCAGCAATCTCCCTCATCTTGATGAGGACCATGGATGAGATCTCTTCGGCAGCAAACTGCTTCTCCTCACCCTTGTAGTTAACAACAATCATGGGCTTCTCCCCGGGACCAGAGATGACCTTGAATGGCCAGAGCTTGATGTCACTCTGAACCGAGGCATCGCTGTATCTCCTACCAATCAGCCTCTTGGCATCTGTAATTAACCGGAACCATAACATTATAAAAATATACCAAAATATCCAAACAAAATCATGAACCTAAACAGCAATATCAAGACAACTTTTGTTGGGCAATTTTTATTACTATCTTGAACAAAAATATTTGTTTGTTGGATTCATCAAATTTAGGTATATCGCACAAAAACATTAAGGATGATTAGATGGGTTTTCTTTTCCATGCGACTAATACACACTCTTATGCTATTAAGTAGAACGCATCTGGCTTAAATAATAATACAACACTTCCAAAAAACCTCCTTTTGACTAACTAGGCAAGATCTACACGAAGAGAAAAATCCAGATTCACAACAATGTTGTTTAACAGAGATCGATAACTAAAATTTCGAGATCAAAGAACGACAGATCCAGATCTGAGATTGAACACATAAAATCCACAGATGCATAAACAGAGAGAGATGGAGAGAAGAGAGAGAGAGAACTGACCAAAGACGGTGTTAATAGGGTTCATGGCGACCTGGTTCTTGGCGGCATCACCGATCAACCTCTCGGTGTCAGTGAAAGCAACGTAAGAGGGGGTGGTTCGGTTACCCTGGTCGTTGGCGATAATCTCAACACGGTCGTGCTGCCAAACTCCGACGCAAGAGTAGGTCGTTCCGAGATCGATTCCGATCGCCGGACCTTCTCCTTTTCCGGCCATCTTCTTCCGCTACACTCGAACAAGAAGAGAGAGAAAATGGAGAGTGGGTTCGAATGTAGCGGCTGAGAGGAGGAGCAAGGTGCTAGGGTTGTGAGTATTTATAGGATTCAGAGGAGGCGCTCTAGTGGACATGGCGGTGGAGGGAGACTTCGAATATTTTGGGATTGAATCTCGGGCGTTAGATTTGGAATATGATGATGTAATGTTAGAGTTTATGAACGTTAGATTTGGGGTAGTGACGTGGGTACAGCTTGGCTGAAAATCTAACTCTCAAATCACGTCCTAGAATTTTTGGGGGAAAAACAAAAGCCTTAATTTAATTGTCTCTCCTTGGGCCCTGGCCCTGGCCCGAGTGGCCTTTATTGGCTTTACTTTTTCTCCTTTTTAAAATAAAAATTAAAACAATGGGAGACAAAAGCCTATAAAATAGTCTAATTAAAGACTCCTCTAATATATCCTATTTGAATTTGGATGATTTGGTTTGATTATTGGTTGAATTAATTTTAAGTTAGGTCTAAAATTATGTTCGGTTTCAGTTTTGATTTTGAGTTGAATCATTTGGGGTTCATGATAACTTTGAATCGTCTAATGTATCGTTTATTAAACTTGTTTTGAAGAATAAAAAACTTTATGTCGATAAAATTATGATCGTTTTCAATTTCAATTTTAAATCCGTTCATTTTTAGGTATGAGTAACTTTGAATGGCTCAACTTTTTATTCAATAAGTTTGTCTTTTCTTGACCAAGTTTCTTTTTCTATTATTTGACGTGTATTTTTGGGTAGAAAGTTTCATTATATTTCTTCCACACCAGGACCTAGAAATAGTTAAAAGAAATTGAAAAATGTGGATAAAAGAACAAAGCTTGTCTAAAATAAGCTTTTTAACTAAGAAAATTGGAAAAAATGAAAATTAAAATGTTACTAATATTGTTAGGGATGGCGGTAACAATCTAATTTGAGACAAACCAAACCAATCCGAGACAAAATTGAGTGTCATCAATTCATACATGTATGTCCTGAGTATGTAAGCATGAGTTATATTAAACTTGTCAAGACCAGCTTTAATACAATCCCTTTCTTTTAAGAATTTTCCAGATGGCTTTAGTAGGGTGTTTACAATTTTAAATATCATCTCGTTTGTTTATAATTTTAGATGTTATCTGGTTTGTTTACAATTTCACACATCATCCTGTTTGAGGATTTATTGAAAAGTTTATTAAATCTAATTTCTAATAAATGGAGAAGTTCACCATAATCGACCCTAACGCAAAGGTATAACGTGCAAATTATAAAGATACAACAAAATAAGGTACCTACGGATGTCTCTAACATTTTCAAAATCTCATACTTTATGAGTTAAGAATTCAAAGAAATTTCAAACTTCACTAGCCGTTAAGTATCATATATATATTTATATTTTATAAAGTTGAATAAAATCAATATCTATACTATCTATAATAGCAATCTTTTTAAAAATATAAAATGCTGGCTCGAGAATGAATTTAGGAGTTTCAGTCCAATAAAAAAATAATGATTGATCATTGAAAAAAATAGGTTTTTACTCATCTATAGACTCTAATAATAATAATAATAATAATAATAATAATAACAACAACAACAACAACAACAACAACAACAATAATAATAATAATAATAATAATAATAATAATAATAATAATAATAATAATAATAATAATAATCTATGCAATATATAATAGTAGTATTTTTAAATTGGTCAAATATTGTAACGGGAGTGATTGTAAGATATTAGGATAATCTTAACCATAAAAATTATTTGTCCATTAAATATGAGTTGTTGATATAAATAATTAAATAAATAAATAATGTAATTTATCTAAATAAAAAATCCTCTTATAAGTGGACTCTCCTCCTCCTTTTTTTTTGTGTGTAATAATACAAATTCATTAGTATTTGTTTTTCTCCTTCATATATAGAAACAAATCTATATCTATAAAATATATAATAGTAATCTTTTTAAATAGGCTAAATACTACAACAAGAGTGATTGTAGGATTTTGATGTGGTCTCAATCATAAAAATTATTTGTCCATTAAAAATAAGTCATTGATGTAAATAATTAAATAAAAAATAAAATTCATCTAAAGGAAAAAAAAAAAGGATTTCCCTTTAAAAGTAGATTGTATCAAGGTAATATTGGATCCTCTTACTGAAAAATTAATAAGTAATATTATAAAATTATTTAATCTGAATTTAAAAATTCAACAGTAAATAATTAGCCTTATTAATTTTTAAAAATATAAAACATAAAATAAAAACCAAATTGAGCAGAAAATTAATAAATAAAAATTATAGAAAATTATATAATGAACTAAATTAAAAATCTAGACAAAACTAAAAACATAAATACGTTTTTATAATTTTTCAGAAAAATTAAACACAATTAAAACAGAAAAACAAAAACATAAGCTAAAATAGAAAGTTAAACAAATAATCAATTACACTCAATACGTATGAAAATAAATAATTAAATTAATTATAATATTAAA
Source organism: Talinum fruticosum (assembly GCA_021018815.1). Taxonomy (NCBI): domain Eukaryota; kingdom Viridiplantae; phylum Streptophyta; class Magnoliopsida; order Caryophyllales; family Talinaceae; genus Talinum; species Talinum fruticosum. The sequence continues at coordinate 799,693 of JAITYX010000094.1, read as the reverse complement.
ATTATTTTTGGACCGAAACATATGCTAAAAACCTCAAATCAAAATACAAAAATTAAATTTATAAAGTTATTAAATTAAAAACTTCCTTTAACCTAAATTAGAAAATAAATCTAAAAAATAATTAAATTAATTATAAAAACTAAGAAAATTAATTCTAAGAGATTAATACTCTAACTAAACCCTATAATAATATAAAAAATATAATTAACCAAAGGAAATAATTTAATACAACTTCTAACAATTTGACTAAAAATAACAAAAATAAGTAGAAAAATAATCTGAAAATTAAAATATATTAGGACTCAAAATAAAATTAATATAAAATTATTGAGATATCTATCCTATTATCAATCAATTTAATTCATTCTCACGTCAATTATTAGTAAAAACCTATTTATGATTACATACAAATTCAAAAAATATAGTTATGACGTAGAGATTGACGTGAAAAATTGAAAAAAATATATTGATGACAAAAAGTATATTGAATGATTTTAAAGAAGGGATGTAATTAAGAGTAATTTTATTTAAGATAAATTATAGAATAATATTTTAGAAAATAATTAAAGGATATTATGTTATTTTTAACGGTGTTAAGGTTAATTCACCAATATTTTTAACCTAAAAAGTATAATCTACATTATTTCAAGTTTTGGTTTGATTTGATTTTAAATTTGAGAATCACAAGTTACGTTTTTTTTCTTTTATGACTTCAAATTTTGACTCGACTAAAATCTAATGAGATAATTATCAAAGTGAACAACATATATTTAATTATATATTTTTGGGTGGATGAATAAGATATTTCATTAGATGAAAAAATTTGTTCTTCCTTTCTACTAAAAAATAAAATAAGGGGTACCTTCTCTCTCTAAGCTTAGAGTTTCTCTCTCTAGGAAGCTTGGCATGGGAAAAGCGAAGAGGGGAAGGCCTGCAAAGCAAAATTCACCACAAATCACACCAAATCACACTCGAACAAAATCAAAAAATGGATGCAATCAATCAACAATTAGAAGAAAGTGAGAGCAAGATCGACAAAGATGCTTCAACGGAAAGAATTAATGGAACAAGTAATCAATGGCCTCGAAACAGATGGGGATACGGAGAAACCAGGTGAATGTAGCGTAAGCGGTGGCTGCCTAAAACGACACTAACCAGGTAAATCCACCTCCAGTAACCTATGCTTCGTAGTGGGGAATGGGGATGGGTTGAGTCCGGATTTGTTTCCGATATTGGAGGTAGATGGACAAAAAGTGGTTAAAATTGATTCGAAGATATACGGGAAGAAGTAGACTATTGGAACTCGCTATCCTTTGTTGTGTGTTGGGGGCTAACCCACCATATCAAATGATAAACCGATTTCTTAGAAGGATATGGAAAAACAATGGAATAGAATCAATTTATGCCTTACCTATTGGTGTATTCTTAGTTCGTTTTGATGAAATTGAACAAAGGGACATAGTATTAAATAGAGGACAGTTTTTCTTTTATAAGAAACCTATGATCCTTAAACCATGGACTCTGATTCATCAATTGACAAAAACACAATCAAGAGTGTCCCTCTCGTGGGTTCGATTGCTCGGGTTAGATATCAAATATTGGGGAACAATGAGTTTGGGTAAAATTGAAAGTTTGATAGGCAAACCTATCAAAGCCGACAGAGCTACAAGAGATAAAACCATGCTGAATTATGCCAAGATTATGGTGGAGATGAAAATTGATGAGCATTTGCTCGAATACATAGAGTTTATGTCCGAAAAAATATACTAATCGAGCAAAAGGTTGAATATGAATGGAAGCCTCGAAGTGTGACCACCTGCAAGATGTTTGGGCATAATGTGGAGGTTTGTAGGAAAAAACTTAACATCAAACGGATATGGCTACCCAAAGCCCTTGAAGTGAATGAAGTTGTCCAAAAGAGAAGCCCGAGTAAAGACCATAGGGAAGCCGACACGGAAGGTTTTCGGTTAGTGACTAGAGGCGGATCTAGTACCCCGATCTGCACGTTGCTCCTAACTCAAGCATTCCAACAACATCTAGTCCGTTCCAAATACTGCAGATTATTGGTGAGAACAACGAGGCCAATGGTGATAAAGGTACCTTACGCACCACCCCAATCGAATGTCAATGGCCACTGGAATGTTAAAGATCCGAATAGACCTAAAAATAACTAGAAGTAAAAAATTTCTTGTTGCCAATAATGTTGGACTTATAGGAATGTTGGAGACCAAAATAAGAACCGCTAGTTTCCTAGTTGCGTATAATAACATGTTTCAAGGATGGGGTTCTTTTATCAACAATGAACACCACCCCTTTGGGCGTGTTTGGGTTGCTTGGCAGCCTAATATTTTTAGGTTCAGGTACTTACATCTTCAAGCCAATTTGTACATTGTGCAACTACACACTATGAGACTAATGCAAGCTTTTACATGACCTTTGTTTATGGCTATAATAAAGAGGAAGAACGCAGTGAACTTTGGAATAGCCTAAAGGACATTAGCACAAACATTCATGAAGCTTGGTGTGTCTTAGGAGACTTCAATGCCCCCTTAAACATTGAGGACAGAATTGGTGGAAATAAAGTGACAGCTCAAGACACCGACGATTTCGGGAAAACGGTAGATATTTGCCTACTGCAGGACATACAATCTTCGGGTTACCAGTATACATGGTCAAATAGGCAAGAAGATGGGCATAGGATATTCTCGAAGATTGACAGAGCCATGGTGAATCAGGAGTGGATACTTCTATGGCAAGATGCTAGGGCTACCTTTCTACCTGAAGGGATATCCGATCACACACCTATAATAATCAAATTTTACCCTGGTATTAGATCTCTTAACAAAGCCTTCAGATATTGTGAGATGTGGGAGAAAAACCCCCAATTCAACGACATTGTGCAAGAGATTTGGAGCAAAAAATTCAAGGAAGCTACATGTATCAATTAGTGACCAAGTAAAGAGGATGAAATCACCCCTCAAGAAGCTTCACAAAGATGGTTTTGGTGATATTCATGATAAGGTGGAACGAGCTAAAGCTAACCTCCACATGGCACAGACGGTTCTCGCACTCGGACCCCCTCAATGAAAGTTTGCAAACCGAAGAGCACCTAGCCGAGAGAGAAACTTAATGAATTACTTGGATGCCTCGGTAATACTCTCGAGATAGCAAAGTAAAATTACATGGCTCAATCTGGGCGATCAATGCAATAAATACTTTTATGCAATCCTAAAGCGAGAGGAAACGACAATCTATTATCCATGAAATCACTTATGAACATGGGATAAAAATTGAAGGAAGAGACAATGTAGCCCGTCATACGGTCAATTTCTTCAAAATCATGCTTGGCACACAATCGGGGATGAGAAGTACGAGCAAATGAAGAGACTTTCCGCAAAGGGCCCGGACTCAATATAGAACAATAGCTCGGAATCAGCAGACTTGTCACTAATAAAGAAATCAAACTGGCTATGTTTTCTATAGCCAACCGGAAGTCTCCAGGACTCGATGGCTTCTCCAGTAGTTTCTTCAAACATAACTGGAACACCGTGGGTGCATTAGTGACAAAGGCAGTGCAAGAGTTTTTCTCAACAGGTAAGTTGCTTAACCAAATTAACTCCACCAATGTGTTGCTCATACCTAAAATTGAAAAACCTGTAACTAGGGGTGATTTTAGGCCAATTTCCTACTTGTAATACTATATACAAGAGCATCTCCAAAATCATATGTGCAAGGCTGAAAGAAATTTTACCTACACTCGATTAGTCCAAGCCAAAGTGCCTTTGTTGTTGGTAGAGAATTAGTGCATAATGTGCTACTATGTCAAGAATTGCTCAAAGGCTACAAAAGGAAACATATTAGCCCGAGATGTGTCCTCAAAGTGGATCTAAGGAAAGCATATGACTCCATCCACTAGGAATTTGTTGAAGAGGTTCCGAATGGTTTCTGTTTCCCCAATATTGCTAAGAAGTGGATTATGGCCCGTGTAACTAGCTCATCCTTCTCAATATGCATGAATGGGGGAATTTTGGGCATTTTAAAGGGGGAAAAGGATCTGAGACAAGGAGACCCTGTTTCACACTACTATTTGTCCTAACAATGGAATACTTCTCCGGGCAACTTCAGGATGCTGTAGAAAAGGGCTTAATCCACTATCACCCAGGGTGTAAAAGCTTGAAAGTAAGCCACTTATCCTTTGCCGATGACCTAATGGTCTTCTCGTAAACCAAACCATCGATCAATGCAAGCCATTAAAATAGTTTTCCAACAATTCTATGAGATATCGGGATCTGCATATTGATGAGAACAAATCCCAAATATATGTGGGTGGCCTCAAAGCTGAGATGGAGAGGGTCATCATGCAATGTTCAGAGCTTTCGGTTAGGGACCCTACCTCTTAAATACTTAGGAGTGTCTATTACGGCATCTAGACCGAATGCCACCGATTGCCAAATGCTACTTGACAAAATGACAAAGAGAATCCGAATTTGGCAAAGCGAGAATCTGTCCTATGTAGCTAGATGCACATTGATAAATTCAGATCTGATGGGGGTTTGTTCATTACGGGCGTACTGTGTTCATATTACCTCGAGTCGTAATAAAGAAAGTGGAACAATTGTGTAGGAACTTCTTATGGAGCTCTAGCGATGAGTACAAAAGAGTGCCTCTAGTGGCATGGGAAACAGTTTGCACACCTAAAGCTTGTGGAGGGCTGGGCTTCAAAGACATACGGAAATGGAATAAAGCCTTAGTTGCAAAGCTACCGTGGGCAATTTCATGCAAAAAGATATTCTATGGGTAAAGTGGATCAATGCTCACTACCCGAAACACCGAGGAATATGGGAGTATCAACAAGGAAAGAATGTCTGCTGGTATTGGAGGAAGAATTGTCAAATACGAGAAAAGTCGGACCGTGGATGCGGACAAGAGATACAGGCGTAAACTTGAAGCGACTGAAATTTATAAATGGTTACTTAGACATGCCAAAGCTGAAATGGTGTAAGTATACATGGGACAACAACATCATTCCAAAGCACGATTCATTCTATGGCTAATATTGCAAAACAAACTACCTACAAGGCAAAGACTCGAGAAATCAAACCCTCATTAGGTCCTTTGTCTGTGGTATTTGTGGTGAGGAAACCGAAACCTTAGAACTCCTATTCTATGAATGCAAACATGCAACGGAAGTTAGAATGATGGTGTTCAAATGGATCCAAAACACACGTAACCTAAAATCCTTGTCAAATTGGCACAAATGGTCGCAGAGAACAAAGAGGAAAGGTGTATATGGAATAATACTCGAAGGTCGTAAATGCTGCCATCATGTACCAAGTTTGGAGAGATAGAAACGAAGCTATCCACCAGTGGAAGACGCTTGATCCGGAACGATCATTTAAGTTCATCCAGGACACAATCAAGAACAGATTCAACTTCTTAGCTATGCGCAAACCTAAGTACAAAGCTTGGGATCAATGGTGTTGCTAAAAACTATACCCTTGAGATTTAAGGGTGAAGGGAACCCTTCCTAGAAGGTGGCTCCTCTCCTTATGTATTTACCTATCAAGGTAATTTGGTTAATGAATGAAGTGTTTGCCTTTGTTCAAAAAAATTAAAATAAAATAAAATATGTATTGTAAAGATGTAGCAATAACTTATGTCATTGTTTGGTTTATTAGTTTGTTAGGAAGATGCGGTTGAGGTGACTAAAGAACATGATATCGGTTTCAAATCAATAGGGGTCGGTCAATTGGAGGAGGTATGCTATGATTAATGTATGAGTTTGACTACTTATTTTATGTTTTTAATTTTTAATATATAATTTTTTGTCTAATTTGATTTATTTGGATCATGAGTTTCTCTGTCTTTCCACTTACTTTTTAATTTTGTGTCTATTCTATCATTTTCAAAATACGACATGCATTCACGGGTAAATTTCATCCCGCCTCGAGTATCGGTGTGACGAGGTTTTACCATAATTATGTTAAATGTGGAAATAGTATGAGTGGACAAATATTCCACACACTAAATAAATCGAGTGAAAGCTGTCTTTAACCACACACTTATATCCAAAGAAAATAGCATCACTCGCCATACTTATATCTAGGGACATATTACCCCTTGAGCGAGCCATTTTTTTCCTATTACCAGCTTGCGCTTTAAACAACTTCTACCACCGATATAGACATTTAGATTATCACCAGTTAAGTTATAAAATTTTTTAAAAATTAAATAGGGTTAATTAAAATATATATATTTTTTTACTATTTACACCATGTTTTTTCTCTCGAAAGGATGGGGGTTGGGTGACCGCGGTTGCCCCAACATATATCCGCCTCTCGGATTCAAAATAATTAGTTCTTTAAATTAGGGTTCTATTCATTAAGGTGAATTTTTTCAGTTTTATTTTATTTTACTTTTTCTTTAAACAACATTAAGGAAAAAAAAGTTATAAAGCGGGCACATGTGAAATTTACTGATTAAGCAAAAATAAGAGAGAAAACGAGATTAGAGTTTGAGATTTGAGGTTTATTTCTTATTTTGATTTTTTCAATATATTGGGCATTGTGCTATAAAAGAGAGAGAGATCGAAAATTCGCATAAAAATATTTCCTTTATGTGTTTAATTTTTATAAAAATTATTTTCAATTATTTTTTAAAAAAATTCTTTTTGATTGTATATTTAGTATTTGACTTATTTGATTATCAGAAATTGTCCAATCCGAAAAAAAATTCTTTTTATGTATTTCAATTATCTCAAAATAATTGCCACACTCATTATCTGCCACACTTATTATCCATGCTAAATAATCCTTTTTCAAGATATGTAAATCACCACTCTTAATATACATGGATATACCTTAATAAGTTACTACCACTCTTACAAGAGTGGTTATATTTTTCCACATTATTATGTGTGAAAATGATTTTAAGAAACTCATTTTTGCTTATTTTTCTATCACACTCAGTCATATATAATTAGATAAGGACGGAAGCATACCATATATTTTTTATAGTGATTGTAACATTTTCGATTATTAATCTCATTTAAAAATATAATTATTAAATATTTACTTTTTTAATTCATAACTTATTAAGGAGTACTACATTACTCCGTGCATAGCACAGGTCGAAATTAGTATGAATAACATGTAAGATGCTTATTATGTGATATTGCAATAATGTAAGATAATTATAGACAATATTAAGATAGTTATGTATTTAATTAATTAAATTAAAGATTGAATAACTTTTGGTGAAATTACATATCATATGATTATTATCTTCAATGTGCATTTCTAAAATTAATTTATTTTAATTTTGTGAATAATATGGTGCATTTCTAAAATTAATTTATTTTAATTTTGTGAATAATATGGAGTAATATTGACAATTTAGATAAAACATTACCTTCACTTCATGGGCAGTTTTTTTTTTTTTTCCAAAAGAAATCAAGATTTTAAAGTCTGGAGCTACAAAAAGGAGAACATACAAATTTTGAGCTAAGTATATAAATAATATAAAATAACTTATGAAATTTTTTTTAAAAAATAATTTTAATTATTTAAAAGAAAAATATATCCACTTATATTTTTTGAACTTATTATTAATTTTTATCATTATAAATTAATTAAAAATAATTAATTTTAAAAAATAAAATTAATTAAATGTCCTTGCATAACCCTAGTTCAAAGAAATCCCAAATTTCATTATGCAAACCCTCAATAATTACTTGGAAAATTTCCTTTTAAAAAAAAAATGTTGATCAACCAATTGAATCAAATATTTTGAAATTATTTCGTACTCATGTTGTGGAAAATGAAAATAGCCATATCTTTTTTTAAGTTTCAAATTTCTCAATTTTTTTCCGTTTTCATTCTTTAAATTATTATTATTATAACACAATTATCTATTTACAAAATTATAAATTCTTAAATGAGACCGTCACATGTAAAAATAAGTACAAGACGATGTTACGAAAGACTTACTGATGCAAGATAGTACTAAGTATCCAAGCACAAAAACAAAATATCCATACGACTAAAATAAAAAAAGGGAATAAAAAAGAAAGAGTGATCTAAATTCATATCGTCTTCCCTTCGTAACGAGACTAAAATCTATTGAACAATTTTTATTTCTATGTCGCAAGCCTATCAATTTCTCCATAGTATTTGAAGATCATGCCCACAAAGGTGTGAAATTAATTATGTGACAACTAAACAATCTTATTTTTTTAAAATGGACAATCTGAATTATCATTACCAACGAGTATGCGACATAAGTAAACAAAATTACCCAAACTCACTATCTCTATCAACTTAATAACAATACAACCAAACTTTTAAAGCATTTGCATAGGTGGATTTTGAGATTCAATTTCGTCCATGTGATCCAATCTATCTTACCGCAATGTATATTCCATTTAGTTTAGATTGATTCGTCCGTATGATCGCTCATGTACTCAATCCGGCGCGTTTCCATCTTGCATTATTTTTCTTTTTTTATTTTATTTTTCTTTTGTTTTTGCAAGCATTTTTATATTTGAAGAATGAAAAATAAATTAAATATGTATATTTGTAGCCTCTATGGGTAATATTTTATTTAACGATCCAAGTTGATGATCGAGGGGTGTAGAGGTGATGGATTGAGTTTCGAAAAATTACATTGTGAGATGATGTGGGGTGTAGGTCCCCAAATGTAATCCAGAATTTTAGATAATGGGTGCCGATGCTCTTAAGATTTTTTTAATTAAAAAAGAGTGTAATCTATTTCAAACAATGAACGTTTAAAGTAAAGGTCTTCCTAATAAATGTGCTTTCATGGATACAAATTTATGTTCTCTTTCTTATTACCGAGGTCAGATGGTTATCATCTCAACCAACACTTTCATGATACACGTTTAGGATCATCAAATAGTAACATCTAAACACCCAACTAATCAACATTTCCATTAGTAACTCTTTAAAGTGTTTTTGGACTGAATGTCAATTATATAAAAATTCCATAAAAATAAAAAAATTATAAACCAGGAACATTCAAACAAAATATCAAAATCCAAAACAAAAACATATTTCTCTATAAAATTTGAAGAAAAATCTAAAATTCAGGCATTAAATTGCAAGCCCTTTTTAGCTCTATATAATCACAAAACTAAACATGAACTAACTACCTGAATATCAAATTAATAGGAAATGAAACCAAAAAATAAAAACAATGCTATTTGAAATGGATCAAATGACTCAGACATTAGATTTAAAATGAGAAAAATTGAAAAAAAAAAAAAAAAACTCCAACTTACAAATAGGTTGAGTATCTTCAACCAAAACACTAACACTCTTGCAAATGTCTGATTGAAAATGCAATTTGAGGCCTCCGCCACTTTGGAAATTCCACCAAGCAAAAGGATGAACCAGAAGAGAGAAAGGCAGGTAATAGCAGTGAATTATGCCGTTTGAATGAGACCATAATTATTTGGTTCAGACGAGGTATAAAGGATAATACAATCTAATAAAAAAAGGGAATCGTATTTGAAATTTAATGTGCTCGGAACATGAGTCTTGATCACTAAGGGTGTGTTCAACACTAACTTTTGAGGTATTAGTTAGTGTTTTAGAGGAGTTATAACATTACTTATCTAAAAATATAAGTGTTTGGCAAAGTAGTGTTTGACATAGTGATTAGAGGTTTATGTAGTGTTTTCGAAAAATTACTCAAAGTAACGTTTTCAAAACTACTACATAGTGTTTGCACTATATTTCCGAAGTTCTTCTTTTTATTTTCTAAAATCTTCTATCAATCATGTCCTTTTGAGTTATTATATTTAAATCGACTACATAAATAGATGCTAGGCTCGGGTATTGGACCGGGTGTCCACTGGGTATTAATGGGTGGTCCGAAAAAATAGGATCAAAACCTATTTAATGACTTAAATGGGTCGGCAATAAAGTGCGCCACCAATTAAGTGAATTTTCGGGCCGGAACCGGGCGGGTAACCGGGCCTTCTTTTGTTCATTCTCTTTCCTCTTCATTTGCCTTCTTGAAGCTCCTCAACCCATTTTTGTTGGGGAAATCGAAGCGATGTAAAAGAATCGAGATCCACAAATTTGAAACAAAAAAATTAAGAAATTAACTAGGAAAATTATTATTGTTAACCAAATTTAAATTCAACTAATTTAGACCAAAATCAACTTTAATAAAACCTAAAATTTCATCAAATTTGAATTCATTGGAACCCTAGAAAATTCACCCATCGCTGTCCGACCTCCCCGGTCTCGTTGTGCTTCTTCGCCTTTTATAGATCTCGGCCTCCTTCTCTTGTCTTCTACTCCTGGTCCCGACTTGAATAGTCTCTTATGGATGGAGTCATAGCCTGCAGAGTAGATGGAGGTTGATTTGGATGTGGTCTCGTGCAGCGAGGGAGAGCAGAGTTGGAAATGGTTCGGGGCTTCGGTGGGGGTAGTGCGAAGAGGAAGAAGATGATAGTTGGGGTTTCTGGTCCGATATCGTGAGGAAGAAGGAGAATACGATTATGGGCTGGGTTTTGGGGTCCCTAAGATAGGAAGAAGGGTACTTTGTTTGGCGGGAGAGGAAGTGAAGCTAAGGTTTCGGCCGGAGGGAAAGCGAAAGGAAGAGGAAGATGGGGCTATGGGTTCCGGCGTGAGAGAGACAGAGAGGCGTGAGGGTGATAGAGTTTGATGGAACGGGCCGCGGGAGGCGAGGAGAGGTTGAGGGGTGAAGATAGGTTTTTTAGGGTTTCTATGGAGGGGTTTTAGGTGGGCCAGTGGATGTGGGCCGAAAGAGAAGGGTCGAGGAAAACAACTCAGCACGAAACAGATCACATGAGCTAAGCAAGTGATGTGTAGTTTTAACTTGAGGCAACTTAGTTATTAAGCTCCGATTGGTCTCAGCCAAGTAGCTTAACATATATGCTTTTCGTTTTGATAGTGTTATAAGGAAAACTTGAAACTATTACTCAAATTGGGTGGAGTGCTTTGTTTTTTAAGTTTAACATTTGTTTCAATTACTCAAATTGGGTGGGCCTTGGGTGGTCGGGATCATTTGACCCATGACCCGCCCAACCCATTAAAAATAAGTTGATACCCAGTCCGGCCCGTTAAGTAAGTGGGCAGGCCCGACCCGACTCAGCCCGACCGTTGCCCAACTCTAATAGATGTTATTACCAAACACACTCATCTTAAATCACTAGTTGAACATTTAACAACTAACCACTAGTCAATGACAACTAATCGCTAACGAAAATAGCTCACAACTACTAAAACAATTAACCATTACTAAAATAACTAATTTTACCGAATACGCCCTAAGTCAAGAACTCATGAATCAAAATTAAGAAAAAAAGATTGTACAAAGGACAATATGCTCACCTTGATGCTCTAACATGAATATGTTATAACTATACCCGTAATCGGGTCATTCGCTCAGGTTAACTTCGAGTGGTCGATCTTATTCGGGTCCGGTTCGATTTCGGGTTCGGGTCAACTTCGGTTCAGGTAAACTTCGGATCGATCTCGTTCGGGTCCGGTTCAATTTCGGCTCGGGGTCAACTTTGGGTCAATCTCGTTCGGGTTCGATTTGGGTTAATTTCGGATCGGTCGTAATCGAGTCACTTTTTGGGTCAAAAGCGATTCAAAATTGTACCACTATTGGCACAAAAGTTTATCATGAGAGACCCAACAAAAAAAAAGTGGGTCGGGTCACTTTTATTCGGGTTAAATCAATTCGAGTCCGATTCGATTCGAGTCATTTTGGGTTCGGTTCGGGTCGGAATCTGGTTCATTAGATTTCGAGTCGATTCGTTTCGATTTTTGGTCAAAATCGGTTCAACTATTTCGGATGTCGGTTTAATTTAAGTTTTGGGTCGTTCGGATTAACCCGTTCGATTCGGGTTTAGTTATAACATGCTCTAACATGCTCCAACTTACTCCAATATGCTTTAATCTGCTGCAGCATACTCCAAAATGCTACCACTACTAAAATCACTCCAAAATGAAACCAACGTTTGTTAAAGATATTTGGATTATTTAAATGAGAAATATAAACGTCAATGATAAAATGAGAGAAGGATAAAAATTATTTATTTCTTTGAATTGCCACGAGGGATAATTTGTAGGAAATTACTAGGTGTGCTCGTCAAACTCAAGTTTGACAAATGCAATATATCACAAAGAGGAGCAGGAGGTTGCATCAGTCATTGATGGGAAAATACCTTTAGGGAAGTAGCAATTTTTGGAGCGATTGTTTTCGTAGTATTATATTTGTATATGATTAAATTGTTAATTGATTATCATATCGATTTACAACAAGTATTAATTATGCGAAATAGGAATATTACAACAAATAATTTTTTTAAATTGGAAGACTATATAAAATTTGTAGATCTCGTTGTTATAGATTATACGATGAAAACAACGATTAAGTGAATAAAGAGAGTTCAAAAGAGTTTCAATTTTATTTTAAGCGAAAGATTTATTTTATTATTTTAGTTATAAATTTATTTGAGTTTGATGTGTATTATACATGTTGTATGACCTTCAATCAATTAAATTCACCCTTTATAAAAAAAAAATACTAAGTAAAATTCATTGTTTATTCAAAAAAAACACATGACTTTCCGGTCCACAATATACCTTTGTTTTCAACGGCAAGATTTAGAAAACTTTTAATATAAATTCTAAAATACTTTCGGGAGCATTTACTACCAAGAGAGAAAAAAATTATGCTCACAAAACTCACCCCTATTTCGCCGTTCGTCCAACCATTTTGTGATATATTACGAAAACTAGATACTCCCGAAAGTATATAAGATATTTTGAACTTTTAAGCCAAACATGATTATCATTTAAAAAAAAGGTAAAATGATCCCGTAAAAAGAGTGTTAGTCAAAGGGGTAGTTTCGGACTTTCGGGTAGGACGATGCTCATTCAATTTTTCCAAATTTCATGTGAAGGATTGTTGAAGGTCAAGTACTGAAAACAGCTGGTCATTATCATTTAATGGCTGGCATGGCATGGCCGTTATTACTTGTTCAAGCCACGACAGATTTCATTCGCAATTCTGTTGACTAATTAATCTCACACACTACAAGTCAATCCTATCTTTTCTTTTAATCATCGAAAAGTTTAAAGAAAAAGCGATATATTTTTTTAGAATTTTTTCGGATGATTAGATTATGAAAGAATAAAAATAGAACCATCTGACCTATATAAAACACAACCTCCTTAAATTTATAAGACCACAAAAAATTAAAAACCATCCCTCCAAAAGATAAACTTATAGTTCATAAAATAAAATAAAAAAACAGAAAATACACTCAAAACACCTCCCACCTTATAAGCAACCAATTATGTCTATAATTTACTTTAGGAACTACGTATTAGTGACCCAATGAGACTATGGACTTTCGGAAATTGTGGGGGACAACCAATTATGCCTATAATTTACTTTAGGAACGACGTATTAGTGACCCAATGAGACTATGGGCTTTAGGAAATTGTGGGGGAATAGGTGTTGAGCTTTGACACTTCCGACCCAATCGATCCTTTAGATTTCTCCAACAATAAAAACACGGGATGATGAATCAGCTACCGATATACAAAAAATGGGACTATGGACTTTATGTAGCAATCATATGCTTCTTATTGTGTGAAAAGTTTAAAGCGACCTAACTTTTGTTACTTGTACAAAGTGTGCTTTAGTCAAGGAGTAAACCGTGGGGGTATTGGACACTACAACATCAAATGCATGCCTAATCAATTTATCCTTAACGCTCATAATAAATAGCCTAATGCTGAAAAATATTGTCCTATCTAATTTAACTACCAAATTTATCAATCTTGAAATGTCTTTCTTTTCCTTTTTCTTTTTTTTTTTTTTTAAGGATAAGCTTATTTGTTCTATCAAAATAAAAATGAACTTATTTGACTTGGAAGAATATAATTTCATTTCGATAGATAACTTATTAAAGATAGAAGAGTAAGTTATTGATCAAGGTTTTATAAAAAGGTTTATCAAACAATTGTCTGTTAGAGACGGAATAATAACATTATATGCAAGTCACTTATTAAGGTCTATCTTAAAAACAATAGCTAGACACGAAGGTGAACATTTTGCATGAGTATGAAGTTCAAATGTAATTATGATTTCTATTATTTGCATCTAATTTAGTTTTGTTTAATTTTTTTAATTCAACGTAAAATAATTTTGATTTGATTAAAAATAATAATCTAAATTATTACCATTACATTGATGTAACTTCTGGCAAGAAATAAAGAAAAACTGACAAGGCACATGACTATTTTAAGAGTTTTGATCTTTCATAAATTACGGTTAAATTACCATAAACTCCTAATAAATATTAAAATTTTCCAAAAGGCAGATTTTATTTTTTAAATTTACAAAATCATCCTACAGATCTTCCTAAAAAAATAAGTGTTAAATTACTTCAGACGAACCAACATTAGTATAACACGTGATATATACGTTTCTTATCGAAAAATTTCTTCTTAAGTGTATTTATTATGATCATATTAATATGATCGAAATGCAGGTGAAACCCAATTAATCATCAAACCGTAAGAGTAATAACTAATAAGCCTATAACTTAAGGAATTAAAACTTTGAATGAGGCATTGGACCCATTCCCATCACATATATATTATCCGCTTTTACAAGCCGAACTAGATTCAAAGCTGAGATTTCTTCAGCCCTGGAATTGGCTTTTTGGAAGGAGCAAGAAAGATTTCTCAAAAAAGAATTCGGAATGATCAACTTGTGACCCAACTTAACTCAACTACAAGTCATATGCACAACACACCAATAAGGCTTAGACACCTCACCCTACACACATCTACATCACCAGGCCCATCTCGGCCGGCCCATTAACCGTTCCAGCAGTACTCCGCACTGCACTGGATTTCAGGAGAGAGAAAAAGGGGAGGGGGTAGACAGACGACAGGCAAGCTTGAAGCTTCCAGTCCCCACCATGGAAAAAAAAAAAAAGCAAAGGAGACAGAAATATTCCTGTCCATCTAATCTGACCTAAAAAAAAAAAAGAAAAATTCTAAACAAAAAAATAGAATAGTGCTAAGATTAAAAACAATAATAGTGGTAATAATTAATAATGGGGGAAACGGTTTGAATTTCAGTTTAAATTTTTCAGAGGTGGAAGCGGGAGCCGTTGATGAGGAAGCAGGCGACCCGAAAACCCGACATTAAAGAGGAGAAGCTGAGGAATATGAACCCGGCGAATCCCAAGGCTATGGAGATGTCCGATTGCACACAGAATGAGCTCGTGGCCGTACACGGCTCCATTCCTCTCAACGTCTTCACCAATGCCGTTCCCGCTGACCCTGCTGATAGCAGCAGGTATGCGAATACCTGCATCCGATTCGCTTAATTTTGTTAATTACTAATTATTAATATATTATTAAAATTATAAAGTGATATAATAAAAATATAAATAGTTAGTTAGTTAAAAGCGATAAATATCTGTAATTTGATACCAGCATTGACAACATTGGCGGTCAACCAAGTCAAACCTAATACAGTTGACTAGAATTGAAAGCATTCACTGAATCAAGTTGGAAGGACAAAACAATTAAATTGGACGACATTAGACCAGCCCTAACCCATTATTGATTTTGAAGTTTTTTGAAAAATTGAGGAAAATGGAATGCCACAATAAATAGGTTCAACACACTATATGATCCAACAAAACATGACTTGCTTTTACCGAGCAAATAATTAAGCATGATTGGACTCAAATCGATCTACCAAACACCACTAAATCATACCCAAAAAAAAAAAAAGCATAGCTGTATACTCCAATGTACTCGTCACATTATACCAGTCCTAACCTATTTAAGATTTACAAATCACATTATGAATCGTGGTCTATAAACCCAAGTTAACACATATAATATTTTACTTCATTTTTAAAAAAACATGTCCTTTATTTTTGTAATTACATTAAAAAAAATCGCTCATCTAAAGGGTCAATAGACCTTAAACCTTGAACCATGGTATAAGTATTGTTCAAGAAGAACATCCAACAATTCTATGACATCACAAATAGATATTTGTTTTATGTAAATAAGACTTAGAAGCCGCTAATTCAATATAAAATATGGAGAGAAAATGAAATCAAAAGTAATTTATTTACGAGTTCGATTTTTACTGAGATTTGATGGGCATGTCGCCACATACAAATAGATAAATCAGATTTTGTCCACATGATAAACGCATTGAGGTACTCAAACATCAATAATTCTGGAGGAGCCTACATATTGACAATCGAACAAAGATAGATTTCCACGAAAGATTTTGTCCTGGTTCAAATATTTATGCATCGTCATCTTCACAGAAAGAGATTGTGATATGAGAATTTGCCGTACCAACTCAAGAAGCTTCAATTTCAATATTCAATATTCAATAATTACTAGTACTACCAAGTAATCTTCAATCATTAAATCGCCATTATTGACTGTCATCAATGAATGACCTAAAAATCAAATTTGAAATTTGAAATTTGAAATTTGAATTTTACACCAAGAGAGCGGAAAGATTGGAGCAAATCCCAACTACTCCGCGCAAGTAGATTCCAATAGCATCAAATCGAATAAAGAGAGATAGACAGGAGAGAGAAAGCTGACCTGATCATGGCCGAAATCGAACCACACTTGATAGACCTCAGGAAAGAGAGTAGCTCCTGTGGTTATCTCCCAAACCGACGCCACCATCTCCACCAGCGAATACACCGCCACTATGCCGTTCGCGGCCAACACAAACCTTCAATCGAGTGAAACTTCTTCCGAATCAGAACTCTTGCACAGTCAATCGAAGCTCGAAAAGAGAGAGAGAGAAGGAGAGGAGTACCTGAAGGCGTCGAAGTCGAACCAGTGCGGGGAGGTGCGAGTGTTGGTGAGCATAAAGACGAAGGAGGAGAGAGAAAAGACGAAGGTGGCAACACGGAAGAGGAGGATGAGGGAGTTGAATCGCTTGAGCTTGTGTACCGAAAGGGTGGACTGGAAGCGAATATCGTGAGGCGACGCCGTGATGTTGCCGCGGCGGGGGTAGTGCTGCGGCGGGGGAGGAGTGTCGCCGCCTCCGTCACGGAGAGACTGCGGCGACCGCATCGTCGTTGGTGGTGGTGGTGGAGGAGGAGGAGGGCAGCAGCGGCGCACTGAGAATCATGAGAGCCCCCAATTAAAAGGAAGAGAGGAGACAAGGAGAGAGAGAGAGAGAGAGAGAGAGAGAGAAGTCACGGGAAATGACGAAGAGGAAAGGAGGGTGGGGGAGGGTGGGGGTGTGTCTGGTTAAGAGTGGAAGGAGGAGGAGAGGAGGGGAAAGGGAAGGAGAGAGAAAGAGGGGAGGAGAGGGAGAGGGAGGAGAGGAGATGGGAATGGGAAAAAGGAAAGCGAGAAAGATGATAGAAAAGCTCTGCACACATGTTGCCTCTGTTCATGGGAATCAAACCCCCCTTCTTTTTTTTTTATATATATATTTTAAATTCTTTTCTTATGTATAATGTGCTTCCTCCCTTTCATCAAATTTGGTCAAAAAGGAAATATTTCCACAATTAATTTTATAACAAAGTAATTTTGTTTTTAAAAATCAAACTAACAATTTAAATCATTTTCTAATAGTTAATGTATATTAGTGTTCTACATATAAAATGTTTATTTGAAGACTATATTTATATTTTTAATGTAGATTTGGCGTAAACTTTGATTAGGAGGACAACTATAAAAGAAAAAAAACTCTAAGTCTATAGTAGCTGTTTTTTATAACATAACGCCCCGTGAAAGAGATTTCGTTACTTTCTTTCTTTTAGGGACCTTCCTGGAAGTTTAAACCTTTGAGTTGATTTAGTTGGCTTTTCTGAGTCGCTCCCAACTCACACTATGGTGGAGGAGGGCCCCGACAGGATAGGTGAGGAATCGGCCAAGGACGGGGTCGAACCGTCATTCCGGGATTTGCGGGCCTACCGCCTCCCACTGGCCGCTAGAAAGCACCGAAAGGCCTCGCTCCGAAAAATGTCGTGAGAAAGGGAGGAATCGTCTTTCCTCTTGGGTGGAGATCTACTTTACTAGCTTGAATTCATTCAAAGTACAGGAATTTAAATCAGGTTTAAGTCCATTTTTGACTCGCTAGGGAGCTATTTACTTGATTGTTTAAGCCGGAAGGGATTTTTTCGATGGATTTTGAGATTTGTCCCTCTCTTTGGACTAAGTGAAGACGTCCCCAAAGAAGTATAAGTAAACCTTAGCCTCCCTCCCATAAACCTCCGGAAAAAGGGGCCTCGCGACAAGACTTTGATGGGATGATGAAAGAAATGAAATCAAACCCCAACCGAACAACATGGCCTTGCCGCCCCGCCCCCTTCCTTTCGCTTGTTGCCAGCGCTTTCCCGAGCCGGACTTTCCTCGCATGTTCTGTTGGCTCGGTCTTTTCTTCTTCCTTGACTTTTCTAGCTCCCGACCTTATAAAAGAAAGTCCTTCTTTTCGCGAACCAAGCCGCTTCAAAGAACAAAGGTAACATATTTCTAGCCAATAAGACCTTAGCCTAGTGGTTAATATTGCGATCTTGGTTACATTAAACTTTAAAATCAATTTTCCTTCCCTCGTTACATTATACCGCCATTTGTGACTCCTCTAAACCAAAAAAAAAAAAGTGTTGCATATTTGAAAATGTTACGAATTAAATAATTATCGCCAACAAAAGAAAATTGTGAGTTGTTTAACAGAAATATAAATTAGAAAGATGTATTTGTTTGATATTCCGAAAATTTTGTAGTATTTATTTTTGAATAAAAAGAGGATGTTTGTGTATTTACGAGTAAAGAACCAAGAATTTGATAATGATGAAGGGTTGGAGAGGTTTTATAATATATAAGGGTGTATAGGTGTTATTTAGAGCATAAAACATAGCTTAAAAATTTTCTCTTTTTTTGTTACAATCATCACTTATCTTAGTAGTGATGGGCCACGCTGAAAGTAACATTTAACCTCTAGGCCAACTTGCTTTGTTAGGCTTCTTCGAATGGTAAATTTTACGCGAAAAAAAATAATCAAATCGGATTAGAATCAAGTGAAATCAATTTGAATCAGATTCGAATTAGATTTTCAAATCCGAATATTAATCCACACTCGATCTCAATCTGATTTGTTATCGTGTCTAACTATTAATTTGTTCAATTAATTTTTCTCCTTACTCGATATCAATTTAAAGGCCATTATATTACATATATTTTTGAAGTATTTTGCCTCCGTTTGATTTCAATTTTTTGATGTGTTCTGTTTTGTTGCTCCTAAGATCGGACCGAAATACATTTTAAAAATTTTGATTTATATGTTATTCTTTAATTTTGATCAACTTCTTCAATTTCTTAATCTTGAAATCTATTGCCTATCCCATCGAATTTGATTAGGGGTTAAGGTTCTACATTAATAGTCAAAGAAGTTAGGCAACTTAGGCTGCCTTTGATTCCATTGTCCTCATAAAATGTGGTTTATGATGTTCATGATGGGACAATAGTAATGTTGCTATTGAAAGTGTATTGGAAACATGGTTTGTCCTATTAAAGTATTTTTTTTAATCTAACAACTAGTTTTTAACTTTTAAAATGAAATTATCTTTAATCATTTTATTACTATAAAAGTTTTTCTTTATTGAAATGAGAAATAATTAATAATGGAAAATGAATAGAGATACGAATATCATCTATTAATTTTCGTGTATACCATTTTTGTTTTTTTTTCAAACACCAAATTTCTTCTCTTATAGAGCCCTCCCCCCAAAAAAGCTAAAATTGTCTTATTTTTTTTATTTATTTTTTAAGCCATGCTTCTCATTTCCCATAATTTGCTCCTCATCACCTCTAAGGCGTGTTCGGTAAAATTAGCTATTTTAGTAGTGATTAATTGCTTTAGTAGTCATGCTACTGTTTTATTAGCGATTAGTCGTTATTGACTAGTGGTTAGTGGTTAGATGTTCAACTAGTGATTTGAGATAAGTGTGTTCGGTAATAGTAGTTGTTTAAGTAGCGGATTTGTATAAAATGACTTAAAAGGACATAATTGATAAATGATTTTAGAAAATAAAAAGGAGAATTTTGGAAATTATGTGCAAACACTATGTAGTGTTTTTGAAAACGTTACTTTGAGTAGCTTTTCGAAAACACTACCTAAAACTCTACTCACTATGTCAAACACTACTTTGCCGAACACTTACATTTTTAGATAAGTAGTGTTTTACATCCTCCAAAACACTAATCACTACCTCAAACGCTACTGCCGAACACACCCTAAGTCGAGTTGTGCACCCAATTCCAATGTCTTCAAACTTGTGAGGATTTTTTTGTTTTAATTTTTTTTTCTTTGATAATGAATAGGCTTGGAAAGTCAATACAGTAACCAACTTAACTTTAAAAATAACCTCCGACCTGAAAAAACACAAAATAAAATAATAATGCTCTTTTAACAAAATTCGATATTTCAAGACCCATTAAATAAATTAAATATTTATTAAAATATCAACTTAACAACCAACTAATTTCTATGTGATAAACTCTTAAAAAAACGCATTTCTTTCTCTATCATTTTAGATATAATAATAAAATATATATAAATTTTTCACTAATATAATATGATGTAATTAGACGGAAAATAATATTAAAAAAATAGAAAAACTTTAGGAATTGGTGAATAGAATTTTTTCATAGACTTTTGTTAGTGAGAATATAATTTTTTTTTTTACATACCATCTCCTAAATTTTAGGAATTGGTGAATTAGCTTCAATCCCTTTACTTTTTCTTAGGCATCGTCCTAGTCAAAGGTATTCTTTCTTGGGCCACACACTCTTTCCAAATCAACCCAATTCCCTTTGACTTAGGATATGAAGTAGTCCTTCCCTCCGCCCACCCCCCCCAAAAAAAAAAAAAACTCTTATCCCCTTTCCCTTTTTTTTTTTTTCCTTACAAATTCATCATGCATCTATAATCTCAATTCAACATCAATACAAATAGTTTAAATGATGTTTTTAAGAAATCATCACGATTAAAACAATCTTAGCAATATATGTATTTATTCTTAATTATTTATTTTTTAATTTAGTTAAAAATTATAAATTATCATATTTCAATAAGACATCATTTACAAAATAGACCAAAAATATTTCATAATTTCTTTGTTATTTCACTTTAATCAATTATTCGACCGAAAAAAAAAAATCGACCTAACACAGAAAATTGCAAAAGTTTCATCCTTCACCATTAATCACCTTTAAAGCTGTCTACCTTCGATAGATTCTTGCATAGATTTTGGCCACCATGATTTCAGCCATTGAAGTCATTTCTCACCATCAAGTTCCCAGAAATAAGGATCATTATGTGGCGACCCAACAAGTCTTAAGTGAAACCCAACCACAGGTGAGGGATTGGAGTCGGAAAACACTCTCAGGCGGTCAAACTCACGGCCGCCGCAGAATGGCTGGAAAAAATGGCGAAAGTCTTCTTGAGTTTGGGTTGGGGTTGAGGGCCTTGAGTTATTTTTTTTTCTGAGTAATTGAATTGTGTGTCAAACACTATACCAATTAATCATAATTAAAATTTTAAAATATTAGTTAATTTTTTAAAATTTATTTTTCAACTTAATTAAAAGAAAAAAAACATAAACAGTTGTGTTACAGATTGATATTACTTATGATGATTATCGATGGTATTTTGTTACATATGCGATACAGATTGACATAACTAGGTATTATTTGACCAGTCGACATTCACAGTTTGATGCAAAGAATACACACTCATTTGGAAAGGTAATGTTTTTTAATTTTTTTTAATTTTTTATATGAGAGTCATGTTTTAGGGGAGCATAAATACTCACAATTTTCTGCTTTAGCTGGAACCTATCCTCTACCCAACCCTTCTATAATACCATAGTCCCAGTTCCAACCCTTCTATGATACTATAGTCCCAGGTTTATCTGAAAGAACATGAATCAATACAAAACATTTATCACATACATATATGCTGCACTGTCCATGGATGCAATTCGATCCAATATAAGAGTACAAAACTCTTTTTAGGCTTACAAGTTCTGACTATCAGTTTAAACATTTAGCTGAGTTGGTTTTCGAAGAATGGAAGAACAAGTCAACTATGCATTGAATAACAAGTTCACCCGTTTCAACAGACTCGCGGGATTAGCAAAGAACACTGCACTGACATATTGGTGAGGAGTTATGTTAAAAAGCTTGAACCGGACAGAGTGGACTTTTGACGAAATATGCAAAATACAAGTTGTAAACGGACTCAAATGGTTCGTGTAGATTACCAAAGCTTGAACGAGTGACCAAGATGAGCTACATTCCTGACGGAGTTCCCGTGAAGCGAGAATCAACCTGTTGATACTGGTGCAAAAACAACAGAAGGCACATCCCTGACAGGGAAAATAAGCTGGATCCATCTCAACAGTAATCTACGAGCAATAAACAGAATGACATAAAAGCAAAAAGGAGAGGAGAATGACATAAAAGCAAAAAGGAGAGGCGATTCTGTAGAGCTTCACTGTTTCTTCTCTGCTAAGCACTCTGTACGTAACTAGGACTATGATGTTATCAATTGAGCTTATTCTTCTTCTTCACCTATGCCTTGTCACAGTTAGAGTAGGTTTGGTACAAGGAAATGAGTATAATACAAGGACTTGCTCAATCAAACCAAGGTTTGAAGTTTGGGATGGGATTACATGCATGTTTCAAGCCAAATCTAAACCTCCGATGTGTTGCGGGATGGGGGGGTAGAATGTAGCAACCATTCGGCATACCCCTAAATACTACAGACTAGAGACTAGAGAGGTGGTCTATGATGGGTTCCAATGTTTCGCTAAAGGTGAAGCACTAAAATATCAGTTTTTCCTCAACAAAGGTTAGGCGTGCTTTTAAGCTG
Organism: Talinum fruticosum; assembly: GCA_021018815.1. NCBI lineage: Eukaryota > Viridiplantae > Streptophyta > Magnoliopsida > Caryophyllales > Talinaceae > Talinum > Talinum fruticosum. The sequence goes on along the minus strand of JAITYX010000094.1, from coordinate 776,728 downwards.
GCTTTGTCTCTAACAGAGTTCTCACCTGTTGGTTGTGTCATGAAAACCGTAGGCAAGAAAAACTCAGGTGAAGTTTTGTGCTGCTGTTGATTATTTTAACACAGGCCGCCTTTATCCAGGTTTGGGGCCAGCTAAACAAAGGAAAATCTCTAAGATAGAAGATCCAATTCCTTGGAGCTCAGCATGATGCATTCAATTCCTTGGAGCTCAGCATGCTGCATAATGCATTTCAGTTTTTTCAATTCTTCCAGTAAAAGAAAGGCAAACTAAGCTCTTTAAGCCTGGAATTGTTTGATAATTTTTCATGTACTACAAAAAAGAACTGAGTTATCCAAAAACAAGGAGTACCCTTCCCAAAAACTTTTTCAGGATGAACAGTTTGACAATCCAGAAAGCTAAATGTTGTAGCAGTTGACCTCTGCTTGGTAAAGAGCTCGGTGTCTAGATGTTAGTTCTCAGGAAGTACCAGATTGTCTGATCCCACCACAATGGTTCACTTTCTGTCCTTGTTTTATTGAGAAGTGAACTATGCACTTCTTGGTGGTTTTTACGTACGACATACAGAAATAGACCCTGACTACAAACACTAATGAGCACATTGATAGCAAAGCAAGCAAAGATTTTTCAAGTTGACTATCTGAAAGTCAGCAAAAAACTTTTTAAACAAAGTATCCACAATCAACTGTTGGACATCTGTATATTTACGGATAGTTGAGTGCTTCAAATTAAACAAAATGGTACGCAGATTGCTGAAATAGCCTGTCTAACATTTTTAATACCCATTTGATAAAGAAAAAAAACATTTTTAATAACCATGTCCCAATATGCAATCCCAACCAAAGTAGACACATCTAACACTCAGAACACCAAATGACACTTAACGGTTCACATTATACTAAAACACTTGAACTCAGACCGATACATGGTCCTCTTTCTTGACCTCTAGAGACACAGCTCCACAAAGACAGGAAGGATATAATACGCCCCTGTCAAGACATGAAAACAAAATGCTAATTTAAAAACCTTATATTCAAATATATATCCAAATTCATACCAAGGAGTTTCTCCAAGCTAGGCAGGATATGAAGGGAAGGGAATAAAAATACCAACCTTATCTTTAAATTGCAGGGAAATTATTTCTGCTGAACCCTACTCCTACACAAAAAAAGGAGGTATTGGATAGTTTAATGAGGCATTGTGCTTTAACAACCTATTATCCTAGTTGAAAACTATCAGATTAAGAGTGACTTTCTGCAGTTCCTGAAACACCAACCATCCTCTATACAAAATATAAATCAACTACCTCAAAAAAAAAAAAAATCAACCATCTCATCATACCAGGCTAACCCACAACTCAAAACAGTAACTACGGAAAAGTATGATGTATTCCCCTTCTCCAATAGAAAAACAAAAGCCAACTCTAAGTGAAGTGCCGAGAGAAATGACTAATAAGATAGGAGGCTTAGCCCCTTCAACTTCAGCATGTTCCATGTCGTTTTATATATGCTTTCACAGAAAGAAAGAGGCCAAACCATAGTTACTAGGAACACGCCCTGGACCACTTAGTTTGGAACATGGGTTGCTGCTTTTTGCACAATTTTATTCTAATTTTGGCTTTAGATCACTTGGGATGGAGCGATCTCGGTAACTATGGGCCAGACTGATGTTTCATACTTTCATTCAGTAAACATTCATGGTAACTTTCTAAAGCTTGCTGGCTGGAGTGTGGTATAATCCATGCAACCGGCCTATTGTGTCACAAAGTCAACAGGTAACGAACAGTAGAACATTCATGGAATCCGGAGATGCCAAATACCAAGCTTCTAGGACCAGGACAATGGCAAAGGGAATGAAAAATGAATGGTGGTTATCTGATGCTTTATGTCAAGTATAGAAGCTATCTTCGGAGATAGTTTTCATATCTGTGTTTCTTTCCACCTTTCCCCTTTTTCATTTTTTTTTTTGGGGGAGGGGGTTGTGGAGGGCAGCTGGGGTTTGAAGGAGATAAAGAAGGGGCAAACACAGTGCAGATTTTTCCTTTTGGTCATGAACAGAATGCAAGCTCAGTGTCTCTATTGGTTCCTAGAACCAAGGCAATCTTGAACAATGAACAAGGCACATGCATTCTTTTAATTTCTTTGAACAAGAGCAGCTGCTAACAACATCAGGACTTTCTACACTCCAAATTAAAGAAAATGAGATGCAGACTCCTAATCCTGACGCTAGCTAGGCCTGCCTATTGAATTATCATGTACCATATTCCACACCTACAATACTCAAATCTCTCAATCCCTACCTAAAGCACCCACACAACTCACTGAATACCCAAATTTGATATGAAACTGTACATATCAAAAATTCACAGAACACTTCTACTGCCCTCAAAAAATATGGTCTATCTCAAATTCAAACCGGTAAATGATTCAAGTTCTCAAATGCCAGAAACACTGCATATAGAGGAAAGAAACAATTAACCTCACCATGGTATGCCTTGAAAATGCTGCTCTAGCACCCAGCACCTTAAAAAAATATAAAAAAGAACCGAACATCCTATTGGAAACGACACCTGGGGTTGTCCACAATTCGAGGTATCCACTAGGCCTGGATCACATCAAAATTTTCAAGCACAAGCTCAAGCTAAACTTGAGCCACAACGTTGAGCTCAATCATGAAATGAATCAATTATGACTGAGTTCCTCAAATACATAAACTTTACCCCTTAACATTTCTCATAGGCTATTTCTTCTCCTTTCTTCACTCCGTCTATTGGAGCATGAATTAGCAACTTAATCAGATCAGTGTTGAGTATTGTTTTTACTAAAGAGTTACATTATTATTCATAAATCCAAAAGGGGGTGGACAGCAAAGCTTCCTCAGCTTCATACTTCATAAGCAAAATTGAAGCCAAATAATATATACCTCAATAATTAACTTTGATAATTGGAACTTTTATAATTTAACAAATAGTGGCCGGTGTCCTGATTAACCAGTAGATAACCAAGAGTTTAACATATTATTGAAAGTTTCTCTCTTTCCTTTTTAAATAAACAGCACGGAGTATACATTTAGAAAACTAAACCCCACCCTCGAAGGGAAAAAAGAAAAGAGGAAAATCTGGAATCATGTCATCTGCATGAATGTATGAGCAACACTTTACCCTGGTCATCCCAAAAAGAAAAACCTTAAAAAAAAGGGAGAGCGATCGCAGTGGGATTTGAACCCACGACCTTTAGATCCGGAGTCTAACGCGATATCCACTTCGCTATGCGATCCTTTCGTTTCTTCTCTCAAATTCTAACTCCTGTTAACCAATACAGGTTTGAGATATCTCCCACACCCCGACAACTGACCCAGAGAGAGAAAAAGACATTCTTCTTTCTGAGGAAAACAAAACAAATCCCAATCTCCAATACTTCCAAAAAACTCAAACTTTGCAATCAAATTGGCGTCAATCAGATCAGAGACTAACAATTACGCCCAAAGTGATACCACTAAAGTTGATTTGATTTTCGTTATAAACCTCCGACATTTACAGGCAAAGAAAAGGAAAAATGCAAGGAACAAATACATACGTAAGGGTAATAATTAAGAAGAACAAAGAATGGAAGAAACGGAAAGAAAAGAAGGATGTACAGATCGGATTTCGCACCTTTGAATCACTGATTAGCATTCGCTGATGATGGAGATTAAGATCAGAGAGAGCTAGGGAATCAACTGCGCCTTACAAAAGCAAAAGGTTTTGACCCGCAGGCAGAGAGAGAGAGAGAGAGAGAGAGCGTGGCTACTCTAGATCGGAGCATACGACGGCTATTTAACAATCAACCGTTAGCATTTTTAAAATTTTTTTTTCGGTGCACCATGTTAGCAGTCAGTTAATTCTTATTTGTTTGTAAAATCTTTCTTAAAAAAGCTGTCTTTCTGTCTTAAAATATTTGTTCTTTTTTTAACGGTAATAAGAATATTAAAGAATTATAAAATTTATAATAAAATTTGTGTTAGAAGATAAAATTTTGCTAATATTTTATTAAAAATGAAGAAAGTTAATAAAAAAGTTGTGAAAAAACAATTAATAAGAACAAAATTGATGAATTAGTCCGTAATATGTTATTGGAATTATAAAGCGATATATATTGTGGAACAAAACATGTTAGTTTAAATGATATGTATTATCAAATGAAGGGAGTAGATTTTAATATTTCGAATTTTGGATCATGTTATGCACAAACATCTCAAACTTTACATGTCAAAAGCGACCCGCTCTAACCGATAACCTTCAACGTGAACCGAACCTAACACGACCCGACACTTGAAAAGCTAAATTAAGATGACCCCAATCCGAGATGAAGCAAATCCGATCCCAACATTTTCCACCAAAGTGTTTTATCTTTAAAAGACAAACTTATTGGAAAAACATCAACTAACTCGAAGTCAACTTGACACGAAACCAAAACCGAACCGAACGAAATTCAACCGAATATTAGTGACATGAACATGATCCGATCCGAACCAACTCACCTGAAACTTATCTAATTGACTTGATTGCTAGGTTAGTCACACTTATAGTGTCCCAAACTTTGACCCCATTTTATTTACAATACCATACCTTAGAAAAACTGATGCACAGCTTTGGAACAAAAAAATTATTTTATAAATAAGTCTAAAAGTTATATGATTGTAAAAATTCGGGATATTTCCAAAAGTTTGGAATGTTAGAATCCAACTTTCCTTCTAACAACGTCATTTGTTAGAATTTCATTTTGGCTTATAACTCAATTTCATTTATTTTAAGCATTATGTTTTTTTCATTGCATATGTTTTTCTTCTCCATATGAATTAGGGTTATTTGTTAGAATTTAATTTTGGCTTATAACTCAATTTCATTTATTTTAAACATTATGTTTTTTTCATTGCATATGTTTTTCTTCTCCATATGAATTAGGGTGTGTTCGAGTGAGAAAAACGGGTGTGGTATAGAATCAAGACTTGATAACTCGAGCGTTGAGAATAGAACTTCGAGCTTGTTTATTTCGATTATCAAAACTAATACTTAGTGGTTACTGGTTATCAGCGGTTACAATTAGCGATTTTTAAGAATTAAGAATGGCTAAACTAACATCTTCTCCAATCGTAAACCATATAGACTGGATTAACTTACTCCCAAATCCAATGATAAACCACATAGCTTTCTTCACATCATCCATATCAAAAGGGATAATAAGAGTTTGCCTTTGTTACGCAATAAGACACTATTGACCATTTTACCCTGCCTCTTGTCTATTTTGTAGTCAATGTCTCTTGGAAATATTGAACCGATTTATCCTCTATGCATGGCATTAGAATAAAAAAGGGATCGTGCATCTTCATTCACAATTGAAACGATGGTAGCTTTGCAGTGTTTCTATTTGATCACTACATGAAAATAAGCAGTATTTACATCACCCTCCTTAAGCCACCTCAACTTACTCTTCTGTATGTAGGCTTCCTTTGCAACCTTCTTCATAGACTCAAAATTCAGCATCCTGTTGGCCATTGAAAATCTTACCCTGGATATCGTAAAGCTTTAATCGAGCCAGCTCAATTCTCATTTCTAGGTTGGTAAACCCATTCCTGTGTAGAGCTTTTTATTGACATTCTTTTTAGTTTCTGAATAATTTGAAACATCTTGTAGCCCTAAGACCAATTCTCCATCACAGAATTCATAAAACTTGCATGGCCACACCAAATATTGTAAAATCTAAAAGATCCTTTCCTCTTCACCCTATGATCACTTAATTACAATCTTAATTACAAGGCGACCAGTAGCATCAAAAGGCTGGTAAGCTCTAATACTAAAATCTCAAGTTCTAAGATTACAACCCACTTACCAAATCATTTGGCAATTGCATATCCCACCTATTCAAAGACATGGGTTCTCCCAACAGTTTCTCATTATTGCTCTGCAGAATACAGAGTTGGGTGAAACTTCCACAGCGAGCCAATAGCATATGTATCTGGCACAGATGACGTCTCACTAACCAATGTAACTATGGAAGCTAGCAACATGTTCTGATCCTCCAATTGAACATTCTTTCGCAGCGGGGCACATTCATCAAGAGTGACATTACTCACGTCGAAGCTACTTCAACCACCAGTGGAGCTTTAGCGCAAAATTGCGGGAATAGAATGCCACACATCTGCACAAAGATTGCACTCATTAATGTAGACAGCTTAGCTAACAATAGACAGCAGCACTGCAAATAAGTGAGAAGCCCACAGATCAATTGCAGACTCCTAAAATAGAAGTGATATGCATGGAAGTATGGCACTGCTGAACTCAGGACTCTGAGAACATACAGATGACAGTAGCACATGCCTCTGTATGTGCAAGTACAGCAATTAAATTATCACCAAACCCGCAAGTCTATTCCTTCCTCTCAAATCTATGGTTCCATTCCTTTTATGTTATGGAAACATATCCAGTTTATCACTTAAACACCCTAGCTTTATCATTTAAAAAATAAAGGGAGCTAATATCAATATTCCAAGTCATTGCTTTTATCTACTGTTTTTCTTGAACCACCCTGCACCCCCCAAAAAAAAAAAAAAAACACACATACACACACAACACAACCCAAAACAAAAGAGAAAATACAAGAGAGGAAACCAAAAGAACAAGCAGCTCCTTTTCCCTTTGACCAATCCTTCCTAAACAAGGTCCACTTTACCAATGCGCTCACCTTGGACTTAAAGAGGTAGCTGATGCCAGTTACATGACATACCGGGGTATCTGATTAACCACCTTATAAACAAGGATTAGTGCTCTGGATCCAAGTCCAACTTTTCTAAGGCACCAGCCACGAATCATAATTTCGAAGAGCAACAGAGTGGTTATCTACCTATATTTAGTTATTCCTCTGCTAAAATCCTACTCCCAGAGTCTTTGGCTTCAATATAGTTACTTTTATCCACTGGAAAATTGCCAAAATAGTACCACCAGGCAGTAATCTAATAAAGGCCTTCCGCGTCATACATTCTGTAGATATTTCTGTCAATTAAGATGCATTCATTTTTGCATCAAGAATACAACATCTTCAAGATAAATGATGCATTGGCCATATTTCAAAAAATGCGCCCATTCAGATCTTCTAACAACTTTGATTAGAAGTAGACACTCTCAGGAGTCATAGGCCACAGTAATCCTTCTAGGTAGGGAGGGAGATAGGTAGAAATGAAATGGCACATTTATATCAGATAACAGAAGTCATCTTCCCCACATATGATGATGGTCTACGTAAGTACCTCTTATATTCCCCTCCATCTGAGACATCTTAACTAGAATGCATAGATAGAGCTCATGTAACTGTCCCCCAATCTCATGAGTCCATGCTGGACACCCAAGTCTAACAAGGGGTTCCCCCTTCCCAAATGAGTAATCAAAAATAGCATTAAAAAGACACCAAAGGCCCATGTAGAAAAGGGGCAATTACAAAAACATCATGCTCATCAGCTATCATGCATAATATTATCTACGAAATCCAAAAAGGTCAAATTTGTAACACCAATAAGCACTTCACTCCAACTAATACAAAATTCTCAAAAAGTAAAGCTTGATATCTCGAAATGACATTTCTCTGCCCTCAAATTCTTTCCTGTCAAGTAGTCCACCAAATAGCCAAAATGATCATCTTTCAAACTTCCACAACCCAATGCTCTTTCATCCTTTTCTCAAATTTATTTAGGGTTATCGTCTCAGAAATTTAAGTATTTTACAAGTTATGTTTTCTTACAATGAAGGTCCTTATGTCATTTTTTTTCTTTATTCATTTATTTAGGGTTATCATCTCAAAAGTCGAAGTATTTTACAAGTTATGTTTTCTTACAAATAAGGGCCTGATGTCATTTTTTTCTTTTATTAGTCACGATTTACAAAAATTTGAGTATATTGATTTTCATGTGGCAATTTAACCTCTTTGAAGGACAACCCCTCCGTCCACAATGCAAAGAAAAGCGAAAAAAAGGAAAATGAAGATCCTTAATTTGTTACAGCAAGCACCCCAAAAACAGCATTCTGTACTTAATAGCATGAATGACATTAAAGCTAGCATTCCTTTTACTTGTTAAATGATAACAGTCTCCAGTAAAAGTACCTTTAAAATGTTCAAGTGATCTGCCTCATCAGAGCCACCAGTGAAAAGCAACTGTTCATGATATTTATCAACTTAGTTTGCCTTTTCAAGACCACGACCATCACAGTCCATGAGGATAGCCAATAATGCTGCCTGAAATCTCTCATTTTCATCCCACACAAAGTTCCACTCCAAGAGAAGAAATTCGAAATAAACAAGAAAAGTGCTCTAGTACATTGTTCTTCGGCTCCAGCAAGCCACACATAAGCGAGATGAACAGTGGAACACCTGGATAAGCAGAAAGGTCTTTGGCATCAGCTAAAGCTATTTTGTTGCTGCAAGCTTACAGTACTCAGCAATCATTTTCACCTCTCTTGTTGCTAGATTCAAAAATTTGCATATCATTCACGAAATACAACCATTCTGATGGCAAGCTATTCTATTCAAATGAAGAGGAGCCTGCAAGGCCTAAATCTCACCAACATTCCATCCTACAACCCAATCCTCAATGCTTTTCTGATGTTTGCACGATTTTGTAAGTTGTCTTATAGTGTAGAACTCTTTCTCTAGATGAGTAAATGAACTTATAATTGAATTGAACTTGGTTGTAATTTTCTGGGGAGCTGCATGTATGAAAGCAATAATAGAAGCACACCAATAAGAACTCCAATCAAAACACACATACATGTGAGAAAATTAAATACCAAATGAGCAATGATAAGCTAACAAAGGCAAAAAAAAAAAAAAAAAAAAAAAAAAAAACTCAGAATTGGGGCAGCTCTATTCTGTGCTCCCCATGAATAGATGAACAGAAATGGAGAAAAAGGAGTCCACTAATTCAAAATACTTCCAGAAGTCTCTTCAACACAAGAAAACAGGCTTAGCTATCTAGAACACCCTCATTAAATCAGGTTCAGCTGAGCCTGGCAAGTAGCCAGCAACAAGTTTTAGCTTGCTAACTAGAGCTCAAATCCTGTGGTTTTGATTCCTCCCCCCAGTGGCTAATGTTGCCCTGGCCCTAAGCTGCCAGTCAATGGCTCAGGTGACCCCCTAATGTACCTTCAGTTGAAAGCAGCTAAGGAACGCATCCCTGCAGACCTTCAAAGCATACTCTCATATTTAAATGTCAAAACAGGGAACAAGTTTGTGTAATAATTAACAGGCAAGTGGACATCCATAGAGGGACACGAGAAAACAGCTAGGGCAAGAGAATTACAGTATTTGGTTGTTCAGTGTCAGAATATCTCGACAATGCAGCAGATACAGTTCTCAAGAGTTCACCAATGCCTTCAATCCCTAGCTTCACAGAAATGCAGAAGGCTTTCGGAGAGTTAGCAAAGGGAATGCAGGGCTGCAGGGTGCTGAATCTTGCCGATTGCACGTAGATACTCCAGTAGCAATATTTGCTGCTCTACTGTGATGCAAAACATTGTCAAAAATTAATGAATAAATATTTCTTCTCTCCTCTCTTGTTTAGCAAGTGTGTACTGCACTGACAGAGTATTTACACAAAATAAAAAAGCACAGACAATTTGTGTGAGTGTGCATGGGCCTGAACGTGAGCATGTGTAAAGAAACTATACGAATAAGAATGAGTTCCCACAAAAAAGCTCCTGTTAGCTTAATCAAGATCAGGTTTTTTCTTTTTTTTGGTAAAATGGCTATCAATGAGCTGTTTGCATAGAATGATTTCATAGGAGAAACAATAATCAAATGGCAGCAAGATAACTGCATGAGATACTTTCTGATAAAAAGACATTTGAACAAATAAATCATTAAGTTCTATTCGTAGCTAAGAGCCTAGGGCCGCTATCAAGCAGTTGCACCAACCAACTTTATGGAATCATTTCCCTTTACTAAGAGCCTAAGGGCGCCTAAGGAACCTTTTTTTTTTTTTTTGTGGGGGGAGGAGGAGGTTAGGAAGGTTTGCCTTTGCATCAGCGCTTTTACAGCATTTATCATCATCACAAAAAATGAAACATACCACCGGGAAGATAAAATCGATTACTCCAATCAAATCAAGAAATTGGAGTGCTTGAAGTAGTCATTATTATTTTCTTCAGGAAAGCTCACAAAACATTTTTTTCCACGATTGCTCCAATCAGGATAAATTTTGTGTAATCCTTTGGATCTGCCCGAAGTACAGTTGCAGATACGATTTTGTGCAATCATAATATTCTATTGCCAAAAAGAAAAAAGATAGCGAGAAGCTTTAGATGGATGGCTTCAATCCATAAACTCATCCTAGATTTCTATCAATGCCTCCATCACCCAGAAAATCTAAATGACACAACAATGCAATAAAGACTCAGAGGTAGAGAACTTGGAATTCCTAATATTGTATTGCCAAAATGAACATATGCTGACCAAGCAGATTTAGCATCACGGCAAGGCCAAGTTGATGCAGAGAAAAGCCAGTGCTTCAATGTATTCATGTTTCTGCAACGAAAGTAGGTAATGCAACAGAACAATTTCAATTGATAAACCCAGACTAATAAATTAAAAAAAAAAAACAAAAAGAAGCTACTGCAGCAGACATAAACAGCTCATGTTATCAAAATAATTATACTACCAAAAGATAAAGCTAACTTGTCTCACAAAAGTTTAAGCAACTGAACCAATTATTGGAACCAACTACTGCTTAAATTGCAGATAAAAGGTTTAAAACACTCACCCATACATCAAGGCCTTTCAGTCGACTCCTATATAATCTGCCTCTCTCACAGATGGAATAGAGTAAAACAAACAGCAGATGCCTACTAAGATTCTTCTCTCTTCCATCTGGGAATGACAAGTCAGATAAGATTCACAGAAGGTTTATAGGAGCATGAGAAATTCAATTAGTGATCAAATGAACAGACAACAAAGATGGGGTTAGAGCCAAACTTATGGTCAAACACAAGGTACAAATTGATCAGTATAGCAGAAATTATGAAAAGATACCTTCAATTTGCAATCATTCAAATGGCCAAAGTAATTAGACTCAAAGGCAATATGTATTAGGTATTGCTGCCAAAACCTAAAATTTGAATACCGAACGTGATTTAAATAGGAAATACTTAAAAAGTTCCAAAACCAACCCTCGATAAGTTATGTGCAGAAGTTAAGACTGATTGGGAAGCTGAGCAAATGTTCCTGTATTGGGGTTACAGCCAACAACCATCATCTTCTGATAAATGGCATAAGCACGATCAGGATCCCCTGACAGACCATAACCTCGAATCAAAGCATTATACGTAAAAGTAGTAGGCTCCAAACCCTTAAGCAATAGCTCTTCATAGAGATTTCCTGCTTCCTCTGTCATTCCACAGCTCCCCAAATGGAGTATTAAGCAATTATAAGAATATAGGTCAGGAAAAATCCCTCTTGTCTGCATCTCATCAAAAAGAGATAGAGCATCTTGAACCTTGCCATGTTTCCCAAGCCCATTTATCATAACGTTGTAACAAAGTAAATCAGGATCAAAACCTTGTACTTTTACTTCCTGAAAGTAGTCCCAAGCATCATCCACCTTACCCGCCATCAAAAGGCAGTCAATCAGAATAGAATATGATTTCAGGTCTGGTCTGATTCCTTCTTTAACCATCCTTTGAAACAAATTACATGCAGTTTCTAGATCTCCTGATTTGCCAAAGCCATTAATAAGCATGTTATAAATAGCACAATTAGGTTGGCATCCATAGTCCATCATTTCCTTAAAAACTGCATTGCTTCCTCCAGTCTTCCTGATTTTGAGAGGCCGTCTATCAAAGGACCATATGTACGAGGTGTGGGTGCAAAATCCCCACTAACAAGATTGTAATACAAATCCACAGCCTTGTCTACACTATCAGATTTCACAAGGCCAGAAATAACAATATTGTGAGTAATCGTGCTAGGAATACAACCTCTTGTCTGCATTTCTTCATAGAGACCAAGAAGATCATAAACCCTTCCAGATTTTCCAAGAGCATCAAGCAATAAATTGTAAGTGGAAACATCTGGGGTGCAACCAGAATTTTTCATTTCCTCAAAGAGATTCCAAGCCGTTTTTGGGAGACCGGCATTTAGAAGCCCTCCAATTAAAATATTATACACTTCCAATGTTCCCCTAGTCATGTAGCTTCTAGTCCTTACAAACAAGTTATATGCTTCAAATGCCCTTCTGTGTTTGGACAAAACCTTGAATAGAGGTACAACAACAGAAGCATCTTGACAAACCTCAGTAGATATCAAGGATTCAGAAAATGCCATTGATTTGTCAACGCCACTCTCAACAAGAACCCCACTCATGAGATCTTCCCAAAAAGATGAATCAACTTGATGGCGAACATTAGACATAAAGATCTTGACAATCTTCAAGGCATCCTCAAATCTTGAGTTCTTTACCATACTAGGAATAAGAGTACAAATAGTTACAGAATCAGGAGACAGCACTTTATGCATCTGGAAGAAAATCATAAATGCATCACTTACTCTGTTCTCTTTAATTAAACCATGGATGACAGAGTTGTAAGTAACAACATCTGGAAAGCAATTCATTAGTCCCATCTCAGAAAACATCTTGATGGCCAGATCAACCTCATCACTTTTGCAGAGACAGTCTATAAGTGTATTATAAGTAATAGTGTTAGGATGGCAACCATTTTGTACCATGCTTGTGAATAGTTCACTAGCCTCTTGTACTCTACCTTCTTTTCCCAAACCAGCCAGCAAGGTGTTGTAGGTTACAACAGTTGGAGCAAGCTTCATATCCTCCAGTCTTTTATACATTTCCCATGCTTCATCTACCCGATCAGCCTTGTAAAGTGTGTTGATCAATGAGTTGATGAGAACCACATCAGGATCCAATCCATTTTCTACCATTTCACCCAGCAACTCGACCGCCTCATCCACTCTACCAACCTTACTATAGCACTTCATCATCATGTTATAGGTTATAGAGTCTGGAGCAATTCCACTTTTTCTTAGCCCATTAAATACATCTTTTGCTTCCTTCAGCCTCCCAGCCTCTGCAAGGCTATACAAGAAAGCGTTACAAGCAACAACATCTGGAACAATTCCCTTAGTTTTCATACTCTCAAACGTCTCTAGAGCTTTGCTTGATGATCCTGATTTTCCATAATAGTCTATAAACAGAATATAAGTGTAGGCATTAGATTTGACCCCAAAAAGTCCAAGCTCTCAAAGAGACTTAGTGCTTCCTCCAGCCTGTTTGCTCTCAAAAGGCCAACAATCAATGTGTTGTAAGTATGAAGGTTTGGCACAATCCCTTGTTCCCTCATTCTGTCTAATTGAGCAAATGCGTCCTCGATCTTACCCACCTTGCACAAAGTATTTAACAGAATGGTGGAAGTAACGACATCAGCAGCATACCCATCAGTTTCCATCTCTTTCCAAAGTTCTTGCACACTATCCAAGTCTCCACAATCACTAAATTTGTCCATCAGTGTGATGTAAGTTACTCGATCAGGTTTCTGACTACTGCCTTTCATCTTGAGAAATAACTTCTTAGCATCATCGAGTTTCCCAGAAACACAAAGAGAGTCAATGAGAACTGTGTAAGTAACAACATCAGGTCCACAGCCCTCCTCTTCCATTCTTTTCAAAATTCCAAAAGCATCATCTACTCTTCCAGCCCTACCAAGTACTCTAATGCATATAGTGAATGTGTAAACATTAGGCCTTAATCCCAGACTTTCCATCTCTTTCAGTAATCCCATTACAGTTTCTGTGTCCCTTCTCTTCCCTACTGCAACCATAAGAGCAGAATATGTCTTCAAACTTGGCTTATTTCCTTCCCGAATCATTCTTTTATATGTGTCCAATGCTTCCCTGAGGTATCCTGACTGAAGAAGCAAATGTATCAATCCATTGTATGAGTAAGCATTTAGAACAAATCCAGCTGATCTCATCTTGTCAAAAGCCAGGGGGCTTGCCTTATTCCACCCCTGACATTGAGCGCCTTGAAAATAGTCAAGTAAGTGGCTAAATTCCTATTAATTATCTGTTTCTGCATAAAGTCAAACACGAAAGCCATATCCTCGACTCTTCCGTGCAGCCTCATCATCTCAAGCACGTAATTACAACTTTCAGTCGTGTGCACAATGTTGGGCTTCTTAGAGACAGACTTGAAGTAATCTAAAGCCATGTCAGGGTCCCATATTGATCGCATAGCGTTCATAACCCCTTCAGATATGTCCTTCCGCTGCTTCCCATTAACAACTACGACTTCATTTGAACTTGCCATCACAAACCCACAAATTTTGACTGGTTTCCGTCGATGTTTTCTCCAATGTACTACAAATCCATCAGTGTAAACCACAATATTTTGAGTATTCCTTTCTCCTAATGGCATGGCGGCCTTCACTGAATGGCACACCCTCATACTCATAGATGCAGGTTCATGGTAACAATCAACTTCTGCTCTGAAAGGGCAATAAGAAAATTTGCTTCAACCCAAAAAAAAAAAAAAAGAGACAGAGCAAGGTGCATGTATAATGAGTAAAATCAACAAATTTTCCTCGCAAGGAACATTCAAATAAACTCGAGAGAAAAGCACATACACAATGAAACTTTTCTTCTTCATTTTTACAGAATTCACTCGTACTACTTGAGCCATTTTGATCGTATCGAATTGGTTGAGGATATTGCCTGATGCACCAACCTGAACCAGGCAAACAATTTGAACCTCAATAACTTCAAATAAAGGGGAAAAAATCCAAAAAAACCCAATTAGCAGTTAGAATATCACCATACACAAAACGGTCCATTCGAAATCCTCGCAGAAAAAGTACAATTTCGAGTTTTTTTATTAAAAGAATGATAAATGAGGTTCATATATCAAGAAGAAAGCAGAGAATTGCACAAGAACCAACCAAATTCAACACGCATAAAAATTCGAACCAGAAATCAAGCAGAATTTTCATAACTAACATCCGAACCCTCAAAAATCAGAAGCAGAACTGCAAACACTCATATTGAAATGAAAAAAGTTGCAATGAAGAAAGAGAGAGAATACAGATAGATGAAGCACATGTTTAGAGTTTGGCCGGCCATAGCCACTGATGCTGCAAGTGCAATGCGTCGAAGGCGGTCGGAGATGAGCGGTGGAAGGAAGAAGAATGTGGTTATGGAGGGGAGGAGCTTGTTTGGGAGAAGCAATCATCATGGGGGATGGGGGATATGTGTATGTGAGAGAGAGAGAGAGAGAGAGAGAGAGAGAGAGAGAGGATGAGAAGGTGATATATACACCGCGATAGTGATACAGATATTAATCAAGCTACCCAGCCAGCCCGCGATAGTGATACAGAGTGTGGGTTTTTTGGTTTAAAAATGACAAGTATGCCCTTTTGTTCTTTTTTCATTTGAATGATAGACATGGTTTCTCTCTCTCCTTATTCTTCTTCTCACTTCTGCCACCCTTATTCTGTGAACCACCATTAAAGTAAGCTCCACATCAATGGTAAGTGAGGCTTACCTAAAAATTCCTTAAATTCTCTCCCTCCCTTTCATCTCTCTCTCCTCCTACCCTTGTTTTTTATTGTCAAATCCCTTATGTTTTCTCACATCCCAGGTCTGATTTTGGGGTGGGGAGAGAACCCAAATTTCTTACCAAAAACGAAATCATTATATGCCTCACGATTCGCCGGACATGGAGACAAGAGACACCAACATCGGGGTTTTCCGTCGCATGTGCCCGGTGAGACACGAACTGGCAGGGACAGAGGAGGGAGAGAGAGAGAGAGGGAGGGAGCGGGAGCGGAGCCAAGCATCTGTTTCATGTTTGGGGCGGTGCTGGTTGGGTGAGGGAAGGAAGGAGGAAGAAGTGAGAAGACTACAAAACATTCTTCCCTAATTATGATATTTTAGCTTTTCTTTGGTTGTACTGGATTCTACAAAACATTTTGCAGATATCTCTGATAATTTTCCCAGCTTCAAAACATTGGGCATGACTTCTGAGTAGACTTGATCAAAGTGCATATCGACATATGTCAATAGAGTGGGAGCATTCGAGTTGAATTGAGCCAACGCCGAGCTTGTGAGGCTCGTAACTCCGACTTGTGCTTACTGAGCTCGAAAAAATTAAGCTTGAGTTTAAGCTAGACAAAGGCAAAGGCTCAAACTCGAGCTTCTTTAGGTTTCGATTTGTCGGTTCATTTGCTTGTTTGAAACTCCTTTTTTCTTTGTAATAAAATTACAATTTAAATATTTATCACTAATAAAAATTCTTATTACTAAACACAAACTATAAATTTATCGCCAGCTTTAAAAATGCAAACTCATTTAGTTCTTATACGATTAAGATGATCGTTGAAGGTTATTAGGATCGTATCTCTTATATTTATTTTGTTCCAATAATATTGTTATGTTTCCTTTTCTATATAGGATATTGTATAGGTATTTACTTTCTTGTACAACTCTCGAATGATTCAGAGTGTATCAAATTATTATCGGTATAAATATATCTTCACGGTTAGGATGAGGGCCACGTAGAGCATTCTCCCCAAATTCTATTTTATCATGGTATCATAGTAAAAGTTATATTCTCTCTCGTTTAAAACGTCTTTATCTCTCGCTATGGCATAACTCGGAACCAACGAAGGAATTCTTAAGGGTGAAAGCAAGATGATCGGTATCAATGATCGCAGAGGTGGACAATCCAAGATATATATTTTGTCAAATTATTCTAGATGGAGAAAATTCAAATCATAGCCAAGTGGTGACCAATGCTTTGAAATCCAAGAACAAGTTTGGATTTGTCAGTGGCAATTCTAGGTCAAGAGGCAACCATGTGAACCAACAATATGGTGGACCCGCTAACCACACCGGTATTCAAGGCGTTAATGTGACATATCTTGGCGAGCAAAGAAGAGCAGATTTTGGGCATACTTTAGAAGCGAAGTGCACCGAGTTTACTCCGAGTCGGTAGAAACGCTATTTAAATTGTACAAGGAGGAAGAGACTCAGTGCCAACATGAGTGGTGTGAATTCCCATATTCACCCTATGCAATGGATCATTGACAGTGATGCCTCTTATCACATGACCTCGCAATTTTCATATATTGACAGACATTTACAAATTGCTTGACCCAATTTATATTTATGTAGCTAATGGTATAAGAACTTTGGTCGAACAAGCTGAAATAGTGAATGTGGGGAACGGTTTAATTTTGAAAAACGTATTATATGTTCCTACATTGACTTGCAATCTTATTTCAGCCCATCAACTAGCTAAAGATGAAAATTGTCTTGTCACTTATGGTTAAATTTTTGTCTCATATATGGGCTCATCTCGAAAAAGCTAATTGGAGCGGGTGAATTGAATAATAGGGTTTATTACTTAAAGAGCAATGCGGGAGGCTCGGTTTTGCGGCAATTCAAATTGAAAGGTCAATTCTTTGGCATCAACGTCTCGGATACCCGTGTTTCAGTAGTTTATCTTCACTTTCAGAAACTTATAAATTTCAGTTGAATAAAGGATTTTTTATGAGTGTTGTGATGTGTGTCATCGGGCAAAGCTAACTAGAAGTCCCTTTTCGGTTAGCTATTCAAAGGCAAATAGACCTTTTGCTTTAATACATTGTGATTTGTGGGATATTATCATACAACTTTTCTCGATGGTTGTCATTATTTTCTATGCATTGTGGATGACTATAGCAGGGCCATTTGGGTGTTCCTTATGAGAGACAAAACTGAAACCTATACTCACATCGTAAATTTCTTCTCTATGGTGCAAACTCAATTTGGGGTTGCTATTCAATGGGTTCGTAGTGACAATGGGACCGAATTTACCAATGGACCTTTACAAAAATACTTCTTAGAACATGGAGTCATTCATGAGACGTCTTGTGTGGATACAACTCAACAAATGGGCGGGTCAAGCGGAAAAATCGCCACATTCTTAATGTGGCCCGTGCCCTAAGGTTTCAAGCTTCCTTACCTCTCAAATTTTGGGGCAAATGTGTGCTAACCGCAGCTTACCTTATTAATAACACCCACAAAAATTCACAACTTCAAGACCCCTTATGAGATGTTTAAAGTATCTCCTTCGTATAACAATCTTAAGGTTGTTGGGTGTTTATGTTATGCTCATATTCATGGTCGATCCCGAGATAAATTTGATGTTAGAGCTACAAGGGGTATATTTTTGGGTTATCCATATGGACAAAAGGGTTTTTACATCGAGAGATGTGAAATTTTTGGGTTTTTACTTCGACAAGCTTCTCGACAAGTGGTTCTTTAAGCTTGCGTCCGCACTACACCAAGTATGGTTTTCGTCAATCACCTTTGGATCACTCTCTTTTCATTTATACCAAAGGTGATATCTTTCTGGCTCTTCTTATTTATGTTGATGATTTGGTCCTTACCGAAATGCAGTTCTACTCATTGTAGACAATTCAAAGATTATTTACATCGATGTTTCAAGTTAAAAGACTTAGGGCCTCTCAAATATTTTTTGGGATCGAAGTTGCTCGTTCTCCTAAAGGTTTATTTCGTGTCAAGTACAAGTATACTCTAGATATACTCTCGGACACTCTAGATATACTCTCGGACAGTGAAATGTTAGGTGCTAAGCCTACTATTTTTCCTATGGAGCAACATCATAAGCTCTATGCAGATTCTAGAGAGCCTATTTTAGATCCTTCCCAAGTATAGGCGACTTGTTGGACAACTCATTTACTTGACTATCACATGACCTCGATATTACTTATTATGTGCACATTCTCGGCCGGTTCATGCAAGATCCACGTCGGGGACATTGGGATGCAACTATGTAGGTGCTACGCTATCTAATGTCCAATCCGGGCCAAGGAATTCTTATACCCGCAAGTAATAAGATTGATTTGTCCTGTTTATTGTGATTCTAATTGGGCTGGTTGCCCCATGTCACGATGTTCCGTTACTCGGATATTTTATTATGCTCGGTTAGGCACCTATTTTTGGAAGACTAAGAAGCGAGTTACGTCTCTTGTTCCTCTCGCCAAAGTTGAGTATCGGGCTATGGCTAATGCCGCTAGTGAGGTGGTGTGGATTCGTAACTTGTTACAGCTTATTGGGACTCTTGTTCGTACAACTCATATGTATTGTGACAATCAAGCCACTTTACATATTCCAGCTAATCCAAGTATTTCATGAACGTGCAAAACATATTGAGTTGATTGTTATTTTGTTCGTGAACGTCTCACATCCGGTGTTATTACTACTCGCTATACTCCAACTACCGTGTAGCTTGCGGACATATTTATCACCGCCAATTTCAATGTCTTTTGGGCAAGTTGGATGTTATTAATCTTCACGCTCCAACTTAAGGGGAGTATTAGGATCATATCTCTTATATTTATTTTATTCCAATAATACTTGTTATGTTTCCTTTTCTATGTAGGATATTGTATAGGTATTTGCTTTCTTGTACAACTCTCGAATGATTTAGAGTGTATCCAATTATTATCGGTATAAATAAATCTTCACGGCCAGGGGTGAGGGTCACATAGAGCATTCTCCCCAAATCTATTTTATCAAAGGCACATCATATTTTAAAACTAACAATAGACAATCTTACAACTCCACTATTTGTAAAAGATAATAACATTAACTATTGAGTATAAATATAACTTTTTATTCTAATTAGCGCTAGCAAAAATTCGAGTTCGAGTCAAAATCGATCATCGGACGAAGTTTTTTGTCTAATACCCAGCTTTTTTGGGTCGGATAATTCGAACAAGTGTAAATTTGGGTTAAAATCGGGTTCAAATAATAAAAATAGGAAAATTTTATTTTCGAATTTAAAATTCGGACAAAAAGTCATGCTCGTACTCCAATTTTTTTCGGATCGGACAAAATTTTATTAAGGTTAATTCTAATATAACCAATTTTTATCAAATTACTATGTCTCATTTGTTTGGCTTATTTAGGGTAGATTGTTAGCTTGTTAATCAGTAAAATAGACTCAACATATTCATGAGCTCAAATGTTAGAAGCTAGAGTTCCAACTCATTTCTTTTAACAAGTTCAACTCGACTCAGGACATGGTACAAACTTGACTTGGCAAGCTTTATATCCAATTGGCTTGACTCATTTACACCCCTCGCTTAGTGAAAATTTTTCCAATGCTAACCTTACTCCACTCTCATGTGAGTTGCCTCACCTTTGGCTTCAACCGGCCCATGCAAGTACTCTTAGGTCATCGGCACATAAAATAATATTTTACAAGTCATTTTTTTTCTTGTGAAGTTTATTCTTAATATCATTATTAAATAGGGCACAAGTGACCAGAAAAACTCACAATAAGTACACTCGATTAACCATTACAACACTTCAATTTAACAACTATAACATTTAATTATGTGAAAATATTGACCATCACCTAATGTTTTGAAGGTGGCTACAAAATCGATGCCTACTATCAAATTTTACCTTAAAAAAGTACCGAGAGATGCATATATAACGTATCGAAAGGCAAGGCCAGATGGTATGATAGGTCAAACGACGGTGTAATATACACGTACATTTATAATTCAAGTCGTTTTAAGACACATTTGAACAAAGGCAGTCTCGTCATTTCCAATCACTAATTTAAGCAAATGTGGATACATGTGACCTTGAGCCCAACTTTCCCTTTGTATAAGTGAGAGATTGAGAGAGGGCCTTCGGTTGAGAGCTTAAAACTTTAGAGGCTCGGATCCGGTCAGAGGCAAAAGAAAATTGATAATTTAGCCCTCAATTTTTGGGAGATAGAGGCCAAAAATGTTACCATAATCCCGTCCCAAACCTCATATTAGCTCTTCTGAGTTAGGGTTGTGAAATGTAACTAACCCCCTCAACCTAACTCGAGATTGCTAGGCTTGAAACTCTGGCAACTCAGCTAATGAGCTTATGTTTTTGTGGGAGGCTCACTTTGTGGCTCATTAAGCTCAGTACAATCAAGATCAAGCTCGATTTGTCAGAGGCTTAAGCCTTCAACTTGTCTAGTGCTAATTGATAGTATTTCTTTCTCGATTAGTAAATAAAGTTATAAGACTTACAGCAACAAAAACCCATAAAGCTTACAACAATATAATAACAAACTAGTAAATAAGAAATGACTTCAATCCCAATACGAGCTTTGAAAACTCATTTCTACCGCTTAATTCCCTTCGCTTATAAGGGGGCGGAATGAAAAGACTTACAAGAGAAAGGAGAAGGAATGATGGCCATCAAATTCGGCAGGGCAATGGTCATCATGGGCCTGGAATGTGTAGAAGTAGCCCATTGCTCTGTTCATCGTGTGTTCACTACTAACTTTGGTTTTCTTTCCACAGTTGCCATCCACTTCTTCCTGTCATCAATTCTCTCCCCTAATTCTCCTCTACTGAACTCTATTCATCGAAAATAGACCTTCCACTTTTCTAAACTCCCCAATTTTCACCATTGAATTACTATCATCTGCGTCACCTCATGTTTCCAGGAGGTTGCCTGGTAACTTAAATCCATCAAAGTTTTCTAATCTTCCCTAATGGCTACAATCGATAAAGACTCCCCTCATCTAGTGTACAGTTACTACTCGAAATTTTCTGAACAGTTACTTCCCTTGGAGATTGAAGAAAACACTGCCATTGTCCTCAAAAACAACCTCCATCGAGTATGCCACTTTCATCCTCCCTGTTGCCCCCAACATGAGCTTGCCCCTCCTCTTCTGACCCTTTTTACCTTTTCCCAAGCCTCTTGAATTGTAAGGTCGGAAACATACTGATGTTAAGAGGCTATATCTTACTATTCTACGTCAAAACACCAAAGTTCCCACCACCTGTTCGAGGAAATGTCCCAGAGGCTTTTTGAAAAACCTGCAAACTATCCAGTGTCTACATAATCAGGGCGATGGAGCCACCATGTCATAACACTTTTGCCTCATCTCAAATGATTGAAAATTCTTATGGAGGAGGCCATAGCCTCTAAAATTCCACACTACGACTACTAGTTGAAGGCTTTGATATAATTGCTACTATTTTAAATTCAACTTATTTGAGACTCAAATATAAGTTTATCTTGTCCCGTAAGGCTTTTATTCATCCTTACGTAAATTCATTATTATAAAAATAAAAAAATTAATACATATATACTGACCCCGAGATCAAGGTTAAATCACCTAAGAAGCTAACCCCGAGATCAATATTAAATCACCCGAGAAGCGACGAAGAGGGTGACAATGAGAACTTTAAAAACTCTTGGGACTAAAAATTTGGCTCTAAACAATAATATTATAAAGCATGAGTATAAAGTTAGAGTAAGAATGATAATGTAGTAAATTAAAACCAAATAAATTGTGATCATAGATTTTTTTCTAATATATATATATATATATATATATATATATATATATATATATATATATTTCTTTTAAATTAAAAAATGGTTCAATCAATATCAAAATGTTTTCAAGGCAAAAAAGAGTGAAATTTGATGATTTCTTTCTATAACAATTTAACAAGTCAGTGCACACTACTTATGAAAAGAAAAAAACACAACATAATGCCATTGAAAAAAAGGTAAAAAAAAACAAAAAAAGGAAATGAATGCTTGTTTAGAACATGAACTTCCCTATGCCCATTTTGACTTCTCTTGGACCTAATGTACACTATCTCATTCATCTTTTGTTATCTACGACTTTAGATTTTTCTCTAAGTTGCTTCTTCAAAAGTACTACCACCTCAATCTCATATTTATTTATTTTTTGTTAAAAGGGGCGAAATTTCATTTAGAAGGAACAATATATAAGTCTTTCAAAGTCAAACCAAGGACGTGATCTAAGCAATCATCCACCCATTTCTCAAATAGAGGAGGAATAAGGTTGGACATGAGTAAGGGTGTGAGTCACCCTATTACCAACTCTTTCAACATAAGAAAAACAATAGAGATAAAAATGCTTAATAAAATTCAAAATGTCAATCTCATATTTATTGTGAAAAAATAGATTTTGTTATATTAGTCCCATTTTATTGTCAAAATTGCACTTTCAAAAATTTTATTTGAAAACGAAAGTGTAACTAATTTCATTAACCCAAATATTAGTATTTGTTCTTCTCTCGTGAGCGGTCTCTCAAAACTCAATTGTACTGAATACTAAGAATTCTAGTTGTATGTTGACTACAAATATGAGACTTAATAAAAGGATTATTAACATCCGTACCTCTTGTACTATGGTGCAATCATTTTTCTACCCATGTCGTATTGAAAATTATTTTCATACCCCCGACCTTACTAACATATTAGAGTTGTAGGTAAAGTTAAGATTTTAAGTTGATCGGAGACGTGAAAAGACTAAAATGCCCTTCCTTAAAGTTATGATTTTCTTTTCCATTTTCTTGATTTCTGAGATCTTCCCCTTCTTCCCTTATTAAATTATCTCTCCGCCATGGACGGCAACGAGTCCCTACTTCACTCTTCCCCACCACTCTTTCTTCCTCTCTCTCTCTCTCTCTCTCTCTCTCTCTCTCTCCTCATTAACTCCATATCTTCCATTGATTTCAAACTTGCTGCTTCTCTTCTGTTGTTACATCATTGGAAACCCATATTAATTTCATCATCCAAACCACTAGGCTTTCTCCCTTTTCTGCAATCACTTCGGTAATTCCAAGATTAAATCTTGATTCCGCCCGAGATGTGTAGCGGATCATGACTCTGCGGCTCTGCCTTTGTACGGACGGCGGAGGAGGGGTGGTGGTAGCTCAAGGCGGAGATTCGGGTCTTGATCAAGGTGAATTGTCGAATTCTAGGGAGAATTCGTCGGCTTCGGGTTAAAATTCGGTCCTTGAAAACGGGTCAAGTAGGAAGAGGAAGACAATTCCTAGGGGGAAACTCAATCTCCCCGCCTACCAATTCTAACAGAGTATAATTCGAGATCAACTTCAATCAAATTGGAAAATTTTTTTAAAAAATCCCATCAATTTTGTTAAATTAACTCATAAAAAAATTCATTTCGTGTAGCAGAGAATGGAGAAGGATCAAATGCAACGAGAAGCAAATCGAGAGGACGGCAACGAGGCAAAAACAGAGGAAACCGGAGGAGATGAGAAAGCTTCAATCTTTGATGTTCGATGCTCACCCAGGTGAGAGAAAGACAGAGCGAGTGACAAAGAGAGAGAGGGAGAGAGGGAGAGAGAGAGATAGAGTGAGCAAGCGAGAGGGAGAGCGAGAGGGATAGCGAGAAGAGGAGACATAGCGAAGGAGAGAGAGAGGGAGAGGAAATCGGATATGGTGGTGAAGAAAGAGATAGAGTGTTTTAGGGTTAAATAAAATAAATAAAAAAATAAGATCATTTTTATTTGGGCAAAATTGTCATTTTATGTTCACCAACCACCATTATATTAGCACAAATATCGGAAAATAGTAGAATAATTATTAACACCAACGGTCGGGGGTATGAAAATAATTTTCAATACGACATGGGAAGAAAAATGATTGCAGATATAGTATGAGTTGTACGGATGTTAATAATCCCTTAATAAAATAACTGGTTATGAACTATTATAAGTGGTTATAAATTATTAACGGATATATACGCTTTTATAACTGCTAATTTGAACAAACCCTTCGTACGTTTAAGAGATAAATCACACAGCTTTTGGGCGGCGAAGTTTAACTTAAGGTATCACATGATTGATACTTCCCCATCACATCACATTAAACAACAAAATCTTTTTAAAGTTTTCTTCCAAAAACAAACAATTGTTTTCTTCTAAAAGCCAGCAAGGGGCAAGAAATTCTAAGTAATCTCTATAAAAAAAAAAATAAAAAAAAAAACAGAAATTCTGAACAATTGAATTTTTAATGTACGTTCAGATCTCCTCATCACCCATATTAACGGGACTCTACGAGAGTTGTTCAATTTTCAACATACATATATAATAAGATCTAACCTTATGAATTGCAACATCACAATCATATATAATAAGATCTAACCTTATGAATTGCGACATCACAATCAGTACATTGGATCAATCAAGCACACTTTATTATATATACATACAGAAAGACAAGTCAACTGTCATTGTTTACTCTCAGCAGAAGAAAACTGAAACAGGAGAATGATAGATTGCATATATACAAAAAAATTGTCAAAGGTTGGAGGGGTAAGCTAAACACAAATAAACATGGGAGGAAAAGGAGATTCAATATTAGCACTTCTTGTTTTCACCATTGTGTCCATTGGGACTGTGGAATCCGATGATCACGGCCATGTTTGTCAGTTCCCAGCAATCTTCAATTTTGGAGACTCGAATTCCGACACTGGTGGTGTCTCAGCTGCCTTTGGCCGCCTCCCTCCTCCCTATGGCGAGACTTTCTTTGGTGAGCCTTCTGGTCGTTATTCCGATGGGCGCCTCATCATTGATTTCCTTGGTAAGTTCATTAACACTGAACTGCTGGTATAGACTTGGTTAACAGGTTGTGTATGGTAGATTAATCATAAATGCAGTCAAAAGGGGATAATACAATTTTTGGGTTCCGGTTTATTGTCTATTTGTCTGATGGGTTTGCCAAAAATACACTAATAACATAGAATAGGTAAGTTTTTGGCATCGATTTAATTGTTCACGACAAATACATGAATACGGTTCAGATTTACCAATTCTGTACCAGACCACTTTTTGGCATCGATTTAGTGTAGTTTGGAATACGGGTCAGATTTACCAATTCTGTACTAGTTCACTTTTTGGCATAAGTTTAGTCTAGTTTGGCATCGATATCTACCCTTTCAGTGTATTTCCATTGTACACACTTGACTACAGTAAATAGTTGAGGCTATGACTTCTGCTTAACAAGCGTAACTAGTGATTATAAAAAATCTAACCAAAAAAAGCAAACTCATATTGGTTTAATCTTGCAGCTGAGAAGCTGGGCTTATCATATTTGGGAGCCTTTCTTGATTCCCTTGGCACCAAGTTCCGCCATGGAGCTAATTTTGCTGCAAGTGGAGCGACCATTGAGCCTGCAACTGGACTGTTGATTGATTCCGGGTTTAACATCCTTTCCCTGAAACTACAGCTTTCGCAGTTTGATCAGTTTAAAACTCGAGCCATAGAGATGTATGAGAAAGGTGAGAAATACGATCTTCCAAGGCCAGAGGACTTCTCAAAGGCTCTCTACACCATTGATATTGGACAGAATGATCTCCACTACAAGTTGATAACTGTCACATTGAAGGAGGTGTTTGACTACATTCCTGATTTGATCAACCAAACATCTCTTGCCATTGAGGTACTTGCCACTGAAATCTAGACTTGGGAAATAAGTCATGTTTGATTTGGGGCATGATCAAAATGGGTTCGCCGAATATTTGGACTGAACTAGATTCAAGATGCTTACTTTTGGCATGGGTCACATTTGGATTGATCTCGACTTATTTGGTAAACTTGTTAAAAAGTTACCATTAATACAACCAGTCAGGTTTAGTATAATGATGGTTATACTTGAAGTTCATATTACATTAAATCCCGGTCAAATACCCTCTCCCCTAACTCTCCATTGGATTTACTGCCCTTGCACTTTCTCTCTTTTTTTTTTGAGGGGATATAGACATTGCATGAAGAAGGAGCCAGAAGCTTCTGGATTCATAACACAGGTCCTCTTGGATGCTTGCCATTTTTCTGGTCAATTTTCCTGTGCAGCCTGACAACACTGATGAAATTGGTTGTGTCAAGTCTCACAATGAAGTAGCTCGAGAGTTCAACAGGCAACTGAAGGATTTGGTGCCTAAACTGCGGGATAAGCTTCAGAATGCGGCTTTTACTTATGTAGACATCTACTCTGCTAAATATGCTCTTTTTAAAGATGCATCAGAAATTGGTGAGTTTTTCCTTGTCAACTATTGGCCAATACTCAAGTCTAGCAAATTAACAGGTCTTTCAGGTCAAGTTTTTCTTAAATAAGATAGAAAAACATTGACGGAATACTAGGCCTTACTGGTTTGTCAAATAAGCTACAACCTAGGAAATTCGATCAGTATTAGTCAAGCAAATTTCTGGTCATTTTGCTTGAGTTGGGTTTAGGTCAGTTTGTCATATTTTGAGTCTAGGTCAGGTGTGGTTTTGAGTCATTCAAGTCAGATAAGTGGGTTCGAGTTGGTTTTGTCAGGTCTATGTCTGCTACTGCTATATATGGGATATTCGATGTTTATTTGCGTGATTCGATGCTTATCTGTGTGATGCAGGATTTGTAGATTTGCATGGGATTTGCTGCAAGCACCCCGAAGACCCAAGTCTAAAATGCTGGGATGTCAAGACAGTGAATGGAAGTTCAGTGTATGCAACATCTTGCAAAAACCCTAGAGAATATATAAGCTGGGACAGCATACATTTCACTGAAGCTGCAAATCAATTGGTTGCTAACCACATATCGGATGGCTCCCTCTCTAATCCCCCAGTCTCCATCACAGAAGCGTGTCACTAGACTGATTTTGATATATAAACCAGACATTTAATGCAATAAATAGATAATGAAATAAATAAGATAATAAAATTTGAACGTGACAATATCGTATGTTATTATTATACTAAAATTGTATGTACAAGATAGATCCTAAATC
Source organism: Talinum fruticosum (assembly GCA_021018815.1). NCBI lineage: Eukaryota > Viridiplantae > Streptophyta > Magnoliopsida > Caryophyllales > Talinaceae > Talinum > Talinum fruticosum. Next base: position 749,083 of record JAITYX010000094.1, on the reverse strand, counting down.
ATAAGACCTTGAACCCTAAACCTTTAGAGCTAAACTTTAACAAAGACCGACATGGAGAGTATCACCATAAGAATAAGATTATTTTAAGAATAAAAATTAAAATGAACCAATCACACTAAGTCAGTATACTTCCAATGGTTTCAGTGCAGTTTTTGTCTGTGTAGATATAATGTCTCCCTGCAAAACAGTTTTGTTATATATAGTAAGAGATGCTACCTATAAATTGTGACGTGTCACGTGGCCATCAATTCGACGGATCCAAAACTTTCAATATAAACTCTCAGAACCCAAACAAACAGTAAAGAATATGCTAAGAAGTTTTGACAAAACAATAAACAACGATTTCTGTTTAGTGAACTCAGCTCAGATGAAGAACAGAACCATAAGAAAAAATGTTCTGTGAAGAGAGAGAAATCGAGAACCCTGAATCCTTTCATTTCTGTGTTCATTGATTAATATTCTGTAGAAGTTATTTCAATGTACAATGTTCAGTAGTTTTCGTTACAAACTTCCCCCTTAACTTCCTTTTCCAATGCGCAACAAAATGAATGAGCTGCTTCTCCTTGATAAGATGCCGATATCCTCACACGACTGACCAGAAGATCCAAGCTATAAGAGCTTACTTTTGCAACATTATACTTCTCATGGTCACCATCACAAGCAAATTCATGTTTTGAATCTTCTGTGCTTGAATATTCCCGGTGAAGTTGTCCATCTGATTATTTCTTGTACTCCATTGACGCATTGGATTAACAGTTGAGATACAAAGATCAGCTTTATGGCAGTGATGAAAAACCAGCCACTTGAGAACGGGGAAAAACAACAGGGAAGAACAGGAAGAGAAAGAAAAGGGCACACAATATTGGATTTTGGTGCAATGAAACCAATGTCAGAGTTGTCGTGTCTATTAAGTCTGCATAATCTTTTTTTTTTCCCTGAAAAAGTCGACATACTTACCTATGGAAGTGAAATTGGTATAAAATATTTTGTCCTACCTTGTTGTTTGTCATTCTATTCCTATATAATCGTCAGGAAGCGCCACCAGGATAGTACTGCAAACATGAGATTCTATATCATACTCCTATGCAACTTCATACTGTCAACCATATTTCAACATGAACATGAAGATGAAGAAATAGAGCTTTGAGTTACAAACCTGATCTGCTTAAAGAACGGCGATTTATAGAATCAATGCGATATAAAGGGTACGACCAATTGAGCAAGGAAGATGATCTAAAAGGCCATAAAGAGAGTATCTCATCCCAGGTTGGCCAGTTTAGGCTCCAAACATCGTCAAACCGGAAATTGTATGCATCATCATCAGTAACAGCTCGAAAATTGCTAGTGTTATGGCTATGGCCAGAAGCAACAGATGGGGGAGTGGAAGCTGGAACCTACAAACGGGGCAAGTGTTATGGGCCTGAAGCCAAGGCTCAATACAATCCGAATGGTAGAAATGGTCACAAGGCAATCCTTTGATTTCTTCCCCCACTGTGAAGTCCTCTTTGCAGACCGGGCATTCTGGTTCCCGGCTTAACATATCAGCTGTCACAACTCTTGGTCGAGGGCCTAGGCTGGCCTCCTCTTCAACCATTGGATCTTCAGGGGCGTGATTGGACGGCTCCTGACGTGCCACCCATGAGAGTGCGTTTTCTTGGGGTGAGATCGGCCTAGGGAGAGGAGCATGGAGGGGAGCCTGTGGTCTGTTGTACCTGATTGTTGGTGTGTCAAGCATCTGAACCATGGTGTCTAGCAGCCGAGCAGCTGACGTGGAAGTGGGTCCCATGCCATCTTCGTTATATTGAGGTGCCCTTGAAGCTTGGAGTTCTTGGAATAGAAGGCTGTAGCAAAGGGGGCAGATGAAGCTGTACGGATTGGAGGATGATGAAATCCTGACAGTTCTATTGCAGTGACGGCACCAGAAGAAACGGTACGTTCGTGTCCTTCGAATTCCGTCGATCACCACCCGAGGCCTCTGAATTAGAGACATGACGAGCTATGTTGACAGCAATAAGTCCTAAAAACAGGACTTGAAATTATCAAGATATATGCAATCTTACCCTGACTGACAGAGAGATCAAAGAGTCTATCCGTAAATGAGACTTGTGATTGCATATTGAAGGGGGCTTATATAGGTCATGTGTAGTCACTATTTATTGAAAATAATAGAGGAAGGTATGGAATATATAATAGCTTATGAAGGACCATAAAGTTATTCCCTTGTCTGTAATTTTCCTTTTTCCCCATTTTTGAAGAGCGGCAATTTGATCGTGATGGTGAAGTAAAGGATGAGTAATGAATAATAACAAGTAATACTATTACATAACTTCTTTGTTTGTTTTTGTTGCCTTTTCTCCACCACTTTCCTGTTCTGTGGTATTTACATTAAAAAAAAAAAAAAAGAAGAAGACGCGCAACAAAATAAAAAATCAAAACCTCCATTGATGGATACTGAGCTTGCAGAAACTTATTGTTTTAACCATACAGAATCATTTAAGAACTGTTCCCACGAAGCTTATAAGAAAATACTTTCGAAACATATAAATTTAAAAAATGAAAAACAGTAAGATCCAATTTATAATTTAAATTACTTGGATTAGTTTAGTAAACGAGAAGCATGTTGTGGCTGTAGTTTAGTGGTTAGAATTCCACGTTGTGGCCGTGGAGACCTGGGCTCGAATCCCAGCAGCCACACATTTTGTGGTTTTACCAAATTTTTTTGTTGCTAGGCTTTTTGGCTTTTTTTCATCTCTCTGTGTTCGGTACTAGTTTTGTAGTGGTTATTGTTTTGGAGGAGGTAAAACATTACTTATCTAAAAATGTAAGTGTTTGACATAGTGAAGTTTTAGGTGGTGTTTTCGAAAAGTTACTCAAAGTAACGTTTTTAAAAACACTACCTAGTGTTTGTACATATATTTCCGAAAATTCTCCTTTTTATTTTCTAAAAGTTTTTATCAATTGTGTCCTTTTAAGTCATTTTATACGAATCCGCTTACTTAAACAACTATTATTACCAAACACACTTATCTTAAATTACTAGTTGAACATCTAACCAAGTAACAACTCGTCAATAACAACTAATCGCTAATAAAGCAGACTAACGATTACTAAAACAGTTAACCATTATTAAAACAACTACTTTTATCAAACACACCTCAAAATTTGAGATGTTTATAGCTATAATATCCTTTCTTTTCCCCCTTCCCTCCCAAAATTTTTGAGGATGTTTATCTACAAGGTGGTAGAAATATGCAAATGGGCACATTTTATGGCTTTGCATGATGGTTTACTTTCTTCTCCTATTCTTTCTAAAACAATGGATATATGACATATCTACGTACTATAACAATAAAAACTTCTCACAATATCAGTAGTTCAATGAAAGAATTGTTTGTGGTTTTTTTTTTTTTTTTTTTTTTTGGTTTTGTCACCATACACAAAGGCTCACCATGATGTTTTCATTTTATACTGACTTGAATAATATCTATGGTTAATTTAGAAGTTGCATGTGAGCCGGTTCGAGCTTATTTAGTCCTGATCGGGTGACAAAGAAAAATGGTGAACCAGACTGAACCCCTTTTTAGAGGGTCAGTCCGGTTAGGTTTATAAAGTTGGCAAAACACTGTTAACCGAAGTTTTTAAAATATGTTTAAAAATTTAAATTTATTTTTGTTCTTTTATTTATATTTCAAAATAAATTTGGTATTTTTTATTTTGATTTTTAAGAACTTTTTATAAAAAAATTTATTTAATTGTGGTTCAAATATTCTTTTTCAATTTTTTTTAAAGTATAAAGTTAATCATAAACTTTAAATACTTTTATAAAAGAAACAAAATAAATGGGTTATTTTTTTTGGGTGGCAGTTGCTGGGGGAGACGTTAATGGGCGGGCCAGTTCGGTTACAGTTATGGTTTGATCCTACATCGCATTTTTCATATATGCCAGTTCATCATGGTTCGGTCCTAGGCCATTCGTGTAGTCCGTAAGTCATGAGCCCAAATTTAACCGTTTAAAAAATTGTCCCGATCGGTTAACATTTCGGACTTGTGTTGATTGGATTAGTATAGGTTTGACCGATGATTGGCTAGCCAACCGAACCGGCAGTTCCTTATATCTTAAATCTTGGAGTTGTTTCTTGCTTCTCTTTTAACTTTCTCCTCGGTTTTTTTTTTTTTTTTTGTTGGGAGGGGGTGGGGGTGGGGGTGGGGGAGGGGGTTGTATCGAATATCAAGCATTTGGAGAAAAATATTCCAAACTTTTTTTAATGAAAATATTCCAATTTTGAAAGTCTAAAAATATTGTTGGATAATTCCGATCTTGGCGAGTAAAGCACTAATAGCAAACTATAAGCACCACGAGCAACATTAATCCAAACATGTTAAATCTTGACATGTTGACCGAAAAGTAAGTTGACAACCCTGTTTGAAATCCCTAGACATAAAGACTTCAATCAATTGGCAAATAGAAATAAATGAAGTGATCAAGTAGTTATTAACTTATTATCAATTCACTAGAAATTAGGTAGTAAAAAAAAAACCTCCTTAGGTGACGAATAACAACAACAATTACTCTTATTGTCGACTACACTTGTGCGAAGTTTAGGGAAATTTAAATATAGACAATTTTATCTCTACATGCATCTCTACTAATAAAAAAATTAATTTCATAACACCCACATTAAAAATATTTGATAAAAACATTTTGAAGTTGAAATCTTTTAAAAGACCAAATTTTTTATATTTTTATAAATTACTAAAAAACCAAAAATATTATTTAGATAGTATCTTATAGAAACCAATGCATTCGCAATGATGGCACCCTAGTTTGAATGACAACAGTTGTTGAAACCCTCACCTCACATTGCTTAGCCCAAAGGAATGACAACATTAGTTGAACCACACAGATCCTACTAGCCCTATTATCACGATCTGCAATTGAACCCATACCATTTAGTTTACATGCATCTAAACTAAACTATAATGTGAATATCGGTTAGCTCAACTAATGTAATCTCCGCAAGCAATTACAAAAAAATCTAGGTTCGAATTCCCACCTACATCAGCCCCTAGGCCTCATTTGCCACAACGTAAAAAATGATAATAAAATTTTCATCACCACAAAAGAAACCCAACTCAACAATCGCTTCCCTAGCTCTATCAAGATCCAAGATCTGGGGGTAAAGGGGATGGAGAAAAGAGAGGGAGGGAGGGGGAGGGGGAGGGAGGAGGGAGCGTACAACACATCAAATAAGTCTGAAAAGATGCATGTGGTCATTTCTGTACAATTAAATTCAGAAATTACAACAGGGGGACAATCATTTACCCAAATGAGCCAAAATTTGAATTATGATACATTTGCGAGGATTCAACAGTGGCAGCCTATAACAACTACACTCAATTGAAAAAGTTGACTGAATTGGCAAAATTACACATTTACAGCAGACGTCAAGATGAATAAATACAGTTTGGTGTCAAGAAAACATACCAGGCATATCAGGTAAGAAGATGCCTCTCTGGTATGTTTACAGCAGCCCCTTAAAAAGTGGAGCTGGACACCTCCAAATTTTTACTTCCCATCCTTTGAACATCTTCAGGGCTTCATCGTATGACCGCTACAAAAATTCATTGCTAGTAACCCAAAGCTAAAAGAATCAGAACACTACTAATCAAGGAGCCCAATTAAGGTTTCATCATCATCCAAGGATTGCCTCAGCAGAAACTAATTGTAGTTGCTAGTATCACTTGTGTCATCTCCCTTGCTAAGCATTGAACAGAGCAAGAGGTATACTTAGGAAAGTGCTCATGGCTAAAAGATACCAAGGATCGAATCCAATCTGAAAGTCAAGAACATGTCGAAGCAAACATTATATGCCAAAACCATCATGCAGATTTTCGGGAAAGGCTTGTAATAAGAACAAAAGATTATATGCATGCGTAGTGTAGTAGACCATATAGTTGCACTTTGACTCATGAAAACCCACTAAATAATATTTTCCTAAAAATAATGAGTACTATCAAGTTTTGATAACCGGACATAGAAAAGAATATACTCTGTTGCAAAATAGAATGTCACCATCAACACAGCCAATGTTGAGCAGGGATGTAGACAGGTATAGGATCACCCGTAGGCTTGTAGGTACGGTTTCCACTTTCCAGCAGTCACGCTATACAGATTGCTTTTCACCTAGCTGCTTCAAATGTCTGGTCAATACATCCAATTTAGCCAATTTGACCCTAATACAGTTGTCAATCTTTACTGGTCCACAGTGATTTCAGGGCAACGAACCCTAGGTTCCCACTTCTACTGACTGAAACGACCAACCCAACTTGAACCCAACTTGAAGTCTAGTTAATATTATGTTCTGGAATGAGCTCTTAGACATTAATCAAAGAGATATCTAGGTACACATTAGAGGAATTATCCAACTAACCAAAACAAAATGCAGAAAACAGGCATACCTGAGTTGATGGTGTCCTTGATGTTGAAGCAATCAATAATAATGTAGATATTAAACCCATCTGAGCTACTGAGAACAAATATCTAGGCACTATCTGCTGGCAATGTTAAGTCAAATGGAGCCTGTGATCCTAAACTTCAACCCAAGTTGCATGTCAGTTACATTAGCTGCTGAACCATGCGCTTGTATGCCTCATGTAATTACCTTCCTTGACAAATTCTACCCAAGAAATATAGGAGCCTAATCTGTCTATCATAAGTAAAGAGCTACTGAGAAAATCCAAGACTCCATATGGCTCCTACAAAACATGTGTTGACAATTCTGATTGGAAAGCAGCCAGAAGCACCACACTCTTCAGAATCCTAATGCTAAAGCTTTACTCAAAAGGATTGAATAGACAAAGCACCCAGCAAACCGGCATCATGGAATACATCTGTACTCAAACTTCAGCCGCATAACAACCAAACAAGAAAACCAGAAGCATCAGGAGGAAGGGGAAGCATCTACTCTTGAAGTTATTCCAATTTCCAAGCTTATAACCCGCTTCCAAGATCATTTGACAACTGCAGTATCCCACGCATCTGAAGATATGGGTTCTCCAACAGTTTTTCATTATTGCTCTGCGCAACGTAAAGTTGAATAGGAGTAAAATTTGTGCAACTAGCCAGCAATATAACACAGTGAAATATATGCAACCACCGCATTGCATGAAGTCATATATAGGCATCTGGGACTTTATGTTAATGAAAGGGCTAAGGACAAATTTGCATTCAAAGCTTACCGATAAAACATACAGAGGAACACCGAAATAGAAACCAAATAAGGATTGGTCAATAAGTGGTTAATAAGATCATACCTGCTGCGCTCTGAAGACAAGTTTCTGAAGCATACGTTGATAATTGTCAAAATCTGCTGTCATCATTCTCTGCATATTAAAAAGAAATGGGAACTCTTTGTCAGTGTATATTACAGCATTCACATCGTAAACTCAGTTCATACAATCAACAAAGAAACAAGACAAACAAATATCTTGCCTTCAAAAGGAAAGCTGAGGAGTAATAAGCCACCCTCGAGTCAGTATCATCCAGAAGTTGTCTGCAAAAGAGAACATTAACTTCTTCGACATAAAGGACAACGAATAGTTCCGAGCTCCAAAGGTAAAAGCAATTACCTGAAAAATCTTCTCCATCGACCTCTTTAAAAGCCTTTGGGTCAGCTGTGCATTTTGCAATTAGAAGCAAAAGAAGGGCAGCACGAATGTCGGAAGTAGCACCTGGAAGGTTTCCCTTCCTTTGCTTCCAACAGAAACACCCAAAGCAATATTATCCGTGGCTGCACCAGCAAGCTGAATCAGAGGCCAATAAAATAGAACCGCTGGAACACGTGCAACCAACTGTATAGGAACAACAGCTCTTCCTTGAAGAAGTAAAGCTGCCATCGATGATGTCTCACAAACCAATGAACTATAAAAATTGTCAGCATGCTCCAGTCCTCTCTGTTGAATATTCTCTTGCAGGGGAGTACATGAACCATGACTGACACTATTCATGTCGATGCTACTTGAACCTCTACCAATCTGGCCTCCATCTCCAGATGCTACCACAGACGCTGGTGGAACTTTAAGGCAGAGTTGTGAAAATAGAATGTCACACATCTGCATCGAGTTTGCACAATAATGTGGAGGAATCATCTCAGTATAATAAATTAAAATGCCTATGTAGAAGGTACATGATAAATAAATAATCACCTAATGATCTTTATCCCTTCAGGATTTCAAGTTCTAATTTTCGAGAATTATCACCTGATAAAATCTTATTATATATTTATATCACAACTTTATTATATATTTATATCACAACTCTAAAAATATACAACTTATGCACCCGGGCTTCGGACACGGCTGTTGGATACAGGTATGGGTCCAGGAGCCCATTCAAAATCTGGACGTCAAAGTATACTTTTCTTCTAAATAGTCAATCAAAGTTTTCAATAGTTATATTAGCCAATATTATAGATATCTGCTTACCAGTTTTGATGGAAAGGACTTACTCATCTGAATTGGTCATGTCAATACACAGAAAACATCCAGCCCATTCCAAACAACCCACCTTCTCTCACCAGCTCATTATTCAAAATCATCCAACTACCATTTTTTTTAGAAAAATTAAATAAATAAATAAAAGCAAAAAAGGGAAATAAAGCAAATTGGGGGGGACTTAAGCAGCAACAGCACTTGAGCACCATGGTGGCAGCCTGGCTGCCTACTGCCACTCATTGTCTCTCTCTACCCAAAACAGGCATTCACTCTGCCAACGTCATAATTCCTGTGTCATCTGCACACTTCAGTTATAGCTGGTAGTACATGTTTGATTAAGATTTTTGTTTTGGCATAATTGTTTAGAATGAAATTCCTTCCCAACTCGTGCAACATTGTATGCAACAAATTTAGACAGCTCTGACCCGTATCCTGTGTCTGAACCATACGCTGGAGCATTTAACTAAATACCCACAAGCACATTCCTCCTCATCAAATCCATAGTTCCAATTTTCCTATTAAGCTCCCAAAAATTTATAATTAGAAATAAAAACCAGCAAATTAATATTTCATATTACTGCTTTTATTCACTCCTCTTTTGTTTTTCCCTCTCTCAAACCAACTCCTCCCAGGCTTCCCCTTTCTCCCTTGCAAGGGTGGTTTGGTGCTATAGATATTTACAGCAAGAAGACATCACCAATCACATTCAAAACAAGTTCCATGCTAATTTTCAGAAATGTGCTCATACTGCACTTAAAGTGGAGCTGACGCCACGCAGATGATGGCATACAGGAATGTGTAATCAACCACCTTACCCATAGAGATTAGCACTCTGGAAAGAGAATGTTTTTCTCTCCCTAATTTCCTTTTGAGTCCAACTTTTCTCAGGGGCCTGGAGGACACTGGGATGCTTGCTGACCAGCTGTCAATTGTGGTATCAAAGAGTGGCTGAATGTTTATAGCTTTTTCTTTTTCTTTTTTTTTTTTGGGGGAAGGGGAGGGGATAAGTAATCAAAGATGTATAAATGAGTCACCAAGGGAATGTCACTCATGTACAAAAGGGGCATTTTCTAGTTGTTCCTCTGATAAGATCCTACTCTAACAACCTTTCATTCAGACAAGTGATGGATAGGCCATGAAAAATGCTTTTTTCATCTCTAGCCTTCTACTGAGCCCTGAGTTGCAAGTAAGCACTTTCCAGAGTCATATGCTATGGCTACCTTAATTCTCCAAAGCAGGGAAGGAGATAGGTGGAACAGAATGCCTAACGTCACATCAGACAGACTGTACAAGTTAGCTTCCCTTACACATGATATTCCTCTCTATCCAAGATATTTTAACTAGTTAAGTTATATAGTTCACCTATTACCCCATCATAGGAGTCCAAGCTCGAGGAACTAGTCAGATGAGTAGTAGGCTCAGGGACGTGCTTCACACTTTAATACTTCTAGGCGTAGTCTTAGGCATAATAGCAGTATACACGATTTAGTTTGATACCTAATCTCCATATTTAAGGTTATTATTTAGGAATTTAATGTCTCACCTTAGAGATCAGGACCTTGTGTGATGTTCTTCTTCCTTTATTGTAAATTACGAAATTTGAGCATAATTAATTTTGCAAAGGACCATCACATCCTTTTTCTTTAATGACAAGCACAACCCTCCCCAGCGCACGCGAAAAACAAAACAAGAAAACCGAAAATAACAAAGGACCCCAAATACAGCATTCTCTACTTAATTGCACATAAAAGGTTAAAGCACAACCCTCCCCAGGGCAAGCAAAAAAAAACAAGAAAAACCAAAATAACAAAGGACCCCAAAGACAGCATTCTCTACTTAATTGTACATTAAAGCTAGCATTCTTTAAGTACGAAAGAGCTAACAAAGTTAAACAGCAAAATACCTTCAAAATGTTGAAATGATCGGTCTCATTTATCTGAGCCACCAGTGACAAGCATTTGCTCATGATATCTATTACTGAATTTGCCTTTTCAAGACTGCGGTCACTATGGGGTTTGCCAGTAATGCTGTCTGAATTCTCTAGCTCATTCTCATCCAGTAGAAACTTGCAGCGCATGAGAAGCACTTCTAAAACAAACAAGAAACCTGCTCTGATTGAATTATTCTTTGACTTCAGCAAGCCACACATAAGCCAGATGGAAAGTGGAATATCTGGATGAGCAGAAGGATCTTTGAGACCAGCTAAAGCTATTTGCTCTTTCAAGCTTCTGATACTCGACAAATAATTTCCACCTCTCTCCTCACTAATTTCAGAAATAAGCAGATAACCCAACCAAATATACCCATTCCGACGGCAAGCTCCTCTGTCTGAATGAAGAAGAGAATGCAGAGTGGCCCACGATAGTTTAGCTTTCCCACTAACATTCCTTCCTAGAGGCCCATCTTCAAAGCTTTTCAGAAGTTTGCATGATTTTGTAAGCTGTCTCATATTGGAGAACTCTTTCTCTAGATGAGTAAATGAACTTATAATTGAATCGAACTTGGTTGTAATTTTCTGGAGGAGCTACATGTATCAAAACGATAATAGAAGCATAGGATAAGAACATCAACTAACAAACATTTATGTCTGTATACATCACCTACCAGATGAGCAACTATAAACCAGTAATCACATAAAATAAATTGAGGAACTAGGCAGCTCTGTTCTGTGATGGAGAAGCTTCCCCAGGTAGAGGGCGGGCATGTAATTGACAGTACTATAAAGTTTCTTGAATATAAGAAAACAGGTTTTGGCCGGAAAATAAACTATGTTTCTAGAACACCCTAATAAATCAGGTTTTGGCCGAGCTCAGCAAGTAGCCAGGGGTAAGTGTTCTCACTTAAGAACTGAGCTAGAATAGCAAGGGTGTGATCACTACTCATACGTGGCTATAGAGCAGTAAGCTGGCCATCGACAACTAAGCTGATCCCCTAATGGGCCTTCAGTTGAAAGTAGCTAAGGCGGGCATCCTACCCAACTTCGATATGTACGCACATGAAATGTCAAGAAAGACTATGAGTTTGTGCAACAATTAAATTTGACAAATTTCCATATAGGGGATTAAGAGAACAAGGGCAAGAGAATTACGATGTTTAGTTGTTCACTGTCAGAATATCTGGACAATGCAGCTGATACAGATCTTCTCAAAAGCTCCCCAATGTCTTCAACCCCTAGCTTAACAGAGATGTGGAAAGCTTCTGGACCATTAGCAAGAGAAAGCAGTATCGCAAGAGGCTGAATCTCACCAATTGCATGCTCGGTCACTCCAGTAGCAACATTTGCTACACTAATGTGATGTAAAACATAGTCAAAAATCAATGAGTACAGATTTCTTCTCTCCTCCCTTGTTTTAGCGAGTGCGTACTGCATAAACAGAGTAGTTACACAAAATGAAAAGGGCAAGCAACATGTGCATATGCATGTGCATGTGCATGCTTGAGTATGTATTCAAGAAACTGCATGAATAAGCACAACTTCCCACAAAAAGTCTCCCATTAGCCTGCTCCAAGTAATGAAATTTTTCTGATATAGCTACCATATGTACTATATAGATTTAGTGATTTCAGAGGAGGAAACACTAGGAAATGGTGGAACAAGAGATATGAACAAGAATTACTTATACATGACATGAACAAATAATTCAATAACGTTGACAATTGTCTGCACTTAAAACTCTAAGATTGCTTTCAAGCACCTATAACAACCTGCTTGACCAAATCATTTCCCATTTTCAATGAAAAAGGTGCCTAAGGAGCTTTTGGAATAAGATTTTGGAAAACTCTGGATCATCGCATTTGACAAATTATGATCTTGAGAAAAACGAAAGAATACCTCCAGGAAGATAAACTCAATCCCACCAATCAAATCAACCTGTTCAGCAAGAAACTTGGGCATGCTTGAAGTAGCTGTACCATTTTCATCAGGAAGCTCATAGAACATTGTTGCCAATATTGAAAGAAGCTTTGAATGGACTGCTTCAGCCCATGAGCACGCCCTACTGATTTCTATCAATGCCTTTATTACCTGCAAAATTAAAGGACACACGAATGCAGTCAAGAAATGTAGGTCTAGAACTGCGGCTTCGTAATACAGTAAAGCAAAATGAAGATATAATGGCCAAGAAGATCTTAGCATCAAGGGTGAGCCCAAGATGATAAAAGACAGTCACTTCATACTGTTCATGAAGGTAAGTAATCCAACAAGGATAGTTGCAAATGATGCAGCGTGATGAATAACAAAACAAGTCGCTGCAGCAGACATACACAGTTCATGTCTATCAAACAATTGTTATAGTTTAGCAGTAAACTAGAGTCACAAAAATTGTCAACTGAACCAATTCTGAGAACCAATCATCACAAGAATAGCAGATAAAAGCTTCAAATTGGATGATTGAACTAAGAACTGGAAAAAAAAAAATCTTGATAGCATATGTCGATGTAATCAACAACATTAACGTCAAGTAGTGATGGCAAATATCCGTCCGACTCGATAGTCCGAATTTGTCTGCCCGAAAAAATCGGCTCCAATCACAAAATTTTTGTCCGAATTTTAAATTCGGACAATCGGTCATGTCCGAATTGAAATTCGAGTCAGGTTTGGGTTTGGCAATACGGGTTCGGGTTGTCCGAATTTTGTGACTTATTCGGGTTCGAACAATCCGGCTTGGACATTCGGTCATTCGGGTTTAGGTATAATTTAGTGCAAAATCTACAAAATTTTCAATAAAATATTTGGATATTTGGGTTCGGACATCGAAAATTCGGGTTCGGGTTCGGTCACATACATGATTTCAGTTCAATTTTCAAAAGTTCATATCACACAGACATTCGGGTTTGGACATCAGACATTTGGGTTCGGGTTCGGGTCTGGTCAGGGAGTCCGCATCTGCAATTCGGACAAGGTCCGGGTATGGTGTTTTTGTCCGAATGTCCGAATTATCCGAAGCCGAATTGACCTGAACTCTAATTTTTGTCAACGCTAACATCAAGCAATAACAAGAAAAACCATTAGAAGACATTCATGTGGACTTCTGATGAAAAAATAATGTTGCTAAAGCAAAGAGGCAAACTGCCATCACACAAGCACTCTTAGACAACGAATTGGTAAATTATTATGCTGCCAAATGCATTTTTTGATAAACTTAAACATGACGGAAGCAAAAACTCTCACCCGTATATCAAGGCCTTTCAGTCGACTCCTACGTATTCTGCCTCTATCACAGACAAAATAGAGTAAACAACTTAAAGCAGACGCCCAGACAGATTCTTCTTTCTCTTCTACCTGGAAATTTCAAGCACATAAGATTTACAGAGGACAGTCACTTCATACTGTTCATGAAGGTAGGTAATCCAACAAGGATAGTTGCAAATGATGCAGCTGGATGAATAACAAAACAAGTCGCTGCAGCAGACATACATATTCATGTCTATCAAACAATTGTTATAGTTTAGCAGTAAACTAGTCACAAAAAATTGTCAACTGATAAGCACATATCAAGAAAAGATGATTCTTAGAATATATCTTGCTAACAGAAACCAAAAAAATCTGTAGACGCAGATCAAGAAAAGATGAGGTCTCTTAGAATATGTCTTGCTAACATCTTAATAACTTATATTTCAGCATTTTTGGTGGATAACTTATAAACAGAAAGTAATATAAGAACTGAAAGATGCAGAAAGCAGAACAGTTTCTCTTCTTCTCAGTAAGTGCATTACCCTCAACAGCATACCAGGACAAGTAAGATAAAATTGCAGACACATCAAATCTCAATCTTGAAGTGAAAGTTAGACTATAAGTCTATTATTACTTCATGATAGCAAACCATCTTCTATAAACTAGCAAAAGAACAAAAGAAAAGGGGAGTAAATTGTATCAGTTATTCAATAGTGACCATAAAGCTCACAATGCATATTTCATTCCACACTCAAATTCAATCCCACATCACTAATACCTGAACAAGAAGCACAAGAATCTCATAGAGAATGTTCAGAATCCATGACTCAAAATTATCAATTGCTGAGCAATCTCTGATCTTCTTATTAGAATTTGTTCCCTTTTTTGAGTCCCAAGCTGTGCCTCACTGTCAAATGATGGTTCTTGGGGATACTCCTCTTCAATGGTTGAAACTTCATCAGGTGCAACGGGCTCCAGTAGGTGTGCATGAACAGCAAGGTTCAAGATCAAGTCAAAAGCCCGTGTCCTAGAAGACAATTTTGGAGAAAGAACCATATCCTGAAACAAATATCCTTGAAATAAAAACCAAACTCACCAAATTCTTATGAAACAAAAACAAACAGCAAAACTTCAATAAAACACCTCCAGCATAGATAGATTCAGTGGAGCAGCAGACTCAGAATCCAAAACGTACCTACAAAATTAGGAAAGAAACAAATAAATGCTCCAAAGAATGCCCATTGAGCAGCAAAAATTAATTTGATACAGGATATTATCTTCTATTCCATAACAGTACTGAACATACATTCAGCGACACAATTTTGTGGCTGCTCAATCACCAGTAAATAACAGTAATGAAAAAATCATGAGCAATGGAACATACATGTCGATTACAAGTTTAATTAGGACACTGACAGCCACATCAATAGATGGCTTTGCACGGTGATTGTTCAAGCCTGTTGAAATGGTCATCAAATTTGCATTTGGCAGGGATGTCTCCGAGCAAACAGCTGCTATGACCTCGCCTACCTCAGTAGGATTCAATTTCAGAGGTTGTTGTTCACTGAGAGAAAAATATAAATTATCAGCTGCAAACCACTGCTAAGAAAAATGCAAGGATGCAGGGGATGCATCTTCTTCATCTTTTACATTTTAGCGTTTGAAAAATAATTTCAACTTTTAGTAAATTATATATTACACAATAGTAAAAGTCACCCCCAACCCAACCAAAAAAATAAGACGGGTGAGGGCAGAACAGTCAGCATGTTACTGTGGTTCCCAATGCTGAGCTCTGGCAAATTGGTTCACATCCTGCAGAGATTCAGGCTGATCTCTACCCATGTTTCTGGAAGGTTGAACTGGTTTACTGTCCGATGAGGCAAACCATGAACCATGCAACACTAAGGTTGTTTACATCTAGGTCTCCACAAACCATCACAAGATCCATACTGGGTACCCTGGTAGTGGTGTGATTAGTTATCGTGTCTTCTTCAATGTTTTTACATTTTTCTATTGATTTCTAGTGTCTTTTTAGACATGTTCGAGAAAATTACATTAGTAGTATCACTGAGCAAAATTTCATGGACAGAAGTGCACTGAACTCTTTCATGAGTATTTGAAAATTCACACACGGACAGCAAGAAAACCACCAGTTATACATCCCAAATGATGTGCAAATAAATATAATAGCACCCTTCAACAACATACTTTAAAAGGCCACGAGGTGCACGGTGCACCAAGTCGCAGAGGGTTACAAGGTGCAAGTCAAAGTCGCACGCATCAAGGGAACCAGGCACACTTTTGCAAACATGATTGAAAGCCCTCAGAAAACATATTCCATACATGAGGAGTAACCCTACTGCCTCTGTTTCACTTTTCTTATGAAAGATCCTCCCTACCCATCACTTGCTCTTACAGACTAGGCCACAAGTGCCCTAGGGAAACCCAAATAAAAGTCAACTCCTGGCAGGCTCTGACAAAGGAGCATGAAGTAAGCAGTCAACGGATCCCAAATCCTCTTTAGATATGAAGCGTCTATTAACCAAGAGTATTCACGGCTTTTGTGTATCATACGTCAAAATTTCGCCCCAAATTGCCTCCCAAACAAAAGGGAACTTTTGGTGGAAAGATTTTCAAATAATTATCCAAGAAATGCATTTCAAAATTTTTCTCCTCAGCTCTACAAATTTAAATCAACACCAACTCAACTCGATCACAAATCCAGAATGCAATTTACTACGAATTGGATCATGCAGTTTGATTCATGGCTGGCACCCTAGCAACTATGCACAGTGTATCCAGGCAGGATATTGATCATGGATCATGCAGTTTGATTCATGGCTGGCACCCTAGCAACTATGCACAGTGTATCCAGACAGGATATTGATCAAGGTCACTAGAATAAGGAAACTTCCTCCAAACAGTTACCACCCCAGCTACCAGCTCAATGTGGAGTTTTTACAGGTTTGTGCCTTTAAGCTTTTTGGCAGACATCATATACTTTGAACTTATGATAGCACAAGGATATCATATACTCTAACTTACGATAGCATAAGTACCCTATAATGTTACTCACATATAAGTAAAATAGAATGGAAACCAAACTTGAAAAGGAGATAAGAAGTTCCTCCCCTAAGGGAAAGGTTAGGGGATCAAACCCCACCACTAGCAAACCCCCTCCCCCCCAAAAAAAAGAAGTTTCTGCAACGAGGGCCTCCCTCCCAGGCCCAGGTGTGCAGCATGCCCCCAAAAATAATATATTAGTCAAGCACTGTCATCATCCTTAAAGATCCACTGCACTAAAGAATAGAAACTCTGTAGTGCCGTACATGTCTTCGATACTAAGGGGCAACATAATGACCCCAGAAAGGAAGCAAAAACAACAAAATAGTATAATAGCTCACGGTCGTAACAGTGAGGCAATTTTACTCCAAGAAATTATACACAGATGACAAATAAATAAAGAACCATGAAATCCAGTAAAAAGTCAGCTGGTCTTAGTTTTCACCTACCAGTACGCAGTTATCATATGACATGAACGAAAGAGTAATAAAGGCAACTGATAGACTCAGAGTACTATGACTTCCATAGGAAAGAAGAAACTTTTAGACCCAGAAGATCATGCATGAGGATCACCTATGTCACAGCAAGAGCAGGTGAAGATAATTTTTCCCCTGAAAAGCAGAGAGACTACTCCTGAAACAACCTCAGTAAAAAGGTTTTTTGTTTGAAAAGGAAAAGGATATATTAATAATAAGCATACCACAAAAGCTAAGTACAACCCAAAAATATATCTTAGACCATCTAATAATCAGATACAGAAAACTAAACACTTTTATGAACACCACAGCAAGAGGAATATTTGTGTTGGTAGTTCAGGGACAATACATTATCTGGACAATGGTCACTAAATTACTAGAATTCTCCCATAGGCACACTTTGCAGTTATTCATAAGCACAACTCAGTAATCCATGAAAAAAATACTGGGAGCATAGCAAAGTCACATAATACAACAGTAACTTTTGTTCTACCTATAATGGCGATATTGGAACAATGGTCGAGCCCGTGGACGGAATGTGCTCACTGAACAATCCTCCCTGATGAAAATAACAGAAAAAGAAGCCATTAGCCAATACTTCAAAGGTCAGGACTAAGTGTAGCACAACTGAGTTAAACTACACTGATCAAGCATATACTCAATTACGATGCAAGATTGTAGACTGATTCCTTTAACAGGTTAAATGACTAGTCTATGTGCCTGTTTATTTTACACAAAAAAATAAATTAGAATGACCATGCTACAAAGCATCCCAGGCAGATCTCTCAAACCACAACATAATTAGAGGTACAACAACCTACTCAATAAGAATCTCACTAGAAAGGATCACTTTATCACCAAATAATGAATACAAGCAATATTCATTATAAAATAAAAAATTAAAAAGTTCAAAAAAAAAACATGGCTGGAATCTGAAAGCTCTGGCATCCAGAATAAAGCTAGAGGAAAAACAATCTTGGTTTTTTAATACTATTTCTCACCCAGAGTCGTGACACTTGAATGTCAATTGTCAACATCCTTTAATTTATCTCTATGGATCGTATGTTTCCTTGTGATATCTTTACATTTGGTTGATTTAGTTAGCTGCACATATCATTTGTTTATTTCCAATATTTTAAATACGTATTTGATTGAGTATGATCCTGATTGTAGATGCCATATGAGCCCTGCCCCTATCTTGTGGGATGGGTCCCTAACCCCCCTTTCTGTCTTAAAATGGGGAGGGACAGAGAAGGGCACCAAGATGAATAACATCTTATCAAATAAGAAAGATAAGTTACTAGAGTAATCCTCTGCTTTCAGCTGCCAAGTCTATAACTTATCTTTACAATTCCCATGTCAAGAGTTTATTCTCCTTGTTCAAAATATTATACCCATCTATATTTGATATATAAACTTCAGTGCCACTTTCATTAGAAAAGCAAGAATGAAGTCATGCAACCCTTTGTTTATTCAAAAATACAGCAAAGAATTTGGAATATTTCAGAATGTGCAATATTGAATCGCTCTGCACTCCTTCA
This sequence comes from Talinum fruticosum, assembly GCA_021018815.1. Lineage (NCBI taxonomy): Eukaryota > Viridiplantae > Streptophyta > Magnoliopsida > Caryophyllales > Talinaceae > Talinum > Talinum fruticosum. The sequence continues at coordinate 730,337 of JAITYX010000094.1, read as the reverse complement.
CATGGCATAAATAAAGCCTAAGTCCATGACAAGACGTTAATGCATCCACATTAAGTTAGTCAAATTACAACTTGCCAAAGCAAACTTAAAAGGACAAAGAAGCATCACAGGGAGTTAACGCAAGAAGACGTAAATGCCTAAGTCCACGACAAGACGTTAATGCATCCACATTGAGTCAATAAAATTACAACTCGCCAAAGCCAACTTAAAGGACAAAGAACCACTGCAGGGAGTTAAAGCAAGAAGATAGATGAGCTATTTTTTCAGGTTTAGCATGATAAAATAAGATTATCCTTTCTCTGTTTCTCCATTTTCTATATTATGTGACTTTCTAGAACCGATCCAGTGATGGATTATGCGCAAAAGAATACTACAATTCAGAACCTTCAAATCTCAAAAGAGTTTTATTGGATCCACACAATATCAAGGAGATGTCAATTCTTCAATTAACAGCAGAGCTCGCATAAGAGAAAGATCATTTCCTTATTGCAAAGCATCTTGTATTTAAAGACAATGCAATCCTACATAATATATGATGAACCATCTCAATCACAACCCCCCAACAGGATGCTCCAAAGAAAGCACACTGTAAAGAAAAGAAATAGCAGCAACACCCAGTATTCACCCTGCCTAAGCAGGATCCACAAAGATCCAAATGTAGATAACCACATCCCTACAAGTTTGAGCAGGATTATTTTTATTTTTTATTTTTTGAGAGAGAGACCTTCAAAAGAAACTTTTTGAGAAAGTAACCTTATTAGGGCTGCATTCTCTATACTCTCATTCCTGAAACTAATGTAACCTACATAACAAAACTCAAATAAGATGCACCTAGACCACAATTGTTTTTATTTTTCTAAAGAAGAAAAAAATGTAAAAGAAACAGAAGTATCTTATGCAAAGAACTTGCCATATCTGTTGTGATCCAGATTTAGTTCGTTTTGAGGCTGTTATAATTCTTAAGTGGTGATGAGCAGAAGAACAATTGCTTCCTGATGACATCGAGGTAGGCTGTAACAGTTGATCCAGGTATGGCATGTCAGCAGTACCGAAGTGCTTCCATGGCTGGCCTTTTCTAGAATCCATGTCAGCGACGAGTAAGGAAGCTGCACCCACTTCGAGCAAGCTAGGTCTTCCCAATTCTTGGGCATTCAAATTATGATCACTGTGACATGAAACAATAAATATGAGGTCTTCTGATTGGCCACGGCACAAAATGCGAAATGAAGTTGGGATTCTTCACTAGAACATACTGAGCATGCAACAATGTAGGGGCAAGGAAGAGATACATAGCATCATTAATTACCCATCAATTGAAGTATCGGTAGATTGTTGATCAGCAGCCCAGCGCCACCTCAAAACATCAGAACTAATGTACTCCTTATCTTCAGTTAACTCAAAACTTTCAGTCTTTCTTAGGCTTGGGACAGATAGAGTAACATCTTTCCTTCCAGATGATTCCCCATTATTTGCCGGATTCAGTTGAGAATTAAAAGATCTACTCAACACAGATGACAGCGAAGGAAGGAACTGTCTTGATGATGCAGGGGCTCCAGCAAAAGCAGCTGGTTGAAATGATCGTCTTGGAATGTGTTGTGCCACCAGCGAACGAACATAGTTTAGTGACTTGACAAGTGCAGCAGAAGCAAAGCTAGAGACAGGCAAAGGTGTGGCGCTATTTGATGGTGTCTTTGCAGCATTAGGTTGCTGGTTCAAAGAGTGCAACCATGGCAACAGTTTTCTGCTGAGACCAATATCACATTCAGCAAGTATATGTACGCAAAACTTATCAATCTGCAGCAGTGTCTCTTCACTAGGCTTATATCTGCACACACAACACATAAACATTAGGTGAGTGAAAAGAGCAAGAAGAGAAAATCTACAGCAGGATTGAAGAGCTGCAATCAAATATCAGTTGCGTCCTTTTTTCTTTTTTGCACACAATATCAGTTGATCTTTACAAGTGACAGAAATAAGGGGGCAAGGAAACAAGAGCCCCTGTCAGACTATTCAGTAAAATAAACAGGCCACGGAGTCCATTAAATTTTAAAGACATGCTAACTTAATCAAATTATTAAATCAAACTTGCAAATTTCTATCTTTGACAAGATATTTTGGATAATAATTGAGCTCATTTTTCACAACAACATTTCTCAGTGTGGCAATCTTACCTCTGCAATCATCTCTACCGACAAAGAGAGAACATGCAATTTCTAGAATGAGAAATAGACACATAAAATCTGAATAACCTAGACAGGCTGTCAATGAGTTCTTCATACTGGAAAGCTTATAAACCCAATCAGACCCTGGCCAACATCTCCTATGTGTATGATAGAGGTTTTGCAACATCTTCGGTGACATGATTCTCCTAAAACCAGTTCCAATTACTTCTTATAGTAGTTCAGACTTCCAATGAACTGAAGACACATCTATTAAACAATTAAATCATACTCAAAGATCCAAATTGGGACAGTTCTAAGCAAAATTAGAAAGCTTGATATTTTGCTTTTCAAGGAAAGACAAATGAGAGAGACACTTGAGTCCTTAAGTTTAAGCCAGGGAAGTAGGAACCTATCATTCTAACTACTAAAGATGCACATAGCACTCAGCCCCACAGTTTCACCTTAAAACACACAAATTTTTAGAAAATTGCATAGTTGACAGCTCAAAACCTGGTTCAAGTGCTCAGCGCTCCAAGCATATGGCCAAGTCCAAGCAACAAGGATAGAAACAGAAACCTCCATTACAAGAGAGAATTAATACAACAAACTTGGAAAGGTGAAATACCTCAACAGATAACGTTTTAAGAGCGCCACGCACCTTGCAACCACTGCAGGGCTGCACAAAACAAATCAAGATCAGTGACAAATTTTCTAACAGCTGGATGGTTGTCAAAAAGGATAACAAAGCAAGTTACATCGGCAAAACTAAGGGGAGTAAATAAATGTAACTTTAAGAACATAGAAAGTTGACTATATATCGGACCAGGGACCCCGTGATTCCCTCCTGTTCTTGTTTTTCTTTTATTTTTTATTTATTGTTTTCAAGGGATGTAGAAAAGCTTATAGGATGTAAATGATGAACCTTCAACCTCACAGTTAAAAAGCAAGTCTCCTAACTACAGGAGCATGACTCTTCGTCACCACTGTGAATCTACCCTCCCCCTGGGGCCTAAATTGCATCAATGGATTGATGGCCTTGAAGTATAGTCAGATGAATTCACATCCTCTGTTAAGTTTACTCACCTCAAGAAATCCTTTGGGAAACACAGACCACTGAGACAAAAGCATGGCATGTGGAGTTATATCAACTAATGATTTTGGATAGTCCTCTTAAAAAGCTTGCCATAAAATCATAGGCACACAGGCTGCTATGTGAATCATCTACTTGACAAGCATAGAATGGAAAATCATTTCACCTATCTAGGGATTAGACTACCCAGTAGTCACTTTTTCTTTAGCTTGACCTTCACTGGAAAAGCCATTTGACTCTTCCCTGCAAGCCTCAACCCCTACCTCTTTGCTATCCAGGTTACCCCTCTAAGTCCTTCAAATTTTTAACATGCCCTTAAAGCCTAACCCACCGGAAAATTTTGTTCTATCAGTTTTCAATCAAGCTTCAAATTCTTCTAAAGGTCCTTTACAAAACTATAAATTAAATAATTAGAAAACATTGCATTTATACTTATCAAAAAAAATTGCATTTATCTGTACAAAGCGACTTCTCTGCCCGTCCAAAAGTAAGAGTTCTTAAAGCTTGACTTCCCAACCCCATCCTTCCCAGACCCCAACCTGACACGTTCCATAATAGGCATCATCATGATGTCGAATCTGCCTAGAGGCAGCTTTTGATACACTATTAAGCATCCCCAAGAGCAATGCAGTTAATGGATCTATAATCCATGCATCCAACTAGAAATGAAGGGTTTTCCATTTGCTACACATCTATACATAAAGGCTATAAAAGGCTATAATCTGCCCCACTAGGTAGAAGGCATGTTGTTCAGCTTAAGGGGCTTTTAAACATTTTCTAGAACCAAGTGCCCTTATTCTTTTATCACACCACTCTCTTCTAATCCTGCTCCCATGTACACCAGACCACATTATAAACACTGCATGTTTCCTGAAAGAAACTATGAAAGACAAATTTAGAAATTTAATTAATAAGAAATGGCAGAAGAAAATCTGCAAGACATAGTACCTCATTCTAAAAGGTATTATACACATGGATATCAGAATCTTGAACTAATAATACATGCAGAGACGACAAACACGTGAAGGGAAAAGCACAACAATATTGAAACTTCACATCGAAAAAAGATACAAGCAGCTTAGAGAGCCAGCAAATATCAGATTTATACAAGAAAATGGCTTTACAAAGGGGTGAATACAGGTGAAAATGGATACCTGCGGTCTCTCTCCGCAAGGGTATGTTCTAAGATCACACAATATGCAAGGTCGGTAGTTGAAGGGATTGCCAAATAATCCTGCCATTCAGAACAAAAAGGAATCTTCAAGTATCCATCATATAAGCACAGTCATCAAGCATATAAAGGCTCAGGCGAATAACAATCAGATTGGATGCCACCACAACTAACCCTATAGATATTAGTTCATTAGATAGAAATAAATTCACTCCTTAGAGATCTTAAGGCATGAGATTTATCAAAGCGTAGAAACACACCAAATTTCACTTCTACAGCAGTGATTTCAAACCACATCCATGCTGGTACACTGACATGGAAAAGGACACTACTCAATGGATCTCAAACATGACGCAGTAAGAGTTCTTAACTTCTTATAAAAATATATCAGGCCATGTCAGCAACCTTCCTCGATGACTGAATAACATTACCCTTCTCTGATCTGAAGTAGGAAATGAACACAAGAACAACTTTGCAAGGAGCCAGGGAGAGAATTAAATTCATTATTCTTTTTCCTCAACTCTATTTCTTACCTTTGTTGCAAAATAAAACACTCCCATTTCCTTAACTGGTCAAATCTCAAAGATAGTCATGAATTCCTAAATCTTCATTTTGAACAAATCCTCAAGATAAAAAGAGAAGGCAACTTACAAATCATGTCAGATAACTCCAACTCTTATCTTGTTCTAGTTATTCAAATGAGAGATTTAGATAGCAATATAGCATATTCTTCTAGTTAGCTTTGCAATTCTTTTTGCAACCATCAACACAAGTATCAACATGCAAACTCATTGCTAGTAAAATTTGAACTGGAAATCAAATTTGCCAAGATTCTTATTTCTATCAGTAAGTTTATAAGATAAAAAATAAAAAACATTTTAAAAACCTACTTTTTGCAGCTTATTGCCTTTCTTCCAGGTTCGTCTAATTCTTTATTAAAGGTTCCTGAGTGCCTCCCCCTCCTACAAGAGGGTCCTTTATTTGAAGAGTATTTCAAGGTAGAATTTTGTCAAGTGATAAATCACACAAGCTTTAGGATTAATAATGCTTAGGATCCTCTTTCCTTGTAAAGAAAAAAAGAAGCTAAGGCTTTTCCTGAATTTAATTAAACCTGCTGAAGAAAAATATGTTGGCTTGGGAGGGATCCTTTAGCAACAAAGTTAACAGAAGATCATGATCCTCAGAGACAGAGGCAGAGAGAGGAAATTCCGATTATTTGCATAGGGAGATATCAAAGACTCTTGAATGATATTGGAACACCTCTTGAGAACATTAAGGAAAACTGGACAACACCCTGAGATATATGATATGATGGAGGTTCTACTGGTGTCTTTTAAAATTTTCTTATGAAGAAGAAATTAGGGATGGATAATTTGCATTTTAGGACAAGGACCTCAGAGGCATCAAGACTTTTTAGGGCCTGTTCAACTTTACGTGAAAAACATAATCTATTTATGTTTATGTTTGTTTATGTTCTTCTATGTTTTTTATGTTCGTTTATGTTCTTTTATATTCTTTTATGTTTATTTATGTTCGTTTATGTTCGTTCCTTTCTTATTTTAACAACTTATTTCTGTTCTTTTATGTTCGTTTATATTCGTTTATGTTCATTTATGCTCTTTTACGTTCATTTATGTTGTTTTATGTTTGTTTATGTTTATTTCTATTCGTTTATATTTATGTTTATGTTTATGTACGTTTTGTATGTAAGTTCGAACAGGCCCTTATTCTTAGGAGACGAGACCTCTGGTTTTCTTCTTCGCTGGAAGTAGTTGAGTTAATTGATCCCCTTTCTATGGGATGTATATATGATGTTAGCTTAGTAATTTCAGGATGATGGCAGATCCAGCATGGAGTCCAAGGGGTCATTTAACCCCGCTTATGTCAATAGATTTGCTGTGTAGGGAGGAAAAAGCTATAGCATGACACTGCACAAATCACCTAGAGAGGATTGGCTCGGAGACCAGAGGTGGAGCCTCTTTATGGCCAAGGGTGTCCATGGCCTAAAACAGAAAATTAAAAAACAGTTTGTTTTTCTTTGTTTTTTGAGTAAAAAATTTAAATTATAAGTAATTGGACACCCTTAAATTTGGCCCAAAAGATATTGGACACCCTTATTTCATATTTCGGCTCCGCCACTATCGGAGACTAGAGTGTTGCGTGACTTTAATTCGACCAATTGAGGATGGTTATTTAAATCACCATACTTTCACTCACTCTCCAATTTTTATTGACTTAAAATCACAAGTCTTTTTTCACTTCCCTTGCCCAGCTGCTTGCCCACCCCCTGCATAGTCGTTTCCATTCCGTAATGTTTCATAAAATGTACCATCCAAGAATTCTCCCATACAATTGAAAGTTTGCAGATCACCTATATCCAGCTTCAGATTTCTGAAGCAAAGGTGACTAATTCTAACTGAGATCATTCCAGTGCAAGTTTAAAAGACATTTGATTGAACCATAGTAGTACATCCAATTTCAAACCTATTCCATTGAGTGAAAACTCAGTTGAGTATAAGGTGTAAATTTAAAACCTACGTCTGTCCATAAAAGCACATGATAGTTTCATGACGCATTTTCCTACAATTCATCAACCTAGAAAAATAAAATAATAAAATAATAACTACCACCATTTTGTCCTCCAAATCAAGAGGATATGTACAATTACGTGACTGAAAAGGTCTTGACATAGGTCTCACATCCTTCATGCTTTCGCATTCAGAACCTGTGCTTGTGTTAGATTTATGATCTTAGAAAGATTACGCATGGGTCTCACATCCTTCAAGTATTTTCATATTCAAAATATGTCACCTGTTTAGATTTGTGATCCATTTCCTCACACTCAAAGATTTTCTTCCCTGTTTAACAAACCTCTGCTTCCAACCCCGCACGGAATACCACTGTCATTTTCCATTTCAAACATATCAATTCATGATTCATCCCAAATAACTTCATAGGCATCAGCATTTCTGATGCCCCATCTCTAAACGTAGTTCTAGGCAGCATACTCTTCATCTGAAGAGTAACTACATTAAAGGGAAATCGTCAGTTTCCCTCACAAGTTACAGCTTCAATCTCTTTGTTGCTCATCACTTGAAAGGTTGGGGGGGGAACATCGTGTATCTGTTTGAAAATCTAACAGCTCACTCTTACAATCACCATATGTAATTGCTTCACATCCGACATTAATAACTACCTCACTCTTATAATCACCTCATATCGGACATCAACAGAACACTTGAGTACACATTCTAACAGGAATGTGATAAAGAGGCAAAAGAGAAGGAATTGCCAAGAGCCAACCCAAAAATTCATTCCATTAGACTTCCCATTAAGAAAAGGTTCAAACATTGTGCCCCAGGACAACCATTCACATTAGAAATGCTTTATCACAATAGACAGAGCTTAAAGCAAACAGAATGTTCAATCAATTCCCAACTGCACTTACATTAGAAGTAACTAGTACAATAATTACTCCTACGGCTCTACCTTGATTCCATAGCCCCCTCCAAAAGGATTTCCGTTACATTCAACACCCAAATTCGCTAGACTGACAAACCTAAAACAGTTCAAAAAATGGGGTTCAAATTTAAACACATAATCAAATTCGAATTCCAGGAGGCGCAGCTAACCAATTTACGAATCGAAGAACAAAAATGACGAGATCCAGCAAGAGCAAGAAACTAAATTCGACCAAAACAAACAAAATTCTCGGCACAAAGAGAAACAGCGGGATAGAAAAGACGGCATACCCGAAGGGTGCGAGAAGCTTCGGAGGCATGAACGGAAGAAGAGGTGGCATGGTGGTGAGGCGAAAGCGCAGAAACGGAGGAGAAGGACGATGAAGAGGAGGAGAGAGAATCAGCGACGGCTCGTCGGAGAGGCTCCGGCGGCTTCTTCATGGAGGATGATCTCAGCCTGGACACCGCCGGCGGCAACCTCGCCGGAGCTGGGCCAGGGCTCCGGGACGGGCTGTTGTAACTGCTCGACATCTCTCTCTCTCTCCCAACTGATTCTGAAAGCGAAAATCTTCGAAGTGGTGAACAGTCGATGTCTCTATGTCTCTCTCTCTCACATTTGTCGAAGAATCGAAAGGCGAGAAGAAGAATCAGAGACCCGACTGTTGCTGTTGGTGGTGTTTGAGGAGAGAGAAAAGGGAAGGAAGGCAAAGAAAAGGCATCGCATCAGATGTAGAATTTCTTAAATTTCGGTCTTACTATTAGCTGGCACCCGCTTATCACATTTGTCTCTATGATTAGTGGGAGCGAGGATGATCAGTGCAGGGCATTCTTGTCGTTTTACTACTCTTAATTCTCAGCTCCAGGGTTCATATTCACAATACTTTGGGGTTTTTCATCAATCAAAATGACAAATTTGGTGCTCGGTAAGGCCTAATTTTCTCTTTTTTTCTTTGGTCTTAAAGCTCACCCCTCTTTTTTATTTTTGTTTTCTTCTCCAATATTTGCACATAACAGTCTCAAATTTAACATTGGCCACCAGCTATTTGTACTTTGAACATAGTTAACGTTTTTATATCTAACAGCTTATTTGAAGGTGAATTTGGTTTTCTAACTCGGTGATGCAAGAGCATATTAAACATTTGCAATTATGTACACTTAAAATTTGTTGTTATTTTAGACATATGCAATACCTATTGTAAAATTGTTTGCATTATACTGAGTCAAAAAACATCTAATGCGATGTTCATATGAAAAAGGTTAAATATACTCAATGTTAAAGTTTGGGTTATTTAGATTGTTATCATCCAATTCTAAAAAAGGGTTTCATTTGATAGTTTTAAGACGATTTTTCTCTGTATAATAACAACCAAATAGTAATATTTTAATACATAAATGCTTTTTTAATTATTAATAACAAAGACCGACAAATCAAGACATAAAAAAAAATTTTAAAAACAACCTTTGACATTGCTTTCTGTAGACAAAGATCTTATAATGAAACACTAGTACAAACCTTTCGTATGTTGTAGAAGATGAACATGATGTTTAACATACTACAAACCAAAAGGACAAAATGTAACTAACATGCCACATGGTGACAATAAGAAAGTAAAGGCGACAATTAGTTAGGATAAGTATATAACTATGGGAAATTGGGTGACGATAATTTGTACTTTGGGAATAATGATTGAAATTAATTTGTATTTAAGAATTAACTTTCAATAGTTTGTATTTCAAGACTTACTATCAATAATCTATATTTGGGGAAAACTAACATGAACCGGATAAGACTAACGTTAAAATCATAAACAATCTTCACTTCTATTGTTTTTATTCTTGACTATATTTCATACTAACCTCTTGAACCCGACATCCCCGCATTATATTTGTTAGTAAGTAGTTAACTTAGCCAAACAAGTGAAGTCTACACGAACTATCATTTTTGACAAAAAAATATATATATGAGAATTCATTTACCAAAATGCTTAGTTGCAGTACTATCGGTTAAAAAATAGTAAATTGGATTTGTTTTAACTTCATGCATTTTGTAAATAGGAAGTAAGAAGAAATACTAGTACCATGGGCATATTTTCTTGAAATTAGGGCCCTCCTAAATTCATATAGTACGTTTAAAGGAAATCAACCTCAACTAGTAGTGGAGAAGTTCTTCACGGCTACTACGGGAATAACTGGTGATTTTACGCAAAGAATGAGTTGTTATGCGACAATAAAACGTGAAATTTAAAAAGTTGTGTTAAGAGTTTTAAGGTTTTCTCGTGAAATGGAAATACGCATGAATTATTTTGTCATGATGGGTATACTTAAAGAATCCTATAATGCCCCAACCGAATATACTCGCATTCCTACAAATGTATAATCTACGGTTAAGGTTTGAGATGTTATTGTTTTATAATGTTTTAGAAAGGAAAATAAAATATTAGATAAATTGATTAATATTAGGATGATTCTAAACAGTGATTTTATATTTTATGATTCTCCTTAATCTATTGATTAATATTACGATGATTCTAAACTGTGATTTTATATTTTATGACTATCCTTCATATGAAGTTCTTGGCATTCGACTTGCTGATATCTTGCACTTATCCAATACCGCATGTTGATTGTCTAATATAATACTAATACTAGTTGAGGTTTTATCCACTCTTCCATAAAAATAAAATAAAAAATAAAAAAGGAGCAAACAAGGCCAAGTTTTTATTCTTTGTTTTTTTCATCTCATAGTGTGTTTGGTTGGGATAAAAATTATTTATCTAAAAAATAGTTTTTTCATTTACAATATCAAAGGATAATAATTTTCATTTTTAAATCATGTAAGTCAGATTTTCATCTCACTTCTTACCATTTTCCTATCATTTATTATTGAAGTTGTTATTATACCTCCAAGGTTCCTCAAGCTCATGTCTTTCTCTCTCCTCCACCACGTTCTTAATTCAGAAATGTTGTCATCGTCATTCCCAAGGACAACCTCCTCCAACTTGTTATTCTTCTATATTAACACCGTCTATAGTACAAATTCATAATAGATAAAGTAACAACTCAACAGAAAATGTTGAAGGAATTGCAATTTTTTCAAAGAAGGTCATTGCCGATCGTTGTCTTGGGCGAGTTGGTTGGTTTAGGTTTTGAGTTGGCGTCATATCGAAGCGAGCCAAGTTATGAGTTAATCAAAATAAGTCAATTAGAAAAAGAGACAAGTTTTGAGAAAGAAAGAAAGGTAAATGGCGGAGCAGAGATAGAGAAAGAGTTGTCGGGAAAGGTAAATTGAGCGGTGGAGGTGGTGGTGACGAAATTAAAGGAGAGTGAGATGGACTGTGAAAAGGGAGGGTGAAGACAGACAAGTGTTTTGGATTGTGGATATCCGAAATGAAGAAACAATAGATTTTATGGGAGACTTGTCAAACAACATAAAATTTTGATTCAAAATTATTTTCAGCAAAAATTATTTTCATTTTCATCTCTATCAAACATATTCTATTAAAGGATGGAGATTGTACCGTACCATTATTAATAAAATTATACGTATTTCTATTCGTTAAATCACATATGAGACTTTATTCATCCTCCAACCATACTTTCTTGCGAAGTAAAGATTGAAGATGAGCGATTACATGAGTGACATGACATCATTACAATCCTTCTTAACACGCATCTAACTAGGAAAAAAAACTCCCAACACGAGGCTAAGTATACAAGTCGAACCGAAACTCATCATCTGTAAATTGTAACTTATAAGTTGTAACACATAAGAATAGGTAGGGAAACCATTTTATTATTAGTCAACTTACGTGTCCTTTGATTGGCATGCCATCCAACTATTTTTTCCCCTACAAAATATTATCGTACTTTCTTTTTTGTTAAAATGTACAAATAATGTTCACCATAAATACCACTCCGACTTTTTGGTGTGTTGACTAGTTATAATAAGTGGAGTTGTATTTGTGATCAACATTAAATACAAAGTGGTATTACAAACAAAAAGAAAGTAAGTGATATTTTTAACAAAAAAATAGAGTTGAGTGACAATACAATTCAAGGACTCAAAGACTCATCGAAGATAACGCTGGCAAAAATCCGTCCGATCCGATGGTGCGAATTTGTCCGATCCGAAAAAATCGAGTCCAATCACAAATTTTTTGTCCGAATTTTAAATGCGGACAATCGGTCATGTTCGAACCGAAATTCGAGTCGGGTTCGGGGTTTGACAATTCGAGTCCGGGCCGTTCGAATTTTATTACTTATTTGGGTTCGGATAATCGGACAATCGGGTTCGAACATTCGGACATTCGGATTTAGGTATAATTTATCCCAAAATTTATGAAATTTTTAATAAAATGTTCGGACATTGAAAGTTCGATTCGGGTTCTATCACATACATAATTTCAGTTCAATTTTCAAAAGTTCATATTACAAATTTGCTCATTCGAACAATCGAGGTTCGAACATGGACATTCGGGTTTGGGTTCGGGTCTCGGTTAGGGTGTCCGAATCTACAATTTGGACGAGGTGCGAGTATGGTGTTTTTGTCCGAATGTTCGAATTATCCGAACCTGAATTGACCCGAACCCGAATTTTTGACAACGCTAACCGAAAATAATAAAAATACCTAAAGTGTGTGGAGCGTGAGCATCAAATTATTGACCTTGTGCGTGACCCAAGGCTTAGCTTTGCACAATACAAAAGATAGAAGGGGCGGATCAGCCTATGAACTTGTGACGGAGGGCTTCCCTCTCCTTTCTTTGGTCACGTATTCTCATTCTATTAGATTTTTTATAACTTGAAGTTACTTTATTTTATTTAAAAAATACAAAGTTATTTTCGGAGAAAACCGAGTTGATGATGTGGATGATAATTCGGAAAGAGGAAGGATTTATCGCTGCGGTTCCGTGGACGTGGCACGATCGATCCGAGTCCGAGTGGCGACCGCTCGAAGCCGCAAAAAGGCGAAGCCCGGGTGGTGAATCCCGGGAACGCCCTCCGACGCTCAAGTTAGTAGTGAACTAAGTTGAATGGATCGAGGAGATCTTACTTGATGTGCGTGGGGGATTCTTTGGGAGTCGATAAGTTTTCCAAAGATGAAAGTTCTCGGGATGAGTGTAGATGAATGTTGATGAATGTTGAGAGCTTAGGAAGCTTGAAGGTAGGATTATGAGATAGATGAGACTTTGTGAAACGTGAACATCACATGTCCCTTGGGATTGGAAAATTGTGTGTATTTATAGGAGATTTTAAAGGGGTAATAGAGTAATTTACTCGTGGCTTAGGGAAACCCTAGCCTAATGGGCCTTGAGCTTTACTCGACCCGTTAAGGGTTGACTTGGCCGAGATCTCCGTTACCCGATTGATTAGGTACAGTTGGTTGGTGATGTGGCGGGTGAGTTGGTATTGTTCGGAAATATCCGAGTCAAAAGTTATGTATGATAATCTAAAGTCATGACAATATTTTTTTTTTTAACGAGTCTTATATTATGAAAATAAAAATTTAGAATTGAGAAAAATTTAGTCCTTCAAATAATAAGTTACGGAATACCCAACCTGATAACCCTGGCACTCACTAGGGGCTTTAAGCTAAATTTACCTGCGGGAACTGCAATTCCCAAGCCCTTAAACCCTTGCAAAAACTCTCTCTCTCTCTCTAGGGTTTTCCAGGCAGTTGGGGGAGAAGAGAAGATGAAGAATCTGAAGCTATCGTCGGAGATTTCAGTGACCTTGGAACTGCAGTTTGGCAGCGAAGAACGTCTATTATTCTCCGCGATTGACATCGAACGCAATCGCATCTTCTTCGCTTCTTCCGTCAATTTCATTTACTCTGCTCAGTTCCCTTCCCCTCAAGTGAGTTCCACCACCTACCTCTCTATCTGAAAATGTTGCAATTTGGTTATTTGAAGATTGTGCAGTGACAAATTTCAGAATAAACTGTGTATTTAGTATTCATTGTTATGCGTTGACATGAGCTAGCGATTTGGAAAGCATATAAAGGTTTAGTTAGAGATTTAGAGGTCATATGGCGTTACTGGAAATTGAGGAAATGGGTTTTCCACTATCTGAAATTTGTGGTATAATTGATATATTTGTATTGTAACCTCCTTAAATGTGGATTTTTTTGGAGAATCTTCCAAACAAGAAAAGGGGCTCTAAGACGTCTAAATGATAGAGATATAAGTCTAACAAACTACCATCAGCTAAGTACCTCCTGATGTTTGAAGCAAACAGTTTTGGTGATGGCTTCATCCTAATTACTTCTGGAGAAGCCGGATTAAATCCTCCAATCTTGTGGGTACTTTTAGGGAAGATTTTCGTGAGCCATGAATCCTTGTATTACCATTGGAACTCCCTCCATGCTTCCCAAAGTGATGTTATGCATACTATTGTTTTGAAATCTTTCTCTCCCTTCTTAATAATGGGTAAGGGTGCTTAAACGCAACCCTTTCATACCTTGTTCTCTAACCTTTGCATTGAGAATTTGTTGCTGCATATTGAAATTCTAGGTATGTGTGTTCTGTGCTGTCATGTATTGTAGTTTTTTAATCTCACTGATATATGCCATTTGGCAGAATACCAAAGTACAGAGTGGAACTGTTTTGCCAGCAGAAGCTTATCAGCTTGATTTAGAAGTGGATGATGTCATCACCTCATTTGATTATCTTATGGAGAAAGAAGCGTTGATTATAGGAACATCTAGTGGGCTCTTATTACTTCACGAGGTAGACTCTAATGCCACTGAGGTGGTTGGCAGAGTTGATGGTGGTGTCAAATGCATATCTCCTAGTCCAGATGGAGATCTACTTGCAATAACGACTGGTCGAGGTCAGCTGCTGGTTATGACTCATGACTGGGACATGCTATATGAGACAGCATACGAAGACCAATCCGAAGATTTTGACGTAAGTAAGGACTTCACCTTAATCTATGCGAGCACAATTTTATTTATTTGCATTAGAGTATTGAGGCATGGACGGGAAGGATATTGATCATTACTATGATAACTTGTTGGAATGGGCTTTCTCTTGAATCATGGAATGCATTTCCCTGAACAATATGTGAATGTGATCCTTGATAAGTGATTGGCTATAGTTGATGATATCCTGCAGTTCCTTTTCTTGTTTTGTTGAGTAACGGTAAAATCTAAATCCAAATCTATACTTAAAAAAGCCCCACCTAGGCGTGTTGTAGGGAGGACCAGATGTAGTAGCTTTACCTATCAAATGTAGGGAGGGTGAATCTGTGAGACCCTGTACTAAAACCACTGAATTCCTGATACTTCATGTAAAGGAACCATAGGATAGTTTGAAGAGGCCTCTTGCTTTTGCCCACAATATATAACCTGAAAAAATTGCCCAAAATTGACCTTTTCAACTGTTTGACAAAATAGTGTTAAAATATGATCATAATTGTCTTTTATTTCTGGGTGCTGCGGTGCGACGGAATCCTTATTTTTTCCCGCTTGGCTTGTAGTATTTTGTAAATGAACAATGAATAGACACAATTGATGAACTGAAATCTAATAACTCACTTTTCCAAGGAGGTGACAAAATAACTTACTAATAAAACTTATGACCTAACATGAATAGTTCCCTACTTCCCTCCACATCCTCACTGCAAACCATGTGTAATCCTACCTTTCAATAGTGAAATATTGGATGTTAAGTTCATTATAAGTAATATTGGAATCATCTAGCTTGCCTACTGCGTTCTGTTATAGTTAGCCTTGGATGGTCTTCTGTGGAGAGGGAGGTGAATTCTTATTATAGTCATCCATGTTGTCCCACTTCAGTATCAACAGCCTTGGATAGTACCCTCTCTCTTTTCTTGGAAGGTTACTGGAGTGGTTAACTTTTTGTCCTTTCATCAGATAATTACACTGGCAGACCTCACGTGTACCCGGCTGTTCAACCTGAATGACTTGTAACCCTACTTGTCCTAAGACCCAAAATAGGCTAACCTGATGGTGTCAAAAACCTAGAATAACCAAACCCAAATAGAACAGTTTTGCCAATCTTACTTGTATTTGAAGTTATAACGCAATTTTATTGGACAAGTGGGACCCAACAATGAAAGAGTCAGAGTTGATCTGAAGAAAAGGAATTGCTGATCTTTAATAAAGTCTCCCTAACACAATGCGACCCAAAGTTAAATTGACCAAACACAGAATGGTCTGACAAATTTGGCAAGCCTGGGGATGATTGAATCAAGAGTTTCGGTTTTTATCTGTAGATACTAATTTTTGACTTCAGTCTATTTACTCTGGAAAGCATCATAAGAGGTAATGTAAAGGTGTTCTTAGTCCGTAACCCAATTGTAACATGCTGAGTCATGCTTGTGCATATGATTAACTTGTAATTTTATTGTGATTGTGCATAGCATTTCATTTCGTTTGTGTTTTGTTTGATTGATATTGAAATTTCCATATATTTTCTTCATTTGCAGGTGAATCAATTAAGTATGCCGATGATAATTGTGAAAGTCCCATTTCTTGGCGCGGTGATGGAAAATATTTTGCTACGATAAGTGGGGTGCAAAACTCTCCTTCACTTAAGAAGATTAAGGTGTGGGAACGGGATTCAGGGTCATTGCTTTCTTCTTCAGAACCAAAAGCTCTAAGTGCAGAAGCTTTAGATTGGATGCCTAGTGGAGCAAAAATCGGTACTGTGAATGATAGGAGAAATGAGGGAAGTGTCCATCAATAGTCTTCTTTGAGAGAAATGGATTGGAGAGAAGCTCATTTAGCATTAATGAACAAGTAGATGCTACAGTAGAAGCCTTGAAGTGGAATTGCAATTCTGATCTCCTAGCTGCTGTGGTCAGATGTGAGAAATATTACTGTTTGAAAGTTTGGTCCTTCAGCAACAATCACTGGTATCTAAAGCAAGAAATTAGATACTCCAGACAAGAGAGACTACGACTAATGTGGGATCCAGCAAAGCCATTGCAGCTGGTCTGTTGGACTTCAAGTGGTGATATTACAGTCTACAATTTTATTTGGGTTACTGCTGTCATGGAGAATTCTGTGGCATTAGTCATTGATGACTCCGATATACTAGTTACCCCTCTTTCTCTTGTCTTAATCCCACCTCCAATGTTCTCATTCAAGCTGAAATTTCCAGTTTCTGTTCGAGAATTGGCGTTTTATTCTAGTGATTCGAAGAACCTATTGGCTACATTTTTGTCAGATGGACGCTTATGTGTCATAGAGCTTCCTATTCTTTCTTTTTGGGAGGATTTAGAAGGTAAAGAATTTTCTGTTGAAGCTTCATATTCGGAGATGGCAATTGGTTCCCTTTTGCATCTCCAGTGGTTGGATTCCCATACACTTCTTGGCGCTTCCCATTTTGGAGTCAATCATAATAAATGCTTCCCTCAGACTGCTTCCAAGAACGAGGATTTGGGTTATCATTTGGTGGAACTTGAAGCTCTTTGTTCTGAAAATCATGTTCCAGATTCTGTAACTTGTTCTGGTTGGAATGTTAAGATTTTGAGTAGTGTCGTTGTAGAGAAGCTGGTAATTAGTATTGATTCTAATCCTGTGAAGAGAGGATTAGCATTTGTTCAGTTAAATGGTGGAGATGTTTATGAGTATGTATCACAGGCAAGCAGCTCCCAGTCAGCTTCTTCTCCACACTTGGAGAAATACAATGCTGTGGCTCTGTCCTCATCTTGCCCTTGGATGACTGTGGCTTCTGTAAATGGGGGTGTGCAGTTGAAGCCTTTGCTATTTGGACTTAGTGAGCATGGTGTCCTTCATGTTGATGGGGGATATTATGCAACAATTGCAGCTCGATTTCACTTTACTCTAATTCTTCTGATCAAGTGATTACACACTTGATTCTTGCAACCAAACAAGATTTGCTATACATTGTTGACATCTCTGATATTTTGGATGGGAATGCTCAGGTGAAATATGAGAACTTCCTGCAGAATGCCAGCAAAAGAAGAGGAGAGGAGAATAGAAATTTTATTAATATATGGGAAAGAGGTGCTAAAGTCATTGGTGTCCTTCATGGAGATGAAGCTGCCGTTATTCTACAAACAATTCGAGGTAACTTGGAATGCATCTGTCCAAGAAAATTGGTCCTGACCTCAATCATTAATGCTTTGGTGAAAAGACGATTTAAAGACGCTTTACTAATGGTGAGGCGGCATAGGATAGATTTCAATATACTTGTTGACTATTGTGGTTGGCAAGCTTTTCTTCCATTTGCTTCTGAGTTTGTGAGGCAAGTAAACAATCTGAGTTATATTACTGAGTTTGTTTGTGCCATAAATAAAGAGAACACAACTGAGAATTTGTACAAAAACTACATCTCACTTCCTTCTTCCAAGGATGTGAAAAATGTCAATGACGGGGGCAGGAGGCTTCTGATTACAATAACAAGATTTCTTCTGTGCTCTTGGCTATAAGGAAGGGCCTTGAGGAGCAGATGCCTGAAAGTCCTCCCAGGGAGCTTTGCATATTGACCACTCTTGCTCGAAGTGATCCTCCTGCCCTTGAGGAAGCTTTGGCAAGAATAAAGATTACGAGGGAAATGGAACTTTCAGGTTCCATTGACCAAAGGAGATCATCTTATCCATCTGCTGAAGAGGCTCTTAAGCATCTGCTGTGGTTATCTGATCCTGATGCCGTGTTTGAAGCGGCATTGGGCCTGTATGATTTGAACCTTGCAGCAATTGTGGCACTGAATGCCCAAAGGGACCCAAAGGAATTTCTTCCTATCCTCCAAGAATTGGAACGCATGCCAGCGCTTATAATGCAGTATAAAATTGATCTTCGGCTGCGGAGGTATGAGAAAGCCCTAAAACATATTGTTTCTGCAGGGGAGGCATATTATGCAGACTGTATGGCTCTTCTGAAGGATCAGCCTCAGCTGTTCCCTCTTGGACTTCAGTTGTTTACTGACCCTTCCAAGAGAAAGCAGATTTATGAGGCATTGGGTGATCATCTCATGGATGAAAAATGCTTTGAGGAAGCTGCCACTACATTTTTATGCTGCTTTTGTCTTGAAAAAGCTCTTAGAGCATATCGGGCTGGTGGTTTTTGGGGAGGAGTGCTTACTGTTGCTGGTCTTCTCAAACTTGGAAAAGAAGAGGTGCTGAAGCTGGCACATGAGCTTAGTGAAGAACTCCAAGCACTTGGTAAACCGGGGAAGCTGCTAAGATTGCTTTGGAATACTGTGGAGATGTTAATTCTGCAATTAGCTTGCTTATTAGTGCCAGGGAATGGGAGGAGGCACTGAGGATTGCATTTGTGCACAGGGGTGATGATTTAATTGCAGAAGTGAAAAATGCATCAGTGGAATGTGCTGGCACCTTGGTTAATGAATATGAGGAAGGGCTTGAGAAAATTGGGAAGTATCTTGCTCGCTATTTGGCTGTCCGCCAACGAAGATTACTGCTTGCTGCCAAGCTCCGGTCAGAGGAACATTCAATAAATGATATTGATGATGATACTGTATCAGAAACAAGCAGTAATCTTAGCGGCATGAGTGCTTATACTACTGGGTATGTCAAGCTTTTTGTTGGATAGACTTAATAAGTCGTGCTTTGCCTGCTGATCTTTAGTGTCTTGCCTCGTGTCTTAGGAGTAGCAATCTTGCAGTTGCAGAAGATCTGTGCCCTCTTGTCACTCTTGTTTCCTTTTGCGTATGAGAATGTTGTTGAATTTGTCTTTGTTGCTGTGTGTGGAAATTGTGGTTTTGTGTTCTTGTCTGAATTGGCAACTGGCAGATAAATGCACCCTGTTTGTGATGTCCGACATTTGTTTCACTTATTCTAGCTATGTGAGACAAGTAATTTGAGTGATATCTGTAACTGCCTTTTGACTTATGCTTATCAAATTCATTTGGGTTCCCTGAATATGCTTATCATCTATTAATACTTGAGATTTTAGAACATGAAGCTGGCTATCCTTCCCGTGTCATGATTATTTCTAAACTTCCCCATTGAATTGCTGGAAGTATTCATACCGTCGAGTCTGAGCTCCATTCTTTATGAAGTTACTTATGCTTTTTGACTTTCACCGGGCAGATCAAGAAAGGGTTCTGTCGCTTCTCTCAGTTCAAGTACTCCCAGCAAGGCAAGAGGAAGTAGACGTCAGAGAAATAGAGGGAAGATTCGTGCCGGCAGGTACTCAAGTCTTTGGAACTGTAGAATCTCCCTCCCCCTTTTTTAATCTTTAGTTTTTTATGGGGCCTTCTAGTTGTGTGCTGATGATTGGCATGATAACTTTACAGCCCTGATGAAGAAATGGCTTTGGTAGAGCATATCAAGGGTATGGCTCTGACATCTGGTGCCATGCGTGAGCTGAAATCTCTACTGTGTTCCCTTTTGATGCTTGGCATGGAAGGAACTGCAAGGAAGCTCCAGCGCATCGGTGAGACATTTCAACTCTCCCAAATGGCAGCAATCAAACTAGCAAATGATGCCGTGTCCACCGAAATCATAGATGACAATACTTATGCTCTGGACCGTTATGTAAAGAAAGTGAAACGTGAAGAGTACGATTCATCGGAAGGTTCTTCTTGGCGTTTGAAAATATTGATTTCACCATAAGTGGTAAGTCAAATTCCTGGGTCGAGCCTTAGTGAACTGTCCTCATGCTTATACGTCAAAAACATGATGCATGATATTACATTATGTTTGCCACTTCTAGTTTGTCTACTTCTAATGCTGAGAAGTCCTATCAAAAACTTTATTTAATTTTATCTTGTATTGAATAGGCACGTAAAATACTACTAAAAATATTAATCTTTTGATTTGCAGTTGAGTTTTTAGGGTTTTTGTACTTTTATCGGACTGTTGGAAGATCTGCACCTGAAGTTTCATTGAATGTGATGGTGAGCATGTAACTGCAACTTTATGCAGCTCCGAAATATTGGGGTCATCAGTTGCCTTGAATCACAAAATGTCCGTTAGAGATTGAGGCAATCAGTTCCAGTTCAGGGCCTAGTGTTATATTTTTCTGTTGATGTCAGTGATTTTTCACAGCTAGTGCAGTAGTATCAAATTAGCAATTGTCCCAGTTTTGGCTTGAATACGATGACTTAATAGAGCTTTGTAATTCATATTGTTTTTGGTCTAACATCGGCTTTTGAATCAGATTGCGTTCGATATTTTTTTGCACGTATACGACATGCATCTGTGTTGCGAATGTTGGTTCATCGTTCAAGGGAGGAGCCTGTATTATAATTATTCAATCAAGTACGTGGTCTGTTGTTTCCTTAATGCTTTATGTTGCCTTTTATCACTCATCATATATGCTCATATTGACCCAAAAAAAAAAAATACAATCAATGTTGATTTGATCAAAATTTATCCGATTTAATAGCCCAACCTAAACTCCCCAAAAAAGTTAGGATTTTGATAATATTTTAGAACCTGAACCTGTTTGGGTCAAATATGTTAAAGTTAGGGTTGTCCGGTTTGGATTAGGTTGAATATTTTAGAAGGTTTTTTTAGTGAAATTTCAGTTTTTAATTATAAACAATTATTAAACTTAACTTCAAAAGAACAAAACAGGTATGTTTCTGCTCTCTTTCAAATTATTTTTTATCTTTCCTTCCTCACAAGTTACTATTGTATTAGTTCCTAAGTATTTTACTATTAAAAATTAGTTATCTAGATATCTATGTTTCTTATAGATTTCCTGCTTAAAAGAGGTTTAGTATCGCATAAAGAAATTCAATATATTAGATTGTTTTTTATTTAAAAAATTATCTCAACGCTTATAATTTTATAGGAAAAAAACCATTTAATGTGCTTTTAGCCCATTGGATGACCGGAACTGAGTACTTCAGGATTAGGATTACACACTTTCACACCTAAATTTGAAATATGAATGACCTGTAATTTACCTACCCGCTTGAATTGACAGGTCTAATATTTATGGTAATCACAATTACAAGGTAATTAATACAATATTTTCATATAACTAAATAAGTTAATAGAAACATAATTACAAACTTATTTAAATAACATAGTTTATTACATCCAATCAAACATTACACTAATTATGAGGATAATGAATTCTATTATTTAAATCACCCTAATAATTATTTCTAAATGAATTATATTAGCCCCTTTGAAATTTAATAGCTACTCGAAAATAAACTCACTCGTCTAACTATGAATTTGTTTTCCATTTATTTTACCTTTTTCATTATCTAACAGCAGTGTTTTTTTAAAAAAAATTCTTAAAATCTTTTGCAAAGTTCTGTTTCTTTTTTGACTATTAATTTTTCTTCCTTTTCTTTTAGTCGTTTATAATTTTTCAAATGTTGGTTGTAATTGAAGCTCTTGATATTAGATATCTAGGCAAATAATTGTTAATTATATATATATGTATATATACTGAATTATTGTTTTTGTTTGTACTGATACATATAACACAAATTTTATATAATATTATATGAAAATTAACAAGTGGTTGCTGAGATAATGATATTGTCCCTCCTCAGGAAAAAAGGATCAAAGTATATATACATGTTATTTGTATTTGTATTTGTGATGATAAAGCCATGAAATTACAGATTAATTAATTTCTTGGTTTCCTGGAGTTTCTTGATGTTGGCTGATGTTGATCACCCCAACCTTCTGATTTTGTCAGCCTCTTCATGATTGATATTGGCACCAAGCATAGCCCCCTGCTTTGTAGGTCTATTTGCCTCTCCACATCACCCTACACACGACCATTTTCCATCAACATCTGGTAAATTCAGTCATTCTAGAATTGGATTAGTTATGGATTGAGTTATTCTCGATTGAACTCGAGACCTTATTGGATCGTCAACTTATCAGTCTTCTGTTAAAAGCGAAATATAATTTTAATGATGTAGTTATGAACTCGAGACCTTATTGGATCGTCAACTTATCGAGTCTTACGTTAAAAGCGAAATATAATTTTAATGATGTAGTTATGGCCAGTGTATCGATCTATATAGAGTTATTCGTAGCATAGTTTGGGTCACAAAAACTAGACTACGTTGAACTTTTCACTTATTAGTATTTTGTTTAGAGAAAAAAAAATTTTTATGATATAAACTGACCCTAATCGTTTGGCCACCATCTGTTTTGGTCAGTCAATTCAATTAAGCAATTAAAATGTATCATGAACACAAACAAAAGCATTAAAAAAATGCTAAAAAATAAATGTAAGAAGTTTAAGGTGTACCTGAAGTTGTGATAGGAAAGGCCTTGCCTCAAAATAGGAGATGCTTAACCTCTGAAATAGGTTTAGAAATTAGTATTTCGATGTTTAACTTAGATCAAAAGAAAAATTCAATATTTGAAGAAAGACCATCAAGAGGGAGAAAATAATATCTCTCTTGCATATATCCCCAATTAGTATATGGTTCTCCCGGAAGTACAAACTGTCAAGTACTCCCGATGTTAATTAATATACAATTATATACTGATTAGTGTACAATTATATAATGATCAATATACAATTGTGCACTAATTAACCTCGGGGAATGTATGACGCCTGTACTTCCAGGAGTACATTAGAATTTTCCATTATCCCTCGCTAAGATTTAAGGAAGCCCGCGAATACTAATAACCGATAAAACTTTAAGAGAAATTATTTTACTTAAAGAAGTAAAATAATATCGAAAAAAAGAAGATGTATACCCGGAGTTCTTGATGAATGATTTTGATGTAGATACAAGCTTCTTGGAGAACTGAAGCCGTGTCTGTCTGTAAATTTTTTCAATATTGTTAATTCACTATGTGAATAATATAACTAAGGGCTCATCATTTGATTCCCTAGAAGTTAAATGGAATAAAATAAAATAAAATAAAAATTCAAGAGATCAATGTAGGAACTAAATTTGATAGCGGATATTATATGTTTTTATTGGGGTCTTGATACCAAAAAGTAGTATATTTTTTTAAATTTTTAGTTTTAAAAAAATTGATACAGATCGGATAATTAAGTTTCTAACAACTTTTAAAAACTTTATTACTAGTTGAGGTGAATTTCAATACCCGAAAATATTACATGCATTCCAAATAGCACCCCTAAGTATATCGTCTAATATATACTTCCGCCCCCAAAAATAAAATAAAATAAATTTAGATATAAAAGGAAAAAAGGTTAATATTTGATACTTTGATTTTAGACCTAATAGGTTCAATGACTGACCTTTCCATAAGGAGATACAAGTTCTTGAAGAGCAGTAATTTTGTCACTCAACTTTTGACTTCTCTTTGCCGGTGCCAACTGAAACTTCATTAGACAACATTTTTTATTTTTTCAAAAATAAAATGAGGTTATTACACATATAGATTTCTTTTAGTATATACATATTAGATTCAAAATTTCAAAGAATAACCAGACATTTTAATTACCTTGGCTTGTCGAATATCCATTATTTGCTCGATTGCCTTCCGTTTCCTGCCCGTCTTTGATTTGTCTATCCTCGTTATATCCTTAATTACGTTATTTCTGTAAGGTTGTTTCTTCTCTATCGAAGATTTTCTTCCATCCTTAAAAAATTATTCAAAAAAGAAAGAAAAGGCAAAGATATAGGGTGTTGAAACTAATTTGTAAGTAGCATTAAACTAAACCTTGTAAAATGAGTAAAAAGAAAAAAGAAAAGAAAAAGGGGCAGTGCATACAAGTTCACTTGGTTGAAGCAAGAGAGAGTGGCTCTTGAGAGAGGAGTCATAGGGCATGTTACAATGGTACTCCATCAAAGGAGGAGGGGATGCAAGGGCAAGATTGTCAATTGTTGTAGGTAACAATGATGAGGGCACAACTGTAATTCCAAGTATATTGAGCAAGTGTTAGTGAAAAATTACAATAAGGAAATACGAAAAATAACACAATATATATATATATACACACGTTTGTCTTTCTCTTATATACCGCGTCATGTTAACATATTTAAACATATTTAAATGAGATTTAAATATGATTAAAAAATAAACAAAGTCGATATTTAGACACCATTAAAAAAATATACTTGAATAAGTGATAATAGTCTCACATAATTAGGCCAAAGTATATGGACACTTTTATCTCTGATAAGAGTTGGTAGAGTTATTATTTATTTCAATAAGACAAAATGCCACTAGATATAGTATGCTTTTTTTTTTTTTAAAAAAAAAATCACAAACCTGGTGAAAAATAGGAAAATTGAGAGGAAATATCCATGCTTTCATTGCCGCAACTAAACTGCTGGTAAAATGTGTTTTCAAGTCCACTCTCAACATCGTAGCCATTCCTGCAAATTAAAATGCATTCATGGTGTTACTTGAACAAGATAACCCGAAATTAAATATGAAACCGATAATCAGATGAAATCATACATTACAACAATGCACGTACGCAAAACTTTTGTTCACATTATATCACTCGAAATTGATTTCGTTCTTTTTCGAGATAATGTCGATCTTTGATAAATTATTTAAACTTATAGTTATATAGAGAAGAAGATTCACTGTTTTCTATACATATATTCAACAATGCGGGATAAATGTAATGTATTCAGCAATAAGAAGACAAACTTACATGCTACTACCCATAAGCAAAGAGAAATCCGAACCATCTGCGGATTGAAATGCATCCAATCCTGAAATAAAGTATCAACTTATATTATTTATGTTTAAATTTTGATATTCCGACTCGCTAACAAAATATAGCTTAATATTGAATATCATTCTCAAAAACTTACCAGAATTATATGGTTTCAGACACGATAACGACGTGTAATTATACTTCTTCATGGGTAGAAATTAAACTCGAAGAAAATTGAAAAAAGAAAAGAAGAAACCCTAATTAGAAGAAGATGAAATAAGATTGGATATATGCCTTGAAACTTTGGAGCTTACAACATAAAGACTTCGAGGAGGGTTACGTTGTAGCATATAAAGAGAGAGAGAGAGAGGGATATTTTGACTCTTGTGGCTTAAATTAAGGGTAGCTTTGAGTAAGGCATCATCTAATTCCTTAATTAGAGAGTTTTATGGTCGAAAGTTAATTAATGCGTGAAAACAACATAAAACGTCTGATTAATTTGGAAATTCATATATTAGAGAAAGTAGCAGTTGGAAGCCATGGCCTCTACTAATACTCATATTATTATTACTTTTCTTTGCTTTGCCTTTTCATTACTTTGACTTGGCTCTAAACATTATTATTATTAATATTCAATTTTATTTGTGGCTATGGAAACTAATTACATCTACCTATCTCACCTATATATCACTATGCCAGGTTATTAGATTAATGATTTTTTTCAGCTTATTGAAAGACGTACATAATTACGGGAATGTCTCTACTATGAGACAGTCTTGTGAATCTTTTCTTATTCTATTTTCTTCGTTGGATTCAAATGTAGTCCTTTCTGTATAATTGCACTATTCAAAGGTAAGTCAGCTACATCAGACCTGTCTGTATATCTGACCAAGCACTTCCTCTTCAGATATGCTGTTCCCATTGACCTAATTAGGGTTGGTACATAAACGAGAGGGGATGGGATGGGACGGGGGTGGCACGTCGAGTCAAACCGGAACTTCCTCTTCACATGTTCAATTCCAGTTAGATAGAGATATATACTGGCATCTCGTATGGTTGTATGAGAGATAGTTTCATCTAAAACTTATCGACCACTTATGTGACTGAAAATATTGCTCAAGTGGAATTTATTTGTGTAAGAAAAAAGTAATATAAATTTCAATGAGAGGCATAGTGAGAGGACTCAGAGGAGAAGCAAGCTCGTTAGGTGTGTGAAGACAAGGCTATAGCATTGTGAAGGGGAAAATGCAATATAGAAAAATGTAAGACAATTGTGATGAATAACGTTACTTTTTAGAAATATAGATGGCCCCTATAATGTGCTTTTGTAAATTAAAAACTCCCTCATAACATATTTTTATGGTTTGTTTTGACCAAGGGAACTTAAATGCCGTTTTATATATAGGATAGTTTTTTTTTTCTCATGCGTACAATTTATATTTAACTATTATTATATGACATCAATGAGATTTTAATCTAATGGTCAAGATTTGAGGTCTAAACTAACAATTTTAAACTTCTCTTCTGTCTTATGTCAAAGTCGAGAAACGACTCCCAAAAAAAATTGTCAAAAGTTGAGAAGATAAAATCAAAAGTTAATATAATTCCAATGGAAGAAATATGAAGTGTGACTTTTGAATAAAGTTATGTTTGATACTTATAGGACTCTTATTTTACATTTATTAGACCATTTATTGTCATAATAATATGTAAGTAATCAATTAGAAAATAACAAAAAATTATCTAATATTATCCTAAATTGGGTTTCCTGCTCCTCATCCTCTCTCAAAAACCGTAGCCTCTTCATGAATAACCCTAGTATCCATCTACTTCAATAAGAGGTCGTCATCATTCATAATTGTTAGTGATAAGCCCCAATTCTCGTACTTGTTGAAGTTTTTTTAATATTAAGATATTTATTAATTTTTGTATATTTTTTTCAATAAATTTTCTCTCCATTTTATAAGTGTTTAGTTGAGTTGGTTTGCACCTCAAATGTGAGCTGTGTTGTTCTCACCTATAGAGTAAGCTTGGGTCTTCGTGCGATTTATTGTAGATTGTTTGAGGATTTTGCTGTGATTTTCTTGTGGAGTACGATATGGATGTTATCATATTAAATCTACTTACTTTAACTCGGGAATGTGTTAACAATGAAATTTAATGTTGTTCTATTAGGGTAATCTTCCTTTCATGCGTGATCTATCGTGTAAGATAAACATTTCCTCCATGAAATTATACTATAACTCATCGATATACATGAAAGATGCGTAAGTTAACGTCGAAGAATGAAATTATACTATAACTCATCGCTATACGGGAAAAATGTGTACGTCAACATTGAAGAATGATATTATACTATATCTCATATGCGGAAAAGATGCGTTAACGTTGAAGAATATGCTTGATGACAAACATAATTTTACAAGTTTAGAGTCGAGTCAACAGGGTATCCACCATTGACCTTTTGAAGATAATGATTATTTATTTGATGTTTTAGATTTACTAATATTGTTTAAAGATATTCATTGTAGATAACATATGACTTTTTATTAATAATTTTTTCCTTTTTTAATTAAAAAATATCTAATATTGTTAACATCGTCCAAAATGAATTTTAAAATTTCTAGCATCTTACATTGACACTCAAATGGTAGAAAATGAATGATAAAAGGCAATAATTAGAGACCGTCTCAACGGACCTTTCACGATAGTCAATCAGTCTGTTGGCCATCTAAAAACAGAAACAGAAAAAGAATTTTTTTAATAAAAAAGGGAATATTTTGAGGGAGGTTTAAGCCAAAGTAAAATGATATTCGTTCTAATGCTAAAATAAGTAGATAAATATATGGTCATGCTATAAATTCTGGTCTGCCTTAAAAGGCTAAGAAAATACTCCAAAATTCATAATCTCATCTCATCTGTGACTCTCATTCCAAGAAAAGGAAAATAATTAAGCCTTTTAAAGGGTGAGCTAAAGATGGCATAAACAAAAGCTTTTAGGTTATTAAAACTTAGCTTGTAAATGTGGCAATTTTTATGAAATAAAAAAATAAATAAATATATGGTCTAAATACCTCACCTAACATGGATTATCATTAATTAGTGAAATGCCAAATTATAGTTGAAAAAATTAGGTTTATTATGTTCAAAAATAGAACAAGCTCAAACTTTTAGGTATCTATATATATTGCTATTTTGAGTTGGAACTATGATCAATAGACCAAGCTTCTTTTCAACCTTCTCTATTTGATCATTTATTTAGGTTATTTTTCTCCAATGAACCGTAAATGATACTACAATATAATTTTGTGTAAGGAGGAAGGGAGAGCGGCACGTAAAACCTAAATTATATAGAATATCATTTCTTACCCACTAATGTATATAGAAATATAATAATTTTTGAGCAAATTGAGACAAATCAGGCTATTCTTTTTCTTTTTTTTTTAATCGGTAAATAGACCCACCTTTTAGATCCTTTATCTCGGAGAAAAGCCCAGAAGATTTGCTGAAATTGGGGGAACGGAGTATCAAAGTCCAACTAATTTCCTCCGCACAAAACCCTCTCGAGAATCAAACCCGAGGGTGGGCGAGGAAATAGAGTTGCTACCTTATGTTATATTATACAGTAAAATGTAGGATTGCTATGTGATCCAAAATATAGAAAGAAAGCGTCTCCTACTCACCTAAACTGTTGGCAAGAAATTTTAGCTCCATCCTCACTCTCGACTCCTAATGGTCACGTTATAGGCCACTGTTCGGCAAAATGAGTCGTTTGAGTAGCGGATAAGCTGTTTGTGTAGGCGATAGCGGTTTAGGTAGTCGATAACTCGTTAGATTTTAGTCTGTTAGTAGATAGTCTGTTCAATTGAGCGGTTGAATAAATGTGTTCGGGAAATTTAGCGGTTGAGTTAGCTGATTATTGTAAATTGACGTAAAAGGATATAAATAATTTGTCAAATATAAATTAATGAAGGGATTTTTTGTCAAAAATATATAAAACGCTACTTTCAAATGTGAAAAGCTAATATTCTTAGCTTTTCGAAACACTACTTGAAACGCTAAAAGCTATTGCAAACGCTAATTAAAACACTACCTTACCGAACGCTAATATTTGGTTGATTAGTGTTTTGACTTGGTCAAAACGCTAAAAATTACTACAAACACTGTTGTCGAACGGGGCCATAGTCGTATCAATAGCTCTAGGTGGTTTTTTTCCCTGATCGATTTAATGGTATATATTTCCTTATGATGTTGTTATATTATCCACCTTCCCTTAAGCTTTTACAACTTCTGGGGTACACTAAATAATCGAAAAAAGTAGCTTAATTATTTAGCAAATGATTTTTTGGTCATTAATTTATTCGAACGATTTCCCCTACCCATACATGGTCTTAGCCTCTCCCCTCCCCCGAAAAAAAGACTTTTTTAAGGGTCATAAATCAATTTTGCTATAATTAATTGCGTTGCTTAATTATGTATGAGGCTTATCACTTTTTCTCAACTTTATTAGGACAATATTTATACTTTCAAAGCCAGATGTAGATGCCGAAAAGTTTAAAACTATAAAAAGTGCAACTATATGAAAATTTGTCAAATGTTCTATTAGTAAACCATCTATTATTCATCATCGGATTTTTGGTCACAAATATTACTACTTTTTGAAATATTAGACGATAATTTTCTTAGATATTAATTGGCTAAGTTTTTAAGATCATTATTTTTTGACATACTACCACCAAATTTCGAACGATTTGACTCGTTAAAAAATTTATATGGTAACTATGTTTTGACACGTGTACAATCATGGTCCTAAATAATTGACTCCTTTCCTTTTTTTTTTTACACATTTAAACGAGTTAAATTGACACCTGGTCATCACATTTTTAAATTTTTGATACATATATTCACATATAAGCTTTCGAGTGAATCAGTATGTCCAAAACTCGATGATGATATTTCAAAACTAACTACCCTACAAGACCATTATGTTATAATCCAAAAAAAGAGATTGGTATATTATCATTCAATATCTTAAAAATTAGATCATTTATGTCAAAAAAAAACCCTTAATCACATATATAAATTGATTTGAAAAACTTTAAGCACACCCTATCTAAGATATTATTATTATTCTTTTTCTTGGCAAAAGAGAGTCGCATAAGGTGTATGTAAACCAAACGATAGTCGACTAAAGCTTTTTTTTTTTTTTTTTTCTACAATGCGTTTTTGCAAATCTTATGCATACAATGGATGAAAAAAAACCCGTACAAGCTTATTATTAGTTAAATTATTTTGCATAATTTGTTTCTTAAATGTAAAACTGTTCACTTGAAACTTTTTTAGGTTATTATTTTTATGATAATAAAATAAATAGTGGATCACGAATTGTCTAGAAAATTGTTGAGATGCAAATGCAATGGCAGAACTAGAAAATCTAATTAATTGTCTCTTTTTTTTTTAATATTTTTAATTTTATAAATATTTTTTTATGAGCGTTCCCTCTAATAATTTAATAGATTTTGAAAATTTTTACTCATAAATTTTAATAATTTTTTTCAATGGTGTTATAATGGAGCTTCACCGCTGCGCAAATGAGATTGCTATGAACAATATCCCAAATGGTAATCAAGTTCAATAAAAGCATGACAGAGATTGAATACACCATTAAATGTATTTGTTGGAAGGAATTTAATTTTAAACGTTGATAGTTCGAAAAAATTATACCTTTAGTTAAATGAAAAAAGAAAATAAAGAGAGATAATTTTTTTTTACCATGGTAAATACAAGTTACCAACTGGACCCCTATTATAGGGGTAATCCTATTTGAATTTGAAAGCCTAAGGGATGGAGATACCAAACTCACACTTAAAGACTAAACCCACAACTCATCCCAACTCTTTTACACAACTTGCAAAGAAATTATCTCGAGAATAGAAATGTGTAGTACTTACCACTAGGCTAACACTCACTTGGTGAAAGAGAGACTAAATACAAGTTTTGTAATGAGCAATAGCATTTGCAGTGGTGAATTTTGAGATCCACAAATTTTCATGTGGCCCAATCCAACTCATGCACCGCAAGATCCATTCGGGCCACGGAAGAGTTGTTTGCATGATGGCTCGGGTAGTAGTTCCGCTCATAGTTGAAAAATTCGACATTTTTCTTTTCTTTTTCCCGACATATTAAATTGGGTGGAATTCATTTGGATTATAATGTAACTATTACCTATTTTGGTGTCCAAAAAAAAAAGAAATGGAAATATTTCATTGGATGATCCAAATAAGTGATCCAATAAATGTCGAAGGGATTAATTGCTAACAAAAAGTTGGATTGTGGGATAAGGTGGAGAGTATGGTGCCCCACACGTGATCCACAATTACGGATCACAAAAATGCTCTTCTGCCGGCCACCTTTGAGTTTATATCATCTCCCCAATGGTGATACAAACAACTAAACACTTAACAACTGTTAGCCAAATAGAGCCTTTGTAAAAATTAATCACATTTTTCTTATCTGACCCTTAAATTTAGATAGAATTTTGCGGAAATAAATCCCTAATCTCCCCTGTGACCGAAAAAAAGAAAAAAAAACACAAAAAAATAAAAAGTAATAAGAGTATAAATTATCTCCCGAATGTAAAATTGACCTTCACTGAGTAAAATATCATCTTACCTTCACCCCCGGGCAAAAAAATAAAATAAAATTCAGTTGCCTTGTGTTTGGGGGAGAGCGTAGGCATGAGACGAGGGTGGACTAGCCTACGTACTGAAATTTCAATGGGCCTAATAAAAAAAAAACTCAAGGATGAAATGAAATATGCTGCTAAAACCCAGGCCTGACCACTAACATAAAAAACGAACTTAAAGTAAGCAATTATTTGAATATATTAACGGTCACGAGCATATTTTTTTCGATAACTAATAAGATTTGTAAAAAAGTAAATACGACGAGTACATATAAGTATTTCTTATTCCTTAATATTCATTAATAGAGACAAGGTGCTACAAAAATACCTAAAAGGTGAAAATTAATTCAATAAAAAAGGGGTGAAACCCTAGAGATTGATCATCAGATTCATCAAGTACAGAGTTAAAAAGTTGAATTAACATTATAAGAATTAACATTAATCTAAAAAAACAAGAACAAGAACATAAATGAAGAGAGAGGAGAGAGAAAAACTTAGTCTTTATAAACGTGGAGGAAGAAAATCTCTTTTTTATTTTTTGATAGAATGAGAAATTTCATTAATAAAAAGGCATACGACATTTATAAAGATAATTCTATAACAAGAATAAATCTAAAATAACAAAATAAATCTCTATTTCGACAAAGTTAATAGTAAATATACTTCAGATTGGCTCCATACTTATAGTATCAATCGGCCATAAACTGTGTTCTTCGGCTTCAATGTATTTCCTGAACATCGGTGAGCTATTATATAACTTCATAAAATAGATCTCTGTGTGATATAATAGATCCAATCTGAAGGAAATATCACTTTGATTAAGTCATATGAAATTCCATTGTTGAATCATTCTCAATCAAAATCAATGAAACTAATTGATAAAAATATCAAAAATATACTATTCGATCGAATCGACAATCCTAATAAAACTTGTACATATTGGCAAGAGAAATAACTCACATAAGACTCTCATAAGAAGGAGAGAAAGCTTAACTCTCATAAGAAGGAGAGAAACCTTAACTCTCACAAGAAAGAGAGAAACCAAACTCTCACAAAAAGTAGAGAAACCCAAATTCTTACAAAAAGGAGAGAAAATTTATTGGAACAAAAATAACAATACCTTTGGATCTTGAGTCGATTGAAGGGCTTACCACGGGGTGAAACTAGACCAATAGCAACCCCAATAATCTAAAAAAGTGAAAATAATAGAAAATATAGAATTAAGGTTTAGAGAGGAGGAAGGGAGAGAATGAGAAGGGATGAAGAAAATCTTCAATGTTCAACATATACCAACACCAATCTAGAAATAATCTAACATAATTTATTCTCCCCTAATCGAGTGTAGTGACTAACCTAACTAAAACCCTACCTTGAAAAGGGAGGAAAAAAGATGACGAAAATAACACCGATTAATATGGCTCAATTTCTACCGACTTTCAGATGTATAAAATAAAAATAAATTCTAAGATTGTATTATTTACAAGTCAAAATTCGATGATAATGAGCTTATAAAATACTTAATTGTTGGGTCTAACATTGGTTTCATTTTTCTTTTTTGGGAAGGATTGTGGTCTAAATGTTTTTCAATGTGCTCTTTTTATTAAGAAAATCTAGAGATGCCATTTTCGATTTGAATGTTTCATTTTAATTTATATCAAAATGTTTGTGATACCGAACTTTTGAACTCCAAATTGAATTAAACCGTAAATCCTCATACTAATATTATTTGATTTGGTTTATTTTACCATTTATGTTCTTGAAAGCACTTTTTGTAAAAATCTTCACATCAGAAAAAATGTAACATATACTTCAAAGTCGTGACATATCATTCTCAATCAATTTGAACGAATCACAAAATTCACAGTGAATTAAACAAACACGAGAAAACACGAATAATCAAATTAATTACTTCATGAATCATATATCACAAAACAACTAATGAGATGATAATGTTGATAAGCTTGAACTAGCTCATGGTTTGCGGTAGCTAGTTAGTTTAGAAAAAGCCATAACTACGTAAGAAGCTTATAGCTTGTCTGCATGCTTCCACACAACTTTTACGACATACACCCGTCTCGAGCATGAGGCGGTGTCATACAACCCGCCGTGCATTCTGTTACACAACTAAACGCCGACGCTGGTAACATTGGTGTTGGTGCCGGTGCCGGTGCCGATACCGGTGGCCCTACCGAAGATAAGCCTTGACGTTGAGAACTTTTCGTTTCGAGTGCAACGCACTTTAGGCATCAACATAATCATCAAGAAAAACCCTAAAATTACCCCAAATTGATCTCTCTTATTCAAGTTATACTCCATCAATATAGAAATTGGTCTAGATTTGATTTGGATTGATTCACTTGATTTGATCAATCCTCTCCACTAAATATATGCTTTGTGGTTTATGAAATGGGGAGAGGATTGGGAGAGAATGGGTGAAAAGGGTATATTGCATATATATTACCTCAGGATCATTATTTATACCTACATTTCACCGCCTAAATTTAAAAAATGTAGTTGTTAGGTAGCATTTTGGAGCCAACATTGTTGTATATGTGCTAAGAATAGGCGTAACAATCTCATACTATTAGTTTTTCGAAATTTGTGGTTGTAATCAGAGTTATCAAAATTTGTGCACCTACCGCTACAATAGGGGGCGTTATATGCATGTCTTTATTAGTAGTTTTACTATATTTGTCAATTCTTTTTTTTTTTTTATAGTTTTACTACCTCACAGTATATAAATATAATTTATCTTGTTTAAACTTACCATGGAAGCTAAAAGCCTAAAAACACCATCCTTGTAACTAAATTAATAAGTTTATAATTTTTTTAGAATACAAGTTTTAAGTGAATGTGGAGTTTACCCATTTGATTCTATATATGGTTAACAACCAATTTTTTTTTTTTTTTTAAAGGGAAAAACTCTCTTTGAAAATCAGGTTTTGTATATGAAAATAAGATTGTGAATAATTATGGGTGTTTTGAGTTAAGATAAGTTATTAAGTCTTACTTTGGTCTAAATTACATGTTAAACGGGCCTAAAATCAATGGAGCGTTCCCCTCATAAATGATACATTTGATCATGCTTATCAATTATTTTATTTTATTTTTAAGTAGAGTACCGGTTGAGTTCTTATTAGGATACCACAATATTTATTGGGCCTTAGATCGAAATGAACAATTGTAGGAACGTAAGTCCAATAAGAAAAAAGTTTTCTAATGGTCCCTGAATAATCTATAATTTAAGGACCATCTAACTCCATTGATAAAAATCAAATTATCCATGTACGACGACCAAAATTACGACATTAAAATGGAGTGCATCTTGATGCCCAATTGACAGAAAGTTCTAAATTACTAAACAAAAATTACGTTTCTGTTGAAAATAATATAAAATTGGAAATAAAACTTAATTTAAATAATAAGAAGAAAGA
Organism: Talinum fruticosum; assembly: GCA_021018815.1. Taxonomy (NCBI): domain Eukaryota; kingdom Viridiplantae; phylum Streptophyta; class Magnoliopsida; order Caryophyllales; family Talinaceae; genus Talinum; species Talinum fruticosum. Next base: position 694,801 of record JAITYX010000094.1, on the reverse strand, counting down.
AATTAAGGGGAAAGGTGAACTTAGTTGAAGAATTGGTGCCCTCCGGCATGCAAATAAAATAAGGTGATCCAGACCCAGTAAAACTAGACAAAATCTTGAGCTAGGCTCAAGGAGCCCAAACAATTTTTAGGCTACTCGCTAGTAGACTTTGAATTTTAATTTGTGTGTGCCATAACTTTCACGTTTATCTTCTATTTTGGACAAATTTTTTCATATGAAAGTTTATTGAGTCTAGGCAAAGGTCATAACTTTTCAATACATGTTGAGGAACATATACGTCTTGTTTGCCCATCAACTATAAACTATTGATCGTTGGCTGATTGGATTAATTATTTGTATTAGTTATTTTAGAAAAAATGTTTGGTAAAATTAGTTGTTTTCGAAAAAAATGAGCGAAAATATTAATTTACAAAAGTCAATCTCAAAAAGTTATTATAATTAGCTTTTTAAAAGTGGGCTTTTGAGTACAAAAAGTTATTATTTTCCCCCAAAAATCTATTTGCCAAACATGACATAAGCAAAATAATGGTTGCATAATTTCAACACCTGTTTCGGTACTCTATTGATATCTTCTTCGTTGTACTGTCACATTTGCATTCATAATATGTCATTAGAAAGCTCAATGAGTAATATAAATATACAGACTCAGTAACTTTATACACCTAAGGGTGGGGTGAGAATGAGAAAAGTATCTCAATTAAACATTGAACATCCGCAATTTGAGCAATTTGAGCAATTTGGGCTGTTTTGGATCCCTAAGCCTTTTGTGGGCATCTTTGGGTTTATACACCACTTTAGTCATTCCTCCCCCAAAGAACTCCATATTTTGACAAGTATTTGATATGGACTAACCGTTTTTTACTTTATTTTTTGTTAACCTCTGTGATCTCCTCTACAATGATGTGATCTTTAGGCTCTAAGGCTTTGGTGTCCCTTCGAGTGTCCTGGCTCAGAGTGTTGGTAGTTCCCGTCATTCTCAATGTCCTTTGTTATTGACTCTGTAGCTCTTGCAAGCTTAAACATATCTTTTTGCCCATCTTTAGTCTCTAGTCTTAGGTACCACTTTTCGTATGCTTTGTTCTTTGCTATTGTGACTGTTATCTTCAGTGTACACAACTTTGTTAGCCTATTTTTCCTCCTTAAAACTAAGAGTGAGACTAAAAATTATTCTCCTTATTGTGGAATTGAGTGCCTTTTTGATACCAATTATACTTTTATTTATTTGTTGATATATTTGATGGTGGGGAATAAATGAAACTCAAGTGAGCACCTCCTTATTGGGATACTCTTAAGCTATTAATTTTTAATCCAAAGGTTGTGATTTTCATGTCGCCCTCTTCCCCTTAAGCTCTCCACCTCCCCATTAAGTTTTACTTCTGTTACTTTTGACCAACAGCCTGACTCCGGTGAGTGTATGCCCGGCCAAAAAGAGGCCACCACATTGGTCACTAGTGGACGGTGGAAACCGATCGACATTGGCCCTCCACCTGTGACCATCATGGTGGCTTCCGTTGGGCCAAAAACTTATCCTCTAATCTTGTGCCCTTCTTTCCCCGCTGCCGCCTAATTGAGCAAGTAATTTTTTTCAGCGACGAATGGGGGATTAAAGAATAGGGCGGCAAAAAGGGTGAGGTAAACCCCATCAATGGCAGAGTTTTTTGATTTTGGGCAGTGGAAAGCTAGTCTACTTTGGTTGTGGAGAAACCCACCGGAGGCTTACCTACAGCGTAATGAACGCTAGCCGGTTGAGGTGGTTGCTTTGAAAGGGCAAAAGGTAGAAAAGGGGGTGGTGGGGCTGAAGGGAAGAGAAGGGTTGTGGGTAGAGATATATGTGGCAAAATCTTAGCCATTAGATTAAAATTGAAGGGGTGAAATTAAAAGTTTTTATTTTGTAGTAGTAGTATATATATATATATATATCATGCTTATAACTAAAAATTCCGAAGTTGTAGATGCTATATAAGATTTGTTTGTTAATTTTATTTATTTTATTTAATATAATATAGGCAGAATTCTAACCTACTTAGAAAATTTCATATTTGATATTTATTAGAAAAAAAGTATATTGATTAGTGTAGCTACTTACTGGTGTGTGGGTGGAGAGAATGAGTTGGCTACAATTAATTAGCGTGATTAAACTTTGATGACGATGAAGTGACAAAGAGGCCCATTCAAGGTTGCTTGTTTAGTTTTCCATGTTCTCCACAACTAAAACCAGACAGCTCTAAAGATACACTCGCTTCCTACATTTCTATATTAATATTATATCATTAATTGATGATGATGCCAATATATATATTTAAATAAATAACAGTCTATGTAAAAAGCTGATTTTTTTAATAAAAAAATTAGGGTATGTAAAAAGGTGATGAGAAAACCACACTCATAAAGTCAATTGCAGGTGTCCAGCTTCTAATGCGGCATCTCGCATGATTAGTCATTTTAATTAACTTATATTCCTTCCGTTTTAAAATATTTATCCTTTTTAAATTCTGAGGGAATATCAAAGAAAAATCAAAATTTATAAAAAAATTAAGTTATCTTAAAATTTTATTGAAAATGAAAAAATTAATAAAAAAAGGAACAGGAGAAAAACAATTCATAAAACAAAATTGATTAAGATAACGTGTATTGTGAAGCAGAAAAAATAATTAAATATTATTTACCATTTAAAATATTATTTATTTATAGGTTATCACAACAAATCCCTCTTTTTATAAGTCCACTGGAATATTGTGTGCCATCTGCTGTTGATCTTGAGATTACAGGTTCAATTTTCGCAATTTTTTTAAGTGTTGATATAATTTTTTAAAAAAGAAAAATTCAGAAGAGCCATGAGGAGGAAATCTCATATACTCAGAACCTCAACTTTGACTAATAGGTCAAGACCTCATTAATAATGGGCAGATATAATAATTATTGGATACTGATCTTTTCGATATACATTGAGATAAAGCTTGCTTAAATTAGGCGTGAAAATTCTCAAAATATTAATTCAACATTTATAAAAGTTAGCATAAGCACATAAATTAACTTTCAAGCAATTCAAAAGCTAGACATCATTAGATAAAATTTTTAGATTGGTCTTTACGTCCATTCCAAATCAATGTTATAGTCGATACTCAATTAGTAACGCTTTTTAAACCTAAGTCTCAACTCCAGTTAGTCCAAAGTTGAACTGTTTGTCATTTTGAAATGATTTGACTAGTTGGCTCAGTTTATAAGCATATAATCATATATACCAAGACTTCGATCAAACTAAACGGGCGAGGTTGGTTTATGAGCTAAGTCAAGCTTAACAATCAAGCCACAAGCCTAATATAGTCCGAGCGATCTAAGTCGATTAGTAGTATACTTAATCAAGTTATTTCGAGTCACTCTACTCATTTGACTATTACTATAGTACAAACATATATGTAGATATACCTTGCACACCAATCAAAATTAGTGAATAACAACCTACCATATAAGCCGGATAATTCGTTTAAAAACCATTTTGAAAGCACAAATAAAGGCCTAATGGGGTGACTCAAACCACTTTAGGCTAATAATGGTGATGACCATTGCATTAATTTTTTCCCTTCATAGACAAAAGTCACTACATCAAGACTCCACTATGTAACCATAGTTTTTGGTATATTCATGCTTGGCAGGACACTAATTAAAGGATCGATGATGGTAATTAATCAGCTCACCATCACTTATTAATTAGTGGAGTCCCTTGGATTATGAATTTTAAATTAATCATTAAGCCTTGCTTTAGACATATCACCACAACCTCGCCGCGTCTCCTATATATACTTACACTTGCATGGCTAATGCTTCATCCATCCACATACACTAAGATCAAAAAACAACTTGGGGGGTATAAACAGTGAGCGAGGTTAATCGGTTTTACGAGGATGGGATCGATAGTGAATACATTGACTCGAGCAAAGCCGTATTTGGCAGTCATATTCATGCAGTTTGGATTGGCGGGGTTGGCTATCATTGCTAAGTTCGCCCTCAACCAAGGGATGAACCATTACGCGCTGGTGGTTTATAGGCACGCTGTTGCCACCATCATCATCGGCCCTTTTGCCTTAATGCTCGAAAGGTACGTGTATCTTCCGGTGCCTTAAATGACCTGACCTAGACCGGCCGAAATCATTAGGCAATCCAAGTTTCACCTTATCAACATGGCATCCTCTGTGTGTATATAGTGTATATTCTCTCCTTGTTTTATGGGGCAAAATTTCACTTATTCCATGTATGTTATATGACTCATGCAGGAAGGGGAGGCCAAAAATGACCCTATCAACTTTAGGGAAGATTTTGTTGCTTGGCTTGTTGGAGTGAGTACATATATTTACATTTGTAGTAAAATACGAATAATTGATAGTCTTATATTTGTGGACAATATATTGTTTGTTGCTGAATCTTGAAAACATTTGGTACGTACAGGCCTGTAATGGACCAAAATCTATATTATGCTGGCATGAAGTACACCACAGCAACGTTCGTTACTGCATTGTGCAACATTGTTCCGGCCTTGACATTTGTATTGGCTTGGATTTTCAGGTACAAATTAAAACAATAATCAATACAAATCAAATACTAGTAAACTCAATAGTTACAATAGAGTCTTTTTCATAGTACAAGAGCCACCAATCCTGGTTTGAATCTCATATTTTACCCTCTTTTGCTAGCACATAGAAGCCATGTTTTGCTCCCTAGCTAAGCAACAGAACCCCTTGATTTTACAATGTCCTCCCCCCGGAGGATGTCCCTCCAATTTGACCCACCTTATTTAGAGATCGAGCTAGCAGTCTTGAGGGTCGAGCTAAATCAAGTTTCAAACCCACGACCTGAACAGGATTCACTCGATAATATCATCACTTACACAGAGATTTAACCGGAACCAAAGCTAAGTTACCACGTAAACTGTTATCTTCCAAACAATTCATAAGGCATGCATGGGGTTGATTTGATGACAGGCTAGAAAGGGTGAACATGAAGGAGGTTCGCAGTTTGGCAAAGGTGGCCGGAACAATGGTGACAGTTGGAGGAGCCACACTAATGACCCTAGTTAAAGGCCCGGTAATCAAACTCCCATGGACCAGTACAGCCAACAATCATGGTTCAGCTGATGGTTTGAACCAGCAGAACCCGATTAAGGGTGCCAGTATGGTGTCTTTGGGCTGTGTTTGTTGGGCAGCCTTCGTCATTCTCCAAGTAAACAATTATTCATCACATCCCTAAAACATAAAAAAAAAAATCGTCTCCCTTGAAATGAGCTGATTTTGTTTTCCATCTTTTTGCTTGTTTCTTTAATTAGGCAATGACGCTGCAATCGTATCCAGCTGAGATGTCCTTAACAGCACTGATATGCATGGCGGGTACCGTAGAAGGAGCCATAGTAGCCCTGGTTATGGAACGAGGCAATCTTTCAATTTGGGCATTACACTTGGATTCTAAGTTATTGGCCTATATCTACAGTGTACGATCCCGATTTATTTTGATTTTCGATCCTTTTATCAAAGTCTATCTTTGGATCTTCAATTGCAGTTTTACACTTTTCTTAGAAAATTGTTTCAAACATTGCAACGTCTTACAAACTAGAACGGGTGAAAAGATTTTCTAGCTCACGAGTTACTTCCATGAGACCACTTTAAGCTCCTTATATAGCACAAATGCTATTTTTCTTAATGATACTTTTTATATGAGATAGTCTTCCGAGACAATCTCATTATTATGACCCGAGTATGTATGCTATTACGATTTTTCCTCTATCATTAACGAGTATATATGCTATCTATAAAATTATGAAACATTTTAGAAAATTGCTAATGCATGCGATGATATACATATCGAAATGAAAAACAAAAAATGTGGAATAATTTGGGTAAGAATTGATAATGTGCAGGGGGTGATATGCTCAGGGATAGGGTACTATGTGCAAGGGAAGATAATGAAGGAAAGAGGCCCAGTTTTCGTCACTTCTTTTAACCCCTTAAGCATGGTTATTGTTGCTTTCTTGGGCTCCTTCGTCCTCGCTGAGCAGCTTTCTCTTGGCAGGTAATTAATTTCTAATTTATTTAGTTTTGGATTAAATATATTTGCCAATAATAAGTTTAGAGTTGTTAAGTATAGTCGAATATATACATATTATGTAAAGTAGATAAGTGTGTCTTTTAGCTCAATATTGATAAGGTCTAATATGGAGTCAATTTAGTTTCCAATTCAAAATAACAGTTTCTAACATACAATCAAATTGAGAGATTGAATATCGGTCAGTTTTGCTATGTCAAAAAGCATACGTTAGAAAGCATGCATAAGACTCCCACCCCTGAAAATATTCTTCTGACACATATGCAACCTTTTCACTTAATCAATGCGATATTTGTAATTTTATCATTAATCAAGATCATAAGTAATAATTATCGTTAGCTTAATTAAATTAGCTATGAACATTCTATAACCAAAAAGAAAAACCCTTGAAACATCTTCTCCATTTTTTTTTTTTTTGGGTGATGCATGAAAATCTGACATCTCTGTCTGAAAATGATGTTGCAGGATACTGGGAGCAGTCGTGATAGTGACAGGATTATATCTGGTGATATGGGGGAAGAGCAAGGATCAACAAACTTCTTCGAAGACAACTGACCATATTCTACCCATTGATTCACCACAATCAAATGATTTAAACCTAATTCAGCTGGCTCACAATAAAACCGATCCCACCACCAGGGTTACATTTAATCAATCAGTTTAATTTCAGATCCATAAATATATATATAAACAAGACAAGGCCCCAAAAAGAGAAGCAAAATCTTGCTTATTGTTCTTTTTCCTGATAAAATTTTGTTCTCTAGATTTTTTTTTCTGTAAAAGAAAAAAATGGCATTATATACCATGCATAAAGTTGTAAGCATAGGCCAAAGCCACTACTGCGGGATCAATTGTCGTACTTGTACTGGTTTATTCATGGTATGAAACGAGATGTACTGGCTTCTTCCTTCTTGTGGATGCGTTTGAATCATAATAAAGAAAATAATCATAATAAATGGAGTAAAAAAATACTCTATGTCACAACAAGACAATGTTCAATATAAAGGGTATTGAAATGGACTAAGATATATAGGACGGTTCAAGTATTATCAATATAAAAAATCTCTATTCTTTATATAGACCAATAGTAATTTGACTTCATTAAAATGATTTATTAATGAACAGAAAAAATATTTAAAAAAATTAATAAAATATTTGATTATTCCGACCAAAAACTTAATTAATTTTTTTATCGAACCAAAAACTTAATTAAATTAATGTTTGACTTAAGTAGACAGTACATTTTCAAGGCTAAAAATCAGTAATTATGACAGAAACAAAATAATTTGGCTTTGATTCTAATAGGGCACGTCTCTTAAGCAAATTTTGATTTGGCTTAGGATGACTAGGGAGAGAAACGTGGTTTTGATTTTGAGTGGCCTTTTTTGTTTTCTTTTTTTCCGTTCAGTTTTTCCTGAGGACGCTCAGTAAAATTTGTGGGCTTGATTGAATTGTGGCGTATGGTATTTGTGTTACGGTACGTGGAGGCGCATATCTATTATGCAAGTGGACCGTTATAAACCAAAATTATAGTATTCTTATTCCGTGTTTATTTAGTAATGTAATTAATATGAGTTCGTACGTGATCGCCAGCACGAGTGCATATATATTATCAGTATCAGTGTTTCTGATAATCTGTAATTTAAAATATTATCGAAAATCTATAAAAACACTTAAATTTTTTTAATACGAAGACTAATCGTAGAAATTAATTAATACTTACAAAATTATATAAACTCTAATATTGATTAGCATCATGTGAAATTTCTAAATCTATTAAATCAAGTAATTTTCATTTCTATCACACTATTTATATTAATTAAATACAAAAAGAAAGTTATATTCTAATCATCATCAAGCCTTCTTTCTAATTCCCTCCCTCATCGATCATCTTTTACTTAAACCTGGAAAATGCGCTTGTCGGGTTGTTTTAGGTTGGGTAAGTTCGGGTCACTCCTTTTCGGTTCGATTTCGATTATAGGCCATATTGGTTGATCTTAATTCATTAAGTTTGTTTTATAAAGAAAAAAAACTTTGGCAGAAAGTGTTATGTGTCAATTTTATTTTGATTTTGGGTCCTTTTCGAATTAATTTTTTGAATGTTTGATCGGATATAGATGGGTCATTCGAGTTGAGCCAGTATTACCGGATCTATCTACCACTAGTACTAACACTATTGATAGCTGACTATTTTGTCTTGCTTACCAAAAGGGGAATTTTCTCATATTTGTCCCATCTTTTAGGTAATCTGGGTATGACATACACAAACACCCGCATTAGTGAGCGAAAAGTAGGAGAAATAAAACATGGATTCCAGCTTCAGTTTTAGTGGAGCTAACAACAGAGTAGGTGAAGATCACGAATGGGTGTTAGGAATTAAACCCTATTCTAAAATCACTCGTTATAGGTCAAATTTGAGAAAGTATGCAGAACTGAAATAGGACCATAAAATAATATTAAAAATTTAACGAAAATTAACAAACAGCAAAGAGACAGAACGTCAATCGTATATCTAGGAGTACCTATTACTCACATATATATCAATAGATGATTAGACGAAAGGAAAAATAGGAGAATCTTGTGGGTTTAATATAATAACTTGTCACCTGTGAGTATATACTCCTATGAGCATATAAGAATTTGCAGTAAAAAGACAATGAATTTAACATGAGTGAAAAAATCAATTAACTATTATGTACTACAAGAACGATGATCTCAAACTCCTAGATCTTCCCAACTTAAGTTATACCAACCTCAGGCTACTCTCGTCACAACGGCACTGTCCAATTGAAAAATCACCAATTGGCTCCCCTTTATTTAATTCGACTATTGGATGATTCCAATGATGGACATTAAAACCTCCTTTTAAATAGGAAAGAAAATACCTCTAAATCTACATTGACTCCCACTCCAATTAGAATTAGGCTAAACTTCCTAATCAAACCTGGAAATAACTTTCCATAAAGTCAAATTCGCCACAACATCAGTACGGGTCGTGTTGCCTACTACCTCATATCAAATTGGGGCTAATTACCACCAACTCAACAGTGTTCGCCAACTCAGGCTCTACCCGTATTGGCTACTGGTTGAGTTGGGACTTTTGGGGCAGATATCAAGTAGATGGTCGAATGAAAGGAAAAATTAGAGAGAAAATGTAGACAATAAGGGAAAAGAGAAAAGAAAAGAAAAGAGAGAATGCTTAACTCATAAACTACCTTACAAGTTAGTTCAAAGACTGCGATGAAAATTTTGAAATAAATTTAGGATGTGAATATGCATATGGATGATGTATCACATGGAAAACCGATCTATGTACATGATATCCATCATCTGAACCATGCATATCACATGTCTAATTTAAGATATATAAACCATTAAATTTAAACTTTATGTTTAATTTAAGATATGTAACACATCCCCACTCAGTGTGGTATTTGTGGCTTAGATTCAGAAACTGCAGAACATGTGTTCTTTGATTGCACTCATGCTATTCAAGTCAGAACCACTGTACTTGGCTTTGGTTTAAATATGGCTGGAACCCTTCTAGCCTTGCCAATTGGACCAGTAAGTTGGTAAATGGGAATGGCCTCAGACTTTGAAGGCGACTTTGGCTATTTGCATCTCTTCAGCTGTATTTTACCAGCAAGGCATCTAGCAAGAAGATTAAACAGGTGGGTTATGGTTTTAGAATGTTTTTCTTAACTCTTATAGTAAAAATACTTATATTTGGAACAAATATTACAATATTTGAGGATGTCTAATTTTTGGAAGAACCCTTCCCAGAAGGCAGGCGCCTTCCAACCTAAATTCTTTTGATTTAATAAATATTATTTCCTAATTCGGGGATTTGATAGTAGGAATGAAGCCCAACCTTTGAAAAAATGCACTTAATTTACTTTTTTATGTTGTGATTTGCTTTGGAGTTAGACTTAGAGATAAGGGATTATTTTTTTAAAAATGAATTGTATAAAACTAAAGGTTAACTGATGATGACATTTATAATTGAAATGATTTGATAAAAATAGATTTAAAACAGCAAAATAAATCTTCATCTCCAAACAATTAACTATAAATATACTATCGATCAGCTTTAAACTTGTAACATGCTTTACTTGGCTTATCATCATCATTATGAATTGGAAAGTACGATGCTCATTAAAAAATATTTTTGAAAAGGAAAAAAAAATCAATAATATTTTAAAGTTGAATTTTGAATTTACGGTTGAATCTTAAAGCCGAATTATTGGTATTATTACTCTTGGCTGAAGCAAATTTCTATATAAATTAACAATTAAGAGAGAATTAAACCGTATCATCCTTATAAGAAATATATATATATATATATATATATATATATATATATATATTTACCGCAAAATAACCGGAAAGGCCTCAAAAACATAGTTATAATTACTTGGCTAATTACAATACATATAGGAGGATCAAATTAAGCATTCATGCTATAAGATTACTATATGTATAAAAAGAATGGTTTTATATATTCATGAATTCCAAGCAAAAGATCAACAAATGAAAGAATCCAACTATGAGAATGAATCAACGAACCACAAATATATAAACTCCCTACTTCTATACACCCCTGGGGAACCTAAAAAGGCATTTTCAATCAGATGAAAAAAACAAAGAAATTTTCTGTCTCCTACCCTTCTAGGTTATATTCAACACAAAATAGGGAAACCATGCCAACATCCAACAGCCCATTTTCCAATGGGGTCAAATTCAGATCCAAGCACTTAACCCTCCTCTTCCCATGGCTATCACCTTCCTTGATGTTATTATTATTGCTGGTGCTGTTATTTCCACCCTTCTTCTCCTGCCCTAATATACCAGAACCAACAGCAAGAGAGAGAGAAAGAGAAGGCAGCACCAGCCGCTGGGATCCAGCGAGGGCAGCCCTATGGCGTCTCATGTGCCCTCCAAGGGCCTGCCCAACGGCGAACTCCACCCCACATATCGAGCACTCGTGGGTCTTGGGTTTCCCCTGCTTCAGACCCACTTGGTCATGGTCACTGTTCTCGGATTCGGTCTTGGGCTTCTTGTGGCTGGCTCGGTGCCCACCCAACGCCTGGAAGGACGGGAACCGGCGGTTGCAGGTCTTGCACTCGAAGACCCGGCCTGTGGTGGGCTCGAGGCTGGAGCCCCGAGATAGCATGATCAAGTAGTTTGCCATGGCTAGGCTGGTCTCATAGTCTTCTCTGCTCCTCTTGAGGATGGCCATTTTCTTTCTTTCTTTCTTTCTTTCGAATTTTGTGTTGGGTTGTGTTTTGAATTTGCAGGTTCGGTAATGTGAAGAAGTGTGTGGAGGGTTTTTCGGTATATATAAGGAGCAGTTTATGTTGAGATGGGCAAGCTTTGTTTGACTTTTGAAGGGATATTGACTTGTTGGCCTTCTTCTAGTAGTAGTTGTTGTTTAGGTAAACTAGTAAGCGAGTACTTTATTTGAAAACTTCTTTGTTATACGTACAGTGATTTTCATGCTCTTTAACATTATTGAGAAGTCACTTGTGGTCAAATATGTTCTAACAATTTATTTCTATTCACAAATAGTATTGTATTAGAAATAGAAACTTTATGTCTAGTTATAAATATATATGTATAAATGGGATCTTTCGAATTTTTATCTCTAGAGAAGATAGTAAGTTCGCCAACACATATCGGTTCTAGTGGTTTAGAGCACTTATTTTATTTAAGTAAAGTTTAGGTTCGAGTCTTGTAAATAAAAAAATTATGAGGATAAAAGTTCTACAATTTATGGATATGAGCGAGCAAAAATTCTGAAAAATCCGTTAAGTGAAGAATTTTTTTTAAAAAATGGTTCAGTTAACTTAATCGGAAAACGTTTCGAGTTTAGGTTTTAGTTTCGGTTCGGTGGTTCGGAAATTCCGTTAACCAAAACCAAATAATTTTTTGAAAAAGTTTAATTTAAAAATACAAATTGTAGGTATAAAATGTAAATTTTATATTATTTAGGAATGATTAAGTGATAACCAAATTGACAATCCGATTAACCGACTTGAAAACCGGTGAACTCATTTTTGGGTCGGTTATGAATCACGAAAATTTTAGGTTAACCGACTACAGTCCGGTTAGTTAACTTTGAGCACTCGACTTATAGGTCGATTATGATTTTAAAGTTGTCTCTTCCATGATGCGAAACTTGATTAACATTAATTTACCACTATTAAGTCAAACAAATTTTACTTCCAATTTGATTACGTGGTTGTTTACTCATCACATATGGATGATATATTTTTCTTTATTTTCAGATCTCATCATCTATGTCCAATGAAGTTAGTACATAGCCACATCCCAACTTTTCGGAAATGATTATAACTATATATCTATATCACCATCAAATTAGACACTTCTATATACCTAGTAACACGAGGTAGCTTATTTAACACATGTAGATAACATATTATCATTTAATTTCTAAATCGTGCCAACCATTACATCCGATGTCGTAAAATTTTTAAGTTAAAAATTTTACTTGACGTAGTACATCCTTGAAAGTTCGACAAGTTAAAATTAACTTTAAGAGTAGAATCTCATATCGAAAACACCCTAAAATGTTGACTATTAACATCAAAAATCAAAAAATGTTTCCTTTTTGGGGGTAGTTGTAGAGAAAATGAGTTGAAAGTTCAAACTAAAAAGGCAAAATTAAGGTGCAAGTAGTTGCCACCCAACAAAGGCTAATGTTTATCTCATGCTGACCGTGTGGTTGAGGTTGGCTTATACGACTAAAAAGTACGAGTACCGCGGGATATGTATATACTTTTCACTTTTTGCCACTTACTTTTGTTTTTAAAAAAAATAATAATAATCAGGTCATTTTCCCAGAAACTTCAATTTATTCTATAAAATATAACTTCTCATCAATATGTACAATTTTAATATTATTTTATAAATATATTTTTTAATTACAACTTCAAACTATATTTTTCCTGGTAGTTGGTCCTTTCGTGGGGTCTGTTTATATGTCATCAGTGTAATTGATGAATAATCTAATTCAATAAATAATTTTTAATCGTAATAATTAATAACTTGATGTTTTAAATTTTTTGAAATCTTAATTTTGGTCAAATAAAGACAAAAAAATTATAGGATTATACCAGTAATTATTGAATTGTTAGTCAAAATTTATTAAAAATTGTAGGTAATTTGATTTGGAAACAATGGTGGAGAATTACCAGGGTAGACCAATTATCTAACATAACAATTAGGCATACTACATATAATTTCAACTGCAATAATTTGATTTGGAAATAATTTTCCATGTATTTTCAACTATTTGATAAATGAAGAATTTCATATCTAAAAATCAAAAATTTTAGAAATTTCAACAAAAAAAAATCTCACTGTTGAAAACTCAAATAACCAAAACTCACTAAAAATACAATTTACAGAGTGACACCAGCATAATATATTCTATCATTTGGAAAATTTGACTTACCATATTTGAATAGGGAAAATATTTTCTTATAATATGGGGGAAATTTATTTTTCTTAAAATTTATTTTTTAAAATAAATTTTATACCAAATACTGTAAAATAAGAAAATTATTTTCACCCCAATCAAATACACTCTAAAATGAATAAAATTTACAATTCAAATAATACTATATGTTCATCAGAGAGACAGAGAGAGAGAGAGAGAGAGTGTATGACGTACTGCATGTATATATTGCATGGCAAACTCAAATTGGTTTTTAGTTTTTAGCTTTGAATTGTTTTCTGCATTTTTAAAAAAATCTCTTGGTCAAAGCATCTCTGTTTTTTTTTGGGCGAATATATTCCATTTACTGACTGAAGTTCCATAGTGAAATTCCTTACTGGTAGTTAGTTATGAACCCTTTTATCTAATGTACATAAATTATGCCATTTTCACAATATCTCACTTTTAAGAGAAAAATATAGAAAATATTAAAGTCACAAACAACAAAGATTAAGAGGGTTTAATACAATTAGTAAAATTTTGAAATGATACAAGATATTTTTTAAATTTCGTATTTTAATGTAAAAATTGTATTATTAAGCACTAAATTTAAAAATATAATATGATAGAATAGTAAAAACATATTATCAATTATAAAGAGGAAAAATCACCTTTTCACCTACTATATTTTTTAAATCAAATGTACGTTATTTGTATATAATAAGTTAATCGCCTTAATTAAATGTCTTATTTGTATATATAGATCGTCGACAATCAATATAAAACTAAAGCATTCTTAATCTTCGCCTGAAATTTCGAATATATATATATATATATATATATATATATATATATATATATATATATATATATATATATATATATATACACTAGGCGGTGTTTGGTGAGGCATGAGAGCTTGTTATGGAAGAGGTAGGTTGACCTTGTGATATTGCAAATAAACAAACAATTAGCCAAACACGCACTTTTCAATGGTCGGCACTTTGACACTGTCAATGTCAAATTATGCACCAACTACCTTAACTTTACTCGTTAATTAGCTTAATGACCTTTATTAGCTCCATTAATTCAACCAATGGTTGTTAATTTTTGACACCCTCAGCTTTCTTAGCTTGTCCACACTTCTTGGAGGAACAATTATGCTACATTTTTTTTTGAAACCCTAAAAAATGGTAACTATATCTATATATGACTTGTCTTGTATGTAGAAAACAATTATAATACTAATGATAACTTACATGTCATAGACAAATAGTTAACACAATTATTTAAAATAGAAGTATATAAATTTTAAAAAAATAAACAGCACAATAATAATGAAACTAAAGGATTCAAAATTATTTGTATACAAGTAATATAATTCATATCACTATTTAGCAATGATGCAAAGGAATTCGCACCAAAAATATATATAAAAAAAGAATGCAAAGAAATCACATTTTTTAGTTATCTTTGTCAAATGTTAAGAAAATTATGCTTAATTATAACTTCCCCATAATTATTCATTGAGAAAGTTTATATAATAACGATTAAATTTAAAATGGTGAATACTTTTAAATATTATTAGCATATTTTATGAAATCTATATGAAAATGCTAACAAAAATTGAAAAGAAAAAAAAATTGCTTAATGTGTGTGTATGTTGATCGTGATGCTGAGGAATTTGATGTCTTGGATGAGGTACCCAATTTGCCACTAAACATTAAGGGATAATGCTGTCAACTGCTTGAATAATGAATAACTATATTTTGAAATCCATGTCTTCTTGTCATTCTTGAAGTTGTATATAACGCTTTTCAGAGTTTCTATAAAAAAATTATAAAAAATGAAAAGTTGCTGGTTCTACAATTCTTGCCCCAAAGCTTTTTCCTGCTCTAAATGCCTTGGATGGTTAGATCTATGTATCAAAATTCAATCAAAAATCATTACAACAACCAGGGGAGAGCAGGAGAGGTAAAGAATCAAAGGGAGAAAGCTACAATGAGACAGAAACACAGAAAACAAGTTGCTTTACCCTTTCCTGTGGATTTAGCATTACATGATCATTTCGATTAACTAGCACCAGGGTTCTGCTCTGCCGCTTGTTTCTTCGGACATGCAGAAGAAAGATGTCCTTTTTCTCCACATTCGTAGCATGTCCTCCTCCTAAGCTTCCCGGAGCTAATTCCACCACCATTGTTATTATTCTCACTCTCAACTTTACTATTTGCATTCTCATTCTCATTCACAGCTTCACTATACTCGGTCTCAGTTTTCACAGCAGCAGTTGACGAGGCAGATGATCCTGCATTTCTTACATCTGCTTTCTTCAGAGGGACTGCACATCTTATTTTCACTGGCCTCCCACAGACAACCCTCTGATCGAGCTTCAAGGCCTTTGTTAGAGATGCATGATCAGCAAAGTCCACGTGGGCATACCCCTTTAACTCCCCTGTCTCTTTATCTTCCCCAAACTGGATGGTTGATATGTTACAGTCCGAGAAGAGCTTCTTCAAATCATCTTCTGTGATGTCCCATGACAAATTTCCAGCATATATCCTGTTGTAGCCAGCCGTCACAGGCGGGGAGAAGTCAGTTTTGATTATGGTGGTGCGGTTTGACTTGTACGGTGAGATTTTCAGGTATAGGCCACCCCTGCAAGGAGAAATGGAAGTTGCATAAATATATGCTTGATGTAAAATGGGTGGAGAAAGGAAATTGTTTGGGAAGGAGGAGATTTTTGCTATACATACATGTCAGATCCGTCCAGGGCCAGGGCTCTCTTAGCAGCCTCTTCAGTCTGCAAGGAAAATCGAAACATCGCCAAGCTCAGAAAGAGAAGCCTTTCACCAATATATAAGATGTTAAATGTTAAATATAACCACCAAAAGGGTGGTGTAGTGGTGTTCGAACCACCTTCCTACAGGGGGTATGTTTGAGACCCTCATTGCATACACAGAAAATTTTAGTCCTTAAACTCACCCCACCCCAAAGCACACCCAACAGCCCCAAAAAAAAAAAAAAAAAATTAGATGGCAAATTTCTGGTGAGAACAGAGAGCAAATGAAGCTACTGTACATCTCTTGAAATGAGGACGTGATCATGTTAACTTCTCACAAAAAAGAAGGATTTAAATTGGTTTCTATTACAAATAGGAAGCAATGCAGCAACCTTAGTTTAAAAAGCGCGGCCTGGGCGCGCCTAGGCCCAGAAAAGCCCGAAGCCCACCCCTTGCGCCTTGCAAGGGTGAAGCCAACCCCTCCAAAAAGCCCTCTGAGGTGCGCACCTCAGTCTGCGCCTCAGCCAAGGCGCAGTTGTGCCTCGTGCGCCTTGCTTGCCTTAGTGGGCTTTTTTCTATTTTTGCTATTTTTCTCCCTCTCTCTCTTTCTGTCCCCCCCTCTCTTGTCTTTGTCTTTGTTAACAATTAGTAAGTGGGTAAATTGCCCCACCTTTTTCAATTTGTGCTATTTTTCTTTTTTTTGGTTAAAATTGTAGCGAATGTATTGTGTTATCAGAATCTAAGCCTCTTTGTAGTATTTTTCGTAGTACAATGATATCTAATCACTTATTTGATGTCATTACCTAGCATATTTGATCAAAAATATTGCTTAGCATTGATTTTCAAGCATTTTTAAGTAAGTGCGCCCCGTTCCAAAAGCCCGCGCCTTCGCTTCAAAGCCCGCGCCCGGGCCCCAGGACCCTTTGCGCTTTTGTGCGCCTTGAGCTTTTTAAACTAAGGCAGCAACTTACAGTGGAAGTCAAGTTCCATAAAAAGATCTACATAGCATCCTGGAGACTAAAATGCCAAAGATGTAAAGCCTGTATAACTTGGTCATCTTACACTGTTTAGCATTGAAAGTGCATGATTATTGATTGCTCTTTTCTACGATATTACCAAAGCTCGACAGAAAATTTTAGGGCTTTCCCCCGACATTTCATATGCAGAACCATGCAGTAAAATTGTGCCTTTCCCTTTCCTATGTCTCAAACCTCCATGAAAGAATCACCTAGCTCTACTAAAGATTTCAGAGCTCCATAAAAAGTTTCAATTATTATCATATCAGATGAAACAAAAAGAAATAATCAATAATACTTTTCCCTTCAACACCATCCCCAGAACTATCAGAGCATTGATGTGGGACAATGCCAACGTGATTGACACAGCCACTACCAGTATTGATTTTGATAGTAGAAAAGTATTATAAGATGGTAATGAGATTCGCCAATGAGGACCCAGTGGTTAAGGGTAAGTTTGTCTCAAGTTTAATTATGCCCTGCACCATTCCATTGTACTAGCCATTGAGAGCCTCATCCAAGTTCACTAAGAAATTTAGACATAACCTCCTCAAGAAACTTGTTGCATGATTACGGGCTTAGGGTCTAAAATAATGGGGGATTAATTAGAGAAAAAGCTGGTAGATTTTTTGCCTTAGCCAACGACAATCAAATAAACATATTCATGATGTAATCAATGTTGAGCAACAACTCTGTGGATTGTGGAACCACCACCATTAAAGAAAATTTGAGGCGAGCTAGATACAGGCAATGTTACCCTTCCAAGAAAAGAAATTGTTTTGAAGATGTCCACGAAAACCTTTGAAAACAGATTTCAAAGAGAGAAAGCATATGGAAACAAATCACAAAGAAGCTGTGATAGGATGGAATAGAAATAGCAATACTACTATTGCAACTAAATTACCAAACACCACTGTTGAAAAAAAAAGTATGAAACTAAAGGTATCATTGTTTTAGGAAGGAAAATAGTGAATAAACATCCCCAATATCAAGTCAATCACAACGGCCAACCATAAAAAATAGCACCTCTGAGACCATGTTTACATATCTCAGACCATTAATTAAAGTAAGAACAAAAAAGAAACCAAATACAAACTCCAAGTAACCCCAGAGCTAAGGAAGATGGAAGATATTCAAATCCTGCGATTCTCTTCTTCTATAAACAGTCCCAAAAAAAAAAAATACCAGAGGGATTTGCCATAGTCAATAGAAACAGTAGGAAGACTGTCTATTTTTTTATGCTTTTGGGTCACTCTTGATGATGTACACAAGTTTACTGAAGGAGGGTATACAATGGTGCTTTAAACAAAATGAAAACCTAAGAGAAGTTTAAATACAACAAGTCCTTTCAGTTCATTACTCTCAGCACCCTACCTGAAAATAAACCATCTAAAAACTAAAACAAAACTCAAGTCCGGAACATAGCAGCGGAATGTGGAAAGATAATATCAGACAAGGAATGCACCTCAAAATAGTCATTCTCTCTCCTTTTTTCCTTTTGTTCAATGGTGTGTGTGGTTGTTTTGGGGGGGAGGGGTTCGCCTCACTTGTAGGCATGTTCCCTTGTTTGCTTGTAACATTTTAATGTGGGGATCCAAATTCGAAATTCAGAGTCTTCACCATCAGAGATCATAGCCCCAGTACTGCCCTATGTAAGGCCTTCTTTTTTTAAAAGTGTGCGTCAAAAGTCAGGAAATATCGGACCAAAAGTGGTCCCACATACAGGGAAATGGAGGTTCCCTAATTCAACAGAACCCTCAAGGATTACCTTGCGTGGAAACTTAGTTCGACTATTCATTTCACCTCAGGTACCAGTGTCAAACACTCAGCACTTTGACACAGTTATGGAAACTCAAACCTTCATCTTCGCATAAAAAATGCATATGATCGTGTTTGACATGAAACCAATTATTAGACACTTGACACTCCAACATGACTACAACCAACTCCAATTAACAACCGGTGGAAATGCTTCCCCTCAAGACTAAGCACCCAAAAGTAAAAAAGCCAAGTGCTCCAAACCATTATCCTTCGTTTCTTTTACAAATTGTAGGAAGCTTTCAAATTAGTCTATATTGGAACAGAACGCAGCACATATATCTCTGAAGTTTGCAGACTATGAGACATTACTAACAGAAATAGACAGAAAATAAAGTAACCGTATTCTACTACCCTCAAACATAAGATTAAAACCTTATTCCATTTAGCTTTAGCTTACAACTTCTTACAGCTCACTATAGCTCCTTACAACTTTTTACAACTAACTTTATAACTATCTTCTAGCTCCTTACAACTTTCCTTACAGTCTAAGGAGCTAAATGGAACAGGACCTAACTGCCCTTTAACATGATCATAGTTTTTTCACACTTTTTGAACTTCAAGTTTGGTAATTGTAGCATCACTTCACAATTACTTGAAAGAAAAAAATATCAGGATAAAATTGTTCTTAGTGATTGTTTGCTACCAACTAACCAAGATATATAGGCTATCACAAAGAAAAAGGGTGGATTAAGAGAATATGTACCTTGAAACTAAGCATTGCAATTCCTCTGAACTTTCCACTCTCAGGAAATGTCATGCAATCAACTTCTGTTATGGTACCACAATGGTCAAAGTAACTCCGGATATCGTCCTCCGTTGAATAGTATGGAATCCCTCCCACATAGACTTTCTTAGTATCTACTTCATTAACATCACTGCAAAACCCTCAAACAAACAACTCAGACCAAAGCCATATATAAGCAGTCACTTACAATTAATTCTCCTACAACAGAAAAGCACTAGTTCACATCAAAACAATCCAAATATGTCCAATAATTCAGAAGCAGAATCAACAAAATACCCAAGGAGAACACCTTGGAGTTCGTAATCATCAAGTATTCTTGAAATTGAATGCTCGATGCCTTAGCTAATCTTCTCAATAACCGAGGGAGGCCCCAATAACCATATTAAAACCATGAAAATCTTTTGTATTTAGGAATGCATATCAGCAAAGCCAGTCAAGATAAAATCTTTGAATGAATAGTATTATTGAAAAACAAAGGAGTAAGCAACTGGCCATGTTAAAAGCTCAATGCCAATTCCATAATGAACCTTCCTAGAAACAGGAGCATCAAATAAAACTATGCAAATTAATTCTATTTTGAAAAGGGCATCAGCAAAACCATCCAAAGACAAACTCTAAATGCATAAAATGAAGCATATGATACGGGGATCCTTATACTTGAATACGTATTCCAAAACCAACCTTCTCAACATCAGAAGTGTATTCCTCACACAAAATTAAGCCAATTTGTTGAAGATTTAGAATAGGGCATCAAAAAACTAGCTAAAGGAAAGAACTTTGAGTGCACAGATTTTCAAAAAAAATGAAATTCAGTAGATGGGTATGCACACAATACCTGTTGTTATATTCAACATTTTCAGGAATGCTTTGCTTATCAGCTGCTCTATTTTCAATCTCAGATAGCTTTTCCTGCTTCTCTCTCTTCTTTTTCTTCTTCTGCTGCTGCTTCTTCTTCCTTTTCTTTGCGTTCTTTTTGGCGGCCTCCCTTTCCTTCTTCAAATCACCACCTTCTTTCTTTTCATCCGATTCTTCATCAACCCCACCATTCTTCTGATCTTCACTGCGCTTTTTCTCTCTCTTCCGCTTCTTTCCTTTACGATTCTCTGTTTCCCCAACATGGGCAACATTGCTTCCAGCATTGCTCCCGTTCTCCACCACTTCTGGGCTCTGCAAATTGAGGGCTTTCCTGCGTTTCTCTCTCTTAGACAATCTGGGTTTATTGGCAGCTGAATCCAGCAGTTGCTTCAGAGATTTCGGGATTTCTGGGTTTGGTGGATTAGAATTAGAGTTGTTTGAAGGTGAATTTTTAGCTAAAGATTGTGTAAGCTCTGCTCTTAGTTTCTGCTTCAGCTTCTTATTTGATAACACCATTTTTGGGATTCTCAAGGTCGTTCGGGGCTTCCTGTGCGAATGGAAGTTGGAAGAGGAAACCTTAAACCCCAGACTTCACAACGAAACCCTTCAACTTCATGTTTGGAATCTCTCTTTAAACGCGTCGTTTCTCTACGATGTTTTGGTGGATTAGGCTTTTAAATTCGCTTTAGTTGGGCTTCACTTATTATCAGCCCACGACTGGTCTTCAAAATAATAATAATAATAATAATAATATATCATATTAGTATAAATCCGTGTTCTAATTTTTTAATGCAATAAGACGTAAAATTTAAATATATGTAAGATTTGAATCTATATATCTGATAATAATTATCAAAAATTTTACATTATAAAAAATAACTGAAAATTTAGCTAGACTAACCAATGGGTTGCTAAATATGAGAAACTTATGATTTATCTTTGGATTTTTTTCTTTGGGTGGACCATTTTCACTATACAAATTATGTAAATGCCTTCGATTTATAAATTTAGACTACTATATTTTTATATTAAAACTCACCCCTTATTTTTAAGAAATTCATTTCTAAAATAATAACTTTTTCAAAATATCCCATATCACCTTAATATATAAACCTGAATTTACAGTGTAATTGTTGTTTTTCTCTTTATGAACAAAAGGTTTTCTTTACAATTCTTTTGAACATTTTTGGGTGGGGGGTTTATTACTTTGTACCAGACTCTTACAAGTTTTTCCTTTTTTATGATCAAATTTCCTACCTAAATTCCCAGAAAACTTGTAAGGTTCAATTTTTCCCTATAACCTCGTAGGTGGGTAAAATAAAATCTAAACATACATAAATATGTAATATTCAAACTGTTATGACTTTTGGTTGGATGTAATGTAATGCTATATATAATACAATCAGTATATAATATAATTTAATCGTTATACGATAGTTTTTTATTTTTAAACATATAAGGAAATGAAAGTGGATGTCAAGTAGTTAAATTGGTAAAGTCTCTTGGAGCATCTGCAATATAAGGGTCAATTTTAGGCTTATTTAGTGAGGGTCTACAGTAATATATTAGCTAAGAGCCAATTTATTATCTCTTCTAAATCATTACTTTTACAATACAAAACTCACTAACAATGCTCACTCATATAAATAATCTATATGGAACGTTGTCATTAACATATTTAATTAATTTACCTATTTATTTTATATTATTATTTATTTTAATAATACATAAAACAATTATTTGGTGCACTATATGAAGATTGAAATTAATTATTTTAGGTAGTAAATTTTTTAAGAACAAATAATATAATAATATTAGAAATTTTATTAAATGAATTAAAATAAATAATAGCTATGTTAGATAATAAAAATATTAAACTAATAATTATTATTTATTTTCGTACATAATAATAATATTAGAGATTATATTATAAATTAAAAAATAATATTAAAATATTAATATTAGAGACTATATTAGAAAATTTTTCATACAATAAATAATTATGATTTTCTTCCAACCCAACACACAACAAAGTTCAATTAATTGCTCTGAGAGAGAGTTCAATTAATTGTTGAGCATTTTCAATTAAATTGTCCAACTTAATTAATTCTCAAGTTCATGTTGCACGATTAGTGCCCTCTTCCACCAATCAATGGACGACATTTGGATAGCGAGCCATCCCCAAGCAAGCGCTAAGGCACGGGCCTTCACGAGCACCTCAGGATAACGCGCGTCCATTGTGGGACAACACGTCTCGGGTAACACGCCACATCGGGCACGCCTCCCTTACCGAGCTTGCGTTAACAACGCTCTTAACGCTGTTGATGTAGGCCTAGATTCAAATCATGTCTACGATGGTCGCTGCGTTTTTCTTTATACATGCAAAAAAAAGGAATCGAAAGTGATTCGAGTCAACCTTATTGCAAAACTCCAAATTGAAAGGAAGGGCATCACAACTTTTGATCTGTTGCCACTTGTTAGTTCCAAGATATGATATTTTACTTTCTACTCATATAAAAAGGAGTGGAATTACTGTTGCACATCTTATGGTCAGAATAATCCCTAATAATGAGATTTTTCAGGCCTTCTCAAACTCCTTTCCATCGGAAATTATAACTCTCGCCGATCTTGATAGTAAGTATCAATAAGTTTTCCGTTGTTGATTAAAAATATGTTACATGTGAAGTATTTTTTTTTCTCAACTTATAGTTGATTGTAAATGAAGCATTAAATAGTTTTGTTCTTGTAGTAGTCTAATCGATAAAATATAAAAAAGAAGTCATATAATCACGTTGGAATTAACACATTAGGATAATTTGGATGTCTACCCAACTAAGGGCATGTGCTTTTTAAAATATTATTAAATATTTGTCATTAATATTAAGTTACTTTCCGTAATTTTTAACATTATTCAACTACTTTTAGCTCCATTTGATAACTTTCAACACTATTAAGTATTACTTATTCAAAATATATAGTTATAGTTTTTTTATAATACGTTAATTAACTTTCGATAGCATTCGGAAATTATCAATAATAACGTTTGATAACTTTCGACAACTTTAACATTATGTATCAATAGTTATTTGTGATAAGTCGAAAAACACAGGCGTTAAGAATTCTATACACTATATTGGACAAATATAAAAGTTCATAATTTTATTATTAGGTCCTTATATTATCTATTGTATTACTCCGTCCATAATTTAAAATTCAAGAATAAAAAAGGTATTTTAAAAAACTATTTTGTAAATACATCAATTAATTGAAGGTGTGTATATATAAATCACCATGCTTGTGATGCTCTCGGAGTCTCATACAAAGTGTAGTCAATACCTTGATAGAAATGTTTTGTTTAGGTTGACAATGGCATATGTAGTAGAAATATTATCACACATGACCTTCATAGGATGATAAATAACCACACCTTGCTAAGTAGGAATCTAACATGTGCAAATTAATGTTCTTTTAGTAACGATATATATGATAGCTTATAATTAGTTTCCGAAGAGTAATGGTTAAAGAATGTGAGTTGTTTCTTAGAACATCAAAGCACGATCTTGACCTAGAAAGATAAATACCCTATATTGGAATGTAAGATATTTTCGGATATGTAAACAAGAGTTATCTATAATCAATCTAGTTTACTGACATTTTAAAATTATGGCTAAAGTTTTTGAAATCTAATAAAATATTATACAAGCAGAAAAACCCAATCGCTTACATCAAAAGTGTTATAGCCTATAGATACAGGGTTTTCCCCTAGCTCATCTCTTAGCTAGGGGGTGGGGCATGGCTGGCAATAAAATCATAAAATACATTTTCAAGTATAAATATCTGTACAATTTGAATTTGTAAATATCGATACAAGTGTTTTACTCCCTTCGGTTTATAAAAGTTGTTAAATTAATCAAGTAAGATATAATTTAATATTTATTTAATTATAAATTTAATTAAATTATAAATATTTAAAATTAATAATTTTAAAACTACTAAAAGAGAACATTATATTAATTTTTTTAAAAAAACTCTTCTAAAATTTTCTTTTAAATTTAAGATCAAAACACATTGGTTTCAATCAATTTTGACAATATTTATCGGTTAGAAAGACTAATATTTTATATAGCTTAGCTAGTAGAAACATCGATGGCGGACCCAGAAATTTCCGGAAGGGGGTCGAAATAAATTAAATAATAGTGTACACAAGTAAAAATTTCGGCAAAGTTTCCTCCGTAATATGGCTAATCCCATAGGCTTAAAGCCTTAACCCTACACGAAACACATTCATAAACTCAACGAGCTACACGCTCGGAGTATCAACAACACAAGCTCAACGAGCCACACGCTTGGAGGGTTACGTAACTATCTTTTTAAAATATCTAAATATTTTGACCTATAATAAAAATTAAACAACAAAAATCAAACCTCTATCGTGAAATTGAAGAAATTAAATCTAATATCACACAAATTATACCTTAAATTGAATTGAAATTGAAAAATTTTAAAGTTGTGAACTTACAGATTTGGGAATGAAAGCGAGAGTGTGGTACGGGAGAGGAAAGGAGGCGAGTGGCGGATGGACCCACCGGCGACCGGGGCGGGCGGCTAGCGGTGGCGGTGGACGGCGCCGGTGTCGCTGCAATCGTCTCCGACTGTGGTTGTTGGCTGGGAGAGAAAGAGTGTGTGTGTGTGTGGGAGAGGGAGGGCTCCGGGCCTCCGGCACCGGCTGGGCACCGGGCGAGTCGTGGGAGAGAGAGAGTGTGGGAAAGGAAGAAGTAAAATTTTGAAAAAAAAATGAGATTGCTTGCATTAAGATTTGAACAACAGACCTCACGTTTGACAATTAGAACTCTTACCATCTCAACTAGTTTCATTTTCAATTTAATTTGTGTTCTATAAAAAATTTATGTTTTTTTGAGAGGTGGTCAATTGACCTACTGACCCCCGATGGGTCCGTCAATGAGAAACATCACATCTTCACATAGATATGTGTAGTTTAGTTCTTGTACTAATAATTTAACCGACAAAATGACATAAAAATTCACAATATATAATATAATTGGGACGAGCTTGGCAAACAAAATTTGCTTAAAACTACAGTTAATGTCATATAAAATAAAGCCACGACCCAATCAAAATGCATATGTCATATTTGCAGAACATCTTAAATGCTCGGGAAAATATCTACTTTTCGTCATATGTCACTAGATGATTGAACGAATGGCGAAATATGGGATTTTTGTGGACATAATCTTTTTTCTCTCTTGGAAGTATATACTCCCGGAAGCATTTCATAATTTGTACAACAATTTACCTTATAAAAACACAAAAATCAACTAATTACTATAAAATTTAATCCCATGAGTTTTGTATGATTTTTATTCCAACCCCCTTCCCTTCTCGTGTATTGGATAAGGATCAACCAAGTTCTTTCATTAATATGGAAAACGTCGACAAAAATAGATTGGAGGGGAAGAAATTTCCAACATCCATGCCAATTCAAAGTAAACCAAGAGTAGTTTTATATATGAGTCATTTGTGAGTTGAATAACACACACAAAATCAACCACCTTATTAACAGAAAAACACGATAATATATAAAATCAATTAATTAACCACATTTTTTTTTGTTTAAACAAAGTTGACGAATGACAACTCTTATACCTTAACCCCTCACAAGAGTTTTGGGACATTAATTTTTGCCCCCCTTAAAAAATACTGTGTACAATAGCAAAATCTTAACGTACATGTTAGGGTTTACTTTTCCATGGGATAAAACGTACTAGTTCTACTACAAAAAAATTTTGCAAGGTTAAAGTGAAATTATGTTTACTAGGAATTCATCAAAACCAACTTTAACAAATATTTCATAAATAACTCAATTGCAGACAATTTATCGTTAAATACTTGGACGGGCTGATAAATTTCTTGTTTCTATTAAATTTCATGGTGATGGTAGGTTGTTTGTCATTTTAGGGATTTATATGCATATTTATGTACTTTTATGCTCCGTTTATACTTTTAAGTCTAGATTTTGCATTTTTTGGTTGGTTTGTGCAACTTCTTTTGTGATTTGCATTTGATTTTCAACCATATTTTTGGGTTAAAGCTTTTTGAGTCTTTGTAGTTGAATTTTTCATTGAATAGCTTTCCAATGACATATTATAAGTTCAATTCTAATAAGAAATGAAAAAGATGTGAGTCAAGAAGTAAGAAGTGTGCGATTATGGACACCTCTTACTCTTTGATTTATAACTTTCCTCTTACTTATGCAATAGGCATCATTAGGTATCGGGTGAGAAAGTTATGACCAAACCAAATTGGCCCATGCTTAATAGAAAGTAACACGGCCAATTAGTGTTCATTAGATCATCCGTGTCGGCCGCTTTTTCATGCGATTGTTCGACATTCACTCAGTTTTCATGATTTACTTCCTATTTTCTGTTATATAAGGCGTGTTTGTAGTTATCCAAGGGAATCCACCATCATATCCGCCATTTAGTTAGAGCTAGATTAAATTACAGAAAGCGTGTGTGAATTGGGAAGATTTGTAAAGATCTTGGCTCAAGTTTGCATCAAAGGCTTCATTCACAATTTTGGATGAGCAATTCTTCCCTTCTCTTCTCTTTTCTTACTTATGTCTTTTAGTTTGCAGATTTTGAATCATGAAATTAATGTTGAACTTAATGATTGAATTCGTTCTTGAACCAATTGTTTGAAGTACTTTTAATTTGTTGAGCTATTTATATCGAATATGGAAATTAATTTGCCTGTTAAGAAGTTTGATTGCTTTTTTGCTTGTATTAGATGTTAGATGAAGAGCTGAAAGGTAAAAATCGATATCAACTCACCAGATTAAACTTCTTTGTGTGCTAACTTTGGAAAGAGTCACCATTCGAGAGACAAAAAATAACAATCACATCATGCTTAATGCACCGTAATAAAAAAAATTCATGAGAATTGATAATTGATTTGATTTAGATATTTTACTTCGCTTTAAAAAAGGTTGTGATACCTTGATTATCGGTCTTGTGGAATTTACTAACTAGAGAAAGAGTGCTTGATTTATCTCGAATGGATTTTTGCTTCCTTTACATAATTCCTTGATTAATTATTCATTAGTTTAAATTAGATAGTAATTTAGTTTATATTAATTACGATTTCAAGTCTCAATTTGTTTAACCTTAAAGAAATATAACCCATTAGTTTGACATTCTCCTTGTGGAGACAACCTTGATTAGTTTAGTTTACACACAGCAAAAGTGGCCAAGGCATGAAATAATATTGAGCTCGATAACACGTTTAAGCCAAATCATCTATCTAGTACGTCCCTATACTTGAAATATAATATAGGGCAATCGATCTGACTTGTCTCCAACCTCAAACAAACCACCCCAATCTAAAAATATTTTCACCAAAATTACTTGTATTTTTAATACCATTTTGACATTTTATTAAATCAATGAGTCAGTAGCAACTTAAACTAAATTTGAATTCAAAAAGAATCTAATAAGAACGAAATCCAATGGCCTAAAACATGTTACCGGTAGATTTTTTTCTATAAGAAAAAGAAAAAAATTAATTTATCAAAAGTCATATGATATTTACGATGAGCTACCTTGGCAAAATTAATCAACGTATTGCAAATTCAACCTAGACAACCTATTCACCAGGTATATTATAGAAAGATGAATTGTTCCCAAAAAAAAAAAAAAAAGAAATGAAAAGATCAAAGCTACATTGTACAAACAAATACAAATCTATTTAATTCATGAGTCAATGGAATTTAGGGATACATTCTTCTTTGCAAGAGGCAATAAAATAACACAAAATCTATCAAAAATTAAAATAACAGGAAAAAAAACTACAAGTTCATATAACTTAATTAGATTATCCACATGACCACGTCAATGCAATAAGTACTTACCCTCGAAATTTCGTTTCTTTTTTTCATCTGCCATATTCAATAAAAATTAGAGGATAAGGTTATATACATCCATCCATATCTTGAATTTTTCGTTATAAAATTTATATTTTTGAAATGTCTTTTAAAGTTCAATTAAAAAATAAATAAGCAAATGACTTTGCCTTCCAAGGCTAGTGGACATACTATATAGTAGAGATATTTCGAGGAAAATGACCATTCAATTCCATATATATCAAAACGAATAATAAAAAAAAATCCACCACTTATTGGGTATAAGCGTTAACCTTTTCTTCTTCCTGAAATCCTTTCTGTAAGCCCGAGATCATCAATGGAAGAAGACAATATCATTGAGGATGAATTATTCACCAAATTGCCAATCGAGCTTACCGGCAAGATCATCCATTCTGGCTCTTATGCGGATGCGGCGACGATGAGAGAGGTATCCAAGAAATGGAAAGATTTTTGGGATACTGTAACAGTTCAAGATGGAGGAATCGAGGATTTATATGGGTCACTAGAGAGCTTCTTGGATCATATCGATGATTGTGATCCAATAGGGTACCCTTGGAACCTCTTTTACCAGTTTGGCATGAAGAATTTCCTCTATGCCTCTGTCTTAGGAAACTGGCAACTCCGTCTGAATTTTTCTAAACTGAACTCGAAATCTACATCCATGTTTCACCTAGCCCTAAAGCCGGGTGATCAGCATGCCACACCTCCCCCTCCTCCTCCTCTCATCAGCTCCACATTTTACGTGAAAACCCTTCGTCTGAGATCAGTGAGCCATTTGACCTATTCCACCGTGTCATCTCTGGTAACGACTTTCAACTTTCTGGAGAACTTGTACGTCGAGGAATGCACGGGTCTGCACTCATTGCATGTATCCACCCCTGAGCTTAAGGAACTCATCATTATCGACTGCTATCAACTAAGTACCCTCCATCTGAACACTCCGAAGCTTGAATCTTTTAAATACAGAGGGCCTCGGCCATGGATCATGGTGGATGGTCGAGATCGATACGAGTTAAAAGATGCCATGCTAGACTTTAGGCAAGGTGCTCGTTCTAAGCACCTTGGAAGTTCCCCTGTTTTACTACTATCATCTTTGATGAATGTAACCTGTGCAACAGTTTGTGCATGGAGTTATCAGGTACATTTCTTACATCTTTCAGCTATTTTCTAAATTCATATACGATATAATATTTTTTTCTTGATTATAAGTTTGATTTGATTTGTTTGTTATTTTTTCACCATAGGAAGTCATTACATCTAGATTACATTTGAGGTGTGACAAATTCAAACTAGCTCAATTAAAGGAGTTATGTTGGATTGAGAGGGAGATTGATGTACAGAGAATCCAAGTGTTGCTTTCCTTTCTCAATTTGTGCCCCAATTTGGAAAAGCTATTTATCGTGGTAAGCATCTTTATTCGATTTATCGTATGTTTTTTTTTTTTTTGAGATAAAGTAATAAGTTTCTTATATATTGGACATGATATATAAAATAAAATCGATATATTTTTAAGAGGTGAGAGAAGAAATCTATCTATCAAGTTAGGTCCAACAAAAGTCTAATTTGTATGATAATCATATCCATTACGGAACTTATTAAGTGGCTTCCTATATAAATTCCTTTAACGACAATTTATACATCAAAGAACCGAAACCTATAATATTAAGGACAAATTCTTAAGCATGCATTGATAATCTTCGGGTCAACGTAATTTGGTTAGTATATATACATAAAATATATAGTGAATGTCACAATCAATGTTTTTTTTTTTTTTTTTTTGTTTGAAAGAACTAATAAAGAGGTATCCAGCCAATAAATCAAGGAATTGTAGTTTCCTTTTCATTGCCTAAATAATAAGTGTTAGGTAGTTCACTTGATAAATTTTAAAAATTATAAATGTCAATTCAAATTCTATTCATGTGAGCCGTTGTATTTCCTTCACGCGGAGATAGATAAGAGAGAGGGAGAGATGTTAGCAATTTTATTACAAAAAATATTTAAAAATGGGTGCTACAAATTTGACCAAATAATCAAATGTATGTATTTGTATTCCTAGGTAAGTAACACAATTAGTTGTTTATATATAATTTTTTTAAAACTAACATGCAAATGTAACTGATAAATATGTGCTTAAAATAGTCCTACTTAAGATGCAACTTGAATTTAATTTAAGGGATTTTAGATTAAATAAATCATACTTTGGGAGGTTTGGAAGTTTATATATCCTATTTTAAAGTTGGATGCGTAAGGGTAATTATTTTCTAAACTAACGCCAAATTAAGAGGTGATCGACTCGATTTCATGATAACATGACAGGAGAAGTCATGTGTGTTTGCCATGTACTTGTTACTTTTGAAATTGTGATTACTTTTGAAAGGTTAATTAGGATGATTACTACTTCAAAAATAAGGGTACAATAATAAACACATATGACTTCGCCTACCCCGTCATCCTTTCATAGCTGAGTATATAAATATCCAAACTTCCCAAAGTTTGATTTGTTTTAATTAAAAGAATCCTTAATTTAATGGAGATCTTCTAAATAAAATACCATTAATAGATTGATTAGCTGGCTTATTTGTAGTGGGAAATGATAAATCAATCAAGCTTAAGCAACTTTTTTAAGGTAATAAAGTTTGACTTTGGCCGTTAGTTGAAGAAAAGTTTGGATATGTGATAGGATGCCTTGTCATTGAAAATTATTTTTTTATATAAAGATAAGAAATTTTATAAATGAAACGGCAATATTAATCCTGACCTGTTTACCATTAATTATCTTTTGGATAATGCACAAAAAATTATAGGGAGGTACCATCCGCTTTGGTATCACTATTTTAAATCCCTTTAACTCTTAGGTACCTAACCTTTGCAAACGATTATTCGGAGGTACCCTCAGATTTGGTGTAACTATTTTAAGACCCTCACGTATAAAAAATAACTCTTAGGTACCCTAAGATTTGTTGTAACTATTTAAAGGCCCCTCATAAGTGAAAATATACTCCTAAGTATACTTGCTATTGTTCTAATTTGACATTGACATTATATATCCGAAGAAAATTCAAAATTTTTTGTTGATTGCCAATTTTACTTTTACTTTCAATGACTGAAATTTAAAATATTGATTTTTTACCTTCTTTTCATCTAACAAGATAAAACTTGTAATTTTTTTATGTTATAATTTTATAGGTACTTGTTTATAAAACTTTGTACTTACAAAATGTAACATTTTTTTATGTTGTAATTTTTATAAGTGGCTTTTTAATTATTTAAAATTAAAATTAGAAATGTTGCAATTGTCTCCTTTGTGATAGTCATGTAATGTGAATACAATGAAGTTCATGTTCGACAATAGCGTTTGGAGTAACTTTTAACGTTTTGACCAAATCAAAATACTAACCAACCCAATATTAGCGTTTAGTAAGATAGTATTTCAACTAATGTTTGTAGTAAATTATAACCCTATTCCTTTCACACAAAAAAAAAACTTATAACCCTATTCGACAAGATAAGTTATTTGAGTAGCGGATAGCTATTTGTGTAATTGATATCTGTTAGATTTTAACTTTTTAGCGGATAATTATTCAAATGAGTGGTTGAATAAAATGTGTTCGGTAATTTTTGGTTAAGTTACCCGATTATTATAAATTGACGTGAAAATATATAGATAATTTGCAAAGTATAAATTAATGAAGGGATGTTTTTCGTCAAAAAATATAAAACACTACTTTTAAATATGAAAAGCTAATATTCTTATTTTTAGCTTTTTAGAAATATTACTTGAAACGTTATAAGTTAGTGCAAACATTAATTAAAACACTACCTTACCGAAGCTAATATTTGGTTGGTTAGTGTTTTGACTTGGCCAAAAATTTAAAAGTTACTCCAAACGCTATTGCCGAACAGGGCCTATAGCGTTTGAAGTAGTGTTTCTAAAAAGCTAAAAATATTAACTTTTCACATTTAAAAGTAATGTTTCACATTCTTTTGACAAAAATATCCCTTAATTAATTTATATTTGGCAAATTATTTATATCCTTTTACGTTAATTACAATAATCAGCTAACTCAACCAATAAATTTACTCGAACACATTTATTCAACCGCTCAATTGAACAGATAGCCGCTAACGACTAAAATATAACGGTTATCATCTACCTAAACAACTATCGATTACACAAACAGGTTATCCGCTACTCAAACAACTCATTTTTTCAAACAGGAATGTGATAATCTGGGAAATATGCTTCAACTTTATTATATTAAAATAAAAGTGTAGTATCACCTATACAATTTAAGTACGTCATTTATATGATTGGACATCCAAAATAGGTATAAACCTATTAAAATTACAAAAATATTGCTTTTATTCCCGAGACACTTCTAAATAGTTACACCAAATCTTAAGTTATATCCGGATAATTTTTTGCAAAGGACGTGGTACCTAGGAGTTATTTTTCATGCATGAGGGGCCTTAAAATAGTTATACCAAACCCGAGGGTAGCTCGAATAATTATTTGTAAAGGTGAGGTACCTAGAAGTTATTTTTCATACCTGAGTACCCTTAAAATAGTTAAAGCAAACCCGAGGGTACCTCCGTGTAATTTTTGCTATATTGCACTATGTATTGTCTTTGTTATATTTTTTTGGGATGGAATTATTTTTATCCCATAAGATAGATAGCTCTTTTGTCTCATATTTTTTAGATTTATAATATTTAAATTTAAAGCCTTGGTTAACGGAAATAAGGAGATCTTAGTCAAAGATGCTCTTGAACTTTACAATTTATTTAAAAATTTTATAAACTTTATTTCACTACTTCTAAATGCTATTAAACTTAATTGATATGTTTATGTCTATTTATAGATTTTTAACCAATAATTAGCCCATTTTATATTATTTTTATTTATTTTTGATATTTTATTTACAATATAAAGAATAAAAACAAAAGCAACCTTGAAAATTCAATTTTTAATCTCTCTCTCATTATTCATTTCTTTTTTCCCTCCCTTTTAAATCAACAGAACCCACTAAAGTTTTCCATTTTTTTCATTTCCTATACTATTTACCGGCAACTGCTGGTAAAAATGTATTTTAATTGTACTTTAACAAGTTTAATGGCATTTAAACGCTGTGAAATAAGTTTATGATATTTTTAAATAAATTGTAAAGTTTAAGGGAACTTTTTGACTAAGATTTTTGCCAAATTACAAGTAATAAATTCTTGTTGGTATATAATGAACAATATATTTGCCCTACATTAAATAAATCAAATTGATAGCATATCTATTAATACCCCTTCATGATCCACTCTGAAAAAAAAAATACCCTTCACGATTATTCTTTTGGTTATGTTTCTAATGCTATCTCATTGTTTTTTATTTCCAATTTATAAATTTGAAGATCGATGTTAAAAGCTGCAAAATTCAAGGCATGATGAAGGGTGTTGATGGGTCCACATGTGGAGCAAAATTAGCAAATCTGGAAGTTGTGAAGATTGAGGGATGCAAAGATGAAAGGGATGAAACATTGGTGGTGGAGCATTTGTTAGATGCATCGGTAAAAGACCCAAAAATTATTTCTAAGTTGAGAAACAAAAATGTTTGGAGGCTGATGAGCCGTGAATTTTCTTTGGAAGAATGTGCATCAAGGAATCATGGAAGCTCGTATACTTTTCATGTCCTTCATGGTGAAAATACTTGGTTTTCACATCTTAAGCACCTCACATAAAATCTAAGAGCTTTTAGCTCCAAAGTATCCATGTATATATTGTGTAAATAGACCATTTATTTATTTATCTTATACTGATAAGATTCCACTTGTAAGGAGAAGGGGTAAGCAAGCACAAGATTTGAACTACTAATCTTTCTTTTGAAAGGAGAGTATAGCCTTACTTATACAAGGGAATAGATATACCGTAAATATGTCATACATACATATCGTCAAAAACTCAAGATGTATATATAGCTAAATAATGTTATCTTAGAAAGGGTGGCTCATGTGGATTCTAGGATTTGTTACATGGGAATACAATTATCGTTTTAGTTATATGGTATTTTTCATAGCCTTTGCCATTATTTCTCGGAAAAACAGATCTGTTATATTCCGCTTTAGTTGTAACTTGTTGATATCTTGATAAGCATTTGTCTACACAACATTTCCTATTTTTCGAGTACGTTAATACAAAATGTCAGTCACTCTCAATCACTCCCATTGCAAATTGAGCTAATATGAGAGAAGATATAGGAGATTTAAGTATGATAATAACTGAGCTAATATGAGAGAAGATATACAATATGTGTCGATCACTCTCAGTCATTCATAAAGAAATGCTTCCAGAAATGCCACTTTGAGGAGTTACTTACTGATGAAATTGAGACCACAACAACGAGAACACAGCACAGAAATGCAAATTCGCACTGCAAATCTCACGCATTAAAAAATTGTTTCAAACCGCGGTATATCTTATATTTACATAAAATTACACCTACTCCTCTCCTTTCACATCACTACTTCAAAGTTCTAATTTTACATCTGCACACATTTTTCACAGAAAAAAAAAACTACCCAAAACCAAAGACTCAAGAACCAAAAATCACCCAAAACAAAATTACAATTTCTCCCCCAATAAAAAATTTAGATTAGTAATAAATCATTTCATGGAGACTGGACAAACCCAAGCTGAGTCAACAGCTGCCTCCCAAAAATGTGCTTACCTCCGAGAGCGCGCCCCCAGAGGCTAATTGAATTCCAATCAGCCTAGTTGTATCCTACAATTTCCACATATAAACACGTGCTCTTTCCATGCTTTCTCTTGACCTTCTTTTGTGACTTCACTAGGATGTTTCCACTGAAATTGCATTTTGGCACAAGGGTCAGTCGGACAATTATAAACTTGAATACCCTCCCGGTTTAATCTAAACCAACCGATGCTGGCGAAGACCCTTGGCGAAATGAGGCTGCATTAATCGCACATACAATCCATTCTTTGCAACCAAATCATCGTGGCTCCCTTCCTCAACTATTCGGCCCCCATTAAGAACGACAATATTGTCCACATGCCTCATCATTGCTGCTCGGTGAGCTATGAGAATGGTTGTTTTATTCCCCATGATTAGGGTATCCAGAGCTTCTTGCACCACCCTACTCGATTCTGACTCAATGGCAGAACTTGCTTCGTCTAATAGCAAGATAGGCGCCTTTTTAGTACCACCCGAGCTATCGCTATTCTCTGTTTCTGCCCCGGAGTCAAGTCCACACCCCTCATACCAACATGTGTGTCATAACCATGAGGCAAACTACTGATAAAGTGGTGAGCATTCGCAATCCTGGCTGCCTCTTTCATTTCAGCTTCAGTGGCATTATGCCTTGCATAGATTATATTTTCTCTAATCGTAGTTGAGAAAATTACAGGATCTTGCTGAACTAACCCTAGGTGGCTCCTCAACCATCTCAAGTTATACTGCTTCAGATCTCTTCCATCCAGGAAAATCTGACCACCCACAGGGTCATAAAATCTCTCAATTAGAGAGATTATAGTGCTCTTACCAGAACCAGAAACCCCTACAACAGCTACTGTTTGACCGCCACCAATTTTAAGATTAAAGTTACTTAATACCAAGACTTCTGGGCGTGTTGGGTAACAGAAGTCAACATTTTTAAACTCTATGCTTCCATATACATTAGGTGGCTTCAGGGCGGAGGCATCATCAGGCTCAATCTTAGGCACACGGTCTATAATTTCAAATACAGAGATGAGGGACTTTCGACGTTTAAGAATGTACGGAGCTAAACCAAATGGCTCCACAAGAGCAAAGGTGGCAAAGGAGAATACCATGTATTCCTTGATAGCTGTAGACAGATCCATGTACTGATTCTTCACAGAAAGAGCAGTGTACCAAAGAAGAAGAGCGTTACAGGCAAAAAGGAGAAACTGAGAAAAACCAAAGCCAAAACCAATTGCCATCCCATGAAGGAAACTCTTCAAGAGTATTTTCTTTAGCTGCTTTCCGTAAAGCTCCATCACCTTGTTGCCAGCACAGAAGGCTACAACTGTATAGATGTTTCTGACTGCATCCTCAAGAACCAAAGATGCTTTCCTATGCATCTCTTGGATTCCCCGAGAAAATCCAGCAAGCCACAATTTCTGCAGGCAAAAGATTGCAGTTGATCAGTTGCTAAAAATGACCAAAAAGTTTAATATCACAGTTCACAACAGTAATAATGCTGAACAGATATAAGAGACAAAATCTGATATACAAGAGACAGTAAATTTATGTGCACATATCTCCTGTGCTAGACTGAATGGGGAGAATTTAACATAAGTTATTGGAAAATAAAATTGTAGCAACATTTTACACATAAGAAGTGATAAGAGGATCAAATTTCCAATTACAAAGGCTAGGATTTCAAGATCGGCGCATGCTGAAAGCGCACAGAATCAACAAGATTCAAATAATTCACTCACTGCAGGGTAAAATTGCTCCAAGATGCATACATACAATTTGCATATGTTATCATTGTCAATAAAACAGGTAACATGAAACTGTAGAACTGAGTACAGCATTAGACCAGACATATCATGGACAAATGGATATGTGCAAATTCATCCTCTTCTCTCATTGGAAACGGGAAAACAACTCCTCATAGTGTGGGTCCCGCTTACACAGACTCTAGGGAGATCTAGATGTAGAGTTTTCCAAGTGGGGAAAACAGTGGTCTAAAAGACATACAAGCAGCTACAACCAGTTTCACAACTTTTAACAAGGGGTTATATTTAAGGCTTGATAGGCTAGCAAGTCCCAATTTGCAATACTATTCCAAAATTGGATCAAGCTTCACTGGAGTGTACATGTCACACACCTGTTAGAACTTAGAAGTAAAATTGGAAAGCTCTACATGCATAGGAAATTCCAAACATCTCACTAAACTGTCCTATCTCATATTTTCTGTTGCGGAGTGATAGACAGTGGATGCATTTCAAATCTAGGGTCCAACAGAAATGTGATCTCTAAAACTCTATCGTAAGGGTAGTTGTGCAAATACACCCACAACATCCTCGCTCAAGCAAGAATATAGAGTATTGATGTGATTTGGTTCTACATGCATAAGCAACTCAATGTCTAGATCTAACTCTGACAACAGCCAGCAATACAGGTGATGTGATCTTGGAGAAGAATTAACATAAAAGAGAACAACCAGCATTCTTGTCATGAAGGCTGAATTATCAGCAGGAAGCAGAAAGCAAGTCAAACCTGAGCAATCGCAGAAATAGTTAGAACAGGGAGAGTTGCCAAGGCAACCAGAGCTAATCGCCATTGTAGCACCATTCCGATAAGAACAGCGACAATCACTGCTGCACCGTCTTGTATAAAAATAGAAAGACGGTTACTAAAAGCAGCACGAACAAATGTCGCATCATTTGCCAAACGCATTGATAATGTATCAGCACTGTTTGCTTCATCATCAAACCATCCAACTTCATTGCGCAACATAGCTGTAATGGCCATAGAACCAAAACTATTACATCTTAAACAACAATTTTGATCATGGTAGGATATAAGAATGGAAAATAAGCAAAAATATGGAATTGAAGGAACAATTATTCACCTGAAAACATCATCCTCCTTACTCTCTCAGTCATCTTCTCCCCCATAATACCGAAGTAGAAGTGCTGCAAGAAGTTAGCAACCACTGTCACAATGCCCATGCATGCAATGATTAAGCACCACTTGTCAACTTCATGTCTCAGGTGGTGGCCTTCTGAAGATCTATAGTAAGTTGTTACTATTAATGCAATGACATAGGCAAGAAGAGGGTTAAAAGAACCAAAAATGGCAGCACCAATGCTCCCTAACACAGCATAAAGCCACTCAGCAAGGCTTAGTTCAACCAGTCTCCAAAACGACGGCGGCTTACGCTTTTGTGAATGTTCTGTTTCCTTCAAATCTAATGGCACGTCACCCATTTCACTATCAGGGCGACTGAAGGTTTGAGAATGGGAACGTTCATTTTTAGGATCAGATGTGAGAAGTGGTGAAACAGGGGATTCGGGATCTGAGGGATTAGAGGTTTGCTGTCGTGCAGATTGAACGTCAATCTTTGGTAAATCTGGCAACCTCATTTCAAAACTGTCCTGCCTAGTTATAGATGGTTCCTTGTCCAGTTCTTCGATTGACGTCCCATTACCATTCTCCCGCAACTGCTCAGATGGTGGGCTTCGAACTTTTGGTGACTCAAGAGAGCTGAATGCAGCATCTGATATTCGAAATGCGTGACCTCCGGAAACTCTCTGAAGAGATGGTGATTTTGCCATTTTTGGGGATGATGACTCCTGGAAGCTGTGGCTGGCCGATGATTCATTTTCTATCTGGAAAGTTGTACCCTGTTTGTACTTCCTCACGGGCATCCTAAAACAAATGGAAACAAATAAATAAACATAGTCTAGGCCATCTGGTATGGAACAGATGCTGAGCACCACACACGCGACAGATAATGAACTGTCTATAAACACAGCCACACAGTCATGAGTATTAGCAACAGCCAGTGAATTGTAAGCACACAAGACAAAACTGGCTGCCTCTCTTCATAGAGAGGTTGTCATAGCTTGAAGTATTAGCAACAGCCCGTAGAGAGACTTTGGTATGTAAATACGAATTTGGCGAAACAGAGAAACAGAAAGGATGGCAAAAAGTAAAAACAGTAAAAAACAAGGCTTACCTCCTTGGAAGTTTGGCTGCCTCTTCACATTTGAGAAGCTCAGCATACAGACCATCCAAGTTCAATAATTCGTCATGTGTACCCATTTCAACAAGTTGTCCCTCCTCCATGACAGCAATGTAGTCAGCATTCCTGATTAGACTGAGCCGTCTTGCTATTATTATTGTTGAACGTCCAAGCATAATAAGATCCAAAGCCTCCTGGACAGCCCTTTCAGCTTCAAAATCTAGTCCACCAGTTACCTCATCAAGCAGAAGAATGGACGGATTTGAGAGCACAGCCCTTGCTATTGAGAGCTTGATCTTCTGTTCTTCTGCCAATGCCAAACCAGCACGGCCCACCTGCAATATGTAATACATTTGAAACGAGGGGTGGAAAAAATGCCTCAAAGAATATCACATACAGTTCATAGTTTCTACCAGTGTATCATATCCATTCTCAAGTGAACTGATAAACGTATGTGCATGTGCTATTTTAGCAGCTTCTTCAATCTGATCTAATGTAGCAGGTCGCCCATAAGCAATGTTCTCTCTTATACTCAAACTAAGCAGCGCAGGTTCCTGTGTAACTAAACCGATCTGGCTTCTTAGCCATTCCAGCTGCAGGTTCTTTATATTTTCACCATCAAGGAGGACTTCTCCTGCAAAAATTTAAAAGACAAAAGAAAAAGAAAAATGATTGTCAAAGTCAGGTAGCTCCAGGGCATTAAGGAGTGAAACATGGTTCAAAATATGATATCATCCATTCTAAAAGACATGGCCACATTACCTAATGTGGGGTCATAAAAACGCTCCATTAATGGAATAATACTACTTTTACCAGACCCGTTTCTGCCAACAAGAGCAACAGCCTTTTAGCAGGAACAGTAAGGTAAAACCCACTCAAGATAGGTATCTCTGGACGAGATAGATAGCTGAAATACACATTTCGAAACTCAATGTTTCCCAGAACAGAAGCTAATCTATTGCCATCATGGTTTGTTGTTGAGGATGAACGGCTTATCATTTCGAAAAGTCTGTAAGCAGCAATCCGGCCCTGCTCAAAAGAATAGAAGTTTGTTGCCGCTTGATTCAGCCCACTGCGAGATCACAAAGCACAAATAAAAAGGTAAAAGAGAGTCATAGGTGCCAATGATGCATACAGCTACCATATACTAGAAGGAGAAAATACTTACAGGCCACTTAGAATTACAGCAAAAAGGGCAGCTATTACTTCACCACCATGAGCTTTTCCATGAGTCACCAGAAATCTTCCTACCCAAAGCTGCAGCGCACAAGA
The DNA here is from genome assembly GCA_021018815.1 of Talinum fruticosum. Classification (NCBI taxonomy): domain Eukaryota; kingdom Viridiplantae; phylum Streptophyta; class Magnoliopsida; order Caryophyllales; family Talinaceae; genus Talinum; species Talinum fruticosum. The sequence goes on along the minus strand of JAITYX010000094.1, from coordinate 654,104 downwards.
ACAGATCGCCAGCCCGTATGTAAAGCCAAGCCCTAAACCTTGTACAAGACTTATTAATATACCATATCTGAGAGTTGCTTGAAGCGAAGTTGCATACGAATACTTGGCCAATGTCTCATTTGTAAAAGCATATAAAGTTCTGATATAAGACACAGCCTGTAGAAAGATTATGAAAAATCATCAATACATTTAGCATAAAGTGCATCTAGTAAAGACTACACATATTTGTCCAATTTGTTCGCTTCAAAAGATCAGTAAACACCCGAGCAGAAGTGCCAAATTTCCCAATTGTGCAATTACAACACATCCAGTGTGGATTCCACCTACACAGGGGTATAGTGAGATCCAAATGTTGATAGTCTTACCCCAGTACAGAGGCCTAATTTTTCCCATTGTGCAACTATGTCAGATATTAAAAAACAGGATCCTGTGCCTTATCCAAAAATAAGCCAGGATCCAGTGAAGGATCTATTGAGGGCAGGGGTGCTTAAGACCATACCGTAATATCAAGTAAGGAAAGTAAGATTCTCCCATTCAATACCATTATCATAAACTACTGTAAGAATTAGTTCAAACATACTTCAGCTAATTAACCTAAACCATTAAAATAATTAGTATCACACAAATTAATCAAAAAGGAAAATTCATAAAGTATAATTGACAAAATAATAATTTAATTTTAGGAATTCTACTGTAATAATAATATCATCTTGAATTGTTTGTTATTTATAAGCTTCTTAGTAGGATCAAGATCAGTAAGAATGATTGCATAATCATATTGAGTAATCATGTTAAGATCTTGCAATCCACTCATAGCTCTAGTGACCAGGATCCACACTTGGTTTTCGGATCACAGTATAGCAACCAGGAGTATAACAACTGTTTTCTCGTAACTCCAGTTCTAATGATAAAAAGGCTGGAACAAAAAGTAAATTTCTGTAAGTTCAGCTCAAATGGATAATTTTTTTATCATTTATGAGTTTCCTCATAGGATCATAAGATCAGCGCGCAAGATTTTAAGATCCTACCATCAACTCTTAGCTTGTAATCAGATTTCAAGGTACTGCAAAAATAAGGCTCTGTTAAGGATCAAAACCAACGGCAGGTTTTCAGATGGTAGAATCATATCAACCGAAGATTTCACCAGAACTTTAACGATTGTTACATCACTTAACTACATTTCAAAAATAAAATGTGTAGGAACAAAGTGACCAGTTTGAGGAAAGGACTGGACTGTACCAAAAGCAACATTAACCTCTACAGATTATAAACTAAGGAGCAAGCTGCGTTGAAGTACTAAATTTAGCGTAAGGAAATTGATGTTTTCGCCATTCTGAATCCAGTTTCCATTTTGAACCAAAATACAATAAAACATCTATAGTTTCATGATAAAATTGAACCCAAAAAGTTTACAAAAATACATTTTGGTAATAAAATCAAGATGGCCAAGGATTAAAGGGGGTCCTCAGGGGTGATCCCTCAGAATGAGGAGAAATCTTATCTCCATAAACTGTAAAACAGGAGAAAGCTCCAGGAAGCATGCAATGAACATTCGAAAATCCACACTATTAAGCAACAAGAAGCGAACTACAAGTGTGGCACTACTCAATAATGAAGAAATAAACAGCACAACACTTCCCAGTGAGGATCATAGTTAGCAAATTCCCTCAAACCCCCATCCCCCAACCACAAACAGGTGCAGGCGTCCCCGCCCACCCCCACCCCCCAAAAAAAAACAAAGTTCCTCAACATTATCAATCTCAAGGAACAGCAATTCAGTATTGTATCTTTTTTGGACTAAGGGTCAATTCTAGAACAAAAGAAATAGTACTTTATACATTTAGTCTTAGAGTGGGAAGTGCTGGGAACTACAACACCTTTAATATCTGTGATTTCTCTACCCTTTTTCTTCAAATGTTTATTGACTTTTATTTAAATTAAAAAAAAAGGACTAAAAACTGGAAACAGAAGAGACTCTGGCATACTGAATTCTCCATGGGTAGTGTCACACACCCAAGTCTGCAAAATGAGCTAGCCATACCTTGACCTAGTTAATTAGGGTGTGGATCCTGGCAAAGCAAGGTCTACGGACACAGACAGCCTAGCCCTTACTCTTCAAGCAAAGAGGCTGTTTATTACAGACACAAAAATTTGGGAACTTGGCCATAGATGGCACATGAGCTCCTGAACACATTATAAACATATTGGATATCAGTAGTGACGGTGTAAAAGAGAAACTTCACAGATATACAATCAGCTTTAGTTAAAAGGTGTGTACGTCTACCTTGGAGATATAAATCATGATTATTATTAGATGGACATAGGATGCATTACAAATTATGGTAATTTCATTGAACCAGCAAAGACCACCACGAAATAGCAGTTGACATTAAGGTAGAGAGAAAACCCTAAAATGCTGGGGAGGGAAAGGATAGATCACTATGGATATATTTCTTTTTATATCTATGCATCGGGACTTGCAAGTATCACAACATACATCCTTCTATTTCTAAACTTACATTTCAATTTGACTGTATGCTGATGATATCCAATCAGCTTTAGTTAAAAGGTGTATATCTCTACCTTGAGGTATAAGTCATCATTATTACTAGATGGACATAGGAAGCAATCAATATTATGGTAATTTCATTGAACCAGCAAATACCACCAAGAAATAGCAGTTGACATTAAGGTAGAGACAAAACCCTAAAATGCTGGAGATGGAGAGGATAAATCTCTATGATATATGTCTTTCTATATCTATGCATCAAGACCTGCAAGTATCACAACATACATCCTTCTATTTCTAAACTTAAGTTTCAATTTGACCATATACTGATGATAGATACACTGCCTTCACTCTTCTCTTTGTCCAGCTCGCATAGACAATTATAAATCTCTCATCCAGGATCACCTTCCCCCCTCCCCCTTTCTTTTCCTTGATGTAGATCAGAATGCTCTAGTAAGGTAGACGACAATGTTGATGCAAATCATCGACCAGAAAATAAGAAAAAGAAGAAGTTAAGGAGAACATATAATTCATCCAATTCCTAGACATATTTACCAACTTTCATAACTTCTATGCGCATTTGTGTAAATGCGGTAAAGTAAATAACCTGCTCAGCTATACTTGCTGCTTCAGCATATGCATCCTGGATGTTCTCCGCAAGCCTGTGAAGAAATATATTTGAAATTCCTCCAGCAGCAACAATGAATGGCCCCGTTGCTAAAGTTATAAGAGCAATCTGCCAACAGTTGATAAATCCAACAACAAGACCACTGAAGAATGTTGCCATATTGTGGATATAGTTCCCAACCTACCACAATAGCAGGAAATCAGTTAGAAATTTAGAGAGAGAGAAAAAACAAGTGTATCTTTGCTAATGAGCAATTGAGCATAGAAGATACTAAAGTACCTTTTCACTTAAAGCAGATTGAATAAGCAGCACATCACTCAAAACCTGGCTAACTATGTCTCCGTTGTTTCCGTAGGTGTCAAAGAAACTCATGTCTTGGTTAAGTAAAACATCTACATACTTTGATCTGATGACAGCAGTCTGCCGCTCTCCAGTAAAAATCCAACAGGACACCTCTGTCAAATTGAATATGTTAGCACAGATGTCCGGAGAAATCATCATATCCAAAGTGGTATATGAAAGAATGCAGCCACAAAATGACCCATAGATAGAAAGTGGTGAGCCTCACCTATCCAACCTGCAGCAAATACACCTGCAGCTATATAAACAATTTTAAGAGCAAGCTGCACCAAGAAACAGCTAGATTAACGGAAGAAATTCAATATCACAAGCTTTATTCAACAAATCAAAAATAACTGAATGGTCTCATTGCCAGAAAACCAGCACATTGCTTCTTTTCACAAGCTCAATACTGGGCTAATTTGGAGCACATTAGAATAGGTTGCTGGAACTTGGAATGTTTACGTTGGATCCGCTTCATGTTCGAGCCATTTCAGATTCAGGCCATATTCAGATCTAATTTCAGTTTGTCCAAATGTGGATCTGGTAGATTCAGTTATCTGGTAAAATTTAGTATCTTACTTCAGGTCTGGTTTCCAGTCGTCAGGTATTTCAGGGCAGGTGAAGACAGCAGGTGTCAGAAAGACCAAAAGCAAGCAGATCAAACAATTTTACATCAATGGGTTCGTTCCATTTACGGTTATGACAGACAGAGAACAATACTGAAAAGATATTCACATAATACATTGTAGGATTAAGGGTACAAAAAAATTAGTCTCCCATAGCCACATTTTATCAGCAGCGAAAAAATATTCATCAGTTTTATCATTGAAATTTGTGCCTCTAAATGCAGAAACTCAAATTTAGTTTGAAAAGTGTGCGCCAGGCGCAAGGAAGCCTAGGGTGCAGACCCTTGAACTTAGAAGGGGTTGGGCAACGCCCTTCCAGAAAGTCCAGCCAAGTGCGCGCCTTTTGGGGATTTTCATTGGGGTGAAAAGCAACGTAGTAGCGGGTTTTTGGGTATTTATATACCATTTGTCTATTTTTAAAAAAAAAGGAAAAATACCTTCAGTTGCTCGATGAAAGGTGAATGACTTTATTTTTTTTTTTTTTTGGGTAAGATGTAAGTCTATATATTCATTCTTAAAACCATCCATTTACATAATACTTGACGCATCCCTTGAGAGCCTTTTAAAGGCTAAGTAGTGTTTTTCCTATACAATGTATTTGCTTAAGAAGGTCCTCCCACAGTCATTACTTAGAATGGTCCAATCTCGCTCACTGTTAGCAAAACATCTTCTATTTCTTTCTTGCCAGCATATATATACCACAATTGAGATTGCTGTGCATAATTTCCTGTGATTGCTGTCATCTGCTGCTTGGCTAAGCTCCTGTATCCAGTTATCCCCGGGCTGTACTGAGAATTTAGTATGGTCCCTAACACTTGTGTTAGCACTGTCTTGACATAACTACACTCAAAACAGATGTACTTGCGTTTCTTCTCCTATTCTCGTATTGCAGTCCAAACTTTGGAAGCCTGTCTCTAGTGAGCAACCTCTTTTGGATTAGCAATCACATAATGAATGAAAATTTGGGAATATTATCTTTGTGCCACAGCATTTTGTAGCATTTTGTACCATTGGACTGGTTCTTCCTTAGGTCTAATCCAGTCATATCCACTGACAGCACCAGTACTTCTGTAACTACTTCTGTAACTGCTGTTTTCCAGAGATCCAGACGTTAGCTTCAGCGTCAAACCCTTCAGCCATCATATCCCTAGCTTTGAGTATCCTCTTCTAATACCAGCTGCATTTAGAGGTAACTGGGCATTGCCAAATTGTGTTGTTTTTGAGGTAGGATTGGTGCACCCACTTAATCCATAAACCATCAGCTTTAGTGGCAATGTTCCACAAAAGTTTAGTAACTTGGGCTATATTCCATAGGTATGCATAGTTGATCCCCATCGCCATCCCCCATATTCCTTAGGCAGGCAGAGTGTTTCCAAAGCAATTAAAGGTATCCTTGATTCAGTTGAGGACCCCATAAAAACTGTGTACATAGTTGAGTTACTTTCTCAAGAACCGTCTTTGGTAGCAAAAAAATTTGCCCCCAATATGAAAACATGTTTCGTAAAACTGAGGTTATTAAGCTTTCTATTTGGCCAAAGCTTGATTCTAGCTGTAATCTTTTGTGTGACTATCAAGGAGTCATTCTTACTCAGCCTTTGTGGTTTGATTGCCACTCCCAATTATTTGAAGGGAAGCTCCCCTTTTGGAATCCATTTGGAGAATTTGTCTCAAATGAGCCTCTTATGTGCCTCTATATACCACTTGGGATTTATAAAGGTTGGTTCTAGGCCAGTACAGAAATGCAACCATTAAGCATTTAACACTCTGAGCATTTGCTCTACAATCAAGTGCAAAACATAAATGACAGTTTCAATCCATCGCATCTTAGATGATATATGAATTTCCTCTGCATGGTTGCAACTTTTAATGCTCTTGATAAATACTCCATTACCAAGACAAATAGGAGAGAGGACATAGGGTCCCTTTGCCTTAGCCACTTTTTGCTATTGAAGAAGCCATAGTTCATACCATTCACCTTTACAGAGAAAGTAGAGATGGTAACACATGTCATAATTCTCTGCACAAGTTGTTGTGGGAAACCATATCCAAGCAAAATACCCACTATGAAGTCCCATCTCACTGTCATATCTTTTCTTTAAATCAATTTCCATGAGGGCTCTAGGTGATATACTTTTTCTGTGGCACATCTTAACCAAGTCCTCACAAATCATCACATTATGCACAATGGATCTATGCTGAATGAATGCACCTTGTGCCTTATTTACTAAGTATTCATCACAAGGATCAGTCTTTTGCATATGACCTTAGTTATGCATTGGTAGATAGTGTTGCAGCATGCAATAGGTCTTAACTCAATAGGGAGATAGGATTAGGTACCTTTGGTATCATGGCCAAACAAGTTGCGTTGATGTGCTTTAGCAATTTGCCAAGCTTGAAAAAATCCTTCACAGCTTCACAGGGAGGCCCGGTTTACTGGTGAAGAATTGGTTGCCATATCCATCATGTCTAGGACTTTTGTCCTTGTCTATGTCCAGCATAGCTTGTTTTATCTCAACATTTGTGATGGGGTATAATAGTTCAATACTTTGTTGATCAGTCAAACATAGCCCTTGTATGATCACTACCATGGATAGAACTCCCCTTGTTTATCGGTTCCCAAAAACTTTCAAAATGCTTGGCCATAGCTTCACCCACTTTTTGCAAGGTCATCTGTAGGTCCTTGCTCTGTCTTGTCTTGATTACCATACAGTGATGTTTCTGTTGTAAGCTGGCATAGAAGAATGCAGTATTCCATTTTACAGACATGACTCTTTTTGTTTTCTGTTGCCTGAAGTATTGCTCCTCAGCCTTGACCAGTAGATTGTATCTCTCTAAAGCTGACTTCTCTAATACATAGTTCTACATTCATAGGAGTAGCATGGATGGCCAACTGAACCTTGTGATGTGGCCAAATTTCCTGACATTGAGGTTTTTGAGGGGCTGTTTCAACATTTTTAGTTTGGACACTAGCTGATACATAGGAGTACCATGAGTGTCTTTCTCCCAAACCTCTTGTTCAGCAAGCTGGAAGTCAGGACACAGAGTCCACATGTTGAAGAATTTGAAAGTTGGTCTTCTAGCAACATTCCCCTTATGAAAATGTAATACTACTGGACAGTGGTCTGAAAACCCTTCAGGCAGCATCCCGTATTCAATAGTTGGATAGTTTTGAATCCCTTCTTCATTGATAAGCACTCTATCTATTCTTGAGAACACTCTAGATGCTCCTTGTCTATTCCTCCAAGTGAAAAAGGGTCCTCTAAATCTCATTTCTCAAAGGTGGCAATAAGTCATGACTGAGTACTGATTACCACCAATCCTTTCATCTAGATTCAGCACACTATTGAAATCACCCCCTATTATCCATGGGTCTATCATGTGATCATTGATTTCACACATTTTTGCCCACATTTCCTTCCTAACAGTTGTATCATTCACTCCATAGACAATAGTAACAAAGATTTTAGGAGAGGCTATGGCCACATGTATATATTCAGCATGTATCTCCAAAATATCCACCTCCAACTTTGTTTGGTCCCATTGCAACCATATTCTAATCTTTCCACTGTCAGCAATGGTCGATAGACCATTGAGGGCATATATCAGTCTTTATTTCGTCTTCCTTGTCATAGCTTGTTTTTGTTTCAACTATTCCCACTAAAGAACATTTATTGTGCTACAAGAATAGTCTCACTACAATCTGCTTATTGTGGCCATTTAGGCCCCTTATATTCCAAAAGCCAACACTATCCATGATCACGAGCAGAGCTTCTAAAGTTGTTTTGCAATGCCAATCCCTGAGATGGAGTTGAGGTAGATGCTGCATGCTCATTAGCCCTGATGGTTTCTTGGATAGTAGTTTGGGGTTTGGGATCAGGATTAGGTATTGTTGACACAACCTTATTGACCTCCTCAGCATTCTCATTTGCCACGAACTCTTTTCTGTGCCAGATTTTCTCGATTTTCTTCTTGCAATCCTCCACAATATGACCAAACATATTACAGCGTGCACTTAATAGGCTTAATGGGTTGCCACTCATAGTCCACTTCTTGAATAATCAAAACTCCGTTACCATCCATAAATGTAACCTTCTCAGGGAAAGGTTGGTTGATGTTTATTTCAATTATAGTCTAGCAAACCGATTTTTTGATTTTTCCTTTGTGGCTTTGTTTGATGATTTGGCTACTTTGCTCCAAAATTTAAGGTCCATGGGAATGTTGTCCAAATTGGGATGTGTCCAATTACTTCTTTCGCAACTAATTGCCCTACATCCCATGCCTTAATCATAACTGGCTTCCTATTAAAGTCTATAAAGTTTGATTTTAGCACTTCATCCCTTTCCATAACTGAATGGAATCAAACGATAAATACCCCATTAGATTTCACAATCACTCTAACAAAACCCTTATTAGCCTAGATTATGAGGAAAAACAACCCTCCATAACTTTGAGTGGTGGATTTGCTCCAACAACAAATCTTATTATAGACAAGGACTAGTAATCTTACTTAGGTTGGATATCAGTTTTTTGCATTTTCGATCCATTATGTTCCAATGGTTCTACATAGTAATGTAAAACCCATATTGGGAACTGATTCTATCACATCTGTACCTGATTGTTCTAATTGGCATCACTTCCACAGAGCATCAATCCAGCTTGAAAAGCTAGCACGAAGTTCTTCCTCTTGTCGTTGAAATTCAACAGTTGAAAGTTGGCGACGGTCTTGGTGTTACTTGTCACATTGCTAGTCTCAAGATTTTCTACCTCAACATGAGCAATGATTGAAGAAGAGGTTGTCTGGTTTGGATTTGGATTTGGTTTGGAAGGAGAGAGCAATGGTAATTTTGCTGTTTTTTTATTTCCTCGCCATTGTAGCCCAAAGCTTCTCTCTCTACTTTTCTCTCTCTACATTTTAGTGTTATACGTAACCCTCACCATCCTTAAGTTACTAAGTTAGGTGAATGACTTTTGTTCCCGACATAAGTCAAGATTCACAAGAGGCGAAACCCTAGACTACTCGTCGTCTGTTTGCTCCTCGACGAGAATTATGGTGTTTCCAGCCTTCTTCCTTCTCCCTCCTATTCGGCTCCTCCCCTCCGATGAGCAAATGCTAGCCGAATCGAAGCCCTAGCCATCGATAAACATAGTTACGCTCCTTCTTTTCCTTCTTCTTCTTCCTTTTTCCTCCTCCTTCGGCTTTCCTTCTTTCTTCTCTTCCTCCTTCTTCCTTCTTCCTCCTCTTTATCCTCTTCCTCCTTCCTTCTTTCCCTTCTTCCTCCTTTACCTGGCTTCTTCCTTCTTCCTCCTTTTCGTTTTTTTCCGTCTTTTCTTCGTGTTTTCATCCGCGCTCGTAGCTTCTTTGTTTCTCCATCTCAGTCTCTCTATCTAACTTAATTAATATCATCTCTCCCTTTGTCTTTTTTTAATTATTTTTTGACTAAAGGGTAAGTACATAAGTATAAAGTCCATGAATTGACATTGTTAACCTCATAATTGGCGTGGATATTCCCTTTTAACTAACTTATATCCAAGTAGTGCTAATTTAAATTAGCTACCTAAATTAGGTATCTATAAATATGTGTTAAATGTTCTTTGTTTTTATTGCGATAATTGTAGTGAATTGTGTTGATTATTGGTCATTTGGCTTTGAATGGAGGGTGCATCCAGTAATGAGTATGGGTTCGGGTTCGGGTTCGGGTTTGATCTTTCCTAGAGCTCTAGAACCCATAAGAAAGTATAGCACACAAGACAAAAGCAATAAAAACTATTTCTTAGTCAATTTTTGTGGAGTTAAAACCATGGGGAGTGTTTCGATTTAAACAACATTTAGCCAATGGATATCGAAATACACTAGGTTGTAAGAAGGTCCCCGAGCATGTTAGGGAAGAAATTCGAGAATACATGGATAAAAAAATCAATTAAGGAGAATAGTAAAATGTTGAGAGAAATGCAACACACCTACTATGTTGACGATGATGATGATGAATGTACTCGGATGAATGCTAAAATGGGTGGAATGGGACAAAGAAGGAAAGTAATAGCATGCCTTCTAAGAAACCAAGGCAAAAAGGTCCATTGGAAATATTATTTACTCCTAATCTAACCAATGTTGTGAAGGGTAAAAAGAACCAAAGGAGGCAAAGAACACTAAGTGAGCTAGGGGTTTTATGATGTCGGGATTCCTCTCCATGCGGCCACACTTGATAGTTTAGTTATTGTCATGGAATCCGTTTGGTCAATTTGGCCGTGGATTGAAACCATCTTCCATGTATGAGTTGAGAGTTCCTTTCCGTAAGAAACAAGTGGAGGAGACCGAGAAGGCAATGGATGAGCATAAGAAAGAACGGGCACAAATATGTCGTTTAATCTTATCCGATGGATGGCGTGATACCACCGTCCAAAAGGATATTGCCAACTTTCTTGCAATTCTCCAAAAGAGTCGGTCTTCGTTAGATCAATGGATTGGAGGTTAAGGGAGGGGAGGGAGGGGGAATAATTCCCTTTGATTTCCCTTGTTTGGGATAAAATAGAGGGTGAAGGTGGGGGAACCGTTCCCCCTTTCACCCTTATTGTTGATTTTTTATTCCCCTCCAAATTGAGGGGAAGGGAGGGAGGGGAATAAGATAATGAATAAAAGATTATTTTATTTTATTTTATTTTATTTCTTCTTATTATCACATTATTTTTTCTTATTTCCCTCCAAATTTCTCTTTTTCTTTTATTTTTCTTCCAAAGTAATTATATACATGTGGACATTAATATCTTTATCGTTCTCCTACTTTTGTTTTTTCTATTATATTTTGGGTGCTTATATTATTTAATTTATTTATTTTATTTCACTTTGGGTAATAATTTATAGATAGAAAAATAATTATTAAAAAATAAAAATTTTTTGGGTGGAACGTTGTTAGGGGAAATGAGTTCCTTATAATAAATTTAAATTCGTTATTTTTAATTTAAAGTGGTAATAATAATAATAACAATAATAATAATAATAATAATAATAATAATAATAATAATAATAATAGTAATAATAATATGTTTTCCTTCCCCTCCCTTTCCCTTTTTAATCCAAATAAGGAAATATTGGTAACCTCCATTCCCTTCCATTTTAAATCCAAACAAGGGAAGGTATCCTCCCTCCCTTCCCCTCCCTTCCATTTCCCTCCCCTTTATTAACCTCCCCTCCCTCCCCTCCCTATATCCAAACAGAGGGTAAAGATGTAAAAGATTGAACCCTTTTGTTGAAGGTTCTTGATGATATTGCATAGAAGGATGGAGAGGAGAATGTGGTCCAAGTGTGACCAACAATGCATCCAATTACGTTAAGGCGGGTAAGAAAAATAGTTATCAATGCTATAATTTATACTTTCTATGACGTAGCTACTTATTCTATTTCTTTTTTTTTTTTCATTCTACTCGATTCTATTTCTTAATTCTTATTTCGAATTTCATTTTAAGAAAATTGTTTATGTCTAAGAGGCAACATTTCTTTTGGATTCCATGTGCCGCACATTACATTGATCTTATGATGGAAGATATTGGAAAAAAATATTGGAAAGGTCAAGAGTGAACTAAAGAAAAGTATGGCTATCAATGCTTATATCCATACATAGCTCAATGCTTATATCCATAGCTCCATTGCCCCTGTGAATTTGATGGGGTGATTCACTAATCAAAGGAACTTGCATAGACATGCTGAGACTAGATTTGCTACATCATTTGTCAATTTTTCCTCTCTCAAAAACAAAAACAAAAAAAAAACAATTTGAGGAAGACGGTCACTTCTCAAGAATGGAACAAAAGCAAATATTCAAAAGGATGCTTGGGAAAAGAAGATAGCAAACTATATCTTGTAAAATAACAATTGAAATAATATTCTTTATAGTATTAAATTGAGAGGTCCTCTTGTAAAGGTTCTTCGTATGTTTGATGGATATGAAGTTATGGATAGACCTAAAGAGGCTATTGCTAATAGCTTTTAACACAACGAGGGCAATTATGAGATGGCATTCAAGTATATTGATACAAGATGGGAATGTCAACTTCATCAACCTTGACACACGACAGGGCGTTATTCAAATCCAAAATCTATTATTCAAATGCAAGTGCTATCAAAGATTATCATGAAATGAAAGATGGTTTGTCTCGATTGCATTTTAAGGATGGTTCCGAATAAGCGATCCAAGACAAGGTGACTTCCGAATTCCAATTATACAAAAGTGTGGAAGTTCTCTTTGGAAAGCTCATGTCTATAAGGAAAAGGAAAACACTACCTCCTATTAAGAATATTTATTGCCAAACTTCGTAACAAATCAAACTCACAAAGTCACTAACTAGTTGTCCTCTTTTTCTAAGTTAAGTACTAATTCTATTTCTTTTTTAAATTGTTGAATGATGGAGTATATATAATAGATCATTGGCACCAAATTTGAGGAAGTTTGCCGTTAGGATTCTTAGCCGCACTTCTAATGCAACGGGATGTGAGAGGAATTGGGGTATTTTCCAACACGTAAGTTGTGACTTTCAAAATTTTTGTATCAGGCCATTAAATAAATTAGTTTATTAGTGAATAATCAAGTCTACTTACATTGTTAACAGCTTCACACCAAGAATAGAAATAGATTGGCACAATCCTAATTGAACGATTTGGCATTTGTCAAATCAAATCGTCCATTAAAGCGCAGATACAAGAGAATAGCTCCAAAGAACCCATCCTCTTGAAAGAAATTGATGATAGCAATGAATGGTTGTTAGAAAGAATGAAGATGATTCTCATGGTGATGAGTTTGCATTTGAGAAGATACTTTGACTCGGAAACTATTGCTTCCAGGGTGAATAAATCTTGTCATGGCACAAGGTGTAAAGGATCATCAAGTACCGCTCTCACTTTAGCAAAGAACAAAGGAAAAGCTCTTTCTCAAGCCTCCGATTCTAAATCTTCTCGAGTACTATTTGAGTTGACCGATAAAGCCGAGCAAGAGGAATTTGAAGAAGAAGATAATGGAGATGAAGAGGAGTTGAATTGGAGTTCGACAATGATGATGATGTAAAGGCGGAGCATGTTGATGATAATGATGATGCTTGGTTGACCTTCAGGAGGGGGTTTACCAACTACTTTGCTTTGTGTTATTTTCTATGACTATGTTCACTTGTTTTGTTTTAAACTTCTACTACTAAAGACTATCTTAAGTGCGTATTGGAGATATTATAATGTTAGATTACCTCATCTTCAGACTAGATGTGTTTTTTGAGGCTAAAATGATGTCTAAACACTTATTTGACATTCTATCTTACTTATTTATCAAAAATTGTGGGTTGGGAATGATTTTCAAACATTTTTATGTAAAAAGTGTGCCTTGCTCCACAAAAAAAAAAAAAAAAAAAAAAAAAGTCACGCCTTGAAGCCAGTACCCTGAGGCCAGGCCTCAAGTTTTACCATTTTGAAGCTATTAATAAAAACATAGAGGAACAGACACCTTCCCTCTGGGTCCTAGAACAAAGTACCATCCCATTCTCATCCCCCTAATTTATCTACTCTTTTATTTTTATTCTATTATCATCTTACCTTTTCATCACTTAGCTCCCCTGTCCTTAATACTTAGGCCTTGTCATCAGATTCAAATACAGATTCACCAAAAATTAAAATTTAGACTAGAACCACATTGGAAACCCTTCCTTTTATTGAGCCAAACTTAGGAACACATTTTAAGACAAGGCAAATGCTAGCACATCCATAAGATCAGGAACAGAATAATTGCCAGTGAAAATAATCTTGCACTAGAGCTCAGTGAAGAGCACACAAATGAGATGCTACACTAGTTTTTTTCTTCAATCAGTTGCAACAAGAAATTATAGTATGTTAAGGCACATGAATTAGTTTTGCAGTCTACCAAACAGTTATATCATACCATTTAACCATCACAATGAATCATTTTTGCTAAATAACTTGAAATTGTTAAATTAAAGGCAGTAACTTCACCAATACCTACTGCAAGTAAGATGACACACGAAAACAGCAGAAAACCTTTGTCCCACACATTTTGCAACATAAACTTGAACAAGATCATGGACTGCCTCCTATTTGACAATCCAAATATTTAATGTCGATGGTATCAATGTTATGCTAACCTGTATCAATTCATTTAAACAATAAAGCATAAAGTGCTGCACTGCCCCTTCAAGAACAAGCTAGAGATGCTGCTCTTTGATAACATTGATCTGAGCAACAAAGGAAAAGAAAGCTTTAAAACTTGGGAACAAACAAAAATTTGGAATGCGCTCCATCCTTTATGGATTGATAGCAGAAGCAAGATTCAATGAACAATGCTCCTAGGCCACTATACTTTGATATATGACATGCACTCCAAGATTGAAACAGAAACCGAAAGACTTGGCAATTCTGAAGAGGAATAATTGAAAGAAACAGAGAACGAATAGAGTTCATGTTCGACAAAAGAACTCGTATTGACTAAAACGGACAATAGACAAAAGAACTCGCATTGACTAAAATGGACAAGGCTATCCAGACCCCTTCATGGTCCCATCACATCTCAAATGCATCTAGAACTTAAAAGCTTTATGATCACACATATCCTTAGGCCTTCACACGGAACAGCTAGAAAACCCTATACGAGATTAAGGGGGGACGCAGCTTTTAAGATGGAAATATATGATGGAATACTGCTGGTCAGAATTAGAGTGACGGCAGCAAGGAGATGATATATAGTAGTAAGAAGGCATGACAAAAGTTAAGAAGAGCCACAGAGATCAAATAAACCGAACAAAGAAAATGTATATTTAGCGATACAACTTTGATGATTGACAGTGATGAAAGTAATGTAACATGCTAAAGTTACAAAAGAACTGTATTTTTGTGCTATTACTATGATCCTTTTTTAAATAACCTATTACTATGATCCTTTGCAAATGCATCAACAGCACACTTGAAGTTATGAAGCACTAATCTCACACAGCTGTCCTCGAATGTCCTGGTGCACGAGGAAGAAGCCTGTCACAACCAACAGTAAACCCACTCCAGTGATACAGAACTTCCTCATTTCTAATTCTTAATAGCTTACAGGAGGCACTTAATAAAGAATAATATGAGAACCAGCACCATAAAATAGAACATTAGGGAAGACGGGAAACAAAGTGGAAAGTTCTACAATAGAAGGGAATACCACAATTCAAATCACTTCACCTTGTTTTATTCTCTATCTTTAGTCCAAAAAAAAGACAGGTCAAAAGAACTCCTCTTGCAAATTCTACCTTGGACGCATGGGTTTGGTGCAAGCACACAAAGCTGCTGAATTACTCCCAAAAAAAAAGGCAGCACCAAGTAAATCTACAAAAGCTCCATGGCAATAAAAGCTTGCTTCCACCAAATAAGCTCATTCTATCCAACTAAGAAACCAACAACAAAGTTCAATTTAAGTTGCATATATCTTCTTCAACCATTGGCAATCAGACAAAACGAAATTAGAAACTATCTAAAAAAGTTTCTAAATTTGCAACGTTATTATCCAATTCACAATGCCAATAACAGCAATAAATTTTGTCAAGAACACTCGGGCAAAATCAATGAAACTTGTAAGACTTTCAAACACCTCTTAGAAAACCAACAAATGTATAATCCAGTGCTTTCAAGTTGCCATCAAATACTCCTCAATTACCGAAATTCAACAAATTCAAAGCAATAATACCCCTAAAAAGAGCTTAATTCTATCTTACTAGCAAAATTAGGGTTTACCATACTAACCTCGGTGAATTTATGATGCAATTCCGCCTCATGAGAGGCATGAGAGGAGTTGAAAGACAGAAGCTGGATTATCTTCGCAAAGTAATGGAGGTACACGACGAGGGCGGCGCCATGGGCGGCGGCGGCGAGGGATCCGACGGCCATAAGGAACCAATCAA
Organism: Talinum fruticosum; assembly: GCA_021018815.1. Taxonomy (NCBI): domain Eukaryota; kingdom Viridiplantae; phylum Streptophyta; class Magnoliopsida; order Caryophyllales; family Talinaceae; genus Talinum; species Talinum fruticosum. Next base: position 638,080 of record JAITYX010000094.1, on the reverse strand, counting down.
AGCGGTCAGCACAAGCAAACAGCCGCGAGAAAGGGACGGCGCCAGGCGGCGGCTCGATCTCGTCCTCGGCATCCTCGTCGACCTCATCCTCCATCTCCGGCGGCGGCGCGTCGGAGTTCGGCTCCATGTAGGGCGATGGCGACTCCGGGGGCTCAGAAACCTCCGACACCGGCGTCAGCGGTTGTATGTGAGGCGGAGACCACCCAAACAGCCCCCTGGATACCATCATTTTCTCTCTCTTCCCCGCCGCCTCCTGTTTCTCTCTCCTCTGAAAAAGACGGAATCAGCTGTCAAAGTTTAGCTCAGAATCCAGGAAATCGGACTCAGGTGACGAATCAGAGCTCCAAATCCGTCAAAACTGAACTCAATTCAGAACAAAAACGCCTGAAAATCGAAGAAATTCTCTCTCCTGATACCAACAGAACTGGACAGAGTGAGAAATTCAGGCGAAGGAGATAGGGGGTTCAGGCAGGAGGAGGAGCGAGTTGAGTTGCGTAACTGAGTCAAAGAAGGTAGGAGTAATTTGACTCGTCGTCGGAAGCTTCTTTCTCTCTCCTCATTTCAACCCGTCCGTTCACCTTTCATCTGCCTTTTGTTCTAGAGCGAGAGAGAAAACAGAGAGAGAGAGAGAGATTGAAGAGGGTAGGTTAACGGCGACGGCGACGTTTTTGAATGTTTACCGGGAAACGGGAAGTGACCCCCACGCCCGGTTGGATACCCGAATGAGGGTGAGACCTGACACGTGGAATGTGGATAGAGCGAGTGTGGAGGTGGTCGAGAACTCACGCGTGGAGCGGAGCAGACTGCTACCCGCGTTCTCTGTCATTCTCTCTCGTTGAGATCAAACATAAAACGGAATCGAAAATTATCATATGATGCACCTTGGGTGGAGGCTCTCTGTCATTTAGCTTTACTCCTTTCAACTTCCTTTACCTGTTACTTCTCTTCTTCCTTTTTTTTTTTTTTTTTTATAGTTGATTATAATTTTTTATAGTATTTTATAATTTGTTATTTTTTTATTTTAAACGTTTTGTAAATTTATTTTTTATTAAAGATCGTCGTGATGTATGTACGTGATAAATATAATTACACCTACAAACGATTTTATTCATTCATATATTCATACTCTCATCGATATTTAAGATATACTCGAGTTTATTTGGATATATATATATATGTAAAAATTTTGATAACTAATACCTGTTGTGTACATTAATTTAATTTTATGTCATAAGACATTCACAAACAAATTCCAACACCAATGAGGTCATGCCCTAAGTAGTCAAAACTCGTGTCTTGAGTATATTAGGTCTCGGGTTGGATTTTTCTTTCCCTATTATATTGTTCTTCTCTTTTGTGGCTTATTTGCACACAAAATAAAACAAACAAACAAACAAATTTCAACAAAACATATTCATGTGTATTTTTATATTTATGTGCAACACATTTGTATTTTTGTTTATGAATTTAACTTAATCTATAATTTTATGTATTTGTGATGTCAAATGCATGTATATCATTTTAATGACTTTTTTTAACAAAAAAATAAATTATGTTTGATATTTATGAAAAGTATTTTTATAGATACATAAATAATTTTCATGTAATAAATGTGAATGAAAAATTACAAAGGTTACTATGAGTACAATCGATATTCTATTACATAAATTTTAAAAATCAAAACCTCGCTGAGAAAAATTAGTTATCAACTCTCAAATTTTAAAAAACACAATATAAAGAAGAACAAGACAATGGAAAAAAAAACTCTACGTATGAAACGAGGTGGTGCCATTAGGAAGGTTTCAGCATATGATACCAAAATTTAGTCTTTACCTTAGCCCAGAAGGTTACAACTTAATTTCATCATACTCATTCTTCATTTCCTTCGGTTGTACAAAAAATTATGTGCTACATGAAAATTAAACGTAGGCCCATCAAAAAGGGTAATAAGGACTTGACTTAAATATTCTAAATCACTCTATTGATATAAGAAATTTATCACTTTTATAAAAAAAACACATATAATAAGAGAGAGAAATTTTAGAGATTTGAGAGATTTACAAATAAAATCAAAAACATTGGGAAATTTGAGAGATTCACAATTGTTCGACATAGAGAGAGGGCTAATAGAGAGAAAGTTGTCTTATCAAGACAAGTCATCATTTTAATCTTCAATAGCAACCTCCTCAACTTCAGTGTTTATCAACCGTAAATTGACCCCTTTCTCAAATATTATTCATCCTCATGATCAAATTGGTAACATCTCCTATCATCAAATGTATATAACAAAGTCACATGAGATCAAATACAAAATCATCAATTATATTGGTATAATTTTGAAAAAGTGGCTAGAATAATACGTTTAAAAATTGAAGCAGGAAAATGAGAAGGAAGAAAACTTACAAGACACTATCTACATTTGTGTCACTCAACAACCTATCCCTCATTTTTCTATTGACACTTGACAAATTTCTCCTCATACCACCTGTCACATAATTGAGAAAAATACATTTAAAAACATTTGACTATGATTTTTTAATAAATTAAAAAGTGCTCATCTTTATTTATTTTTTCCTTCTGTTTCAAGTTTTTCTATGGTGAGTAATGGCAATGCTAAAAATGTGTGCGTGTGCGCGTGTGCATGTGCACATGTGCATGCGTGCGCATGTGTGTGAGGAAGAGAATTAAGAGGAAAACTAAATTAAAAGTAGGGAGGGAACCACCCATTTCAAAGTAAAGAAAGATAGAGTGGAAAAGTGCAAATGAGTAGAAAAAGATAGAGAGAGAGTCTGTAAAAATCAGGTGTCCAAAATAACCGATCATTCTCTCTCACAACCGAGCTTGTCGTGAACCAATACCCCCATGACAACAATTACCAATTTGCCACAACTCTTGAACCTACAATAACTTCTCTTATTGTTTTTTAATTTTTAAGATTAGGATGTGTCACAATCCCCTCACCATTAACAAGTGTGTAGATCCTCATTCTCCTTGAAACATTGTGTACTTACTAAAAACAAGCTATTAGGGAAGTTCCCAACTAAGGACAAACTGCGAATACACCCTAGCTCCAACAATGATAATTTCATACTCAAAGAATTTCAACAAATCCTAAATATGTACCAAAATAATTTCATACTAAAAGAATTTGAACCTAGCCACATCACAACCGTAAAGCTCCAACATGCAGCATACAACTGTAAGACACGGTCAAAGTAGGGTCTAGAGATATCCAAGTGAAGCACATATGTCAAATATAATTGGAGCATAAAACCTTCTAATTCACGGCTCATCACCTCTCATTCAGCCCAAGCCTACATTGTGTATGCGATTAGCAAATCAAAATTATATATATTCACATGGTAGAAACAATGCGACTAAACCAACAAGGAGTAAGTAACTACTCAGAAAACCTCATTGTTTTTCCATCAAAAAGAAAACCTCATTTTCATTCATTTTCAAATGAAAATATGAATCAAATGTCACAAGTGGTTAATTTCCACTACGCATTGCTCATCTCTCCTAAAAACAATACACTAACCTACTGCTTGAATTCTGTATAGAAAGAAGCAAAAACCAGCGCACAACTGGGAGCTACATAATAACCACAGCTTTCCAATAGTATGAGATATTTAGACTAACTAATATAAAGAGAAAAATATCATCAATCATGAAGACAGCCTTCAGTCCCCTGCATGATGCTCAGTGCTGAATCGAAAACTCATGAGTCATTCATATCTCTCCAAAATTTTCTCTATGACTACTGAAAATGCAGCAAAGCCAGCACAACCAGCACAAGCAGCTTGTGGACCACCTAAAAACACACCAAATAAGAGGTTAGATCAAGAACACAAAAGCAAATCATACTCGTAAAAGAGAAATGACTATGCTTGCACAGGTAAGACACCTACATCTAAACTTAGGACCAGTAATGGGAGTTGTCGTATAAAAGACTAATGACTAATATGTTGAGGTTAATCTAAACTAACAGCAAACAAGAACTCAATCAAGGAATCACACATAGAATGGATGAAAGCACAAAGTTAGTCATGTCGAACCTCTAGCTGAAATAGCACCTCCAGTAACACAGCCTGCAATGACTGTGTTTGTGGTGTCGTGTTTTGCTCGTGCCTTGAAGCACAAAAAAATTAGAAATTAGTCTCTTAAACAGTGGCATAAACATTCAGGACACAAAGTTGGACACATTAAGTACCTTCTCAACGACACATTCAGCAGCAGAGAAGATCAAGCCCATGACAGCAAATGTCTTGCAAGAACTCCAGCTCCTCTGACCCATCTGCTTCGCCGTATAGACAAGTTGCTGCCTGGTAGTCATAGTGTCTTGCATGATGGGATTGTCCAACGCTCCAAAGAACAATCCCATCATCACCCCAAGCCCGCCTCCTATATAAACAAACCATCAACAAGTGAAGTGGCTGACGCAGCATGGGCAACACACCAACTTATCCTAGAAAGCTAATAAGTTGCCTTGAAATCTGAACGGGGTTGTCGTTGATATTTAAACCATCAGGCACACTGCGAAAGCAACAGCACAAGAATGCAAAATCCATCCTTTTCCTCTAATTTCATCTTACATCTCTCTCTATCAACTAAGCAATGTGTGAACAAAAAGGAGCCAGAAAAGAAAAAAGTGGATTGGAGACGACAATATATCCGATGGGAACCAATAAAGAGAGAGAGAGAGAATGAAGTGGATACCCACCCATGATACCACTGACAAGGCTGCGAACAGCACAATTGTTCCATATATCCTGACCACTTATTTCCTCGGGAGTAGGCATGCGAAGCGGCTCTATCTTAGGCTTCTCAGCTGCATCTGAGGCTAAGTCTGAGGCTGAGCCACTCGAAGGTTCCGAGTTGTTGCTCATTGCCACCCAATCACAACCAAGATTGATTAATGAAAAAGCTGGAGAAATGGAACACTTCATCAAGATGTGGAAAATGTACATGAGATGTGATCATATAATAAACCAAATTCGGGAGAATGAGATATTTAGAAATAAGTATACATAATTAAGGGTTGTTGCGAGGGCCAAAAAAACATGTGGTTGAGTGACAAAAATGACTCCTAAATATACAAAGGATTACAATCACTCTCAAGTGTCAAAATTTACATGTCTAAGGCTCATAAAAAGATTTGGCCTATGAAGTGTTGTACTCATATCCACTCAGCCACTATCAAACCCAAATATAAATATCAAGTCCGCCCCCTCAAAATGCTCGCCAAAACTAGGGAATCAACGCACATTTATTCAAAGGCATAAAATTTAGTAAATTCAACAATGTGACCCTGAATCCTTTAAATGTTAGGTGCCAAAAATCTGGGGTATATCACCCCCAGAAAATTGTTCATGCATTTTATTACAATTGTACCATATACATGAATAATCCTTGGAAATGCCCAAGAGAAGTAATGGTTGAGTTTCAATGGAAAGCCTAAGCTCACTCCTAAGTAGAATGCTGGTTTTCTCTACTTTATGCTTCATCCATTGCTGGCCCAAAAATATCTAAGATGCTCCTTCGATAGTTCTTTGTTATAATCATATTATTTGAGTAGTTCTTTGTTATAATCATATAATTAGCTCCCATGGGAAAGCTAAATTTTGTATAAAACCAAATACACGATATTCATCTTCAAGATCTCGCTCCGAGTGGTGGATCCAGGAATTTGGAACAAGGGAGTCCACCTACTAATAGTCATAATCACCATATGCATAGGGGGAAAAACTATCGTGACATGGAATTGGTTGGATCAACGCATATTAAACTGGACCAAAAAAATATAAAGGAGACAAATCCCAAAACAAAGAATTGACTAGTTCGAGTGCTCTTTAACAACCAAATTTATTGCAAAAGTTTATTTCACACACAAATCACATATTTGATTCAGCCAAGAAATTCAAGTCAACTTCCCAACAAAGTCCAAAATTTAGCACACAAAGTGATTGCCGAGTTCAAAAGTAACAAAAAGTTAACACAATAACACCATAGTTTCATAACACAACAATCTAACAATCACCTAAACAATTACAAGAGCACATAAATAAGGCACCAATCAATTGAAATTATTGAGTTTGAGAAGCTTATATATAGCTTAGACTTAGAGAAGGGATTAGAAAAGGAGAGCAAAGCGCAAAGAGATGAAACTAGGACGACGGAAAGTCAGAGGAAGAAAAACTGAAAAATTAGCCAAAAAACACGAAAAATTAGCCAAAAAACACGAAAAATTGCAATTTACAAACAAATTTAAATACAAAATAATCCAAAGTACTAATCGCCAAAGGGTCGGACAATCAAGGTGCCCATCGCTTATGGTGGTTTCCGGCTTGTAGCTGGTGGCTGCCGCCTGCATGACTGGTTCTGCATTAGTGCCGCGGAGCGGTCGTAGGAAAAATATAGAGAGAGAAAGAGAGAGAGAGTTGAGAATTCGGGCCATTGTCCATGGAATCTTTTGGGCCTTTTTTAAAGGGTATCCACATTGGACCACCTATATTATTAATAACTCCATCAAAATATATTATTTAGATTTTTGGGGGCTATTGGTGTCCACGGACACCCTTAAGCACTTCATAGATCCGCCCTTGTCTTGCTCACTGACCCGTGGATCCAGGTGTCCAACATATACATGCAACATTCTCCAAATTCAAATTCTGTCAACAAATTCAATTATTGCTTTTAAAAAGCTTCACATATTGGTTGTTTTCTACTGAATTTTAAAAAGAGAAGCACTTGAAAAACAGCCATGACAAGATTTCAAAGAAAACGAAGTGAGAAAAACGGATATGAATATAAAGTTGAATAGGGAAGAAGCCAAACCACAATGTATCTCAACAGCACAAGGGAGAGAGAGATGAACCTGAATGGAGGATGCAAGTTAAGTCCAAATTCGAGCCAAACCCAACCCGATCCAAGACAAAATAATCCAATTAGAATCCGCAAAAAAATAGTTTGATCCGAATCCGATATAAATAATACAAATCCGAGTCCGATCCGAGCGGATTTGAAGGTTGATACATCCGATCCGATTAAAATGCAACACCCGATCAACTTTTTATTTTTTAAAAATTTCAATTTATAATGGTATTTTGGTAATATTAATATCTCCAAACCCTAACTATAAAAGACTCATTAACATCCCCTTCCACCCTCCCCCACCCCGCCATACATACTCCTCTCCCAATCTCTCTCCTCCCAACCTCTCGCGCTACTCTCCTCCCAATCTCTCGCACTAATCTCCTCTCCTGCTACTCTCCTTTCCTCGTCTCACTCTTCTTCTTCTCTTGTCTCGGTCACAATCTGCTCCTCTTCTTCACCCGCCTCGCTCTTCTTCTTCTCTCCTCTTAATCTTTCCTTTCGATGTCTCCTTTCTTGCTCTTCTCCTCCTTTGGGGCTCGTTCTATTCTCCTCTCGTGCTGGTCCTTGCCTCCTTCTTGCTTCCTAGCGCCATTGCACTCAAGCCTCAAGAACAACTCCCTTTCGGCACTCGCCGCCACAGCTGGCCTCCGTCGACCTACTTTGAAACTCCTCCTCTTGGTTATCAACTAATTATCTCTCTCACTTAATTTCTTTCTTTTGTACAAATTGATATAAATAGTTGACGCCATTATTCCTTTTCTTTGCGAGATCTAGTTCTCTCACCTTTGACCTCCGATGTCGGCAACTCATCGCCCTCCTTTTTCTTTGTGGTTCTCTTCCTTCTTTACTTTGCGAAAATATTCTCGAAAAATAATAATTGAATCGGATTCGGGTTAAGCGGATATAAATCAGATCGGAAGCCAACCTCCGTTGGATCGGATTCGGTCGAACTTTCGGATCCAATTATTAATCAGATCGAATTCGGAGGTCCGTAGCTCGACCCGAACACAACCCGTTGCCATCCCTAATTGAGAAGAGTCAAGAGTGAGATCCGGGAAGCAAAACCCTAGGAATGAGGAATAGGAATATCCCTAAGTAAACAAACCCCTCGTGTTCGACTCCACTCCACTTTGTGGAGTTTGAATAACGAATGAATATGCTGCTCTTCTTCTCTTTTTAGGGTTTTAGCCCCAAAATATCACACGCAAACAACAAACCACAACCCCCATCCCCGTCCCAAAAAAAAAAAAAAAGAAAAAAGGGGGCAAATGCCCAACACACAAGCCCGATTTGGACCCATGCCCTGTTTACATCGATTCATATTGACTTCAGGTAGGGTGGAAATTTCACCCTAACCCAAAAACTCCCCGTTTATTGGTTTAAAAAATTAGGAAAAAAAGTGACAGAGAAAAAGGGTTCAACTTCAACTTCAAGGTTCATTAGCCCCTCACCCATAACTAGGGGTGTGCAAAACCTGTTAGCCGAACTTTTGATAAATTGAAATCGGTTAACTTAATATTCAGATAGTGAAAATTCTGAACCATAACGGATCCGAGTTTTCGGTTAACCGAATTTTCGGATAGGCTAAAATTCGAGCCGAAAGGTTGGTTAACCAATTTCCCGGTTCAGTTTGGTTATACAGTTAACTGCTACCTGAAGCATAACCTGTTTAAATGTAAAATGCACTTGGATTCGGCTCCACTCAAGCAAAACACACCACAACAAATTGTGGGCACTGAGCAGTAAGCTTTCAATTAGTCATCATTTAACAAATTATGGGCATTGGACTCCACAAAAGCATACTAGCACCTAATCAGCAACACCTGATTAACCATCGGCAATACAAGTGCGATGTACTTGATAAACATAACCAAAATAGGCTGCCCTGGGGTGGGGTGAACACCACATTCAAAGGAAACCACTGTCAAAGCCAACCAAGAGCAAAACAAGTTGTCTGGAGGGGGAATCAAAAAGTCATATAACACCAAGAAATAGAAAGAGAACAGGAGAGACAGGAAAAAAAAAAGGCGAAAATAAATCAGACTCGTAAAAGAGAAATTACGCGAAATAGAGGGGAACCTGTGTCGAACCGCCGGAGGGAGGGCAATCGCCGGTTACGATGCCAACACCGACTGATGACACCGTGAGACTGTGAGAGGGTATGGACGGGGCAGCAGCAACCGTCAGAGAGCAGAGAAAGGCAAACATCAGTTACTGAGGTCTGAGCCAAAGCGAACTGAAGAGCGGAGATAGAGAGGGAGCGTTTAGTTTTTTTTTTTCAAATTTCTTTATCTATGGAAGAGAGCGTTTAGTTTTAATACCTAGGGTTTTTGGTGATCAACAAAATACGTTGCGCTCAATTTTTGAAAATTATAATTCGGCTAATCAATTTTTTAATCTAAACCGAAATCAAACCGTTAATTAAAAATTTACTTCAATTTACTAGCCTTATAAGAAAATTTTACTCAAATCTAACCTAACTTTACATATTACAAATTTACTACTTGCATAACAATGGAGTGAAAAACTTAGTTAAATAGCCAAAATCGAACTTTAATCGCATTAAACACGAATTAACCCGAGTAGAAAACAGCAAGAAACAACGCAGCCCAAGAGTCGCTGCTTGGCACGGGCCATGCCAGCAACATGGGTTGCTCGTGTTGCCGGCACGGGCCGTGTCAATAGAAACGACCAACCTAGGTGCCCGGTGTTGGTCGGGGTGCCCTTTGTTCTTCATTCCACACTCCTTGTTCTCGATACTTGTTGGTCGTGCTCGTCGTTCCTTGTCCCATAATGTGATTTCTCGAATCTAAAAACATCATTAAATTTCACATACCCAACGTGAAAAACATCAATATAAGTATGAAAAATTGGGAATAAACAACTTATTAGATATATAAAATATGGATAGTACATATAATTGCTTGCAAGATGCATTAGCAACCTAACGATGGAAATCACTTATCTCACTTGTGGGAAGGTGATATGTTCTTAAGATCCCCAAGACTAGGGTAGAAAAACTAAAAACTAATTTTGACAAAAAGAAGAATGTTTTTATATTCACTTTTTTTGGGATAAGTTCAAAATATTCTTAAAAAGGTTGCTAAATGAATAAAAATATAGCGCAATGAAATAATGCTGGCATGCACTTTGAATTCATCACCTCAAATAAAGTGTATGGTATTCTCATTTCTCATATGGTTTTCAATGATATAGAAATAGGAATAGACTTTCTTTCTAATATCATTTTTCTTGTCCCACCTTATTTCATGATTCATAGTCATCTTAGATATCTACTTTTACCACTTGAATCCCCCTTCCCCTGCTTGGCCCATGTAATTGATATGTTCTTTCTAATCAAAGTATATCCACCCAAGTCTTTAATTGTTTGTTCACCTTTCCTACTTAACACATTTTCTACTTATCTTCGTCTAAGTTTATTAAGGGTAGGGGGAGGACATAGGGAGGTGTTTTATTCTAAATTAATGTCTAAAATAATTAACAAAAAATTTTAAATTTTTATTATTAATTTGACGTATTTTCACCGAGTAAGCTTTATCTTTTAGTCATTTCGAAGTTATCCTCCCATCATCATTCCTACATTTGGCTCAAGCTTTTTCTTCTAACTATTGTAATCTTATATTGTCCACCCTTTTTCATGAATTTATGAAATCATAGATGAAGAAAATTTTCAAACATATATAGAATGAATGAACAAAGTCATATTGCTTCTCAAGATGTTTGTTTTTCATTTTTACATTAATTTTCAACTTTTTTTGGTCAGTAACCCAATTTAATGGATCAAAGCCCGGCCCAAATAGAAAACCTAGCTCGAACACAGCCTCTTGCAACCTGACCTATATTTGCTCGTGTCTTCTCCACCGTCGCAAAAGCCTACTTCGCTGCCGCAGCGGCTTGAACACCCCCTTTATCTCTCTTCTCTCCCCCTCCCCTTCCTCTAGGTTGGTTCTCTCGCTGCATTTCTCTCACCCAATATGCGACTTGCTGATCGACTAATTGCATTTATCTCTTTGTAATTTTGCTTTTCTAGGGTTTAGGTGCGGCCTCGGACATCATCAATGGCTCCTCCTGCAAAAGGTATTAAATTGTAGCTGTATACTCTTTCTTATTTGTTATTTCCAGCCATTTCCGCCCGAGGAACTACCTGAAGCTTTCTGGAATTGAAAAATGTAGTTTTTGGCTTCTACTTCGTGAAAATTTGATGCAGATATAGTGCAGTGCTAATTGTTTTTAGAAGTTTTGAGAATTTGAACTTTTAGGGTTTCCTTGGAGCTGTCTCTAGTTCTGGGCTTTTTTTGGGGTGGGGGTCTCATGAGATTTTTGTTGAATGTGCTCATGTTTTGTTATTTTAGTAGGTTGACACATCAATAATGTCATTATTTGATTTGGGTGAAAACGAAGAACGGGAAATCAAGAGGAATATGAGCTTTTGAAGGCACCTCATATGTGAGGCACCAACTTGATGCGTTTGGAATGAGATTATAGAAACCAATCTTTTATACAATTAATCACATATAAACGTGAGTGTGAAAATAAACCTTTGCCTTTTGTGATCTCCTGGATTAGATTTTTGCTAGCTATGCACTTATGCTGGTGTCTTCGAAGGAAATAGGAGTTTGGTTGGTTGATCTGAAGAGGAGATGCATTGGTGTTTAATAAATTCCTGTTCCATAGAGATTCCATGAATATTGCTCTTATGTTTAAGGGTTAAAGAGAGATGATTGGTCACTGCTCATTTGTACTCCTCCCCCAAAAATAGAAACTAAATTGATATTTGGTGGCCCTTTTTATCAGTTGCTCCGGCTTATCCTATTTTGGTGCTTTAAAATTAAATCATAGATTATATTGTGGATTGGGATTATTGGCATAAATATGTTGCTTTGCACCTTCTGGTCTTTCCCTATTTCTGGGTTTTTTTTCCTTCTCCCTGGAGGCAGCAGGATCTTTTTTTTTTGCCGGGGGGTAGGATTTGGATTTGAGTGCATCAAGCATTTAGCATTGTAAGTATGCATTTGAAGCATGGTTACAAACAATCATTACTCTCACGGTCCATATTTGGGACTTTTTGAGACATAAAGTAGGCAGAGATTTCTTGTTACAATTAGTTGTGCACCAGGTGACTTCTTTTAGTACTTGTGGTTGAAAACAGTATCCAAAAAATGTGACTTATCTTTAAAAAACTTTAACTTGCTGTCTTGTGTGAACTCAGTTCTAGAATTTACTTGCAAAGTGTAAGTCCTTGGGTCTAGCTATAAAACCTGCTGTGTGCTTATGTGGTTGTATGGAGTTGCTGTCCTGTTGTCTATGTTGATTTGGAATATCAGATAGAGGGGGTGGATATTGCGGTGGCATTCCTTTATAAAAAGTCATTTTGAATATGTCTTGCTTTTTTTCCTGTAATAGATGGAAAGAAGGCTGATCCAAAGTCACAAGCCTTGAAAGCTGCCAAGGCTGTGAAATCTGGTGCATCAACCCTGAAGAAGAAAACCAAGAAGATTAGGACCAAGGTCACTTTCCACAGGCCAAGGACATTGAAGAAGGAGAGGAACCCCAAGTACCCACGCATCAGTGCTCCACCAAGGAATAAGTTGGACCACTATCAAATTCTCAAGTACCCACTGACCACTGAGTCTGCAATGAAGAAGATTGAAGACAACAACACCTTGGTTTTCATTGTTGACATCCGTGCGGACAAGAAGAAGATTAAGGATTCTGTTAAGAAGATGTATGACATCCAAGCAAAGAAAGTGAATACCTTGGTCAGGTAAATTTTTATTAGGATCTCAGTAATTTTGCTGTTTAATCACTTGCAAGTAGTTATTTTGCAATATGATCAGAGCACTTATTCAACGACCTAGCAAGAGCATTGCCTTGTTGATTACAAACTATATTTGGTGGGAATTTCATTCTGGATATGCTAAGTTACCCCTATTAATTTTGCTGGTGAGGGTGTTTGATTCTGGTTTTGTGCCATCTATTTTTGGTTATGAGATTGCCATATAAAGCTATAAGCTTTGAGCATCGGATATTTATGTGTGCGATGAGCTTACAATTTCTTTTGTTTAATGCAGGCCCGATGGTACCAAGAAGGCATACGTTCGTTTGACACCCGATTATGATGCCTTGGATGTTGCAAACAAGATCGGAATCATATAAATTGTACTTCTTTTACAGCTTATCTCGAGTGGAATGACTAGCTCTGACAATTTTGAAATAGGACAAGAATATTTCTTTGAACATCGATTTCCATTTAAATGTTGAGATGGTTATGCAGTAGCCTATGATTCTTGCTGTTCCAGAATCTGTATTGGAGATGCAGTGTTTTCTATGTCTGTTTGTTCCCCAGAAATGCAATTGTCAATGACTTTGTGCGGTTGCTGGTGGGGATAGTTGACAACCATTTTGACAATGCAGGAATCTTAAGCCATCTTTGATCAGCCCCTTCCTCGTAGCAGGTCTTAATTCACGGAACAGTTTATTAGAGAAACAAACCCACCATTAACACGTCTTGTAAAACATTGCACTGCGTTCTCCATCCCTCCAAAATGATTATATACGTCATTCCTGACTTGGAACAAACATCTCCAAACCAAGAATCACTTGCAGATGCAAAAGCAGCTAAATTGCTTCCCTCTGGCGTAAGAAAGAAACCTAGTCGTCCAACGCTGAATTTTGGCTAGAATTCCCCCTCCCTAACTGTACCCACAATCAATAACAATGCTCAGGGGATACTCCACAAAACACCCACAGTTTCTTCTAAGGACATTGCAGTAGACCACTTCGATGAATGGTGAGTATAGGACCTTGCTCATGGAGGAATGCTGCTACTAGTGCTAGATGTTCCAAGCTAGTTTTCATAAAACTTAAAGACCATCTTTGTAATATATGCAGAGTCACTGCTCACTCACCAACACCCTATCTTCTCCCACCAGCCTTGTGTTGTTATAGGCAAAAAGTCCCCAAACTTCGGATTTTATTTAAATTTGTCCCTAATCTATTTTCATACCTACCGGTATTATTGATCTACACTAAAATGCATTAGTATGTCACTTTATTTAAATTTCCTCCAATCTATTACTATAGTACTGCATTTTAGTGTAGATTAGTGGCATTGTAGGTACGGAAATATTTTAGGGGCAAATTTAAATAAAGTCCAAAGTTTAGAAACTTTTGCCTAAGAACTCCACTAGCCTTAGAATTCTTTTCTTTGCATTCTTAGGTATAGGTATTTGCTTCTTTGTTAGAATTCTTTTCTCAGCGGATAGAGTTGTCACGTTTGTGAGTAGTTTTCGAGCCATGAAGGAGGTGGCGTTGGTAGAAGCTGGCACAAAAAGGAGGGGACCGGCACAAAAGGAGTGACTGATGGAGACCAGCAGATTCAGGGAGTTTCAAGGTGAACTTTGATGTGGGAAAGGTGGGAGAGGATGTAGAGGTTGGGTTTTTGTCATCCAGAACAGCGTTGGGGATGTGATTATGGTTGGGGTGGAACAAGATCAAGGATTCCAAGGTGTGGAACTAGAGGAACCAAGGGCATGCCTATTTGCTTTGAGACATGTGTTAGCAAAGGGACTAAGAAGCGTGGTAATGGAAGGTGACTCCCAATCTCTCATCAAAAAGATCATGCGAAAGGAGGCTCCAAATTTGGCACTTGGTTTTTTAATTTATGATATTTTAAGTTTTAGTTCTTCGTTTGATTTAATTTCTTGGAGTTTTGTTCGAAAAGGTCGGATAATTCAGTTGCTCATGCCTTAGCTCATTTTCAACGTATCTAATTCTCATAAAGGATATAGGTGGAAAGAGTGTCGGATCTTGTGTATGATTTGGTAACAAAAAATAGGTGTACCTTTATGGACAACCAATTAATATAAATCATCCTTCCTCGTTGGTGGTAAAAAAAGTCCAATAAACAAGTAAACCCCATCATAAAAATAAATAAAATATTGTAGGTGCTAGTAAGCACAAATGATAAAACTGTTGGAGTCTATTATCAACATTACGAACTTATAATGCTTAATACTTTAACTTAATATATAAGAATTGATGCATGTTAAAACAAAAACAAAAGACGCTTAAAATACTCAACTACAAGTGTAACCTTTGTAGGAGCTTATTTCCCTCTTTTAAGTTGAGCTTTGAACTTAATCAATTTAGGCCTGATTCATGCTTGTTTTTCATAAATGCTCTCAGTTTTTAAAATATTTTTTAAAAATTTTCAAGCGTTTACAATAATTTATTGACTTTGAAATAAAAGGAAAGTATGGGAATATTAAAAATGAGTATAAAAATGTATATTTTCTTACAAATTTGAATACAAATCTGCAAATGTAAGATCTATCTTTTTGAATTACATGAGACTCTAGAACATGCAATGTAATCGAAAATTTCAATAGAACATGAAATGTAATTGAAAAGTCTTGGTTTTAGCTATTAAGATAAACATCAATGATCTAAATAAGTTATAAAGAGTGATACAATATAATAACAATATGATCGAAGAGGGAAGATCGAACCTAAAACTTAATATTCATGAAACTTTAATTTTGACCATTAAATTAAAAACTTATTAAATTTTTTTTTTTGGTGAATGGGTAAAGAGGAAAAACATGGGAGACCGTTAGGCAGCCCTTCTCACAAGGCTTCTACCTAGGGTGTCATTTGCCATAATCAAAGAGAGGAGATGGGATGGACAATATCCCTAGGAGGACAGCGACTGAAAACTTGTGCCCTCGTTGTGCCGGTCGATCCGCCGCACAATTTGCTTCTCTATACACATGATTGAAAGTACAATTCCTAAAAGAAGACATCAATCGAATGATGTCTTTGATGATAAAATCAATCTGCCACAATGGCTTGATGATGCCTTGAAGAGCCTCAATGATGATCTTGTTATCTCCCTCAAGCTAAAGTGAATTAATGTTTGCTTTGACTCGCCTCTTGGAGACCATATCTAAGCACACTAGCTTCAAGCAACTAAAATATATATGAAACCCGGTTGGGCTGCTCCAGCCTTGATTAACTTCCCTTGGTCATCCCGTAATAGGAAACCCATTGTTGCATTTCCATTTTTGAGTGATCCATCAAAGTTAAGCTTGATCCATCTGCCAGGGGGTTTGTTCCATTTAACCAAGTGTATTTTCTTTGGCCTATTCTCACTCATCCCGATGTCGTAGTCCTTTCGAGATAGCTTTGTTCTTGATTTCCATTCCGCATAGGCTCTCTTTGCCCTAATTAGCGTTCTTATGTGGTTGAAATCTTCATCTCTAAAAATGTCATCATTTTTTTCCTTCCGAATACTCCATAGAAGAAACAGAAACCTTTGAAAATGATCCGGATGTAGGGAGGAGCGGGCTGCTTGGATGATGCATCTTCCGCTAGAGGTGGAAGGTATGAAGTTAATGGTGTGTAGCCATTGATGTTTAAAAGTCGTTGCCCACACTAGTCCTGTTCGCAGGCATAAGAAAAGGAGGTGGTCATCCTGTTTCATCCTCGTAAATTACAAGACTTGCAAGTGGGGTCAACTTGCAACCCTCTTATAGGTAAAACCTTATTACATTGGTTATACTATAGTACAATGGATGGACATTAGCTATCTCAATTTCTACGCAGAGTATTAAGTTTGCTTATAATTAAGGAGACGCAATTAGTACATATTTTAAGAGGAGAAAATAATTAAATAATTTTTATAGACAACCAATAGAATACTGATTAAAGTTGATTTTTTTAAATATAGAAAAGGGGATATATATTAACTATTGTCCTGTCTCAAACAACAACGGTAAGTCTTTGGTAGCCAATTCAATAATCGAATCAGGTTCATCCCCACCCATGATCTTATGGAATCATAAGGTTGGATATGGGTAATTGAGTGTGCTACCATATTGCCCCCTACAAACAAGCAAAAACGAGCAAAATACAAACTGTTGAGAAAATGCAAGAATGTATGAAATAAATAAAATACTTGGAAACTTTTACTAAATCAATTTTTTCGAATTTGATTCTAATGGTTGGTTGATACAGTCCCCTAAGTCACCTCGATTTATTTTTACTATCCTCTATGTTTCATAATACTTGTCCTTTTTGGTTGTGGGAGAATATAAAAAAATTATAAAATTTATGATAAAATTTATGTTAAAAGACTTAGTTATCTAAATATTTTATTGAAAATAAAAAAAATTATATAAAAATAACTAATAAAAATAAAATTGATAAATTATTTATTAATATGTTATTAAAATTATATGGTGATGGATTATTATGAAACGAAAAAAGTTATTTTTAAAAAAAATATAAAAAAATTTATATAAAATAGCAAATGTTGCGAAATAGATATAGTATTCGATTCTACCACCAATAATATCCAAACGTCTATGTTAAGCAAGATTTATATTTTATTTAAAAGGTGGTATAAGATATTCAGATGTAAGCATAATTTTAAATTATTTTTTAAAAACATGTGACCATTGCAATGAATTTTTATTAAAAAAAAAGGAAGAATATTTTTTATAGGATTAATTTTTTTAATCCTAATTTCAGAGTCCTTATGACTAGACTTGTCAAAAATTCAGAATCTGCTCATATTTAATTAAGATAAATCAATCAATATTTAAATTTTAGACAAAATATTGATAATCTAAACATTTTTATTTTGGATATGATAAATTAGAGAGGTTCAACTTTGGATCAAATCGAATTTGAATAATAGAATATAATTTTAAAAAATATTAATGTTTAAAATTAAAATTTAGTATAAATTTAAAATAATATTTATTTTTTATAATTATATAAATTCGAATAATAAAGTCGAATATAATTTTACTGCACTGCTTATGACAGAGGCCCCAACTACCCTCACTCGCAACTAACAAGTAACAAGGGTAGGTAGTAGTTTTTTTATTTTTTATTTTTTAATAACCACATGAATTTGATTCGAAAATAAATTAATTAAAAAATAACTCTAGGACCTTCACAGTCGTCGTCTTCCAGAGATGTGTAAGTTTTGATTCTGACCGGTGACAACGTACCTTCCATAATTCTCTCTCTTACAACTATCAATTTTTATTTATTTTTTAATAGAACCTCACTATCATTCTTGGCCCTGGGATTATCCATATAAAAATACTTTACGGATATCATTTTTCTTTTCCAAATTACAAACTTTGAACGATACTTAGACGTATTCGGTAAAATTAGATATTTTAATAATGGTTAATTGTTTTAATAACTATTATTTATTTTATTAGCGATTAGATGTTATTGACTAATGGTTAGTGACTAAATATTCAACTAGTGATTTAAGATAAATGTGTGTGGTAATAGTAGACTGTTTAAGTAGCAAATTTGTATAAAATAACTTAAAATGACATAATGAATAAAAGCTTTTAGAAAATAAAAAGGAGAATTTCGGAAATTATATGCAAATACTAGGTAGTGTGTTTGAAAACGTTACTTTGAGTACTTTTTCTAAAGCATTACCTAAAACTCTAATTATTATGTCAAACATTTACATTTTTAGATAAGTAGTGTATTACCTCATTTAAAACACAAACCACTATCTTAAAAACTATGGTCAAACACACCCATTATCATTTATATTTGTCCTGTATAAATTATATCCTGGACTTCGGCCTATATACCTAACTTATTATATAATATTTTATTTTAATTTTTTAAAATTTACGTCCTATTTTATGGTCTCCTCTTTTCAAGAACGATTAGTTTCTCTCCCCAAATTATATCATGTGACCGAGTACATAACTCTGGATCTATGGTATAAGTATTGATTTTTCCTTAGTAATTTTTCTCCAGCCAAGAAAAAAAATTAGGTTTTTCATTTTTATTTTTCCAAGAGTAATTTGTGTTTGTACTCATACACGAGTATCCAAATAATAATCATAAATTCACATGACTAAAAATATTAAAATCAAATATGAAGTTCATAGTGTAGAAGTATTCAATTTAATAATAGAGTGTACTGCAGATAATTAGAAAATATTTCCTGAAAAATAATTCTTAGCAAATCAATATTTGAATCATGAATTTTTTCTTCCTTATGACATCTCTTGATTTAAAAAAACTTTAGAAAACAATGAAATTAATCTGTTTCGATAAAAGTCAATTTATAAAAAAAAATTCAATAAAGAAATATTTATTTCTTGATTTACATAGTGCACGCAAAAAAAACACACACTAAAAAATTTGAACATATACAAAACAATATACTCCATCCGTTTCAAAACATATGTCATTTTAACTAACTTTTTCGTTTCACAATACTTGTCACTTTACAATTCTAATGATATATTAATTACTAATTTACCAATTTTATCCTTATTAATTGTCTTACCAATTTTATCTTTATTAATTGCCTTGTTTCTCTTCTTTTTTCATTGATTTTTTCATTTCTAATGAAATATATGGTTAACTTGGTCTTTTAACTCAAAATTTGTCATGAACTTTGTGTTTCCTCGATATTCTCGCATAACCTTAAAACAACATGTATTTTAAAACGGATGGAATACTAATTTATGAAATATACAAATTTAATACATAACCTCTATTTTTTAGATGGACAAATGCATGCGCATAGTTTAAGAAAAATTGAACCGTGTTTTTTTAAGTCAGTCTCCTTTTTAGACAATTAAGTACTGCAATAAATGCATGACTTTTAGCCACAACGAATCTCGACGCTAATCTTAGATATTATCAGTAAAATGTTCCAAAATTGCAATAACCATGTGTTAAATTACTAACTAAGCATTAAAATCCTAATTTCTTTTAAACTCTTGTACTTGAATATTTTTCCTTATTGTTCTGTTATTATTTAAAACATAAGAAAATTTGAGGTGTTACACTTCTAACCGTATTAACAACTTGAAGGGTCAGAAAAAAACGATATAATTTTCACAAGTCACACAACTCTTTCTATAATAAATAAATAACATACAAGCTATCCGTGTTACGTGCTAAAATTGAGAAATCGTACCACTTGAAGATCGAATGGGAACAAGTCTAACTTGGGCTTGAAAATGAGAATTAATTTCGACCACCATCTTACATTGATTTATACGAGATATTTAAAAAAAAAAACAAGGGATATTATGTATATAGAATTAAAATTCTTGCTTGATCTTTGAAAGTTAAATTCACATATAACGCGTGGGGTTTATTAAATCTCATCTATGTTGCATTTTTTATTAAAAAAATAAAAAATTGGAATGCATGTAATAATTGGCGAAGGAAATGTTTCTCAAACACAAATAGCACAATTTTTTTGAGGTTATCTAAATAAATTAAATAATTAAGTTTTTCCGACTTAGTATTTTAAATACAAATTTTCTAAAAAGTAATTTATAATTTTTAGTTAGCCATCCAATTTAAATCGTAATTCGTATGCGGTATGACTTGAAGCTTACTTTCATATTCAGTATATGAATTGTGTGTGAATGAGGTTTTAGTATATAATAGTTAAAACTGAAAAATATTATAAAAATAAACATAAATATATATCTGAGAAAGAACCTTCAACAACCGAACATGAGTCAAAATTAATTTTATTTTAAACCCTGTAAACAAACACTTTTTTTTTTTTTTTTTAATTAGCAGTTTTGACTTTACGCGGTGATGTAACATCGAGTTGACCAAATGCTGATGCGACCATATCTCTACAGAAAATGATTAGGGGACAACTAATTTGATTTGATTAGTCCTAATCCCAAAAGCTACTTCAAAAAAATATAAAAAATCAGAATTTTTATTTCAGACCAAAAAAATAAAATAAAAAAAACTCTGACCTTCCAGCACGACCAACTACTGACAAATCATATACCCTTTGTCCTATTTGATTATCCAAATCGCACAAAATATTATTATTATTATTATTTTTTCTATGATTGTGGGTTTTTTTGGGGAATAAATTCTAACTATAATGGCCCTTTTTTTCTCAATTATAATTTAGAAAAATAAATTAGGTGACATGATTTATTTTTTATTTATTTTTTTGAGGATAGGCCACAAGAATTGGTGAAACCTACTCCTAATTGCTGGATCTCTATTTATGCCTACATAGAAAAATAGAAAACCTAACCAACTTGATTTGGTTAGACTTAGTTTTTATGACCAGCCAAATTATAAACTCGTAGTGTATTATTAAACAATTTTTAAAGAAATATAATTATAATATTTTACAAACTTATTCAATAAATGAAGTTTCTTGTCTGGGTCTTTTTAGTTGGACTCTTTATTTATT
Organism: Talinum fruticosum; assembly: GCA_021018815.1. Taxonomy (NCBI): domain Eukaryota; kingdom Viridiplantae; phylum Streptophyta; class Magnoliopsida; order Caryophyllales; family Talinaceae; genus Talinum; species Talinum fruticosum. The sequence goes on along the minus strand of JAITYX010000094.1, from coordinate 616,938 downwards.
AAATAAGTATAAAATATATTGCAACCTTTAATTTTCATATGGCCCTTCTACAAACTGATATAAACTAGTTAAGACACTGCGTATTGCCGCTATATCAATTTTCTAAAAATCTATGGTAATTTAGAAGTATAAATAGATAAATCTATTTATCTATTCAACACAATTTAAAAGCATGACCAATACGCGGAAATTTAAATTGTGTTGAATAGATGAATAATTTATCTAATGATACGTCTAAATTACGAAATATTTTTAGAAAATTGATATAGCGGCAACGCATGAGTATTAGCTAAGATTTTATTAAAGATTATATAATTGTATGTATTATATATATTAATAGATTTAAATTGTGTTGAATAGATGAATAGTTTATTTTATGATACTTCTAAATTACGAAACATTTTTAGCAAAATTGATATAGCGGCAGCGCATGGGTATTAGCTAGTATAAAAATATATAAAAATAAAACATATTAATCATAAACTTTTTGCCAAAAAAGTTGGACTATTTTGTATAACAGTGGGTGACACTTGCAGTTGATTTGGAGCCATCAATATTAAATACCTCATTTATAAAGTAACTTTTGTAATGACTATAATAACCAATATATTTTTTTGAAGTCACAATAACCAATTTTGCTATGTATTCGATGAGGTAGACATTTGATTCCAATATAAAAAGGGTAATTATACTTGAATTGAAAGTGTACAATTAAAAGTGTTATTACACTTAAAGTGCCGTCGAAAAGAAATATGTACAAAAGTTTGTTTCAGTGGAAAATATTTTCTCCTGCGTTTGGTACCATAAGTGATGGATAAATATTTTTGGCGGAAAATAAAGTCTTGTCATTGAGAATTCAAGTTCTAAACTTTTACAGTATTTGTTTATTTTTTCAAGTTTTTTCCTTATTTTTTTCCTTTTTTGTTCGAAGTTCATAAATGAAAAGTTTTTTTTTATAATATTTGTTTTTTTTTTTAAATTTCTATTATTCTATACATGGAAAAGTATGATCATAGGGAGATGTACAAACTTATCAAATTTGGGTGCTCAACATATATATATATATATATATATATATATATATATATATATATATATATATATATATATATATATATATATATTTGAGTTTTGAAGTTGAATTAGTTATTTACCTTTTCTTTTCATATTTATGAAGTTTTTTTGATTGGTTTTTGCATTTAAGTAGCTATTTTAGAAAATTATTTTCCTTCTACCAAACAAAGGAAAATGTGGGTGGAAAATGATTTTCCTTGGAAATTTATTTTCCTATGGAAAATAATTTCCTGAGAAAATATTTTTCCCCAACCAAACACACCCTAACTATAACGTATATTATAATTTTTTATTTTCGTATACTACACAATGGTACCTCTAATTTTAGGACCTTGATTTATTAAAAATGATTACGATGTGTCTTATTTTTTACTGTAATAAATTTTAAAACTTTTATTTTATTTCTTTTTTGCAGAAGACCCTTATTTTATGTTAAAAGATATAATTGTCATTAATTAAAGTAAATAATTTAAAAATAAACTAAATAAAAAACACAATAAAATAATATAAACAAAATGTAAAAAATATAATAAAGTAATTTTACAGCTTTTTATTTATTATATTATTTATATATTATTTATCATTTCATTATATATTTGTATTTAGTTTGTTTTTAAATTTTATACTTTAATGAAGGACAATTATATTTTTTATCATGAAATAAGAGTCTTTCATTAAAAAAAATGAAACAAGGGTCCTAAAAATTTATTATATTAAAAAATAAGGTATCTCATATGATAAATCAGGGTCTGAAAATAGTTGCATCACAACTAGAGGTACTATTGAGTAGTTTTTTTTTGTAAGCGAACCTACTTCATGTTTTAAAATAATTTCAATATTATATTAAAAAATTAAAATAAATTTAGCTAATTGTTAGGTGGATTTTTCTTTAATATTTTGGTATTGGATTTCTTTTATATAGTTAGGCGCTTTTTTTGCATATTTTTAAATTTTTTAAATTACTGATTTTAGACAAGATAATACATTTTTCCTATTTGTTTATTTTTTTTGTTGGCAACATTTTCCCCATTTGATTGACGTTTAATTGCAATCTTTTTTGTGTTTTGTTGGTGAGAATGTCGGCATGATTATGGCAATAAGTTTTTTTTCCCCCAGGATATATTTCTATTTTCTTTTCTTTTATTTTTTTATTATAAATCTTGAAGAGTACATTTTTTGACATACTGTATTTTCTCTATTATGTCAATAATTATTTACTATCGTAATTCATCTATGTTTTTTTATGATGTTTGGATCATGGTTAGAGAATCAGATGAAAAAAATAGAAGAATTAACAAATAAAATATATTGAAATTGGGTTCAACGAACTTATAATTTTGGATATAATATTCTTTTAAAATTGATATATGGTAAAACAACTTATATTTTGTATAATTTTTTTGCAATATGCATAATCTATATACACCATCAAATTGGGTTGGTCTTGAACTAAAAGAAAAAAATGAACTTGATTTATCATGTGTCATCTTTGACCTAAAAAAGAGTCTCATCAATATGATTCAGTATTTTTGCATTCACTTTTCGTTAATGCTAATCTCCCTTTGCCTTCACAATGTCCATTTAAAAAAAAACTCAAATTAAAAAATTAAAAAATTCTATCTAAAAAAAATTAAAAAGTATAAAAATTTTCTATCCCACTACATGTATCAATTCTTTCTATTAAAAAAAATATAGACCGATTTTAAATTCGGAAAGTAAATTTGATGGCACTAATTAGGGGAAAAATAACAAATGGGATTTAGAGAAATAGATTCTAAGGGTTCAATAAGGCATGATTCTATGTAGTAATTTTTTTCATCTAAAAAAATTATAATATAATTTTTTTTTCATATATTTAAAAAATTACAACAATGTTTTTATAGACTTTTAAAAAATCAAACGTATGGATAGCATTGCACTTTTTGCAAGTTCTCAAAATGAACCTAAAAATCATATATATTAAATTATAGACTCGAATTTAACAGCATATTTCTATGATTTTTTAAAAAAATTAAATTTTCTTCCCAAATTATAATCTTATTTAACGGAATTAATATTGCAAATTAGCACCCTTTTCCTATTTTTCCCACCAATATTTGGAAGCAAAGATCTCCGTACACGTGTCTGTCTCAACTCCCCATATCCATTCGAATCTGTCAAAGCCAATCACTACTTCTTCGATACAATCCAAAAGCGCTCTCCTCTGTATCTTCTCCTCCAGTCAAATATCCAGCTTTTCCCCACTCGCATTTTAGCGCGTGTCCACTAATATTGCGCCACATTTTCGTGGAGAGCGTGATCACAGAGCGCGTCTGCTGGCCAAGCGTATTCAGTTTGGCTGATTTTTTTCTCTCTCCTCTAAAGCACTTCCTTAGTTCCTCCTCTCACGTTTTCTAGCACACCAACCAAACAAGCCCGCCCTTCCTTCGTTCTTTCCACTACTCAAGTGAATTCCCCAAAACACCCTCGATTCTGCCCTAAATTTCCGATTTCTACCCCCGGCCGTTTTTCCCTTTTCCAGTATATCAGATACTTTTCGCTCTCTGTCCCCCTCTTGCTCTCTCTACTCTAATCAGTGATCACTAAATTGAGAGAGAAAATGGTGGAGATGGTGAAACTCGACTTGGATCGCGACAGCGGCTCTGAGGAGCGCCTCCTGCCGGAAAGCGCAGGGGACAATGGTGGCGCAACTGGTGACCGATCATGGCGGTTGAACTTTGAGGATTTCCAGTTCTCTCCTCAGCACAAGGAGAAACCCCCACGTAAAATCCACGATTGCCTTGGGGTTTTAGGTAATTTCATACTCTTCTTTTATGATTCTAATTGATTCCTTGTTTATTGTTGTTGTTCAAAAGTAGCAGTTGTCGTCATCTTTGGGACTTTGTGTTAATATGGTAATGGCAGTGAATCAATGATGTTGCTTTCTGGAGAAGAACTTTGGTGAATTCAAAAGCTTGCTATAAAAAATGAATTTGAAAGCTAATATCTTTGGTAAAGTATAATAATATGTTAAAGATATTGTGGGAAATTTGAGCGGTTCAGGGAGGGAGAGAGACAGAGAGAGAGACAGAGATAGAGATATTTCTGCTTTTGGCTGGGTGTATCATGTATAGTTTTTTTTTTCCTGGGTGTTTTTGGTCTCATCTGACAAGAATATAGGCTAAAATAGGTTAATTTTACACTTTGTAGAGGTATTAGATGCCTTGTGGTGCGTAAAGGTTGTTTAAAGAAAAAGGAATGGTGCTTAATTGCTGATGGCAGTTATATAAGATGGTGTTGGTTCAGCTCTTTGCTTCTGTGAACAACCACAGTCAGGTAAGTTGATATCAGTTATATATATGGTGAAGGGCATGCTAAAAGAGCTGGTCTGCTGTAATAAGAGCTAATTTCAGTGTTTTTGCTTCGAGTTGATGCGTTTGTTATGCTGTTGTTACTAGTCTTTGTTCTGTGGAAGTTGCTACACGTTATCAAACATGGGTACATCTCCAAGACTTAGACTTAACCGTCCTCCGAATTGCAATGCCCAAGTGTCTGTGTCGCCATGTAAGTGTCGGGTATTTGATCCAGTGTCTCATGCAATATGAAACGTTCATGTAACTTAGCTCGTTATTGATTGTTCTTCGGGTTATGTTTTTAAGTAGAGGAATTGCTCTTCAGAAATTGGTGGTTAACTAGGAGCTAAATGATTGATTATGGAAGCACTAGTTCTATGAACTTTTTGTGTTTTATGTATTTATGCAAAGAAAGTTTGATGCTTGTTTTAGTCCATATCAGTTAGGAATTTTATTGTATGGGTGTTGTGAAAATGTTGATATTAGTTTTGATCATAGTGGAGTGCGATTGAGTTATGCTCAGGTCAATATAGTAATATATGTTTCAATTTTTTAACTTTGATGCATCCAGGGCCAGAAGATGATGTGGCTGAATATTATCAGCAACAGGTAGAAATGCTGGAGGGTTTCAGTGAAATGGATGCCTTAGCAGAGCGTGGTTATGTCCCTGGCTTGTCAAAGGTTAATGGCTTTCCACTTTGAGCAGAGTTTATGCTAATTTTGCTTCACCGGAAGCAAAATGTATTCCAACAAATTATTTGTGAGGAAATACTTGCCTGATGCGACTGATTAACTTTGCCACAGGAAGAACGAGAAACTTTGGCTAAAAGTGAGGCATTTGCTATCAGGATTTCAAATGTTGCCAATATGGCTCTCTTTACTGCTAAAGTTTATGCATCCATCCAAAGTGGTTCATTGGCGATCATTGCATCTACTTTGGATTCACTTCTTGATCTTCTTTCCGGTTTTATTCTGTGGTTCACTGCTTTTTCCATGTCAACACCAAATCCATATCAGTATCCTATTGGAAAGAAACGTATGCAGCCACTGGTCAGTGTTGTTTTGCTGATTTACTTCAACTGTCTTGTATATGCTTTACGTCTTGTGTGTGTGTGTGTGTGTGTGTGATCCATATCAGTATCCTACTGGAAAGAAACAGATGCAGCCACTTATCAGTGTTGTTTTGCCAATTTTCTGATATCAAGTGTTGCCAATATGGCTCTCTTTGCCGCTAAAGTTTATGTATCCATCCAAAATAGTTCATTGGCGTGCATCTACTTTGAATTCACTTCTTGATATTCGTTCGGGTTTTATTCTGTGTCACTGCTTTTTCCGTGTCAACACCAAATTCATCAGTATCCTATTGGGAAAAAACGTATGCAGCCACCGGTCAGTGTTGTTTCGCCGCTTTGCTTCAACTGTCATGTATATGCTTTATGGTGTGTGTGTGCGTGTGTGGAAATTCTCAGGAGTTGTCATGGCTGAAAAAGACAAAACAAGTCAAGGATTAGCTAGTATGGGCCTGTATGAGCTCTCCATTTACTGTAGTGATGTACTGACCCATCTTACTTACTGCTGAACCATTGTAGAGCAAGGTTTGAAATTTTGGATATTAAGCTATGTGAGGACTGTTTTTGGGTGATGATTTGGAAGGTTCCTCTGCTTAAAAACTTTTGTGATGATACTCCCCCTCTGACGACAAACGAGAAAGACACACCATTTGGCCTTTATAACCTCCTTCTGGTGGACTGAGCAATGTCAAATCCCTGGAGGTCTGACCATTAATGCAAAACTTCCTTCATATGTAATACTAATTTGATCGATGGTGAAATGCAGGATATTAAGAAGAATTATGAATAACACATAGGGGCAAGTTCCAAGATATAGCCGCTAGAATATGTTAATTCCTTTGTCATCTCTGATCAAATATTGGCTTTGGAATAGTTTGAATTACTTATTTATGGGAGAGGCGGCCCTAGGATGGATTTATCTCAATTTGGGACAGAGAACTTTGAAGACTGTCCTGTTTTTGATTGACCAATGTGGCTTTCTCGTTTTTTGGTGCCATATCATGTACTCTTTTCATTTTATCCTACCCACTAGTTTGGAATAGCTCAGTAAGCAGGTGCTTACTTTGGAGTTGATTTGGTTTGTCACCATTGTTAAATTGCACCCTTCCGTGAAGAAGACGTCTGATAAAGTTTGAGACTTGAGTAAGTTGGCATCTCTTTGAGGGTCCAAAATATCCCATGATGATGATTGAAGTGGCTGAATTTCATTTGGTTCTCCAATCCATATCAAATGCAAGCAGATAGTCTTGACTAATAAAAAGATGCTGCTAAATTAGGTGACTTTTGGGATGTAAAATTTTGTTGAAAGTAAGAATTTGACAGAAAGTTCCTCTAAAGGGGAAGAAAAGGGAGTTTGTGTGAAGTTTCTGACTGTTTGTTGGCTACCTAAGGCAACCCACTCTGGATACAGCGCCTACTGTGCTACGAGAAGCACCCTCAACAGATATTTTCCTGAATATTAATTTTTTTTTTTGAATTTATCAACTGCTAGTAAATTGCAAGATCTTTTTCATGGGATTTACGTCCTTTAACATTGAGATTTCCCCTTTTGTTGCCAAGTTGATTAAAGTGAAACTCTACCGCCTCATCCAATTCTAGTGATGCAAACTTCTTACTCTCTTGCTGTGTCATCTTCTCTATTTGATGATGAGCATTTATGTCTCTGAGTCGGTGAACATTGCTGGTCAATTGCTAGTGAACAATGGTTGTTTTTCCACTTGCTTGTCCTACACTTATGTGTATATGGAAGTACAATGGTAATTAAAGTATGTTTTTCACAAAATTCAACTTACCAATGTTTTATTTGGAATGCAATTTGCAGGGAATCCTTGTCTTTGCTTCAGTTATGGCTACTCTGGGACTGCAGATTATCTTGGAGTCAGTGCGGCAGCTCTTATCTGATGTAAAGTTCTCTCTTTTAGATGTCTCCTTGTATGAGTGTATGCTGTGTCACACTGAAATGCCCAGCACTAGATGCTGTGTATAAGATACATGCCAATGGAGTAGAATACATACCCGATGCATATTGGATATGTTCCTACCGCGTTTTCTTTTTGAAAGAAATAGATACACAGTGTTACTCCCTTAAATGACTGATACAGCACGTGCTAAAAGCTTGTTTGAATGAAAAAGGATGATTCAATTCTTGGATCAATCATGCTTATGCAGTTCACCTATCACCCCATACCTTAGTCCACTTTCTCGAACCCTCCCCACCCCACCCCATCCCCTCTATCTATCTATCTATCTATCTATCTATCTATCTATCTATCTATGCGTGTGCACTTGTGTGCATGTGTTCTAGTTGATGTTTGTTATTTTCCTGGTATCATCAGCGCTGGTTTTGGCATCTTGGCACATGATGGCTGCTGGTTCCTCTCCCAATTCTTGTAAATCCGAGTCAGTGCCCCAGTGAGCATCCCCTCCCTAACTTGGATCCACGCTCTTTTCTCTCCGAATGTCCCACCGTCCCTCAGCATTGCCAACTTCTAGTGTCCCTCTTTCTTTTGCAATTCTATTGGAATCCCCTGCCATCGTCCCGTGTCTGTCTTCCTGTTTCCACTGTTAGGCCCCTTTGTTTGCTATGATGCTATCTCAGCACATCCTCTATTTTTTGTTGTGTACCCTCTGCATCCATGCATAGTAGGTTAGGTTTGACCCTTATCGGGCTGTTTTCTAACTTATGACCCATTTGTGTTTCTTCATTATTGTTATTTCTAACTTTTTCTAAAATTGTGTGCCTCATAAATTGTACGTGATCTGTCTACCCCAGGAAACTGATTTCAGCCTGAACAAGGAGCAAGAAAGATGGCTTGTGGGCATCATGATCTCGGTTACTGCGGTCAAACTTCTTTTGGTCCTGTATTGCCGCTCTTTCACAAACGAGATAGTCAAAGCTTATGCTCAGGACCACTTTTTGATGTTATTACCAATACCATTGGCCTTATTGCTGCGCTTCTGGCCAATTACGTCAGTGACTGGATGGATCCTATTGGAGCTATCATTGTAAGTGAACATTTTGCCTTTTCCTTTGGTGCTCCCAGATAAGTTGATAATTTCTGGTGGCTATAGAGCAGTTCCTTTTTTATGGTTCTCTGCATGACTGGACTTGTTGATTCTTATAGCTAAGAGTATTCAGCCTAACCTATCCAAACCAATACCCTAGAGTCCTGCCTAGTGAGGGCATTTTGGCTTTTTTAGACTTTTTTTTTTTCCTGTTACATTGCTTGAATTGCTCACAACAATAGGTTGAAGACACTTTAATGAGACATTTGTGCTCATCCGGTATAACCAACGGCTGAAGGATTTGCCAAAAATGAATGTTAAGCTGGCTAAAACTGTGGACGCTAAGAGGTGAATCTAGAAAATAAAACAGGGGCCATACAAAACCTTTTTTTTGTTTGGGGGGGTTTGGGGTTTGGCAATTTAGCATATTGCTAGAATAGAGACAGATAAACATAGTAGCATCAGATTATTTCTCTGCCGGGAAACCTTCCTCCAAGAGGATGAAGTGAACAAAGCAATTGAGCATGATGCTGAACCCCTTGTATTTTTTATTATTTAAAACAATAAATCATTTTCAAATGCTCAAATACGCGAATGAATACCATTTCTTCTCTTGCAGCTTGCATTGTACACTATACGTACATGGTCAATGACAGTGTTGGAAAATGTAAATTCACTGGTTGGAAAATCTGCCACCCCAGATTATTTGCAGAAACTAACGTACCTCTGTTGGAACCACCACAAGGCCATCAGGCACATTGACACTGTCCGAGCATACACTTTTGGATCCCACTACTTTGTCGAGGTTGACATAGTCTTGCCAGCTAACATGCCCTTGCAAGAGGCACATGATATCGGAGAATCTTTGCAAGAGAAACTCGAGCTCTTACCTGAAATAGAGCGTGCTTTTGTTCACCTTGACTATGAATACACTCACAAACCCGAGCATGCTCAAGCTCACTCGTAGTTCTCACACAACATGCTTTCTTCTTTCATAGGTATGCTCTTTGTGGATAGGCTTTTCGAATCTATGCTAGATTATGTTTATACAAGTGCTTTGATGGTAAGTTACTGGATTCAAAGTGGAAAGCAAGTAATTTACCTTAACTGAGCACTCGAATGTATCTGAAGCTAAGTCTTTGAATTATCATTTAGTTGTATAGTTACCAACAGATGATCTATTTTTCCCTCTAGCATCAGATGGAATGAATGCTAATCTAGCTGCCAAGCCTTTGCTGATAGCCTCTTTGTTTGGGTGTATTTGTCGCCCTATCTCTGTATTTACTTGCCAAAAACTGATTTTACGACTGTTATGGGCTAAAGGAATGATGCTGCATGTGGCCATTCATTACTTGCAATCTAGAGATGGGCCTATACACCCGGAAATCGGAATTGGTGTGGTCCATCTGGATTTAGGCTGTCTCTAATAGTAGCACTCTAAATGTCGTACAACAGAGTTGTCAATGGTAGCAATTCACTTCATCTATTCTATGATAATTTATATTATAAATAAGTCCTATTTGAAATATTTTATGAATCTAATTGTTCTATTATATTAGTCTTAGGTTTTGTTAGCAATTGAATAATATGATGAAAATAATAAATTAATTGTTGTGTTACATTATTTTGGGCGTTTGTTATTTTTTTTTCGGTGAAAGATTGTATTATTTTTTTATGATGTTTAATTGAACTTACATAAATACTTTAAATTTAAAAAGGATCGGTCAGCCTGGTAGAAGACTATTAGAATAGAAGATTATTACAAAAATGAATAATTTAAAAAAGAGTAGTTAATCATTGTAGAACAACTCACCCAATAGTAACTTAAAAAAATACAACATAATACTAATATATCGATCAAACATACTAAAGCTAATTAAGATAATACATTAACTATTACAAATAAGTACACACACTCTCTCTCCCTGCACTAAAAACATAAATGCATTGTGATCACTTTTCATAGCAAATAAATTGGCGTCAGTTTAACGATTCCATATATATTCAATTAGTACGTATTGAAGTATTTTACCTACCTTTTGACATTCCTTTGATTTAAATTTTGTGAATGGAAAAAATATGTGATAGGAGATTTCTATATCCATCAGATTTCTTTTTCTCGATGACTTTATCTGGAACTATTTTCTTGCATTGCTCTTGAATTATATTAATAAATTCTATTTATAAAGGTCAGAAGGTTTAGATAAAAAATTTTGCAATCTTGGTACACAATTGAGGTAATTGTTTCAATCCTTGTGTCCTTTGATGTTGGTTAGTTTTGTAGATTACTTGTTTACTTTTTATGGCTAACTGGATCAGTTAAGTTTTACTCCATATTTTTATGTTGTTTGTTTTAGCCAAATCCAATAATTCCTCAGTCAGTTAAAAAAAAAAAAGATTAATCATTCTCTTCCGTTCCTTCTACCTCTCTAAATCCTAATTTTGTATCTACTACTCTTTTCACTTTTATTATTGGGGTTACTACCGACTTAGTTAGAGCCAGTGGTAAGCCCCTTTACTTCGATTTCTTCAATTGAATCAAAATCTAAAAGATATTGTTATTTTCTTTCCAATGTATTCTCTCCTTTTTGTAAGGGTTTGGGTTTCTCTCCCTTTTGTAAAATTAGGGTTTCTCTCCTTCTTGTGAGAGTCTTGTTTCCTGCCTTTGTACAAGTTTTTCTCTTGCCAATACGTACAAGTTTTTTTGGTAATATGTTTTGCAATCTTAGACTTGTGAAAATTGGTTCCTGGCCACTGAAATGCAGAAGAGTTCTACAGTCGACCACTAAAGGTATTATTTTTGGTGTCTATCAAGGCATTCAATTTTTAATAGAAATGAAGAGTTAGATGCTTTGAGGCTTTATGCTACCTTTAGTGTTTCTCAATTGTGATTTGTGAACACTAAGGTATCTGTGGGGCTTTAGCAAAACATTGTAGTAATTATAGGATACCATGAGTTGAAAACCTTTTGTCATGCTAGATTAAGGCTTTGCTGTTCACAGAACATAATCTTTGGCATGTTTATACCTTTTAATTAGGGCAATAATAATTACAATTGTTCATCAGGAGATTACTGGTTGTAAACTGTGTCAATTAGTTATAATAGCATCTTTGAAATGGCTAGTGGAACAATATAAAGACCCCTCGACCTTCGTCAATAAAAAAAAGTACGAGCACATACACATTAAGCATAACACCACTTAGCACGAATACATTTTGTCAAGGAATGTTTTATTACCTAAAAGAAAAGATCTGTATCATCCCCTTGTGAACAAGTAAGCATAACACCACTTAGCATAAATATATTTTTTCAAGAAATGTTTTATTACATAAAAGAAGAGACCTATATCATCATCTTCGCTCTCGTTCACACCACCCTCATGTGAGTTAGATCATTTTCAATATCAACATCATACTCGCACATCGTCAATCTTGAACACATATCTTGTACCATCTTGGGTTTTAAAGGAATACACGTTGGGGATACTTTTTCCTCCTAAGCTAAAAAGCATACTCTAAAGAAACAATACTAGCTGGGATTGTTAGTGATTGTCGTGCCATCATCGATAGATCCAGCTATCTCACTCTTGTGCCAAAAATTTAGAACAACTCCATATTTTAACTCAAGAATCGGTTCCTCCAAATATAAATCAAATTGTGACTTCCCTGATTATAACCTTAAGCGTCTACCACTAAAGCTATTATAGTCATTAGTAATCATCCCCGGAACCACTAGCAATAGAAGAAGAGTTGTTGATTGGTCAAACAAGGAGCGTAAAGTAAATAACAAAATATCCACCATTTCCCCTACTTCATTAGACCCAAATAGTTTGTTGAAACAATTCTTAATGAATTTGACTTTAAATCTATGCTCAATAATGAAATAACGTGATAAATCTAAGTTATATACTCAGACCCATATTTATCAAACTTCCCAGGCATTTTATTTGTTATAATAGATAAATAGTCATGATGATCGTAAGCCGCCTCAAGCAAACAACGATGAACCTTCTATGCACCTTTAAAATATAAAAGTGGGGGTACGAGTCACATCATAAAATAGATTCAGTATCTTATATATCACAATGAAAATTTGTCATTCCTCTCCTTTGAGATGTTTAAATTTTTCAAAACTTCATGAATATACAGAAGCAAAATGCTATACCTTCTATTATGATTCATGATTCCACTTAACTGTACGGTTCATTCTAGAAGAGACATTGAACTTTAAAACAATGAATGATTTTACTAATAAGATTACTATACTCACTTCACTAGAGTTATACTTCTTCTGTTATTATGCAAGGATATTAATTAATTTTATTGTTATAATTAAATTTTATTATTTTATTATTTTTAATTAATTCATAATAATAAAAATTAATAATAAGTTTAAAGAACAAAGTGGATATATTTTTCTTTAAATAATTAATATAAAAATATTTCTTTTAATTTTTTTATAGCTTATTCTAATAACTCATTTCATTATTTATGTATTTAACTTATTATTTATCATTTCTCTTTTTTATAATTTTAAATTTTAAAATTCTAATTTCTTTTGAAAAAAATTGTTCATCAAGTAAAGACAATATTTTATCTAAATTCATAATATTACACAATTTTATTCACAAAATTAAAATAAATTAATGCTACAAATATATACATCCAATATAATAAACATATGATAGGTAATTTTATAAAAAAATATTTTTAAATTTATGAACTATCTAAATATCCTAAAAGTTGGGTAGAATCCATGTATGATTGACATGTAAAATATTTATGTGGCATTGTAATAACTATTTTGTATTATTGCAATGCCACATAAGCATCATATATGTCAATCATGATTAATTCTGCCCAACTTTTAATATATATACTAGTGTGAATCCCGTCATTCGCACGAGTATGTGCTATTATATGAATAGTTAATATACTTTACTATTATAAATATTAAATATATACTTCTTGTAAAATTATAAATATTAATATTATAATACATGTGAATGTTTTATAATATAAAGGTAATTATTAGGAGGAAGAACGTAAATTTGTAGTTATTTAATGAATGAAAATAATTCTTCATCATATGAACCTATAAAATAATTTTTCAACTTATCATTTTCTCCCACCACATTTTAAAGTTGAGACGTATCTGTCCACTTTATTAGCATCAAACTCCTTTAAATATATGTGTTTATTGTTAGATCTTTTTATATAAGTATCTCACATGCTAATACTCGCTTATATCTAGAATTTAAACATATTATAATAATATCATTACTCACTATATATAAAATAAACACATGTACTTATATATAATAAAAAAATTAAACATCAAAATAATAAAATACACAACTATTAATTTCTTCTCAATATAGTGTCTCTATTGCTATACTGCTATAAAACCCATAGGTTAACAATGTAAATAAAGAGCACTATTTAAGATTAATCACTCAATTGAGTAGTAGTTCATTGCTTCTTGTAAAGAAAATTTTTTGATGAAAAAAATATATCTTATGGTGTTGTGTAAGCCACTTATCTTATATCTTTGAATTTTTACCCTTTTATAATAAAAAGAAAGTTTTGAATAAATATATTTCATAAACATGAGATATGTTACATTTACGATAAATAAATAATAACTTGGACCAAAATTCTTTATCATAATAAGAAAAAATACTAAATATAATAAATATAATTTTTCCTACTAATTGCTAACTTAATAAACATTCATATTTTTATAACTGAATATATATGCAATAAAATAAAAATAAATGAATGGTTAAATAAATTTTAAACAAATTAAATTTTAATTACAATACTATATTATAATTATCACAATTTATTTAATTTAATTAAGTTTCAATACCGGAATTAATAGATGTATTATATTATATTTTTTTCTTTTGCAATAGTTAGACTAATTATGTGCAATAAATAATATTTTTATGAAGAATTTTTTAAAAATTTTTAATTTTGCAATTTTGAAATAATGGACTAATCCTTCAAAAAAATAGGTAATAAAATATAATTTGATTATGATTATAATTAAAATTTATAGGTAATGAACTGTAATTAATTTTTTAGTAAAATTAAGTGTGATTGATGATCATAGTCATTCAAGAGTAGTAAATGAACTTCATTTCACTTATAATTAAAATTTATAGGTAATAAAATGGGTGTTAAAAAAGGATTTGATAATATAAAAAAATAATAAAATAAAAAGAACCAATGGTAATGTGCCAAATGTTTAGCCCATAGCAAATCACTCAGTTTTAAGTATATGATGATGATAATAATAATAATAATAATAATAATAATATAATACTAATAAAATGGATACAAAATTTTCACTAAAACGACATTACGTAAAGTAAGAGGTTTTGATTAAAAAATAAAATCGACCAATCATAATAAGTGGATATATTTTGAGTGTACTTTTTATTAGTAAAAATAAAGTTTTTCTTTATTTTGTGTGCTTGTTGTAACTTGACTAGTTGATATGATGATTGTTGAATTTAATTGGTTGCAATTTCTTTAGGCAGCAATATATGCACAATTTATACAATAAGTATGAGTCCATCGATTGGAATATTACAAATATTATTTAAACCCACAATATCCAAATACTTTGCATAATTAATCATAAAATCAATTTGATTCAAATAATCTATTTATTGATCTACCCATTATTATAGAATGACTTTTTATTACAAGCCTTTTACAATAATTTAAAAATAAAAACTGTACTAAAAAAGAAGCAGTGAAATTTTTATAAATAAAATTCACCTAATTCTTTAATTGCATCATAGTATTAGCTCAGGTCAATTGACTTTTTATTACAGTTTACTGGAATAACCGATGGGTGTTCTTGTGTCTTGCGATGTGAGATCCTTTAAAAAAAAATATGTAGAAAGATGTGCTTTTTAAAAATAAAAAAAATGTACAAGAGTGGTGATGCCTAACCCATGAAAAAAACCATGGTTAGCCCTCGTTTTCAATACTATTTAATGCATTCCATTAAACATAAAAAATATATATATATTGAATTTGATAGATGGGGGTGCTTGGTAAATTGTGAATATGGCTATAGAAATGTCCAGATTCAGCTGGGACTGATTATTACCAGGTCTTCCTTCATTCCACCAAAGAACAACTCGCACGTTTATGAGACAGCTAACTTCTAAAAGCCAAAATTCTTTTCTGGAGTAGGCTTGTAATAAGATGAGTAGTTTAAAGCTAACCCGACTCAGAGTTTGGTTTGGCTATTCTTGGAGTGATTACTTAAATATGTATTTATGTTATTTGATACGGTACAAGCTTGGTTAAATTTATGTAGGATATTATTTGGATAAACGACATTTAAGTTAGAGTTCATGTGATTTATAGTTTATTGATCGACCTTTTGGTTTATTAACCTTGTCTTGCTAAAAAAAAAAGGGCTACTTTGTCGGAAAATTAGGGTTAATTTTAATTTGGTTTAGGTTAATATGGTTTCAAATATACTTTTTGTCGAGCATGTTTCAAATGCAGGTAGGATATGATTATATAAATACCTTCATGTCGAAACTCTAATCTTGAGTAAGTTTTATCAGGTTTACAAATAACGTCCACTAGTACAATATATTGATTATCCCTAACATTTTTGGTGAAGCTTTGAAATTTTATTTAGACGCTTTTGCAACTTACCTAAGAGTTCCAACTTTTATAAAGGATCTTGAGAACTTTGGAACTTGTAGCCGCATATTGAAATTAGTACATTGTGAAACTTTTTATAATACATTTGAACTTTGCTTTAGTCATTCATCCATTTTAAAACTTTTTAGAAATTAATATTATCATTAGTCCATTTTATTATGAGATCATAGGGGGTTTAAAATTGTGAGTATTTATTGTTTTTATATTTTTCATAAAATAACCATATATATTATTTAAAGAATTTTAAATTATAAGACTATGCCATCAACTTTGGCTTAGCTAAATCTAAACTTTTTATGAAATTCGAGTAAGTTGAGCTCATTATCACACCCTAAGACATAAAATTATATGATTCATGAAAATAATATTTTTTAAAAACAAATTTAGATGTATATGACTCAATATAAAAACATATGTGATCTAAGATATGCTTTGAGTGTGGCCTTTGGGAGTTGCCTGAATACTATTTGAATGAGCTAGGGTCATGGGTTTTGACACAACTGTTTTGATCTTGGGGGTCATTCATGTGCCATTTTTTAATTCTCATTTAAAAGGGCAGTTCTCATTAGAAATAAGATTACAGTACCTTTTGTTTTATCAGCATGGTGTTGGATTTAATAAGATGTTTATACACCAAATTATTCTCCAACTTAGTTATTGGTAATTGATTATATTTTAGACTAGATCAAACAGTAAAAGTGTTGATTTTTATTAAATACGTAAATCAATATATCAATAACAAAGCTAATTTCTAGCTAGTAAACGGTAATTAATCTTTCCACTACTTACTTAATAAACACTAAACATAAAAATTTTTAAAAAACTAATTACTTTTATCAACACTCCAATTAAGAAAGGCCTTTTTTTATTAAAAAAAAAAAAACTCCATCTAATGAGACCCTTAATAATAAGATTATTTATTCTTAAAAACTGTTCAATCATACAACTATATGATGATGCATATATATAATATGATGATTTGGTAATTAATATATCAACACTGTTCATAACCCAACAACACGGGAAAAATTATACTATGATATTATTTACGTTTATAACTTAGTACTGGATACTAAATTAAATATAATTAAAAATAAAAATAACTTAAATACCCTGATATATATATAAAAGCTGAGATTTTTATACGAGAATACAAATAGAAAAATATAGTCCATCTTAGTCATTTTAGGACCTTCTGCAACATTCATAAATTTATTTTAAAACTTCAAATACTATTTTAATAAGTCATAAAAGACAGTGCAGTAAAATGGAATAAAGGATAATCAAATGTGAAATCTAATATTTTCAAGATCTTAATCTCAATTGCTTAACCAAAATCTCATCGGTAAAACTACATCATCTTTGATTAGACAAAAATGAATCGATTTCTTACGTACCAAATTATCGTTAGGCCTACTTCATTGAAGTAAAGAATAATATTTGTCGTAATTATTCCATGTTTCCCCATTCTCTGCATCGTCTCACTCTTGTATAACAAGAAAGGCACCTCGTCAACTTCGTGAGGTTGTGTTTTCATTTTTGTCCTATCTAAAAAAAAAGATAAAAAAATTCTATAGTCAACTATAATAATCCTTTATCTTTTTTTTTTTAAAGAATACAAATATAGTAGTTAGTGTACCATATCACTAAATCTATGTCCTCATTCATATGTAATTCCAAGGATACCAAGTCTATGCCTACACTTGTCCTTTCTTCTTTTTAAAAAATTACTTTAACAAAAGTGATGAATTTAAAAATATTACCTACAAAACTAGCATTTTAACATTTTTTAGAAATTATATTAATACTGAGAAAAAGTATATCAAAGTTTAATACTTATATTATAAATTTAGGTTTATAAATCCGATAACATGAGATAATTTAAAGGATGAAATATATTCTTTTTTCAAAAATATGGGGTGGGATTTAAAAGTTATAAATAAAATATTATAATGTATATGGCAATTTAAACCTATAGACGGAAGTTCATGATACAATTTATTATAATGATTTTTTTGGAAATATTTTTAATCTGATGGCTCTACATTTTTGTAAATATTTTTTTTATTTTGTGTGCATTTTTTTATTCAACAAAACATTACCTATAAATATTGTGTCCTACCCTCAACGTTCTCTCTCCCAACCCCCGCTCTTTCGTTAGGGAGGTTTTACGCGTGTCCGATTGAAAACCCCGCAGATAGAAAACCACCCGGCCAAAATGCAGAAATCCTACGCATCACCGAGCTCCGGCAACCTCGCCGGTCTTGAACGGAACTACAGTGGTCGTCCGGTGAAGCTGTTAGCGCTACATCCGCCGGAGGAGGAGCCATTCTCTCTGAAGGAGGCGTCAAGCGCCGCCGTGGCGCGGTGGCAATCGAAGATGAAGGGGATGACTCCGACCAAATGGATCTCCACCTTCTTCCCTTGCTACCATTGGGTCCGATCATATCAATGGAAGGAGTGCCTCCAGAACGATCTCATGGCCGGCATTACTGTCGGCGTCATGCTCGTCCCTCAGGTCATTTTCTCTCTCCTCTTCTTGTCCCTCGATCGCGATCGGGAATTTGAAAAATTCTCCCTGGAAAGCTCAGTCATAAAATTTGAAAATTCTTCAGGATTTTGGAATAAATTAATGCTAATCTTAGCAAATTATGAGCGATGAATTAAGAATCTGATAATGATGGAGGGTTTGAATCGGTTCAATTGGTAGTAGGACGATCAAATGCTGATGACATATGAGTATGAGTAGATGCATCGATTGGATGGCTGCTATTAAGTTTAGTGATCAATTGCGGTAATCCTTTTATGGAATACCACTAGACACTTCTTTTCAGAGTAATAAATAGATTTTTTTTTTTTTTTAAATTCACTCAATTTTACTCCAAAATTTTAAAAGATCATCAAACTTTAAAAAATTTTAAAAATCACTAAATTTTAGTTTTCGGTATAAATTATCGCCAAACTTTGGCTGTATTTTATACTTTACTAATTAAAGAAACTCTTTTTTATTTTTTATCAAGTTAAATTAATTTTTTTTTTTGCAAGGCAAAAAGAAATTAGGTGGGTATTTTTATGAGAAGATAAATAGTAGAATATTAAAAATAATATAGGAAAAATAAAATACAATAACAAGAAAGAAAAATAAATACACCTATATACGTATATATCATCGAGTATCACACAAAATAAAAAAATATCTTATGATTAGATAGTTTGTAATATTACTAATAAAGAGGAAAATATGTTGTTACCAAGTAGGCTATAAAATTGAAAACATGATAATTTATAAACTGCATATATTTAATGTGCTCTTTTAATATACCATTTTTGGCGGTATCAAGTAGATTGAATGTTTGGTTTTTTTTTTTTTTAAACTTTAAATTAACTTTAAATTTTTTATTTAAATATTATGTCAATTATTTATAAGAATTTTTCCTCCCACTTAATTTTGTTTGTCTTTTAAAAAAGTTAGGAATTATTTATTTTTAAAAAATTAATTAGCTTTTGTTTGTTTTTAAAAAAGTTAGGAATTAAAGGTGAAGAAGCCAAACGAACCCTAGCCTTCTCTCTCTCCGGCGGAACCCCGGCGTTTCCCGTCGTGTGAGCCTTTTGCCCTCCGTTCGGTAGGGTGTTTTGCGTGGCCTCTCTGTAGGTCGTTGTTGGTGGCCTCTCGTAGGCGGGGCTTGGCGGCTTCGTTTGCCCTTGTTCTCGCTCGGTTCTTCAATCGCTCGGAACTCCTCTATTTCGGCTAGCATGTTCCCCTCCCCCTTGAAACGAAGGTTAGTGTTAAATTCAGCCATGGAGGACAACCTGATATTGGATTTTAATCGGATGAGTTTGACGAGAAAAGGAGGCCTATGTGGCCGACTTCGATGAAGAAACACCTGCCGAAAAAACAGAGGAAATCGCCCTTACTCTTGTTGGCAAGCCGATGACCGATGGAAATTTTAACTCTCGGGTGATGAAGAGCGTGCTAAAAATCATATGGAAACCCCCAAAAGGATTGGTAATTCGTGAACTGGACAATAATCTCTTTGTTTTCCAATTCTTTGCCAAAGCGAGATAGGAGCTTTGTGTTGAACGAAGGACCTTGGGCCTTTGACAGACAACTCTGTCGCTTCTCCGTGAATGGACAGGACACGAATAGCCATCAGAACTCACTTTTACAACGACTCGGTTTTGGGTAAAGGCGTATGATGTCCCCGGGCGCGACAAACAATGGCATTCGCTAAATTCTTGGGTAATCGAGATAGGTATGTTTGTTGCCTGTGAGGATGCGAATATGTTTGGAGCTGATAAATCATTGTGCTTCCTAGTGGACGTCAACGTGACCAAACCTTTACGACGAGGAATTAATGTGAAAGCGAGGGACAAAACTTTATGGATCCGAATAAAGTACGTCAAACTCCCGGACTTTTGTTACTCGTTGTGGAAAGTTAGGACACGTTCGAAAAGCGTGATCCGAACACGGAAGACATAGACGAATCTGAATTTCGGTATGGTGCATGCCTTTGTGCGTCACCACTAAAGTCTAAAAGACGCAATGCTGATGTTGAAATTAATGGAGAGAAAAAGTTATTTTTAGCATTGCATAATAAGAGTGGAGTACCAGCTAAGAAGAAACTGCTATTTGAACCATCCCGGGCCACAGGGAGCAGTAAAAAGGATCGGGGATACGTTAATGAAATAGCTCCGAGCCAATTGATTATTGATGACACTTGTCCCTATCAAACCTGGTAATGAAGCACTCAAGCGCAAACACAACGAGGGGAAAAAGTCGTCGGCACCGAGAAGGTCCGGGTACTTGGGAGTGAGGCAAACTCAAAGGAGTACAACGATAAAGTTGCGGAGGCTGCCCAGCAGCCCCGCAAGTCTCAATGAGTGTCTTATGCCATAAGCTGCCGGGGACTCGGTGAGCCCGAGGCGATTAAGAACCTTTGTAGCTTGCTACGAAGGCGCTTATCGAAACTGGTTTTCCTCTCCGAGACTAAGAGGATGAATTAGGAGATGCTTGAAGTTCTTAGTCGGTTAAGTGATTACGAAGGTGTTTTCGAAGATTGCGTAGGGCGTGCGAGTGGACTAGCTATGTTGTGGCACAAGTCAATCAAAGTTACCTGGTTGTCTAAATCCCTACATCATATTGATGTACAAGTTGAGAATTTCGGAGTCAACGATACACTGGAGGTTTACGGGAATCTATGGGTGGCATGAAACGGGCCAACAATTGCGCACTTGTGATATGCTACGTGACTTATCAACCCACTCATCACCGCCTTGGTTAATAGGGGTGACCTCAATGAGATTTTTTATAATTTTGAAAAACGAGGAGGGGCGATTCGAATCGGAATGTCCTTGATGCTTTTGCGAGACTTTCCAAGGGTGTGGGCTGTTTGACTTGGGGTATTCGGGTTATGATTACACTTGGGAGAACAGAAGAGAAGCTGGAGAAGTTGTGGAAGAACGACTGGATCGATTTTGTGGTACTAAGGAATGGTCCCTCTTATTTTATGACTCGAAGTCCTCCACATCGATGAGCATCCGTCGGATCATTTACCTATACTACTCAAACTCCACAAGACTCCAATGAAGAAGCGGAAGGACCTAAACGTGTTCCGTTTTGAAAATATGTGGATTCATGACCCTTCTTGCAAGGATACAATTAAGTCGGCATGGAGTGAACAATTTGCGGGGATGATTGGGCAAACCTGGATGGTAAAATTAGTGCTTGTCAACAGGCTCGAAGTCATGGAATATGCAAACTTTTGGACAGAGTGCGAGTCCAACATTAGAAGGCTAGAAGTGAAACCGAAACAGGAGAAGTCTCTTAATATTAGACGCGGTTTGCTCAAGGAGCTGGGGAATGGAGAAGAAAGGAGGAAATCATGTGGGCACAGTGAGCAAAAGCTAACTTCTTGGAGTTCGGCGACTCGAATTCACGTTGGTTTCACGCCCGAGCACGAGCTAGGCGTGCAACGAATATTATTACACAATTGGAAAGAGCTGATGGATCTTTAGCCACGGAAGAGGAGGAGGTAGAGCACATCACAACTGAATTTTTTCCAACCTCTTATCGTCCTCAGGTACCCAAGGGATGCACGAGGTCTTATCCTTTGTCCCGACCGGAGTCACTGAAGCTATGAATGAAGTTACGTGCATGCCGTATAACGAAGTGGAGATCTTTGAGGCTCTAAAAATGATGCACCCTAATAAGGCCCCGAGCCCGGATGGACTCAACCCCTATTCTTTCAACAGTTCCGGGACGTGGTTGGTGCGGATGTTACCGAGTCATTCTGAATATTCCGAACGGTCAACCGAGTGCTCGATAAGCTGAACCATACAAATATCGTTTTGATCCCTAAGGTACCTCACCCAACCAATCTTGTCAATTTTAGGCCCATCAGCTTGTGCAATGTCATTTATAAAATGGCCACTAATGTGATCACAAACAGATTGAAGAAAATTCTCCCTCTCATTATTTCGAAAACCAAAGCGCTTTTACCCCAGGGAGACTTATCACCGACAATATCTTGGTGTCATATGAAATGTTCCACTCCATGTATAATCGGCGTAGTACTAATGGGTCGATGGCCATCAAAGTGGATATGAGCAGAGCGTATGATAAAGTTGAATGGACATTCCTGCGAAATGTTATGATAAAGCCGGGATTTTGTAGGAGCTGGGTTAACCTTGTCATGAACTGCGTTGAATCTGCTACTTTTTCCTTTATGATTAATGGATCGCCAAAAGGGATGGTGGTGCGGTCTCCGTCAAGGAGACCCAATCTCTCCCTATTTATTTTTGTTTGTGACAGAAGGCTTAATGGGTTTACTAAGGAACGCGGAGCGCAACGAACTAATTTTTGGTCATCGTATATGCCCTATGGCTCCCTCGGTTTCACATCTCTTGTTCGCTGATGACTCTATGTTCTTCCGTGGGGCTACGCGTGATCAAGCTGAGGCGATTAAAAGCATTTTGGGTTCCTATGAGCGTGCCTCGGGTCGGAAAGTCAACTTTCATAAATCCAAGTGTGGTCTTTGCAAAGGGTATCCCTACACATAGGAGGGCGCAGATCGTCATGATAGTTGATATTAGAGAAGTCCTCTCACATGACAAGTACTTGGGGCTCCCTTCCTATGTCGGTCGGTCTAAGAAAAACCCTTCTTGTTCCTAAAGGATAAAATTATGAAGAGACTTTCAGGTTGGATGGAAAAACTAGTTTCTTGGGCGGGTCGGGAAGTGCTAATAAAGGCTGTTGCCCAAGCTATCCCGACTTATACTATGAGTGTGTTCAAGCTTCCTAAGGTACTAAATGCTTCTATTCAATCTACTATTAATCGATTTTGGTGGAGCAACGATCCTTCAAGAAGGAAAATTCACTGGGTTAGTGGTTCCCGCTTGTGTGATAGCAAAGACGATGGTGGGTTGGGATTTCGTGACTTCGAAGTTTTTAATGAGGCCTTGCTTGCTAAACAGGTTTGGAGACTTGTACAAAATGCAAATTCTTTGGTGGCTCGTATTCTTAAGGCTCGTTATTTCTCTAACCGTGATATTTTGGAGGCTCCTTTGGGAACCAAACCGAGCTTTACTTGGCGAAGTATTTGGGGGCGAAACGCTTTATCTCGCTTAGGGTCTAGATGGATTATTGGTAACGGGGAGGCGGTTCACGCTTGGACCTCTAGGTGGTTGCCCGGACCGTGGCTTTTCAAACCTATTAGAGCACTAGAAGGGGCAAATATGGACCTGAAGGTAGCAGACCTTATTGATAGAGATCATGGGGTGTGGCGTGAGGAGCTAATCCGAGACGTCTTTCTTGCTAACGATGCTGAAATTATTCTGAAACTGCCTCTTTGCTTGTCGTGGCCTAATGACAAACTCATATGGCACTTTACCCCTAATGGAGAATTCTCTGTTAAATCAGCATACTATATAGCAAGGGCAAACGTGAAGGAGCAGGCTTCCTCTAGCGGAATGGGCAATCGACCCAACCGGAAGATGTTGTGGAAACTAGATGTCCCACCTCGCATCAAGCTCTTTGGGTGGAAGTTAGGAGCTGGAGCTTTAGCAACAAAGAACAACCTGGCTAAGCGTATCCCAAGTTTTGATATGAAATGTGACATTTGCGGTGCTATCGAGGAATCTGATATCCACTCTTTGTTCTTATGCCCTCTCGCTCAGGAAATCTGGAATGGTAATGATTTTGAGGAAAACCTGTAGAACGGCAGGCACCCTTCAGCAATGGAAGCTCTAGTCTATGCTTTGGAAAAGTTGACTCGGACCGCCTCGGTATATTCCTTGTCTGTCATGTGGGAATGCTTGGAACTCACGGAACCGTTTCATATTTGGCAGGAAGGAGGGTAACCGGTTAGGACTTGCAAGAAGAGCTGAGACATTTGTGCTTAACTTCGAACTATAAAGGAACTCGCGAAACCGGTAGAGTAGGAACCTAGGGGATTTGTTGGTCTCCGCCGGCGCCGGGCTTCCTTAAAGTCAACTTTGACGCGGGGAAGATCGGAGAGAATGGCAGGGGTGGGGATTTGTGGTCCGTGACAGCCCGGGCGAAGTAGTTCGACTGGAGTTCACCAAAACCCGGAGTTTTACGAGGCCGAATGGAAGAGGCGAGGGCTTGCATTTTTGCCCTCCGACATGTCTGCAGCAAGGGGTTTCCAACGAATCATTCTTAAAGGCGATTCCCAGTTGCTCATTTCGAAGATTAAGAAGAAAGTCGTCCCCAACTTTCTTCTTGGTTTTTTCATTTCTGAAATTCTTGCTTTAAGTTTATCGTTCGATTTTATTTCGTGGAATTTTGTTCGAAGGGGTTGTAATTCGGTTGCTCACGCAATCGCTCACTTCCAACCTATCGAGTTCGTCAAAAGGATATGGATGGAAGGGGGCCAAATCTTGTTCATGATTTGGCAACGAACGACATGTGTTTATTTGTGGATGATCAATTAATATAACACTCCTACCCGTTGAAAATAAATAAAAAAAAGTTAGGAATTATTTTTTCTTTAAAAATTAGTTTATAATCAAAGTTTGGTGATTATTTGGATCAAAAACTCAAGCTTAGTAATTTTTTAGGTTTTTTAAAAATTAGGTGATTTTTTTAATTTTAGAGTAAAATTGAGTAAACTTTAAAGACAAAAATACCCCTCCTTAATTCCCTCTCCCTCATCCCCTTATCTGCATGTCAGTGATCATAATTCATAACCCTCATTCCCAGTTTTTGTCCAATTATTTCTCCCTCCAATCTTTCTTTCGCTAGCTCTCTGCTCTGCCGTCCCCATTCTATCATCATAAAGCTTCTCACCTCCATCTCCATTGATCGATGGCAACTCACAATCTCCATGGCCCAGTTTTCTGTTTTCTCATGTATAGTCTTTCTCTGAGATCCAATCAAAACCCACATGGTTATAAAAATAAATCAGATCTGGACTTAAAAGAAGGACGAGAAAGATCTGATGATAAATCGGGATATTGGAGGTTTTGTTGACGGTGAAAGTGGTAGTGGAAAGGTTTGATGATGGAAGCTTCAGCAATGAGGCAAAAATACTTGAGGGTAATTTTGACAAATTTTAATAATGCCACAAATGGTTCTTTATAACTTTCAAGGGCATTTAAACAAAACACCCCTAATAAATGTCCCTTAACAAGTGGCTAGTCACATTTTTTAAAGAAAAATCCATAATTTATTTCTTATTTTAACTATTTTTTTCCGTGTACATATCATTTTATATTCCTAATAATATATTACGTACTAGTTTACCAATTTGCTTTGTTAATTGTTTTTTATCTCTATACTTTTTGGTGAAATTTTAGGGATATTTTGGTCTCCTTTTGGTTACTCAATTGTCTTATAGTAAACTCCACCTTAGTATTTTTCAAATAGCCCAAAAAAACAAATAAATTGAAATAGAGGAAGTACTTTAAAGAGCTAAAAAGACAAATCATACTACCAACATTTTTAAAAAGGAAGGCTTGGAATGTCATTGCCATAATGGCAAAGGTACGCTAAAATAACAAAATATAAGTAACTGGTTGATTCAAGTGATTCAACATTTGTTATCTTTTCTATATAAAAAAAACATTTGTTATCCTTAGCTAAGGTGTTATATTCTCATCTTGTGAATTGAGGAAACTTATGGTGAGAGAGTTCTACTTCATTATATGGATCATCAGTAACTCTTATCAAATTGGAGAATCTAAGATTAAAAACATAAATAGAAAAGTGAAATATAAAATGACTATTTTATCCATACCTTATGTTGATAGAGATCAAAATGGTGCATGTTTTTTTTTTTCTTTTTTTCCTTTTGTGTAGGACAAACAAGTGGAATAGTCTATCAGCATAAGTTAGTTTAATTAGTCACTTGTTTCTCTTAAATAAGATCTCAGATTCGAGTTTGTGAAAAAACAAAGTTTATGATATGATAATTCTATCGGTTTATGTTAATAAAATCTCATATTCAAGTTTATGAATGAAGAAAGTTTGTAATATAATAACTTTATCAGTTTATGAAGCAACAATAATTTGACTATAATAAAAAAGATAACCCAAGATTACAAAATAAAAAAAACAGCCCGATATTTCATCACTCTTCATATTGTGACTCTAATATGACTTATAACATCATGACTAGATTGGTCGTTCGGAAAATACAACAACCTCGGTTGTCGAATTAAAATGCCCTTAATAATTGTTGAGGTTTATTTCTTTTTATGAGTGTGATAGAGACACATAAATTAAAGTAGATTAATTAGTTTAATTGGTAGTATATCCTACCCATTAAACTAATTAATAGTACCTATATTTTTTAAATACTTCATTTATTTTAATTTATTTATTTCTTTAGTTAACTTTTCTTTTTTCACAATATTCATTATTTTATAAGTCCGAGTGACATAGTAATGACTAATTTATTAAATTTTTTATCATTTATTATTTTCCCCGACTTTTCTTATTTTAAACAAAGGCTTTATTCGGCAAAATGACCTGTTTGAGTAGCGGATAACCTGTTTGTGTAGTTGATAGTCTGTTAAATTTTAGTTGTTAGCGGATAGTTGTTGAATTGAGCGGTTCAATAAATGTATTCGGTAAATTTAGTGGTTGAGTTAGCTGATTATTATAAATTGACGTAAAAGGATATAGATAATTTGCCAAATATAAATTAATGAAGGGATGTTTTTGTCAAAAAAATATGAAACGCTACTTTTAAATGTGAAAAGTTAATATTTTTAGCTTTTCGAAACGCTACTTGAATCGCTATAAGTTAGTACAAACGCTAGTTAAAACACTACCTTACCAAACGCTAGTTAAAACACTACCTTACCAAATGCTAATATTTGGTTGGTTAGTGTTTTGACTTGGTCAAAACGATAAAAGGTACTCCAAACATCTGTTGTCGAACAGGGCCAAAATCTTAGAGATGTATCAGTCTTTTACTCGTTAATTTATTTTAAAGCTAACTCCATCTTATTTTTCTTTTTTTTTTTTGATAGAAAGATAAATTTCATTAATAAAAAGTCATACGACATCTACAAAGATAATTCTCCAACAAGAATAAATCTAAAATAACAAAACATATCTCTATTTCGACAAAGTTAATGTTAAATATACTTCCGCTTGGCTCTACATTTATAGCATCAATACGACCACAAACCGTGTTATTCGGCTTCAATATGTCTTTCCCGAATGTTGATGAGCTATTGTATAACTTCATAAAATAGATCTCTGTGTGATCTAATAGATCCAATATGAAGGAAATATAATTTTGATCGAGGCATTTGAAATTTCATTGTTGAATCATTTTGAATCAAAATCAATGAAACTAATTGATAAAAATATCAAAAATATACTATCCGATTGAATCAACAATCTTAATAAAACTTGCACGTATTGGCAGGAGAAATAACTAACACAAAGGTAAGAAATAAGACTCTCACAATAAGGAGAGAAACCAAACTCTTACAAAAAGGAGAGAAACCCTAATTCTCACAAGAAAGAGAGAAAATTTATTGGAAAAAAATAACAATACCTTTAAATCTTGATTCGATTAAAGAAATTGAGTAAAAGGGGCTTATTACTAGCTGAAACTAGACCAAGTAACAACCCCAACAATCTAGAAAAGTGAGAAGAATAAAAGATACCTAATTAGAGTTTGATACAAAGCTAACTCATCTTAATATTCCGTTAATAATATAAAACCACAAATAAATTGAAAGTTAGAAAATTCTTAAAAAATAAATTTATGAAATAATGCTCTAAAGTCGGTTAAAGGATTCCTTGCGTACGGCATTCCGCTTTCACAAATAATTCACAGTTTCGGTATTTTGCTTAACCGAAAACCATACAATTCTCTCCATTCTTTTTTTGCCCTTTGTGCAGTTCCTAAATTTCATGCATAAAATATACGCCTCTTAGCTACGCATCTCAAGAGGTGTTCAAGATCGACTAAAGGTTAAAAATAGTCATTGGCCAAATAAGCGTGAACTTTTATGATTTTATGATTCAATTACTTTTACTGCTCCCCTCCATCCTATTTTTATCTTCTTAAATGTAAAAAATGCACTTTTTGAAAATGTCGAACATAAGACACGAAGATGCTAGTTTGGTATAATAAACGATGCAAAGGTATTGATTAACAATCATTTAGAAAAATAATTTTGGGATAAAAAAGTTGCCAAAGATGAAAATTTGAAGGACAGCGTAAAATCTTCAAATCATTAGGAATTTACGATCTTAATGTTGTTCAAATGATATATGGTAAAATTCTAATACAATTCCGTGATCTCATGTAGACTGATTCACAATCTTAGATGAACCTGTTTTAATTTGTGTTAGACTTCACCAGATAGTCATTTACAAATTCAACCTTTATACGGACGAACAATGAGTCAGACCTTTTTTTTTTTTTTTTAAGGGGAAGTAGGTGATCAATTCGTTGATAAGACGTCCATAAGTATAAAATTAGAAATAGACGAACAATGAGTTTGCCTCTTGTTAATAAAAATAAAAGACCAAAACAATTTCATCGCCAAACTACTTGATGCAAATTGGTGAGATACTGAGATTATTTTACCTTCCACGTCAAATTCTAGTTTCACACTTAAATTTATTGCCCAACTCTTCATATATGTAAGAAAATTGTTTGAACATAGGCCTGAACCTTTAACCTGAGGAAGAATATTAGTCCCTTTTCTCCTTTGAATTTTAGTTCTATTAGTAGTTTGAGATGAAAAGTAGTATATCAGATAAAGTTAAATTCAAATTTCTAGAATCAACTCTTTCCAACTTTAGTAATAAAAAATATTGACTCTCTTCATGAAGTATTCAAAATAATGCACACCAGTGAATTGCAACACAAAATTTCCCTTCTGTGCTTCCTTCACTTCATAAATGTCTTCAGATAATTAGACATATAGATATGATATACTCTAGTATGTTTGTTTCGATGGCGCAATGGAAAAATGTCAATAAAAAGGTTGGGTTCTAAGGGCATCATTTGTTGTTTGCTCGTGAGAGTTAACTTTGAATATGTGTCTATTTACCTTGTTTGCTTGGAAATTTTGCTTATTTGAGTTTAATGACCAGGCAATGTCTTATGCAAAATTAGCTGGGCTTGCACCGATCTATGGACTATGTAAGTTCCAAATTACTTCATGTTTCTTCCCTTTCTTCTTTCTATTGAATTTTCAGAAATCAGTTGTGTATATGTAATCTAATATCTTATTTTATTAGTGCATCACAGGCAAACAGTGATCCTGTAATAGGACCTGTTTGGCCACAAGTCTAAGCCAAAACATGCAGAAGAAGTGTTCGTTTGCAATGGAGTTGTAAAATTCATTTTCATCTAATTAATCTGGATAACTCCTCTGAATGTATATGACATCTTTCTTTTGACTTAGTCTGTTCTGGTTTGTTTGATGATATTTAATTTTTGCATTATCTGTTCTGTGGTTTCCCTTCTAACTTTGGCAAACAGATTCGGGATGCCTGCCTGTATTTGTATATGCGATCTTTGGTTCCTCTCGGCAGCTTGCGGTTGGTCCCGTAGCATTGACTTCTCTTATGGTCTCCAGTGTGTTAAGTGGGATTGTTGACTCGTCTGATCCGCTCTACACGGAACTTGCCATCACATTAGCGCTTATGGTTGGTGTGGTGGAGTGCATAATGGGCCTCCTGAGGTACTTGCATCCTGTCAACCAGGAGCTTCTTCTTAATTTTTGAAATAAGAGTCCATCATATCGATTCAACTTGTCAGACACTCTATAGCATACTAGATGGTCGTAACCTGTGCACATAACTTGAACTCAACGGTGTCTACTTTGAGAGATCTAGTGCTTGACATGGGTGTAGGTGCGAGTGATCTTTGATCCTGTTGTAAATACAAACTTGACACCCATGTTATGTTTCCGTTACTCAGAAGGTATTGAGTGTAGTTATAAATTGCTCATGAGAGAAATATTAGCAGAAGATTAACAGATCCAAGCTTGAGCAAAGTTTCACTTTTAGTTATAACCTGGTTGAGCTAGAAGTTAAATAAGCTAGCGTTTTTGTGAGTATTCCATTTGTATCATTTGTTATCGGGAACAAGGACAACAATACACATCTTGAATTATACTGTTTGCTTATTGTGATTTGTATATACAAAATCAATTATGTTCTGATGGAATAGTGACCGCTGAATATTATTGAGGTATGCTTGTTCCTTTTGCCATTGATACTACTTTTCGTTTTTTAAATTTTCCCACAGGCTCGGATGGATTATTCGTTTCATTAGCCATGCTGTGATTTCTGGCTTCACCACTGCATCAGCTATAGTGATTGCCTTGTCTCAAGCAAAATACTTTCTGGGGTATCACATAGTTCGAAGCAGCGAAATTATCCCCCTTGTGGAGAGTATTATATCTGGATTGGATCAGGTACATCTTAATTATCGGAGAAACTAAAATCATTGTGCATATGGTCTGCTGATATTTTATTGTTCTTGTTATCATTGATAGTTATTTATTCCCATTGCTCAATCTCAATTCTCTAGGGAACTCATAGCTTATGATACATTAATAAGCAAATATATGCTCTATTGAGAATCTGAGATGTCTACTTTCGCATGGTCTTGTGATCCAAGCATGCCCAATAGATAACACTACGTTGAACCAGTCAGTTTAGCTTTGTCTTGTTCTATTTTCTCTTTGTTCTCTATCTAGCTTCTGGGCTGAATGGAAGAACTAGATTCCAAACCCCCCGGTCTCGTGCAAACATGTTCTTGGAAGGGTTATATTTAGTATGCAAGAGTTTGCTGTTTCTGTGAATAATAGGATTGTAGATCTTAACTACACAATTTATATGATAACATTGCACTCAGTCGTAAGCTACAGTATAAAACGGGAAGAAAAGCCAATGGATAACTAGATATTCCTCCTTAAGAATAAAGCTTATTGCCTCATCATTCTCTTTACAGCAAATCACTATGGTATCCTGGAGCGTGCCTCTGTTATGCCAAACCTTGGTAGCTCGAGTAGATAGTTAGTTGAGAATACTTGTGTAAATTGCAAGGTTGCACGAATGCTTAGGTCGTATCAATCAGGATTTTCAAGAGACATGCTTCAGTTAGATTGTATAAGATGAATTTAAAACTAGCTCATGGTTGTGGATAACAGTTTCAAAATAGGCAATATGCCCCTCGATCATATTGTGATGATGATGATTGTGTGGCTAGGGCACTAGCGCCTCCCCCTCTTGGGGGAAGGGGGAAAGAACGAAAGAAAACAGATGCATGCTTTAGGATTTAGCTTTGCTTCTTACGCCAATCCTTTCTATTCTGTGTAATGAGGAAAAATGAAATCCCTCCCCGTCCTTTCCCCTACGGGCAAATTCATTAAGTTCAGTTCAATGCACTACAAAGGAAATTAAAAGGCTTAAATTTCTCCTTTTCTGCGTTGTTTTCTTGTTCTCAAGTGTTAAATAATACATTGGTACACACATCCTCTAACTTCTTGTTTTCATATTCTGTCTTTATCTTTCTGTAGTTTTCATGGCCGCCATTTATGTTGGGATCTTTGATTCTTGCGGTTATGATGGTCATGAAGCACTTGGTAAGGAGCACTGCTGAAACTTTTTATGTGAATTTGCAATCTGAGTAAGATTGTGCAGGCATTTAATCATGGTTGGTCTCATTTTTTCAGGGGAAAACAAGAAAGTCCCTGAGGTTCGTCAGAGCAGCAGGACCACTGACAGGAATTGTTTTGGGTACAGTTATTGTCCAAATATTTCATCCATCTGCCATTAGTGTGGTGAGACATCATAAACATCATCGTTCTTTGACTGCTTAGTGACTTATTTTCGGAAATTTGCCCTGAGTGATAGCCGTGTTTAACTATTAAGATATATGTAACAACTACAATGACATCAGTTACAAGGGTAAATCCCCATCCAAGGGTGGAGATACACGATTACTGGTGTCCTGGAACATGTACACAAGCACAGACCCTTAGTGATATATAATCATCTCTATTTCTTCCATCTCATAGTTGAAGAAAATAAATCATGCAATATATTGTACTAATAAAGATGAAGTGCTGTACTCCACATTATTTGACTTCAGCAACACATCAACCAGTTTGCGAGAATTTTTCCTAGCACACAACTTTACTGCCTAAGTTTCTACTTGCTAATCTGTTTCATAAACTGGATGCTACTTCCCAAAAATTTTGAACTGGAGATATTTTAGTGAGAGATTGTGAGAGGAACATCTGCTCCATATACTTATACTTTGGTATAATATTTTAATTTGTTTCACACCATTCCTGGGACATCTTAGTTGCTAGAGCTTGATGCTCATATGTGGCTTAGTTTCTTCTTGGTTTTTGCTGCTGAGCTTGTGCCAAATATCTATACCTTTGATGAAAAACTGTTACTGACTGTTTTTTGGATAGGTTGGAGAAATCCCTCAGGGTCTCCCAGAGTTTTCAGTTCCCAAGGCCTTTGCTCAAGTCAAGTCCTTGATTCCAACTACATTTCTTATAACCGGTGTGGCCATATTGGTAAGTATTGTAATGAAGTATCCTGCATTAATACCGTGCGTTTCTGAGGAGATCTTAATTTGCATCCAATTTTCTCCTGTTGGATGTTAGGAATCGGTGGGAATAGCCAAAGCATTGGCAACAAAGAATGGCTATGATTTAGATCCAAACCAAGAGGTATGATTCAGAACGAAAAGTTCAATGCGCTTCTGCTAAGTTTCTTTGGTCTAAAAGTAGCCTCTAACCTCATGTTCTAAAAGAGGTAACATAGCATAACGGTGATGATGAAAGACTAGCACAACTGGATCGCAGAAAACTTATCGATCGCTAATAGTGCTTCTTATTTCATTTTGTTTTTCTCCCTTCCTTTTGCTTTTAACATAATTTCAATGTCTGAGCCTAGTGTCTGCTTGCTAAATGCTTTTTTTTTCTCCTGCGCCTTTGATAGCTTTTTGGTCTTGGTGTGGCCAACATATGTGGATCATTCTTTTCTGCATACCCCACTACAGGTGAGACTTTCATATGCCTTTTAGGCAACCTGGCTCAGTTCTCTGTCATACAATAAGTTTCTAAAGTTCTTGCTGCTTTCATTAGTATACTAGAATGTTACTTTCAATTTTCATTCTTTTTGCTTTGGAAATGCAGGTTCGTTTTCCAGATCTGCAGTGAATCATGAAAGTGGAGCCAAAACTGGCTTCGCTGGAATTACGACTGGAATTATAATGAGTTGTGCTCTCATGTTTCTAACTCCATTGTTTGAGACCATACCTCAAGTATGATGCTTTCTTAATGGTTTATTCAATCAACTATTTTCCTTTTGCTCTTTCAAACTTTGTCTACCGCAGATGCTTAATTGAATATCCGCTTTATTAACTTGACAGTGTGCCCTTGCCGCTATTGTGATATCTGCTGTGATGGGCTTGGTGAGTTTACAACTGAATTATGGAACTGAGAATAGACACTAGTTGTTCCACACTTCTCTAAAATATATAACATGTCAATCATTTTACAGGCTATTTCTCTGCAGATGAATGTAGTAATGTATATTTGGATTTTTTTCAATCTTTTTTGCAAAATAAATATGTTATTATGTTTCTGGAGCATAGGTCAAGAATCATGATAATTGTTCCTTTCTAGTTTACAGATTAGTGTACACATACTGTGTGGTTTTTGATCCTGATACTTCTTTTAGACCATTATAGTGTTACCTACGAGTTCAATGTTGTATCATATATCACCTGAAAGCCTGCATATGTTTGCACATATGCCGTCTCACCATTGCATGTACTGAGATCCTGACGTTATTTTTTTTATTGGAATGATCCGAACCTTAATATCCTGGCATTTCTGGCTGCAGGTGGATTACGAAGAGGCCATTCTTTTGTGGCGTATAGATAAGAAAGATTTTTTCCTTTGGACCGTCACATTTGCTTCAACATTATTCCTTGGCATTGAGATTGGTGTACTTATTGGGGTGAGTCTACACTCATATGGTTCCACGTAAACTATCCATACATCTAGAAGAATAGAATGAATATAATGTCATAATGATCAAAATTTTTTGGTTGACTATGATTAAAAACTTAGGCTAAAGATTTGCTTTCAATGTCACATAGGTTGGCTTTTCGCTGGCTTTTGTAATCCATGAATCAGCAAATCCGCACATCGGTAAGTACTGCAACAACTAACTATAACGTTCCTCGAGGTTTTAATACTTAGATTGGATAATATCTAATTACCAAACTTTTAACTGCTCCAGATTGACAAAATATGTCCAGTTTTAAGTATCTTACATTGGCTTGTCGTACCAATTGGACAATATTGTATCTCCATTCTCGTATCTAAATTTTGCAAGTCTTGCGTGAGACTGTCTCACGTAAGATATGTAAGATGTTTTATAGTGACTTTTAATGATAGTTAGGGCGACTAATAGTTAATTTAGAAATGATTGCAATAAAAAATACTATTATATGAGCCCGTCTCACAACTTTTATATGAGATAGTTTCACACAAAAATTTGTATCTATACTTCTATCAGAATTGTAATTTATATATTGGGCTTATTCATTATTAATAGGGTATTAGAGATATTATTGTAAATTAAATAATACAATTAGTTACAATAATATCTCTAATACCCTATTATATGCTAATTACTGTGATATCATCAGTCATCCTGAATGTTTCATCATGTTTTTGCTGTTCGTTTCTGGTTACTGATGGCTAATCTTTTGAATCTTGCAGCTATATTAGGGCGTCTCCCAGGTACCACAATTTATCGGAACATTCGACAGTATCCAGACGCATACACTTACCATGGCATAGTGATTGTTCGTGTCGATGCACCTATATATTTTGCAAACACCAGCTACATAAAGGATAGGTAATGAACCATGCATGTTAGTTTCAGTATGAGCAATACCCTGAAATATTAATGGTCAAATTCTTGGCTTACATGGCCAAAGTTCTGCATGATTGGACATGTCTTGTATTTCTATTTTCTTGTATATCATTTTTCATCATTTTTCTGGGAGAGAGTTTCATTTCTTTTCTCTTATACGAAGGCTGCGAGAGTATGAATCTAATCTTGATGAATATACAAGACATGGGCCAGAAGTAGGGCGAGTATACTATGTCATCCTTGAAATGTCGCGTAAGTCTCTGCAGTCTATTTTATTCTTCTCCAATTTTTTTATTTTTCTACATTACTTGAACTGTTTTCTTTTGCCTCAAGTACCTGTGTCCGACACTCAATACTTGGTCATGTGCATGGATACTCAGACTCGACACTTCATTATAGACCAAAATTTGACAAGTTAGTTGACTTGTTTATTTTCCTTGTCAGCTGTGACCTACGTTGATTCTAGCGCTGTCCAAGCTCTAAAAGACTTGCACCATGAGTACAGATCTCGCGGCATTCAGGTTTTTACTCCGCAATCATGACATAATACAACTTTATTGTTATCAGAACCCAGATATGAAATTCTTGCTGGCTTTATTGTTCATTTTTCAGATTGTGATTGCGAATCCAAACCAAGAAGTTCTCTTGACATTAACAAAATCCGGCTTGGTTGAACTGATCGGTAACGAGTGGTGCTTCGTGAGAATGCATGATGCAGTACAAATCTGCCTTCAGCACATTCAGAGCCTGAATGGATCCCCCAGGGTGTCAGATTCCTTTGTTGAGGGTAAGCCGATTTTCTTCAAAATACCAAGCCAAAGCAAGGAGGTTTCACCTAGTGTTGATCTGGAAATGGGTGATCAAACTCCCTTGGTTTCAACTAGCTCCGATCACCAGTTACAAGAGCCATTGTTGCCTCGGAGTCTTGATTAGCTCATGTTTTGTTTTTGAATGCATTGCTATTGAGGTCGTTCTTAGGGGGATCTTGTAAATATTTACCCCATTTTTTGTGATATTTATCATGTGTATAGATGTCAATTATTGTGATCATATTTCCCTTGATTTTTCGCATGTTTATATGCATTCCAATGCATAGTACGTTGCTTTTGCTGTCGGTAACGCTCTCTTCAGCGTGGAACCGGTCATGTAGTTTGTGTAAAAAAACCTGTTTGAATGAGAGTGTCGAGATTGCTTTGTGTTACAATGGTCATGCATAGGTAGTTGAGCTCTGCTGGCATGTATAAGCCACTTGCAATTTTATTGTAAGGTTTAAAGTCATATGGCTTTCATGGCCACTATTATATATTTTCAGTTCTCTAAATGACTTAAAGATAATTCAGTATTGTCCAAATGCTTTGAGTGTTTAATTACATTTAAGGATCGAACCTCTGACTTTTCTCAAAGTTTGTGTGGCTCTTCTTTCAGTCTACACCTTGTAATTTTTCCTAGGCTGCCGGAACAACAACAATACGACCTCCATAAGCCCCAGTGTGGGTTCCACCTTAACAGGTTCTGAAAGAACCAAATATAGAAGTCTTAACCTATTAGCGAAGACACTGACTCTAAGTATATACATGGCACGATTCACCTGATATCCAAACCTGATCTGAAAGTTTTATGCAAAGTTACTTCTTTTTGTAGGACAAATCTTATCAGATCGAATCTTAGTTGACTTGAAGTTGATCCGAACTGGAAATCACCTGATGGGCTTGAAATGTCATTGACCAATTCTGAAGTTAGCCCTACCCACACCAAACCGAATGAGCGGTTTGCTAGGTCTAATTCTAAGCAACCCCAAAAAAATTCTGCAATAATGAGTTCGGTGAGACAGCTCGCAAAATTCACAATAGACATACAGAGAGAGAGAGAGGAATATGTCTTTGAAGTTAACAAGTGGTCCCGCAAATCAAAGCAACATAATTTGTTAGGTGAAAGGCTGCATATTACACGAGGTGATAAAAGAAAGTTTACAAATATTTTACCCAGTGCAAGACTAGAGACAAATGATTTTGATGGAAATCAAAACTCTCAAAACCCAATAGAAAAATCCTTAGGTTTCTGATGCAAAACTTTCAATACGTGACTATAGATACAGTATAAGCTCAACAGCAAATTTTCCCTTTTTGTAGTGTTTATCTCCCCAATCTGTAGACGTGATCAAGTACAACTCTGTTATGATTTGCTCAAAAGTTAAAGAGTAGCAGATTCCATTCTGCAAGACTTACCTTCAGTCTTCCTTTGCCACTGACTGACACCATATCACCTGTCCTGAGTGTAGCTCCATTTTTTGTCACAGTACTCCAGTTTATGCGAACATCTCCTTTGCTGAGGAAAGACAAACTGTTAGGTATGGATCTCCAGTATAAATTTGTGATAATGAACACGAGACTGTTAGGTCTTTCCCTGACTTAACTGCAGGATATGATGGATATATGATAGTGTTGGGAGTTTGGAGGACAAGGCTCACAATCTTGGTCTGAAGACACTTAAACACTAAGAATGGAGATTCATGTCACTGTATCTGCATGCATCAGTGACCCTTTTGCTTTTGTTTTCTTGGGTGGGGGTAGAAAACACAATCACTTGGATTTTAAACAAATGATGCCTCAACATACATTTGCAAATGGCCAATTTAGTCAGGTCTACAGGTGAAAATAAAAGGACCAGACCGCAAAATTTTATTAGAATCATAGTTAATAGGATCCCACAACCTCTCATACTCTCTCGAATTTTTGTATATCAGGAAACACACTGGGACTGATTGCTAAAATTCCCCATGAGTATAGATTCAGAGGAAAGCCATGTTCTTAGAAGACACGCCACAGAACTGTCTAACTGGCCAATGATTGTTTAGGCGATAACTTGACAAGTTGCATGCTAACTTCGGTTGAAAATGGACTCTTATCCACTTAATTAACCATTATCCAAATATTCATAGAGGAATGAGTAAGTTCAGAGCAGGCATCTACCTTATCAAATCAGCAAATTTCGACCGTGAAATTTTAAACCCAGCACTAGCTAAAGCATCAACTCTTAATGATGACTCCACAGTCTTGAATGTCTTTGTTCTGCATTGAACAAAAATTGTGCCACATTACCACTTTGTAATTGTAACAGAATATGTGAAAAAGATGTATACAAAGCACAAATATCACCTTGGAGGTTCATACTCAAGCGCTTCCAATGGTATCAGTGTACAAGACACAGGAACCTTACCTACCTGCAAAAGACAAATTGCTTTTCAGAGACCATTTTGAGAATCTGATTCAGCAATTCAGTTCACTGATAATCTGGACTTGCACTTTCAGCACATAACAAACTCATATAAATACAACAAAGTGATGTGAAAACAGCCACTTTTCTCCTCTAATGTCCATCAACAAAACCAAAAGAAAGTGGTTGCTACCTTGTCCAACGATGACATAATATAGTCAACAAGCTCAGGAACTATGAGGACTTGTGCTCCCTTTTCTCCCTGTAAACTCAAAAAGAAATTATCAGGATAAAATGGAATGTCGTAATCTTTGTTACACATACATTATAAATTCTTCCAATTTTGTTTATGTGAATAGACACCACCAACCCTCCCCACCAAAAGGACACACATGAGCACTTAATGTCACAACGAAGCATAAGAAAAGAAAAGAATCACATTTCTGCTCAACAAGGATGACCCTGAATGGTCTCTGGAAAGGATTCTGGAAGGCTATCGAAGACCTCACTTTACAAACAGAAACCACGCAATAAGTCCACAAATACAATATGAAAGCGGACAATCACTGAAGCACTTGAGTCAATCCTCTTACTGAAGATTATGCCGAAAGGAAGATAGGACACAGCTTCATATTATCACAATCGAGAACTCTTTAAAATATGTACCACTGCTCCAATCTGACTGTAAAAATCTCATTAGAAATAAAAACAAAACTTTTTATTCAAGCACATCATGATCAAAAGAGCATGAAGATTATAATTATAAGATAATTGCTATATAGTCCTCAATGAGCCTCATAAAATATAAAGACGCTTGCTTAGTTGCCTTGATGCTATATTTCAGATCTCCCTCCCCCAAAAAAAAGTGAGGGGGAGCTATGAAGAACGAACAATAGTCTGACAGATGTGACAGTCAGCCAAAGCAAATCTGTGCAAGCCTACAAGTTTAAAATGCGCCAGATTGAAGTTGTGCAACATCATTGAACACGTTGGGACATACAACAACAATGAAATAACCTACCAGATAGAATAAATAATGTACCTTAAGGATAATATCCCCAACCTTTTCTCTGGCAATCCCAGTTCCTAGAATTGAACCAAGGAAGTCACTGTGAGAAGGTGGTAGAAAGCCAAAGTTCCCTGTGATGCTGGATAAAATAAACATCAACCAACATTCAACACTGAAAGGCTATATCTGAAAGCCCAATGTTGAAGAACAGGAAATCAAGTGCACAATGAATTATGTATGACCTACCTTAATGCTGCAACTGTATTGGGAAGAGTGGTGAGAACCTCTGGATGTCCAACTGAAAGTCGACAACGCTCTGCCTACAACTTTCATAAAATCTCAAAATCAGAAAGCATGCCCTTCAAGCCACAACAACTAGGCCTTGCATTGGATTCACTGAAAGACAAACCTCTGGATATCCTCCATTAAGAATAGCATTTACATCAACTAACTTTTTAAGTGCCACCATAGCCTCGTTGAATATAGGTGGGGTAAGGAAATTTGTATGTAGAATTTCTCTTCTGAGTGATGCCCGATTAGCCTAGAAATGAAACCAAAAGAATAGATACTGAGAACATCTTCAGATATATGGCCATAATGTACTTCTAGTCTCAAAGATCATAGAGGGAAGCAGCTCATGTATCAAGCACATAATATGATTACCATTTCAAGAATATGTTTGATATCTTCAGTTATATTTTTATCGCTGACTCCTTTAAGCAACAATTCCATGTCATTCTTTACAGCTTGCGCCATGTAGCTGGTCTCTGCAAAATTACCCCATCAATTGTCAGTTTGTTAAATTGAGATAGTTATATACATAAGCCTGAATTTTCTTTGTCAAAAGTCAGTTTCTTCGATACAAAGATAACCCATCAACACCGTGAGAGTAAAACCATGATTATCATAAAGCAATTAAACTCTCCACTAGTATGGCCAAAATAGTAATCAAAGGACGAAGTGATGAAAACCACGACAGCTTAGTTCTTTTTTGTAGCCTCAAAAGATATGAAATTTTCAATAGACTTTGGTCTAACCTTCGTAGGCACCACTATAAACCCTTTTCTAAATAAAAAGGACAATATGCAAGTATGCAACTCACTTTGCCAATTTATACAAATCCCATCTCACATATGGGAATGAGTGTATGGTTTCTATTGTAAATTGATGTGGAAATAAACTGAATCAGCTCTTGCAAATGACTAATACCCTTGCTAGTCTCCTCTAGATTATACTCTCCCACGACTTCAAACAAGTATGATTGAGAGTTTGATAACCCTATTAGTTGGTGCTATGTTACATGCCATCTTTGCCTAATAAAAGGTTTGATTGTATAAGTGCATTGAGATCCAATTCATCTGTCATCTTAGCAGCCTCCAAAGCCAAAAAAAAAAAAAAAGGGCGCATGAGCGCCTCTTTCGGATATATTTCTGCTTGACAAGGGTACACCGGTAAGACTGTATGATATAGATTCCACACTTACCAAGGGATGGGCCATAGTGGGCTTCTTATGGTTGTTGTTCTTGTACCTTGTCCCAAAAGTCAAAGTCTAACAGCACACATTTTGGACAACAGTATATTTGTCCTCTTTCCCTGTATGTGGGTTTTTAAAATGATCCTTCATCCAATACTAATTCCTAAAGTTGATTTCCCATTAAGTGACACATT
Source organism: Talinum fruticosum (assembly GCA_021018815.1). Taxonomy (NCBI): domain Eukaryota; kingdom Viridiplantae; phylum Streptophyta; class Magnoliopsida; order Caryophyllales; family Talinaceae; genus Talinum; species Talinum fruticosum. The sequence continues at coordinate 575,445 of JAITYX010000094.1, read as the reverse complement.
ATTTGGAGACTAAGGGAGTAATAAACCTTCCAAGTTGTAAGTTATTACAATAAGACCAAAAGTTTACTGTGCTAGGGTCTAGAACTTGTACTTTTTTCTTACATATGAAAACCGAAAATGAGCTAAGCAACCTAGTGCTCTCAACAACAATGAGCTACTCAGGCTGCAATCTATATGCTGCCTTGATTGAAATCCATGTTGCATCACAACAATGCATCGAGCTTGAACTCCACCTAAAATCAGCAAATGCATATTGGCTTGCATTGTTTAACACAATGTAGTGTGTGTTTCATCATCAAGTGTAAAGTGTTGAAAGTGGAAAACATAGAAGTGGTTCATACCCAAAAAAACAAGGACACACAAAATAACACTCATTTAAATGATCATAAATTCATAATGATACACCTCCATCAAATTAAACACCCAGAGTTATATGTTTAAAGTCAAGATATCAATAGGGATAAACTCTCAATGTGACAATAGTTGCAGCCTCTCACAAAATCAGGAAATTCAACCCTGCTAGATGCTGAGATGATCATCATTACATCTAGGAATCCATATGATCCTTAATGGCATTACGTCGAACACCAAGACTTCAATGTGACACCAGGTTAGAATCTACCACATAGAATGGCAGCATCAGAACCAAATCCCCTGGATACAAAGTCCTGTTCAGATAACGCCTTAACAATTAATATCAACAAACCTCCTAGTGAATTTCCCCAAACACATAAGCTTCAACAATAGCAAATTAGCAATCCAAGCCAAACTACACTACTTAGCTTTGACCCAAAAAAGGGGGCATTAATCAAATCTTAGGAACGAGCCGTTTTTCAGCTCAAATGCTCAATTACATGATGCTAGTGCTACACATATACTACGTGAAATCCCCTAGCCCCATTTTTCATCTTAGAATTCTGAGTCCTGGGTCCAAGCTAAATTGCGTGGTGATTGAATTTAAAAAAGGGGAGAATTGGAGAAACCAAGTTCAAATTTAAAGATTGGAAGAACTCAAATACTAAAAATGGGTAGGATTGGTGTTACCTGAAGGAGGCGGAAGGGGGACTGGGAGGAGAGAGAAAGCAAACGAATTGATGTGGTGTTGTGGGGAAGAAGAAGAAGGGGGCGGTGGGGAACTACGATGGAATGAAAAGCTCTCTTGAGAGGATTAGCAACAATGGAAGTAGCAGCCATGGCGGTTGCTCGTGAAAACATGCTCATGCTCGCAGAGGAACAGACGCAGCTTCTTCCTCCTCGCTAATTTCTTTAGCAGAGCTCATCCCCTTTTTCACAATTCGATTTGGCTTGGGTCATCGCGGTTCGATTCGGCTTGGCTAGGTTTGGTTCAATTCGGTTCACCAAATTTGATCGAAAACCAATAGAAATATTTTTAAAATTTTTTTCTACAAATTATGAAATGAAGTTGCACATTTTCGAGTACAGTTTTACGTTGCTGCCTATAATAAAGATATATATTGTTCTCTATTACCAAAAAAAAATTAACATAGAACTAAAACTAAAATTAATAGCTTGCATATCATCTTATTTGAAAATTCAATTGTACTTGTCGGTTACCTTACTAATAATCCCATGTATTATAAACTTTTTTTCTCTTTTTAATTCTTTAGCAACAATAGGGTGGATACGAGACAAGTTATCTTACATCCTCATACATACATATCCACACTTTAAAAATCATATCAATACTTATACCCACCGAATTTTATGATTAAACAAATATTAAAAGGGTACATATAAACAAAAAAAATTATATTATATTAGACCCATATTTTTCATAAACAATATTAATAAAAACATTTTATCAAAGTTAATAGATTAGCAAAAACCTACTGAATGCAACATAGGCGGATCCAATTCACAACAAGTGGTGTCGCTTGACACCATTTAATTTTTTTAAAAAACATATGGAAATATATATATATATATATATATATATATATATATATATATATATATATATATATATATATATATATAATTTGACACCATAAAAACTAGAAAAGTGGTAGATGGGTTAGTGGTTAAGAGAATTTATGATGTACAAAGTTTCTTGTGTTCGGATCTACGCCATGCGACGCTCTGATGATGAGGAGGAGGAGGATGAGGAGGCTGATGAATCATATGATGATGATTAAGGGGCTGCGTGGGAGAGCTGGGACGGGAGATTGTTGGGCCAACGTGAAGAGAAAAGAGGGTGGTGAGAGAGAGAGAGAGCGAGAGATGATAATTCACGACGAGGTAACCTTCTTTAATGTGATGTTAGAGAAAGAGTCGTAAAAAATTAGAATTAGTTGCCTCCTCGCACATGAGCTACTATCTCATATTAAGGAGGTTAGAGGAGATGAGAAAGTTGTTGCACTAAAGGTAGACATGAGTAAAGCCTACGATCGAGTAAGGTGGGACTTCTTAGCTATGGTGCTACAAAAGATTGGCCTTCCAGTACAGATTTTTACTCTCATCATATAGTGTATGACCTCTGTCAGATATGCAGTTATACTTAATGGAACACCTTCTGAGATTTTTGTGCCAGAAGCTGGTTTGAGACAAGGTGATCCGTTGACGCCCTATCTTTTCTTGCTCTGTATGGAGGTCTTATCTGTGGGATTGGTGAATGGTTAGCAAAGAGGGGCAATCAAAGTGAAGTTGTTTTTGTGGAAACTTCTTAGTGATGCGTTGCCTTTGGGAGATAATTTGATTAAAAGGAAAGTAGTTGACAATTTTAACTGTGTCTTCTGCAATAGGGAGAAGGAAACATCAGCGCATGTGTTCCATGATTGTGAAATAGTCAGAAGAATTTGGATGGGAGGAGAGTTGAGATTAAGAACTAGCCTCTAGCGCATGATCTCTATCAAAAGTGGGTATGGGATTGGTTTGGGAATTTGAGGAAAAGGAAAGGGCAATATAGAAGGGGTGGACTTCAGTATTTTACAATTACACTATGGCAGATATGGAAGCACAGGATCGACATCATTTTTCGGAAAACAAGGGTCAACCCTTTTGAAGTGATTACAAAGATAAGAAAGCTTAGAAAGAACTGGATACAAGCAAGAATGTCTAGGACTGAAGGGATGCAAGTTAGTGATTCGGGGTTACAGGATGTCTGTTTTTCAAGAGGTGAGGAAAAAAGTGAAATGGACATGATGACAGTGGAAGTTGATGGAGCATGGAAAACCAGTTCCACAAAAGGAGGGGCGACTTGGATTATTTACTGTGGGAATAGACAGGTTTATAAGGGAGGAGTTGCAGGTTTTAGATTGAGTGCGTTGCAGATGGAGTACCTAGCAGTTGAAGGAGGGTTGACGGAGGCTCTTAGATTGGGGTACAGTCAAGCTTGTGTTAAAACGGACTCATTAATGCTAATAGCTGAATTACAGGGAGTCAGAAAGAGCAAGGGTTCCAAAGAAAACGCGTCAATTAGAGCTACAATTCTTCAGCTTACCAGAGCCTTCAACTATGTGTGCATTCAAAAGGTGGAACGTGCAGCAGTTGCCCAGGCACATAGGTTAGCAAAATTAGCAAGAGATAGTAAGTTGGTTTTGTAATTTCCATCCTTCTGCCAAAAAAAAAAATTAATTAAAATTAGTTTTTTTATTATCCTCCTGTAAATAGGATTGTGGCCTCCTAATTCTCAACCATAAAATAAATTATCATAAATATTTTATGACTCATTATTTTTATGGACCCACTTCATATATTGTCGTGAAAAACATCGGCAATCAAAATACACTTTTTGACATCTTTCCTTCTCTTCTCCACTTTATTAAACAATTACCTAAAAATAAATAAAATATAGTAAATTATATTAAATAAACTTTATATTATATTTAAATAACAACTAAATATACATATAAAATATGACTTAACAATGACTTTTCTAGGTTTGGTCCTCTCTTTACTACTTTATATAGTTTGTATGATATTACCGATCGGGGTATCACTCGAGAAATTAGTGAATAGTTTAGGGACATTGTTATTAGTTATTTTGAGAATGATCTTTTCAACAGTGTAGAGAATAAAAAATCATTGAGGACAATTAGAATGTATTAGTTGTTTAATTTCATTTTACAATTATAATCTATTAGTTGTTTAATTTCATTGTTAGTACTTCGAATATAAAAAAAAAAATCAGTTTTAGTAATACTGTTAAACTTATATATATATACTAGTTTGATCACAAAATTATATGACATATATTATATTATTCCTTTTTTTCTAATCTTTTTTTTTTTTAAAAAAAAGCCTATTGGTTTGATCACAAAAATTAATATAGTTTAATAGTTAGTTATATACATCTTGACCATCAAAAAGTAATATAATTTAATTTTGAGTTACATGTAAAAAGAGTGAGCTTAATTTTTTAATTTAAAAACTATTTTTAGTAAGATATAATTATCTTTAAAAAATAATATTAGTTCAAAAATAATATTTTTACTAATACTATAAAATTTTAAATTATTAGATTATATTATATAATAATTATATAACAACACCGTTATATTACTGTTTTATAATAAGTTATAATTTTAATTTATTTTATACTGGTCAAATAATGATTATTTATTTCTATTAATACAAAATTATTAATCTTTTAATATTTATATTTTTATTAATAATAATCCATAAACACTCCTTTTAAAAATAGAGAGGAAAAAATCAATTAATGAATGTAACATTAATAACAACCTGTGAGGCAATCTCAAAACTCAATATTCATCTTTGAAAATAGAAAATTATATATTGTGTAATATATATTTTTTCTAGATTCATAGTGCATGTATTAATTTTTGAAGATATACAATGAATAGGTTTCATGTACAATATATAATACTTCTTAATTAAATATTAATCAATCCGTTGGACTTTTTGACATCTAAAAAAAAACATATCATCGGTTATCAACAGATTACTTGTCAAACTATTTCCATCGCTATTTTGATTAAATTTTGTAGCGGTACAAATTATTGAATGTTGTTTTAAATTACAAAGTATTATTATCATCAACACTTTAAAAGCTTATGGGACACATGTGAATAGCATAATATTTACATTGGCTTATTTTTAAAAACTTATTTATAATTTTTTCAAGTCTTATGTTTTGACTTATCTTCGTTTTTGTTCAAATTTATGACATAAATTTATTTTTAAAATAGATTTATAATTTATAAGAGTATGTAAATAAATAATAGATAAATTAATATTTTTTACAAGTATGTATGAATATGATCACAAAGAAACAAAAATGATCATCATGACCAGTTAGCCAACATTAGTGGAGTTGTAGTAGTGATACTTTCTTTCCTTGATCTATTGATACTAATGCATGATTTATGATGATAATGATGATGATGATAACGATATTAAAAATGGTGTACTAATATAGGCTTGAATTTTTTGACTTTTAACTATTAGATTTATAAAGGAATATTTTAAATTGATAATCAGAATAAATTTTGCATAAGAATACAATTAATTTTTTTAGAAGGAGATTTTTTTAATTACTAATAGTAAAGAATAAAATCAAACGGCATACTAAATAGAAATAATAAGATACTTTAATAGTCTTTTATTAAATTAGATATTTGCTTGCTTATGAATAAATTTTACCTTAATGTTATTAAATTTAAAAAAAAGCCACTTAAATGCAAAAACCAATCATTAAATCCTATAAATATAAAAAGAAAAATAAATAACCAATTTAATGCATATTCTTTTTTTTTTTAATAGCATTTAATGTATCTTCTAAATCCAATCTGTAAAACCCAAATATATATATATATATATATATATATATATATATATATATATATATATATATATATATATATATATAAAATTTTCGCAACCCTAACACCACTTAATTTGAATCTTAGTTCTGCCACGGGCTTAAAAGTGAATCACAATTTACTAAAACAGTAACTGAGCTATAATGGTAATGGGTTACAGTGCAAAATTATCACTAGCTAAGGTTTTCTCTCTTTTGAATTAGTTGGGCATGACCATGTCTCAATTAGTGGACCTTTCATTTTTATTTTTTACAATTTGTCTAAAATGGATCGTAGGCGTTATACGGGACGAGTTATGAGTGTTATAGGGAGAGGATTGAAACTAAAATCCGTACCCATATCTCATACCAGATTCAATTTCATTGTACTTGCCCTATATTCATATTTCCCCAACCTTTTGCCACTCATTTGGGTTTTAAATATGGTGAATTTTGCAAGTTTTAAATAAGTAGAGCTTTTTGGTCAACCCTATTCATGAATATGTGCTCATCATTATGTTATTAGTGAATATAATATTTTCTTAGAAAATTTTCTTTAATTAAATTTTTGTCTTAATTCTAGAGTTAAAATACAAAATGATATTTACTTTCTAAAAATGAAACATCAAATTAAAAAATATTCCTGTAAGCTATCGTAATTTTAAATTATAAAAACAACTATAAGAGATTTTTTTGAAATGATCTTTTTTTATTTATAAAATAGATTAAATTAGGAACATTTCTTTAAGGTTCTATTTGATTTTAAGAAAATAGTTTGAACATAAAATTTAAATAAAAGTAATTAGGAAAAAAATTTAAGGGAAATTAATTTGTTTTATTTTTTTATGTTTGGTTCAAGGAAAATAGAGGGAAAAAATTATAATTATTTTTTAACCTTTCTTAATAGAAGACTTTATCTTTTCTCCATTTCTCTCTCTTTGTGAATTTTTTTCTTTCATTTTTTTCTCAATTATTGACCAAATTGACAAAATTTTTCATTTTTTTCTTTCCTTCAAATTTTCTTGTTCATTGCAGTCGTTAGAAACTAAAGGTTAACTATTATTAACAATTATAATTAGCAATTGTAAGCAATTAAAAGTATTATATAATCTTTAAGACGAACTACCCTTGAATTTGGGAGGGAAGAATAAGAAATTCAAATTATTACAGAGTAGTGTCTACCCTATTTAAGCTTCGATTCCCGCTTTCCAACGCTAGTGGCACCGCTATTTTCATTCAGAGCCCCCGTTATTCTTGATTTGAACTCATCGCATTTGCGAATCGAAACAGGCTTTTGATGAAAGATAAGATGAACCTAATTCTATCACCATTGCCCTCAATTTGGTGATATCTTCAACCCCATTAGGGTTTTTCCGCCTCGAGTCGGGACTGCAATCTCTTGATTTTCAGTCAGCCGCGAAGGAATTCAATGACTCCAATCAATTTTTAGGGTTTTCCTACTGCACAACAGTTTTTACAATATCTTCAAATCGGTTGCCATTGCTGCCTAATTGACGATAATGTGCGAGATGAATCGAGTTTTTCCAACTTGTAGGTACGTCTACGATCTTCAATTTATACATTCCCATTGAAATCCTTCATGTTCTCTAATCTTTAGACACTCGATTCTTTTTTGCGATTAAATTTCTGTTTCCATTTCTCAATTTTCTGGCTTATGTCTTGAAAAAGATGCTAATGATTTCAAGTTCTGATCTTCTTTGTGATCAATTTTGGATGCTGTAACACCCTGAGCGACGTCATTCTCGTGAGGACTCTTTTCAAGGATGCTTAAGGCTAAATTAGGGAATAACGGCTAACTTTTTGTGCTTTTAAACTCTTAGGAGTCGAGTTAGGAGTAAATTTCTTTTTTTTTTTTTAGAGAGACGGTACGACGAGTCTTGTGCTCACACAACTTCAAAACTTAAAACTCTCATGTTCACACAACGCTATACCATAAAATAGAGTACAATAATCACATAATCTTGGTAGGGGCCACCGAGGTCGAATCGGAGCATCTATCAATGTCGTCGTACTTCTAGCTATAAACATGCTCAAGCATTGAATTAGTTTACATATAAAGTTCAAAGGTATACATTAGTAATCAATGCATATAAAATTCCTTGTAATTAAAAAAGTATCAAAACGGTCTCCAAAATCGTAAAACTTGCCAAGAACTTAAGCTTATTCTTGATCCGAAAAGATGTAAAAGTAGGGAAATGAGCAAACATCGCTCAATGGGACTCCTTCGCTTCCTAAAAACCAAACTTTGCACGTATATAATAACAATCATAATTAAGTTAATAATAATAATATTAATAATCGAGTAGCATCAAGAAGATAATCTTATTATACTTCATTCTTAATCGAATAAAAAAACCACAATACATTAGAACTTAAGTGATTCACATTTTCTTCACCAATGTGACCAAATCACTTTTCAGCTTAAAACTTAGCTTAATTTTATCATCTTGAATTTCTTTGGGCAACGGTTAGTACCCCGGTACTCAATCGACGTCTTTGATCCGTCCTAACGTACCATGGTACAAGGATTCGGAACTACTCACGCGTGTACATAAGTTTCCTATCGTGGAGGACTCTTAATCTAGGAGTGAAATTCGTTGTCCTTAGACTAGAATATGTCACCTTTCTAAATTTTGTATTTCGATGCCTATGAGCGAGACTAAGCGTGGCTCACTCAACGTACCACGGTACAGGAATTCGGAACCATTCACGAGTATACAAAAGTTTACTATCCGGAAGAACTCATGATCGAGGAGTGAAAGCGGCTGTTCGTAAGTCGGAATATAATCTCATGTCACCTTACCAGATTTCGTAGCTATAAAGTCCTCAAGCCCAAAGAATTAACTTTTTATTTTGCATTATGGTTATCTTTCTCATTTTTTTATGCATATGTTTATTAGATTGCTCGGTGAGGCCCGAAACCACACTTCAAAGGTTTGAACTCGCATTCCGACACAAAATACAAAACTCACTATCATTCCGGACAAGGCCCAAGGGTTGTGGAGGTCTAGGATTGCTTTGGAGGTCACTACAGACCTCTCCATGGCCAATGGTGGTTCACCACAGACCTCCCCATGGCTAGCGGAGGGTTCTAGCAGCCCGTGGTGGCACCGGTGGTGAGCGTTTGAGGGGTTTTCAGCTGTTGTTGGCCACCACAGGCTGCCCCACGGCCACGGCGAAACTCTTTTTTTTTATTATCTTATTTCTTTTGCGTTTTTTTTCTTGTGGGATATTTATGAGAGGTTTGTATAAACTTTCTAGCCATCTAAGTATCATAATAACACATTTTAACTCAAAGGAAAATCATTAAACACTCATGCAAGGGTAACCCATTAGTGAACATGAATTCAAGAACTCGAGCTAAAATTTCTGCTTACCATTTACTAAAATCACCAACTATAGATATAAATTACTAGCCTACTTCGAAACCTTAAGAAAATCATAATTCCACAAAGATCTAAACATGTTCGGTACACACTTAAGTCCATGCATGAAAATCACAACAACAAAAAGGAGCTCAACTAAGTGGATAGTTGATGTTTATATTTCAATTCTCTTCTTTTCTTACTTTTCCCTAACATGTATATATATATATATATATATATATATATATATATATATATATATATATATATATATCAATGAGCCTCTCCAAAACACATGCGTACAACAATTTCTTGAAATTTTATGCATATAAAGTAGGTCTACAAACATAAGTACGAAATTCATTTTAGTTGGAAAGTAATATTCAGCGAGGAGGAGAAAGAAATCTACATTGATGAAAATGATTTGCGCTAAAGTCTTATTATTTGATGTGTTCTTAAACCTTCCTTCTACTTCTCTATCTTTATTCTTAACTCTACCCTTAGTGAATGTGCTTAATAATGGAGGTTGAAGCTTAAAACGAGGGAGGTTAAAGCTTAAAACCTCCTTTACTTCCCCCTCTCTCTCTTCTCCTCCTCTCTCTATTTGGAGTTGTTGGATTTTTCTTTCAAGAGAATGAGCGAAGACCTCTAATTTAAGCCTTATATTTGGTTTATGTACCAGATTTGGAGGAGTGTAATGATTGTGAGGCACAGTTGGAGCTTGGAGGTTAGAGATGTAGGTTGCAATACTAAACAAAGTAGTAGGCAAATAAGAGTGGAGCAAGCAATCATATTTTTGGCCTAAGTGTTAAAGTTTTTGGAAGGAAGAAAGAGGTTTTTGATGTTTAGATCTTAAGACGATAATTATGATGTGGTCAAATATAGTGGTGCTTATTTTAGGACCAATAATCTCCTTATTTATTCCAAACATACTTGTAGGTCACCTAAATATTTTAATAAGTTCACTCTTCATATTATTTCTAACTAAAGTGGTCCATCAACTAGTAAATATGTACAAAAATATATATGTATATTAACTAGCGTAATATATAAAATTGTTTAACTAATTATCAAATTAAGTTACTTAGTGAATAAATCACATATATTAGTTAAATATATTTTTTTAGTGTTTTTTTTAATTCGGGTGTCAGAGATGCTTGCGCTTTTGTGTGTTCTATTATCAGTACAAGATCTAGTTTGGAATTCTTGAAATCCCTTTGTGAGTTTATAGAAAAGAATAGGTTGAAATGCTCATATTGTGCTACGCTTAGTGTTATTTGCGAACCACCAATCTTCCCCCTCCCCTGTTTCTAGCATGTTTATTTAAATTTTGTAACTAGTGGGCTAAACCAAATCACCATTCTAAACTTTCATCTACTTCCTGTCTTTGGCGTAGTAGCCAATAAATGATTTTTAATATAAGCTCTAATGGAACTAGAATATTTTCAATTTTAGCAGTAGGGCTGCTGCTACATTCGACCCACTCCACGCGTCAGTTAGATGAGACTCTCGGCTTATGAATTCGGGTTTGGAAACTTAAGATTTGTATCAAATATCTGAGTTTAGAGCAGTGGAGGCCCATGAGATTTATTCGTTTTGCTCTTGTTACGTGTTTTTTAGCGTTCTTTTCCTTTTCTTTCCTGGTGTTGGTCCATTCATGTGTGGTTCATTGAGTAGTCTTTGATTGCAATTTTGCTTAATCTTTTACTAAACTTTAATTGTAATAAATATTTTGCCAGTTGCGTAGTTTTCTTCCCTGAACCTTGCCCATCCATCCCCCTCTGATAATGAAAGGGCAGTGCATAGTTTCATACAAATGGTAGTGTGATACATGTGCTTCAATTTAATTCATCCCTTGTACAAATTCATATATCATAACAAAATCAATGACTACAGCAGCGACAACTAGAAGCAGATTTGGGCTGTACGATAGAATTTGAAAGTTTTCTTGTAGGGCCATAATATCTAACTTAAGAATTTTTTGCTAATTTGGCGAGCCACTGATTTGCTGGACCACTTTCTACTTGTTCCTCAATGCAAACATTTTTTCTCTCCATATTTTGTAGTGGTCCAGTAGCTAGATGTTGGCTGGTATCGGTGTTTAAATTGGCTCATTTTCCCATTACAAAGCACTTGCAGATTTGCAACTTATACAGATATACATACACCACATATTTTTTATTATTCATTCAGCTAGTCGTTAGTTGTTTTATAGCACCTTGTGAATTTGTTCGAGCTTATTTGTCTTATAACTGTGATGGAGAAAAATGAATATGATTGTGTGTGAGCTGCGCTGACTGCTTACCTTTCCCACAACTTCATTGTTGACCAAGGGTAACTTCATCAGAATGCAAATATCTACTTTCCTCATCCAACAGCCCTCATCTCAAAAACACCCTTCTGGATCCTGCCGATGCAGAAGTCTTTCTGTTAATATTCTTTAATAAAAGACCCTGCACAGGAGAGGTTAACCACATATGATTATCATTCGGACATAAACACTTAAGCGCTGAGAAGTCTTTCCATTATACAGAGGATAAACTATTACTGATGTCGATGTTGCAATATAACGAAGGCAAGAACAAATTTTGTTATATACTAGGACAAACATAAAATTCTAAACACTAAGTTGTTTTTATGTGCTTTGTATCACTAACTAGAGCTACACGACCTCAATCCATTTTTGTCACAATCTGCATTTTAATTGACAATGGACCACCTGTGAACTTCCACTAATTGAGTCTCGTGCATGGTTGTCCTCCTAGACGAATTTGATCATGGTTTTATAAATGTCAATGAACTAAATTGTCCTCTTTACTCGAAAAATAGTGGAAAGTAGATATGCTTCTTTGTACAAATATAACTATGGATGATTATATTTCCAAAATGTTCAAATTTTAAAATTTTCAGCTCACCAGTTGTGATCATAGTGCTTGCGCATATAATTTGATTTATTGATGTTCATCCTCAACTGGCGGTTTCTCATAAGATGTCATATTCTTGTCTTGTCAAGGCTAAGATATTTGTGATACCCCACTGAACACAGATGAGATTTTGGCTTTATGGAATGTATGGAAAGAAAATATCTCTCCAGTTGAATAAAGTTTTCTTTCTGGTTGATGTTTGTATGGTTGTAATGTGATCCTTATCTGTTTCCCCTTCATTTTTATGATGCTTTCTTCTGGCACTTGCCCTTAATCTAACTTAGCCTGACTCATATGCAGGTGTTTGATGCCCAGACATATCTAAGTGTTAGATTTTGCTACTCTTGTTTAAATCTGTGGGTTTGAAGCCTGATGTTGTGCATGTCTGAGTCTCTAGTATTTTCCAAATCAAATCTCACCAAGGAAGTGTGTGTGCGTGTGTTTGCACGTGCGTGGGTGCGTGTGAGAGACATTTTTATTTTTATTTTTTCTTTTGGGGGGATTACATATAGGCAGCCCCTGTCCGAATTGTGGCAGTTTCCATTTCATACTAGCATATAGAACAGATACGTTTATAAGCAAAAATGAAAAATAAAACAAAAAGAGGGAACGCAGCAGGAATGCTAGCTGGACCTACGAAAACTATCAATTTCTCTTGCATTATGTGAAGAAATATCCAAGCATTTCAGGGGTCCTTGGCCCACTCTCTACACAGGTAAATTGCCTGTATTTTTCCTTCTTCCTTTCCCTCATGTAATTTTCCCTCTAACTTACTGTTATTGGAGAGTGGTTAACAGTAGGGGGCTTTTGAAACTGGTGTCTTAAGCAGAAGAGAGCTTGTTGATTGGAGATAAGATTCCCTTATCATGATCGTCCTCTCCATCATCTTAGTAGAAGTGCATATAGACAAAAATATGTACAACTGCCTTCTATTCTAGTCACAAACGTGTTGTATTTACTTTGATTTCCTGGATAGCGTTCCTGATCTCATTCGTGTGGCAGCCAATGAGTTCAACCTTGTAATGATCACTTCATTTGGCATCTCTACAGGGAAAAGCATAGCAGGGCATCTCTACAGGTAATCAGGTCTTCATTTTCTTTGGGTGCTTTGTGCTGAATGTGAGAGGGAGGTAAATGACAACATGCTAAACAGGACAAGACAGAGCTAATGGAGAAACTTTCAGGTAATAGAACCATATCGCTATTTACCTGGTCATAGTCCTAATTAAGTCATCACCCCTCAGTTGTTTGGACTCTTTAGTGGTCCTCAATTACCCTTATGGAACATTCAACACTTAAGACAGAGATATGGCCACATTTTAATCAAACTAAATAAGCTCTGTAGTTAAACATTCAGGTCTGAGTAAAATAGATTGTGACCATTTAGATGATTTCTGCATATATATTGAAGTTTGAGTATTCCCTTGGATTTGAAGTTTGAGTAACTTTGTCATAGTGAATGATATTATTTATATTATTATTTAAATATGACACAAAAATTTGTTCTTCAACTAATTGTATGCTTTTGCGTTTCCGCTTGTAATCCAAATAAGCTCATTGATCTTCACTCTCATATATTGCTATTTTTTAATGTAATTGGCTTGTCAATAACCATAAATATGCAAGTAATAGTCTTTCGATCATATTTTATTTTTGAGACCTTCCAATTCATTATTAAGTTGATTGCTTGATAGTTATTGGCAAAGAAAAAGACTTGAATGGTTGGAGTGATTGTAATAGTGTTACGTATTCCATTGTGCATTGATATGGTAAGTCATGTCCACTCTTTCTTATTCGATCACATCGCTTCTCTTATATACCACATAAGCAACATTGGATACACATACACCCGTAAGTAATTCTTTTTACTTGAATTATAGTTAGTCTCTGCCCCTTTCTACATTAATTTGACTGTATAATTTTAGAATTTTACTCTGTTATTTTCTTAATTGGTGCCTGTTGAAACTCGACCTGCTAAAACTCACTTTCAAATAAACCCCTCTCTGTAGTGTAGTAAGAAGCCTCATTGATCTAAAAGTGTACATAATGAAGCTTAATAACATTGCCAGATTTCCACCAGGTCCTTTGCACTGCCACATGTTCCTCTGCTATTGGCCAATATGAGCAATAGAATCAATAGCTAGCACAGGGAGATGCCACGTTGGTGTTTACATTTGTCCATTAGGAATGCTCTCTATTGTATATTGGGTCCCACCAATCACGTGAAGGGGAGGTGCCTAATGCACTCCCATTACGAGACAAGGTATTTGATCATTTACAAATCTCTCCTAATCCCCTCCCAACCAATTATCGTTTATCTCTCACGTGGGATTCTTGGTCCCACTTTTGCTCTCATTCCCTCTTTTTCCGTATTTGTGTTGTAATATATACCCAATTGTGCTCTATGGTGTGATCCACCATGCAGTAGCAATTCACCCTCCCCCACCAAAAAAGAAGAAAAAAAAAAACCATTTTGTAGAATTTATCTTGCCTTCCTTATGCTCCTTATTGTTGCTTCCTCTCTGCCAAGAAGATTGAATTTTCTTTGATCATGGATGATTCCTCTGCTTCTTACATACACATGGTTAGAAAAATTGGTCTTATTCTTTTCCATCTAATTAGTTGCCTCACAATAGGCAGAAGTTTCCAATCTAACTTTTCAATCGAAAGGTTTTAAACTCTTTCAAAATATTGCAAAAATTTTTGGTCTTTCAAAGCTAATCTTTCTACCAACTAGGAGTAAAACTATATGCATCTTGTCTTTTAGATACATTTGGATCCCGCTTAGAGATAGAATTCTTATTGAATATTATTGCTTTTCTACTAGGCAACAGCACATTAGATTGATGGTTTTGGTTTAACATAATGTTGCTTACCTTTTTTCACAAATTTTCCTCCTTGGATGATTGATGTAGGTGCAACATCTGATAGAGAAGTGTTTGATCTTCAATATGACAAAAGAAGAATGCATGGAGGCCCTGTCAAAACATGCCAATATCAAGCCTGTTATCACCTCCACCGGTTATCTTCTCTTTCTCTTTCTTGTCTTTTCTTTTTTGCCGTCTGCATGCATGGCTGCTCTGATATTGTTATGATGGCCGCCGTATTTTGTCCCTTAATTTTGTGCATTTGCTGTCATCTTATGTGTATTTGTGAGGTTTCATACCCCAAACTTACTAAAATGATGATTGTTGTTTGAAATTGTTCCACTGTTACATACTCATCATCACACATGCATTACTTATCTCAAGTTCTCGACCTAAATTGCAACAAGGATATGGATATCAGCGCTTCATCTGATCAGTCCAACAAAATTTACAGAAAAAGGAAGAAAAAGAACAATTGGACTATCAATTTAGACACTTGTAGCTGAGTTTTAAGTTATTTCCTTTTTCCTTGGCTAACTACGTTTTTAGGTGATATGGGTTTTGGCTTTCTAATGTTGATTTCATATGCATTTCTTGGTTGTGGTACAATGGCACACATTTTTTCATTTTAAGAGTTTGACTTTTGCACACCTAAGGAACTATTTTGATACTTGATTGCCTCTTTTTGTTCTTTCCGTGCGTGCGTGTTTCTGGGCAAGTCCATTGACCTCGGATCAGGGAAAGCTGAGGGTACGGCCAAAGCCAGAGGTGGGGAGGGACGGGGAAGAAAACTATACCAAATTTGTTATAATGCCTATTTTCAAACCTGGGGAGTTTGGGTGGAATAGAAGTGTTCGCACCATTGACTTATCCAACTCTCACCTGAATATCATTAATTGACATGCCATGCAACATTCAGATTTCAAAATCAAGACATCTAGCCCTTGTTGATGCCTCTGAACTACAGGCTAACTAGTTTGATCTTGCTTCACGCATTTGCAGTGTGGACTGAATTAGAGAAAGAAAATAAGGATTTCTTCGAGGCATATTCTCAGTCGAAAAGCAATAAAGATCGCATGTCAGAGGCAGAGACAAGCGAAATGATTCAAAAGATGATCTCCGAGTCAGATTCATCCAAGGATTCGAATGACTAAACATATGCAACAGAAGTTGAAAGGGATCTTTCCTTCCATGTGCTGTTTACAAGGTAGAAGGTGTCCTTTAACATAAAGCCAAGCCAACATACATCAGTAGGGAGGTGATGTAAGGCAGATCGGGGTATATTTTTTGTGGTCCATTCTCCCTTTGGGTACTCGGTCGTTGTCCAATTGTATTATGCCTTGTCATCCCCTCACCGATTTCGACCTAATCTACAATACGTATTCCCTGTTAATAACGCATTGAATGCTAAATCGTATTATCTTGGATTATGGATCTTACATAAATTATAACTTCAAATCGTTCTATAATGGTGCCCTGCTCTTTGTCGATCAACATAAATGTTTATGATTTCGTGTATTTAACTTACAATTTCATTAGGAACCGTTAATGTTGGTGCTTTCAGCAATAAAAAATGAACTTAGCGGCATGGAGTATAATTTACTTTATATCTTTGGTAGTGTTAGCGTTTTCCCCTTGCTTCAGCAAGTCTCTTGAAATTGACGTATATTGAATCACTTTAAAATATATTCAAATAGTATCCATATTGAATAGTATTGTGGTTAGACACGATAATCGAGTCATTTAGGTCGGTTTCTATTTGGATTGGTTTGGGTTAAATTGTTTTTGGATCATTACGATTTGATTGAGTTTTATTTCAATTTGGGTTCAGGTTGAGTTGAACTAGGATCAATTCATGTTGGTTCAATAACCTTGTCTTGTAGTAATAAAACACTTAAACGAAGAATATTCGCATCGGATTTGATTTGGTTAAGCTTGAGTGTCGGGTCATTGGTTCGTAACGGGTCACTTTAACCCGTTCTAATTAATGTTATGTTTAATTGTGTTAGTGTGCGTGGGTTTTCTCAGATGTTAATGGGCAAGAGAAGAAGAATAGATTATAGATGAATAGATGTGTAAATGACAGGAAATCCTGGGAGATATGGGATTTCTGTTTTCTTTTTGAAGGTGTCAGGTATGTGGATGCTATTTTCTGCCAAATTGCATGTGCAATCAAGACTTCTCATTCTAGAGCTGTATTTCTTTTTCCTATATGCTCTCATAATATGGAAATTAGCAGTGAAGAAGACATATAATAGTAATCTAGTACACAATTACAATTATATCCTTGCTATTGTGTTTGTGTTGTTACATCCTCCTCCCAATAATATTTCTGTTTTTGAACAAAAAAAAACTAAATATGGTGACAGCCAACCATAAGCTCATATGTTACAAGAAAACCTTAGGGGTCAAGGGGCGGGTAAACTCCCCTCGTTAACTCTAATGGAATTCTAATCCACATCTCCTGTGTTAGACCATTTTCATTTAATATTTCACTTATTTATTTTTTTATTTGTTTGTGTCGGCAAAACAATAAAAGTAATATTTGAAAATTATACGGGAGTTATGGTATGTCTAATAGAGTTTCGAAATATTCAATTGACTATTAAAACCTTTCTTTTTAAAAAAAATTAGTATTTAGATGATGCATAATAACTAATAATCGTTACAACATTATAAAACCTCATGTAAACAAGCTCACCCTTATATTATGCCAAAACTTTAGGAAAATTGGATGAAAATAAACTAATTTTTGGGGCAATTTGACGAAAATAAATATATTTTTTTCTTGGATGTGAACAGTATTGACCTTTTGGAGGTATTTTTTTCAAACCACCATCGAGTTTAACCATTTGACTCATCGGGAAAAAGGGCCACCATGGCTACACCACGGACCGTGGGTGAGACCGTGAGATTTGCAACGAGGTTAAGCCATGGGTCATGGCCTCGAGTCTCTTCTCACTTTGGCATTTGTTAGGCAGCATCGGGGTTTGGCCCAGGGTGATTTTAGCTGCTTATGATTACTCCGAAAGGTCTTTGAAAAGTTCGTTTTGGGTCCCGGAATACTACAAATACTTGATCCTTGAGTGCGGTGCTTCTGAAATTTTATTTCGAACTTTCAAAACTCTTACGAAAAGTTTACTTGAGCTAGCAGATGGTCCAACATGGCTACGACAAGGTGAGCTCATGGATCTTTGAAGCTTGATTTGCCGAATCTGTCATTGCGTTCGCTCTATTTTCTGCGAGTTGTCGTGTTTGGCTTATCTTCTACAAAAGTGAATAAAAGTATGTAAAAAATCTTAAAATTATATTATTTACGAGCCAAATACGAATACTGAAGGACGTATAAAACATCGTTTACGTGCCTAACGCTAACCTAAACCCACCAATCCACCTCGTCAGCGGTGTGTCAGGACAAATACCTTTGAGGTCGGGTTAATAGTTATCTAGTTGTTAAATTATAGTCCTAAAATTATGATACTCCCTTTACCCCATATTCGCCCATAAATATGGGAACTGAGAAGAAAATATGACTTAAATGCTAACAAATATGGGAAATGAGGAAAATAGGTCTTGGAATTTATTTCTTTTTTTTTTTTTATCAGTAGATAATACATTAATCTTTTTAATTTTTACTCCTAAGAGTTTTAAAAATTGCATTTTGACAATAAAACAAGATCAAAAACTCATTTTTTTTTGACAATGAATATGGAACTTAGAGAGTACATATACTCTCGAATTATACAATAGACGAGCGGGTAAAATGGAAAAATAAATAGAGGATTAAAGAACAGAAAACTAGAAAAATAAAATTTGCACCAAATGCGAAATTTGCAAGGCCCCATGCAAAATTGCGAATGTATCTCATAATTTTTTTGTTTGTCATAAGGTGTTGGTTCACATACCATAATATTTGCCAATTATTTTTATTCATCCTATATAAATTTTATAATTTTTTTAAATTATGTGTATGCATAATATTTAAATGTATGTTAATATAAAAATTTCATTATAATCTTAATTAGATTTCCTAGTAAGATAGTATTATAAATTATAACTTTTTTTCAATTGTCTAAACCATCCTTTATTGCACACTCGTAGGTGTTGTTTCTATTTACATCAAGGGGTCTTTGGACTTGGTTTGTCTCCCTCCTTTAAGTTTTTAGTTTTTTTGTGTATTCTTAAAATAGAGACTTAGTAAAGATGACCTACATTTACGCTTCAAAATCATATTAATTCAATTATTTACCTTAAATATAAGAAAACTATTGCTTATATTGTGGATTATTAGAAAGTCAACTCAATAATAACATATTTTGTTCTATCAAAAAATAAAAATAACTTATTTAAAGATAATTCACAGGTAACTAAGTTAAAGTGACATTATAATATTTACAATCACAACAATAAACCAATCTAATTAGAATTCTAAAATATATTGTTAAATAATTATAACGGACCTTGACGTGTCATATATATGCTGATCTCACCCATGTGATCAATGAATTACAAAACAGTCTCTTTTTATGTTACCATATAAGACCAATATATACAACATTCCAAATTGTTGTACGACTTAATTCGTCCATAGTATTGAAGGCATAATTTATTTGCAATATTTTTACCTAAATAGTGTCTTTTTGTAATTTTTTTTCTAAACACAATCTATCATGTGAAATTAATCATTTATAATAAAGTTAAGAGTATAATGGACCATTTTAAAAAAACAAATGTACATTATGAAAATAGCAATTTCCAAATTATGCAAGCAAAGAAAGAGGGATAGAGTTGTATAATCAAGTTTTGTGATTGTGTTAGTTGTAGTAGTAGTGAAATGAAAGTGAGTGAGAAGACTACACACCAAAGTGGGGCTCATGGGAATCTCAAATGCTAAAAAAACATTCATTCAATGTGGCCCATGGAATGGTCACACTCACATTACTTTTTATGTAATAAATATAAATAAATAAATAAAACAAAATAAATAGAGTACAACTCTATCATATCATTTAGGACAATTGTTTAAAGCTATAAACGTGAAGTTCATTGTATAGTTTTAACCGTCCATCTCTTGTGGGCCAAAACAATGCCAACTACCATCAATTTTGGCACTGTTCGTGAATAACATTTAGAGTAGACTTTTAGCGTTTTGATCAAGTAAATATTAACATTCGATAAGGTAGTGTTTTAACGAACATTTGCAATAGTTTTTAGCGTTTCAGTAGTGTTTTTGAAAAACTAAAAATATTAGTTTTTCACATTTGAAAGTAGCGTTTCATATTTTTTTGATAAAAAAATCTCTTCATTCATTTATATTTGACAAATTATTTATATCTTTTACGTTAGTTTACAATAATCAGCTAACTCAATTGCTAAATTTACCAAACATATTTATTTAACTCGCTCAATTGAACATTTATCCGCTAACGACTAAAATCTAACAACTATCACTATCTAAACAGATTATCATCTATACAAACAGCTATCCACTCATTGAAACGAACTTATTTTACCGAATATGACCTTTGTCTAGTTGTTGTATGCTATAAGTATGATATTTCTTTCCTTTTTATGGAATAAGTACCAATTTTTAAAAAATAATTGTCACTATATTATATTTCTCTTATAAAAAGCGAATTTTATATTAATAAATCGGTGTATATGAAATTAATATTTTGTGTTCAGATTATGTTTAAATATTACTTATTTTTTAACTCAATATTATTCATTTTAGTTTATCTAAATTAAATATTTCTTTATATTTTGAAGAAGCAGAGAAAGAAGACACAATACGTAGAAGAAGATAACATATTATAATAGCTTGATACGAATCTTCATAATGTGAGTACTTCAAGCACAACATATTTACATATACCTCCATGCATCTATCTTTTCAGCTTTAGTTTCTTAAACTTCTACTTTTCTGTATTAATTTTTACGTCCTTTCACTTATATATATAAAACCATCTTGAGCCCCTAAATTTAAAAAAATATCCTACTCTTTAGAGATTATAATTATAAGATGAATATTTTTTATGTTCTTATTTACTGTTTCATGACCTTAATAATTTTACTAATAAATTTAAAATTTCATATTTACTTATTTCTTGTGATTTGATAATATTTTTAAAAATTATCAGCATGTATTTTTATTATTTTTCTTTTATCTAATATTAAAATTCACCTTAATTCATATTATTTTTAAAAAATCCTTCTAATGGCCAAATAAAGATGAATTTTGACGTCAAAAAAAAATCAAAATATATACAAACAATTTTTAAAAATTATCAAATAATAAGAAATAAATAAATATGAAATATTACATTTTTAGTAAAACTATTAGGGCCATAATGCAACAAATAAAAACATAAAAATGTTCATTTTATAATTATAATTTTCAAAGATAGGGATATTTTCATAAATTTGGAGGGTCAAGATCATTTTATACAAACGTGAAAAGGGGTAAAAATTAATACGCAAAGGTGAGGATTTAAAAAATGAAAACTAAAAAATGTAGAGGAAGGTATATGTGGATATCCCACAATATTTTTGATATCACAAGATTGTAATGCTTGTTCCTCCCCCAGTTGTTAGAAAACTATTTACTAATGGCTAAAATAACAAATAATTAACTATTACGTGGACAAAAGATACTCAAAATAACTATCAGTTACAAAAATAGTTAAAATAATAGGCCGAGCATGTGGCTTAAATAATTGCCATCTTCAAAGGAATTGCTAAATGGTGGCCATTTAGGATTCATCCACCAACCTCAAACTACATAATTATTCAAAATTCACTTCCTCTGCAACACACATTCTTCCATAAAAAAAAAAAAAAAGCAACACACATTCACTTCACATAAAGCTTGTAGTAGTACTAGGTTCAGTACGAACTCCTGATAGAAATTCATGCAATAACCTTGGGTGCCCATCCAGCAACAACATATTCCTTGGCTGCCTTTGTTTTCTCAAACGACTCCCGTGAGAACAGTGACTGTTATTTGTTACATAAACAGCAGTCGAAATGAAGAAAAACCAACAGTTAAAGACAGACGAAAATCATAGAACAAATTCACCCCCCCAAACAAGTTAAAAATTGAACTAGACAACCATTTCACCGGATTTCGCCTGTAATTTCAAGAACGCATGCTCAAAACACCTTATGTCTATTCACAACCAAATTGGATCAGCCCAGTTCAGTTCGACAAAGTGGCCTGGGCCAGTCTAAGGGACGAGCCTACGTAGCTTGTCCTCAGATTTTATATGACCAAATTTAGAAAGAAACAAGTACTAAGGTTGAAGAGTCTGGAAAAGATTTCATCTCCCTAAATCCAAAATAGCAGGCTCAATGACAATTTGGGGGACAGATGGGGGATGCACTCAGGAGGCATCAGATCCTCTTTCAGCTACCACAGCTAAATTGATGGAATGTCCACGAGCAAAGGAAGCATACTGTTAGCTCTTTGCAAGTGGTTGAAGTAAAGGGAAAAGCAAGCTTAACGATAAAGATTTAATGATTTCGTTTATTTGACCTACAATAAAAATGATTGGTGATCTTTTCTAAGGCAAGCACAATGCTCAACAGTCCAATCAACTCTTCAGGGCCTCAACCTTGTGAAACTCTTTTTAATCCCCCTGCCCCAGGCCCCAAAATGGACAAAATACATTCATGAAACTAGTAGCTTCTTGTTGCGTTCAAGAAATGCAGAGTATGTTCCAACAGAAACAATGTGGAACCAGAATCAGGCACTCCGGAGGCAAGTGAAATCTATCCCAGCATTGATCCAGCTTCACCTCGGCCAATATAAGATGAGCCTCATCATCATGATCAGTTAGGTCGACACCTAAAGTATACCCAGCTATTTCCACCACTAGGCAGTGAAGTGAACGTATCACAGAACTCCGGATGCAGGAAAAATGATTCCTTGAGGTTGGAAAAATCGAAAGAACTATCATGAATCATGAATGTATCCCAAAGGAGCAGGAATTAACTCACTCACAGAAAATGAAATAAGAAAAGATGAATTTTGATTTTTGCTCGCCAAATTATCATACATCTAGGCATGACAGACAACGAAGATATCATATGCTCACCTTCATGTAGTTATGGACATGGGTTAAGTTTTCAGGAACGAGCCAGCATTTAAAATGGCCAAGGGCTGTCTCAAGATGGTAAAGCTTCAGTGCTAAGCTCAAATCAACTGCGGTAACTTTGTCACCACAAACATATGGACCCTGTTGGAAAACAAGATCACTTAATGTGAGTATCCAAATGAAATTTACACCTAAATCATAGGAAGTTTAGAAAGTCAACAGAGAGATGGAGAATGAAAAGGTATAAGAAACAACAATTTAACAATTTCCATCCACATACATGAGACTTAAGGTGGTCATCTAGTGCCTTCAACTCATCAACTAGGGCTTGTTCAGTCGCATCATCTGGATTCTTGCTCTTTAAGAAGTTGACAAAAGCTGAGAAGATCTTAGAGCCCCTGAGTATATGGAGTAGTTGAAAAAAAAACATTCAATAAGAAAGACCAAATGCCAATTTTGAATCAAAAATTAGTATAAGAATCAGGAGCTCGAGGACTGATCGAAAATGGGACTAGATTTTTTGGACCGTAGTTACCAATTTACACCATAATCAACAGAATCTCAAAAAACACTTGAATACAATCAACTAGACCCCAAAGAAAAAAGCCAAACAACCAAGAATATAATTCTAGAAATATACTCAGCTTCACGTGTCTACATCCTGCATTTGCATGAAAGACAGCACATACTAGACTTTATACTCTGATAACATCAGAATAATATTACCATATAACACAATAGAGCTATTTTACCCAAAAATATGGTATGAAAAAATGTAAAAGGTCATATCATTCACCCCATAAGCAAAATGAGCAAACTTCAACTTGGCATTTCTCCTAGCAAACACCCCCCTTCCCCCAACCAAAAAAAGGCACAATAGTACAAAATAATATAACAGGTTCATAACTGAGCACCTTCAATAAAGCAAATGACCTAATGTAACAACGGAGCCAGAACATAATTAAGAAAGACGAGAGAGAGAGAGAGAGAGAGAGAGAGAGAGAGATTTACACGGAGGCAAATTGAGGGTTGGGAGAAAGAGAAGGATGAGGGTATTTCTCCTCAAGAAGGCTAGCAATGACATCAGAGTCAGCAACCCATTTTTCATCCAGCTTGATTACAGGCACTTTCCCTTCTGGGTTCACTTCCAAAAACCTAAACAACCAACAACCCACCGCAGTCACTCCATACCAAAAGTAGTGTTGCTTCTGCCCTGAACCTGAAACTTGCTGACATCTGTTCTTCAAATGTCCCTTTAGTCACCAGATTTGGGACTCTATCCTTCACTGGCTGGGCATGAAAAGTAGACACTGGACATGGAAGCATGAAGTGCAATGGCTTGTCAAACATATCAACGGGAGACCCACAAGAGCTACGGCTGTCAGAATCTCATTTTGTGCTGCTGTTTATTTTATCTGACAAGCTAGAAATCTTTGCAAATTTAAGGGACAAGAAAGTGCAGTTAAGCAGCTTGTTTATCGTATCAAGTTCTATGTTTGTGTTAGGATGCATAAATTTGTTGGGGATGAAGGATTGTCAATGATGTAATTTTCGCCCAGGCCCGTATGTAATTATGCCTATCAGGTCTACTTTTGGAGCAATAATATCTAACCTTTGTTCCAAAAAAAACAAAAGAAAAAAACTTAACTAACCAGGTTCTTTTGCTGATGTTAATACTCTATTACTTTGCTGTCTCGGAAGAGATGTGTGAAGTGATATAGAATAAGTACAGTTTGTCAATATCTTTTATTACTTTGCTGATAGTTTGGAACAAAATTAATAAGACTGAAAGAAGGCTTTTCAAATGACAAATTATATTGGTGATAATACATGCAGCCAACCTAAGAAAATCTGCATAAAAAACATACAAACCGGTTTTCCAAATATGCTTGCAACTTTAAAATTCTTCTAAAAATTGGATCATGAGTGCATTATAGATCTCTTGCAAATAAACGACACTCAGGACTCACACTGATAGAATTAAAAATCTATTTAACAGTGTCTTTTTTGAATATTCTAAATTTTATTAATTTATAATTTTTTTACATATAAAATTTTTAAAAAACTTTACCAATGGTCTCCCGGACACCTTTGGACATAAGGTAGCTCCACCACTGTTTGAGGAGAGGCTAACATCTCTAGATACTCAGCATGACCTACAAAAAGGAAGTTATTTTGAGTTTTACGGCAATGGTTTATTATAAATAGAAGGAGGGAAATAATAAATAGTTCGAATTAGGTGTGTAACATGGTACGAGAAAGTTCTATTGAATATTATAGTTATAGGGCAATTTGTATAGCGATGGAGACTTGGGAATGCCCAAGCTAGGCATATTGTACAAACTCTTTTTTATCATCAATGGAAATTAAAATTGCTTGCCAACAAAAAAAAAAAAAAAAGATTTACCCCTATTTTAAAGAGGAAAAACATATACAAACATACTTGTTATCTCTTATAACTTCATTTGAGGGAGTCTCTTTTCGTATACATTTTTATATAATGAGTCTCTCTACTTTATTTTTTGTCATAAATCATTGAGAAAAAACTTCATTTTCGGCATCCTCACCTCGGCCTTGATTGTTATGGTTTTGCCATGCGGAAGCTAAGGTGACAACAAACTGGTAAGCAATTCAAACACTCAGACAGGTTGATTTCAACAACATAAATTAACGATAAGTAATAAAGAATGACAAGGCGCAGAGAGCAGTAAAAGCAAGAAATGAGTGATAAATAGCAGTTGTAAAAAGTTGTGTAAAATAATATTAAGGAAACAGTAAGATATCGTTAATAATATGTGGTAATGTTGAAACTTGAAACAGAGACCTTTAAAAGATCGAATTGAGATTCCATGCTATATAAGACCGATCATTAAAGATATTTCATGACATATAACAACTATGGACGTGTCCAAGAGAATAAAATATTTCAGTCAATGTATATTCATGCATATCATCGAGAGGTGAATTTTGATAGTTTATTAGTTATCTAAATTTTGGACATTCGCTTTCAGGCGCACGACTTTGGAATTTCTCTTTTCATGGGAATGGGTTTATTTTATTTTCTAATATTGTCATAAGTACTCTAGTGAGAAAAGATGTCTAGCATTTCACTAGCTTAATCTCTTACCATATTATTTCTTTTAACCAGAAAAATAGAAATTAATTAAAAGCAAGAAGTTAAAAATTCAAACTGAATTCATGGTGGATGTTATTAAACTTGAATAAATTTATGTTAGAAAATATTTATTCTAGCCCCTCAAAAAAAAAAAAATATATATATATATATCATAGACTCGGGTCTATTGACATAATTTGGAGAAGAGAAACTAATATTTGTTGGAGAGAGACCAAAAAATAGCGGTGAGTTTTAAAAAATTAAAACAAAATATCATCACTACTACAGGAACCACTTTTAACTACGGTTAACCATCATCGTGTATTCAGACGTTGTTGTATGTACAACCTTTGACTACGGTTCAAAACCGTCGTCGTCATAAATACAATTATTTTTAAAAAAATAGATTATTCAGGGAGAGACATTTCGGGAATGCAATAGCATAACACAATCAGAAAGATATGAACACAAAATTGCTCAAACAACAGAAAGAGTCTCCAGTTTCCAGTTCATATTATACAACAAAATCAAGCCCAGATTATAACACTAGAATAGATTTGAACATTACAAAGACAAACTAAGAAAAACAATCCAGATCTAAAAACTAAAGGTTGATGAGAAAAATGAGATTTTAACCACGAATTTAACAAGTCAAATCTAAAATATGAATTGCATCAAAATCCAAAATGTGTTTATTCAATCGCTCAAAAAGAAACACTCACACTATCAAACACTTG
This sequence comes from Talinum fruticosum, assembly GCA_021018815.1. NCBI lineage: Eukaryota > Viridiplantae > Streptophyta > Magnoliopsida > Caryophyllales > Talinaceae > Talinum > Talinum fruticosum. Next base: position 548,538 of record JAITYX010000094.1, on the reverse strand, counting down.
TAGAATTGGTGATCTTCACCGGTCTGCTTCAACTTCTCTTCGAATCGGTAGCGCTGATCTGAGCCAATTTTGACTTTTTCTCACCGTGAATCTCTCTCTCTCTCTCTCTCGATCTCGATCTCTTTCTCTCTCTTTTCCATGTGTGAAGTTTTTGCAGATCCATAGCTGATTATTACTTCAATTTCACTTTGATTCAAGTCGCCGCTGCTTCTGTCTCTGGGAAATATGTCTCCGGCGAGGACGATGGTGAAAGAGTCAGGACAATTGTCTCTACTTCCGCCGACGACGGTGCTTAGCCTCAGAGGTCGGAAGTGCCCAATGTCTCGTTAGTGAAGACCACGCCGTCGACGGTGCGCACCCTTGAGATCGGAAGCACCCAATTTTTCAAGCAGTCGTTCAAGAGAGAGAGGGGGATCTTTCAAGCACCATGAGAGAGAGAGAGAAGGAGGTCTTTCAAGCGCCATATGAGAGAGAGAGAGAGAGAGAGAGAGAGGAGGTCTTTCAAGGGCCATGAGAGAGAGAGAGAGAGAGGTTTTCAAGCTCCATGGGAGACCGAAGAGAGAGCGAGAGAGAGAGAGAGAGAGAGAGCAAGAGGGAGGTTTTCAAGCTGCATGGGAGACCGAAAGAGAGAGAAAGGGGAGGCGTTCGATGGGAAACCAAAGAGAGAGGGGGTAGGGGGATTAGGCGGCATTTTGATAGGAGAGGGAGGGAGACACGGTTAGGGTTAATGAGTTTTCCGAAAATGAAAAACTTTAACCCTAAAATGAAAAACTTTTAACTACGGTTCAAATGAAAGAACCGTAGTTAAAAGTAAGACTTTTAACTAAGATTCAATGAAAAAACCATAGTTAAAAGTCTGACAGACTTTTAACTACAGTTCATTGAAAGAACCGTAGTTAAAAGTCAACATATGACGACGGTTCATTAAAACAACCGTCATCATAGGTGGTAAACAACACCGTTTATTTACAAAAATGCTAACAGTCCATTTTTCGTGACGGTTTGTCCTTTTAATCGTCATTAAAGATCCGTTGTTAAAAGTGTTTTCTGTAGTAGTGCATATATGATAATTCATGTGTATATATCAAAATCCATCATATAATTGTACCCACCCATGGTGATTGGAATCAATTACTTTCCCTTTTTGTTTGTATTGAAAATCATGACAAATTTATGCGAAATTTTTTTATATTGAATAATGAATATAACTGAAGCAAAGTAAAGAGTCAAAAGCACATACAATGCGTTTCCTTTGTAGAACTTGGGCGGATGAGTTTGAGACATTTCAATTGGTTCAGTAATTTTGGGTCCGTTTTAAAATCAAATTCATTTTGGGGCCCTTTTAAAATCAAATTCATTTTGGGTCCGTTTTAAAATGAAAACCAAATCCATCGTTTGGAGAAGCAAAGCTAAACGATAATCGAGCGTATATATCATTCCTCATGAACTGAGAGACACTTGAACAATCAACTTACACACATATGATACACCATGATTACAAAAACTCGAAATAAAAACCAAGTACAAACACTCGTGGGTCTAAGTTTTTACGGTTCCTTAATCAAATTTCAGTAGAGGTAGACGCTGATATGAGCAATGGTATCAACCCCATCAGTAGTGTGTTGATCCTCCTGAGGCAGTGTCTCAATGGTGGCATACCCCTTTGCATTCTCGTACTTTCCTGTCCCACCAATGACTGCGATTTGGGAGATTGGAGATGCTGTCCTGTGGACTCCAAAGAAGCTGATGGTGTCGGCCTCGTCGTGGTTGTCTCCATGGAAGATGGCCGTGAAGGCCATTGTGTGGCTCTCCCCGTCTAGTGAGCTAGCCAGGTAGAACCCTTGTCCTCTGCCCATGACACCGGACCCTAGCTCGTGGCCCTCGGTCAACTCATCGTCGATGACTGTGACGGACCCGAACATGAGATTTTGGAGGGTCACCCCGGAGGGCAGCTGGCCGGGGGTGACAAAGGCCTGGTTGTTGTTCCCTCCGTTTACAACGTTGTTGGTGCCCGCGTTTTGGATTACGGTTTGGGATTGTTGCTGGTTTTGCCCGTTGAGGCTGGCTAGGAAGGGGACGTTGTTGTTGTTGATCACGTTGTTGAGGTTTCCGTTGTTGATTAGGGGGACACCGTTTGTGACTGGGAACACTTGGTTGTTGGCCTTAGAGAAGGGGATTCCATTCACGTCCGTGGTGGCCACTATGCCGGTCACTATCCTCCCGGAGGCCTGGGACCCTCCTAGGACATCGTGCATGAAGAATGAGATGGCCGGGTGCTCAGGCCCGCCACCTGGTGCAACGGTGCTAGTGGGTAGTGGAGTGGCCGGACTAGCTACTGGAGCAACCACAGGTGCAATTGCCTCCTGGTCAGGTTGAGGTTGATCAGGTTCATCAGCTGGTGCCACACTGGCAACCGGGGCTTGCCCACTTGGTAAGCCAGCCCCTGGACCAACTACCGGTGGTAAAGCTGGCAAGTCATCTTGGGTGGACGGGTCGGTCACCGGAGCCTGAGGGTCCACTTCATCAAGAATTCGAGCCGAGCTAACAAGCCCAAGGGTAAGGGCTAGCAGTAGAAGGCATAGGGCGGTAAATGAGAGGGAATTGGCCATCTTGGGGAGTTTGTGACTCTCGTGATAGAGTGTATTAGATTAGAGAAAAGACAAGTGTGGACTACTTAAGAGATTTGCTTGTTTTGGTAGCTGTTGGTGAAGGGAATGAAGGATGAGGGGTTTAAATAGGCTGAGGGGTATGCAGATACCAAACTAAGTGGAGGTGATGAGAGTCATTGGAGGAGTTGTTGAGTTGCACATATGGTGTGGGTGAGGTAATGGGGTTGGTCAAATATTTGGATTAAGTCAACCTAAACTCTTAAGTAGGTGTAGGGTTTAGGGTGTATGAATTTATAAATGTACAAGGATTAGGTATCATTAATTAAGAAGTCAGGTATGTAGGAAATTGCATTCATTATTTTTCTCTATTTTGTCTTTCAAATTTAAAATGGACCAGCTATTTAGATTAGCTAAATACTCCCTATATCGAAATAAAATAGTTTATTATCATAATATTTGATCCCTGAGAGTTGTCGATGTGACATGACAAAATTGATCCGAACCAAACGGGTCGAACAGAATGACACAAAATCCAAATGAACCGACATCTAAAACAGTTGAACCGATTTTGACCTAAAATCCGAAAATAAACCGACCCGCAACCACAACCGACCTGAAATTTAATGAACCCGATTTAAACCCGAACCGAAATGACCTGAACCGACCCGAAATATAATTGACCTGATTAAGACCCAAACCCAAAATGACCCGAACCGATTCAACCCAAATAAAAGTAACCTGAACCCGAACCGACGCAAATTCGAATTTGACCCAATCCACATTAGATGGTTCTCTACAATTTTTTTAATTTTTTTTGTGGGTCTCTCAAGATAAACTTTTGTGCTTAGTAGTGGTACAATTTTGATCGACCTCAATTCCTATTCAAGAGGATCGATACCAAGGGATGGTAATAGACCTAATAGTACTCTATATGGTTCTCTAAACCATACCTGAAACCTACTGTAAAGCCCCGACATTAATCCAATACATCAACACAATTTAATAAATATTAATGAGCGTGTGGACTTTAATTCACACTTTCATTCATCATTATCATATGTATTATATACTTGTGCCAGTAACCATATTATATGTTGCAGGAGTTAGATGATGATAGCGACGCTTGGCAAAGAAATAAATAAATAAATAAATGATCAAATAAATTATGCCTTGTGATAAATCAAGGAATAATAATAATAATAATAATAATAATAATAATAATAATAATAATAATAATAATAATAATAATAATAATAATAATAATAATAATTCATACGCCTAAAGTTTGTAATAATTATTCAAGTCGGAATTCCTAAAACCGACATTATTTTAACTTGAGCTGACTATTAGAGTATTTGGGCATGTAGAGAGTAGAGGCCCAATAACCAAGCAAATAAAAACGAAAAAAAGAAAAAAAGAGGAGGCTGGAATTTGATGGAAGAGAGAGAAATTTTCAGTTTTTGAATTTGGCAATTTAAACCCCAAAACCTCAACAAACCCAACCTTCATCATTTGTTCTCTTTCCCAAAGGAACCCATCTCCTTCACTCAACCCCCTCTCTGTTGCCAGCCCAGCTGCCTGCCGACTACCGCCGCCAGCAGCGCTGGCCGCCATCACTGGAGCCACCTGCTGCCGGCCAACGCGGGGTTTTCTCTGCTGCACCTACCGCCAGCCAGCCACCATCACCGCCAGTCAGCGCTTCCCGCCGCTACCAACCACCATCAGTCACCGGAGCTTCGATCAGCCACCCCTTCCACCATAAAAACCCTCATTTTTCTTGTGGGTTTTGGGTAAAAACCTCAACCTTCAACTAATCAATTCTTTTCATTTTTAGAAATAATTAGTTAGATGTGCATGCAAGGGATTATTGTGTAAAATCATATTACATAGCCAGTATTATGCTTTCGGGGATCGTTGATTGGAAATGTTAACTCGAGTTGCCCAAATCTTGGTATGAGAAGTAATTATCTTACATGCGCTTTTAATGGGTTTTAGTTAGTTAATATGATACTTATAATGATGGAAAATTTATAAGATAAACCTTTTATAGATATCTCACAAAGACAAAATACGTAGAGCATAAGAAAGTGGAGTTTGGAAGACTGCCACCCACCACGGGTGTCCCCGTAGCCTGTGGGGTAGGCCGTAGTGACCAGCAGCGAGTTAATTAACCCAAAATACCCACCACAGGTGCTCCCACAGCCTGTGGGGCAGGCCGTGGTGGCCAGTAGTGAGTTAATTAACCCAAAACACCCACCGCGCATGCTCCTACAGGCCGTGGGGTAACCCGTGGTGACCACCAGAAGTGCCCACTGACCGTGGGAAGGGCCTTGATGACCTCTAGAGCCGACCATTGACCCCCACTGGCTATTGGGAGGTCCGTGGTGGCTTCCAAAGCAAAGGAAATTTGATTTTCGTGATGATTCAAGTTTATTAGAAAATTTTGGAGGAAGAGATTAACTAAAATGGGCATGCATGTAAAAAAATTAAAATGAAACTTTAAAAGAGTACAATATTATGTGAGGATCTAAGAAAAAATAGGCATGCATGTTGTGCTATGAGGATATGGATTAAAAATGTGAATTAAGGAGAATAGGTAAGTTGAAGGATTCTAAGAAGTTGAAGACAATAAGAAATTTTGGGAAGATTAAAGAAAATAAGTCATTTTGAGGGTTAAAGGAAAGAAGTGATTTGAATTATTGAAGTAAATTAAAGAAAATAAATGAGGTTGAGAATTTAAGAAAAAATAAGTTAACGTAGGCGATTTATAAGAATTAGGTTAGGTATCCAAGTGAAGAATTAAACAACATTGGAGGATTAAACAATTAGGTGAGTAAGAGACTTAATTTAGGAAGGGACCGATTAACACAGTAGGTGTTTTATGAAAAACGGTCAAGTGAACCTTATGGTCATATTGCGTGTCAAGAGGGGTTGGTATAAGTTACGAATGTTACTTTAAAACTTAAACCTATAAAATTTAACCAACCGATTTAGCAATCTACGAAGTGATTTTGCCTTCATATATTCATCTAGTCATGGGAAGTTACAAAAAGGAAATAATGTAAGTAATAACAATAGTAATAACATTAGCGATGGTAATAATAACGATAATAAATTTGATTACTAAGAGTATTGAACCTATTAATGAAACACTTTATTTTGTTAAGGCATCCACATCGTTCATACGAGTCAGCAACTTCAAAGGGATTAGAAAGAATATTTCCACGATTTAAGGTACACTTATTGCTTATACCTTACGTAAATCCACATGTTTATATCAAAACCAAAATGGTTTGCTTAATCAAAAAGGAACCACTTTAAATATTATTATCACCTAATTATGTGGTCCGCCCCATATTAATCATGTTATATCATGATCATATCATATCATACATACTTGGTCATTATCAACCAGACTTTGCCGATCAGTCTGGGTATGCGCATATGGAGGGAAACCGACGATCGTAAAGAGCCACTCAGATAATAAATGAATAATTGTTTTACTATATTTTTCCTGTCTAATTTTTAAATGGATTGAAATGCATGCGCTCAAATCAATATATCTTCACATAAATTATTTACAGTACATGGATAGACGTGCTGAGCTTCTGCTCATTATTTCGAAATGTTTTCTCTGTTTTGTTTTAGGTAAGGCTAATGCAGAGGAAAACAGACGAGTACATGTTGGTCATCAAGACTTAGAGGCTCATAGTGATAGTGAAGAACGTGATGTGTGGGAGTCGTGTATGCTTTGGTTAATAAGTTATAGTCCTGATAGTGCTCGATAACTTGTTGCTCGTTATGTTGTTATAAGTTGGGCGTCCTACGTATTATGAACCTCAACCAAGTAAGTTATATTTTTATGTTAATTAGGTAGTTGCCTTACTCTTTGTTAAAGAGTTGTGGTAACGCTTCTAATTCTCTTTTTCCGCTGCGCTAATTACTAGTTAGTCAGTCATTATGACTAAATTGGTGGTTATGGGTTTTGGGGCGTTACACCTACCCAAACCGACATTGACCCAACCCGAACCGAAAATGACCCAAATTCATTTCAGCCGAAATTAATCCGAACCGAAGTTGACCCGAACTGAAACTGAACCTGACCTGAATGAGATCGACCCGAAGTTGACTCGAATTGAAATTGGACCCGACTTGAACGAGATCGACCAGAAGTTAACCTGAATCAAACTTAACACGAACCAAATGACCCGATTGCCAAGTTGTCATTATCTAAACTATTTTTTAAAAAGAAAATTATATTAGCAATTTCATTGTCTAAGATTTAATTAAGATGGGGAGTGAAGGGACATTTTCTTATCCAAGTTAGCTGTATGAAGAAATTTAAAATATTTGGCTAGTGTGTTCTTAAGAGAAAATGGTTCCATTTTATCGTAGTTTGTTGACAAAATGTCAAAACAAAAATAAATATTAAAATATATAAAAATTAACAAGCATATAAATGATTTATTAAAAAATGTAAAATTAATTGAGATGAACATTTGAAATGCATTAAAAAAAAAAGATAAGAGACTTGTAGAAGTATATGAACATATGTGCATTGGCATCATTATTGTGACAAAAATAGGCGCTCAATATATTGTGGATTTCACTATAATAAAACGCATGTCTACATTATGATTGTATATGTTTATTTTTTGCGTTAATATGAGTAATAAAGGGTAATATAAATATAACGGGGCAGGGGTGAATTGAACGTGAAACTTAAGATCTTAATTTTTACTAATCAGTCAAGATTTGATTAGTATAATTGCACATGATAAATAAAGAAAATCCTTTTGTTGAGAGTTGATACTACAAACACATATTACTTGCACTATGTCTTTGTTGAAGGATGTCTGGATAATAAGTTATCTTATTGTATAATCAAGATAATTTTGTTTAAATTTTGAAGGATTGTGGTTCTAACTAAACTGAAATAAAAACTAAAAAGTTGGAATATGTACATGTCTTGCTCAATTTAGTTATGAATTCAATTGAAGAAAAAAGGATCATACATATAGCTCATACGACTGTACATTAGGAGTCAGAGAAAATTCCTAAACCTTATAAGTTATGTTTAGCCATAACACCAAATATATGATTTATGTGATTCCATTCTCATGCATAAAGTAAAAAAGGCACTAATCTAATGGGGTTAAATTTCGTTTAAAGATAGTTATACTAAGGGTATCTTTGGTCGGAGGGAAAATAATTTTTTTGAAAAATATTTTTGAATGAAAATAATTTTCAAATCATACTTTGCATTATTTTCATGATTATGTATATGGTAATAAGTATCGACAAATGAAGAAATTTTGACATTAAATTTTAGATTTGTGCCTTTTTAAATATTTTCCATCAAATATTAAAGGTTTGATTCGAACCATTAAAGTCACCTAATATTTGAAAAATTGCTCAAAGAATTATTTTAGTGGTTATATATAGTAATAAATGTCGACAAATAAATTAATTTAAATATTAAATTCTAAAATTGAGTTTTTTTTAACCAAGTGTGGAAAGAAGCCCATTTTCCTCTCAATTCATTCAATCCAAACAAGATTGTAGCAAATGTGAGACAACTATTTTTGGAAGAAAGAAAACATCAAGATATACCTATATAACTTGAGGTAAATAAGTCTCAATTGGTTGAAACTTTAACCCACTTTACTTTCCAGGTCTATTAAGGTGCAAATAAGTTGGTTTGGTGCGTGGATTCGTTCTTTCTAATGATTATGAATAACAGTTAACATTTACTAGTGTTTATAAGTGGTTAGCCACTATCAACATTTACTAGTGGTTATGATTACCAGTTAGCGTTTATCAGTATTTCATATGTTTAGAATTAGTGATCAACAGTCTATTATGTGTAAGCAACATTTATCAGTCTTTTTAGAAATGTCTAGCAACATTTATCTAACAATTTGACTTTTTTGAGTTTTTGTAATAATGTATATGTCAACTTTACAATGCGAATATTTTTACCAATTTCATGAGTGTTTTAGGAATGACTATACTAGAAAAGGGACACCAATTTCATCTAAGTCTCCTACTATTTTGGAAGGGATATATATATATATATATATATATATATATAAAATTGTACAATGATTCTAACAGAAAAGTAATTAATTCACCACTTAGGGGCGAAATAGTTGATATGGTTTGGCAATCTACAAACAATTAGAAGTGGTTTATAATAGAATATTTGGCATTGTTTAACATCAGTAAAACTTTGTCCGACCCAATTACTCGAATTTCTGTGACGTAAAAAATCGGGTCTGGTTATAATTTTTTATGTTCAAATTTTAAATTCGGATAAAAATTTCTGTTGTCCGAACTTGAATTTATACTTGTCTAAATTATTCGATTTTAAAAAATCAGATATCGGACAAAAATTTCATCCAATGATCGATTTATTCAACCTAATTTTGACCCAAATCCAAATTGTTGTCAGCTTTTAAGGAAGTGGTATGTGATATGACTAAAAATCAAATAATTACCAACTTTATTATATGGTGTTTGACTAGCTAATTTTTTTTTTTTTTTGGATAGAAGACAAGCTAATTTTTGGAATAAAGGTAGTTTATATTATACCAATGGTTTGCAAATATTATGTATGTTTTGGAAACACTATGTAATAAGGTTCTATGTTTATTTGTCGAGATTATCCTTATACTGTCACCATATTTACAATTATATTTAATAAAAAAAAGTGAATTATATATTTAATAAAAAAAAGTGAATTATATATTGAGCGGAATTCTCTTAGGCCCCATTTGGTTGGGCAAACCGGAATGGAACTTGATTCCTCCGATTTCAAGTTCTTTTTCAGTTGTTTGGTTGATTATTTTGAAGGTGAAACTTGAAATTTACAGGTTTCAAATTCCCTCAAGACAAGGGAATTTGAATCCCCCAAATAGGAGGGGAATTAATTCTCAATCCCTCAGGGATCAGTTTATAATTATTAAAAAAAGAAAAATTAGTCTATTTGCTATATTATTGTTGTTGTTGTTATTATTATTATTATTATTATTATTATTATTATTATTATTATTATTATTATTATTATTATTATTATTACTGTTGTTGTTGTTGTTTTTATTATTATTATTATTTTGATTATTGTTATTATTTTTGTTATTAGGTTGGGGTATTTTTTTGTTATTGTTTTTTTATTATTTATTTATTATATATAATTTTTTTCATATTGTTTGATAGAACATTACAGTTTGAAAATAGGTTTACTAAAAATTATAAATAAAATTTGTTAATTATTGAAAAAATTGCAAGATAGTTAATTAAAAAAATAAAATAAATATAAGACTCAATATCAGCAAATATGCTAACGAGCTTCAACTTTTATTGAATCAAATGATAATAATAATAATAATAATAATAATAATAATAATAATAATAATAATAATAATAATAATAATAATAATAATAATAATATTTAATAATAATAATAATAATAATTTACAATGATATAAAATAATTTAAAAAATAAAACAATTTTAATTTTATCCCATGATTAACAACCAAACAATAAGAATTGGAGCTTGATTCCATTCCTCGTTCTTTACCAAACACTTGAAGAGAATATTCAAGTTCCATACATAATCCCTCGGTATCATTTCTTGATTTTATTCCATTCCAATTTTGCATAACAAACGGGCCTTAGTGTGATTGACCCTGCCCCTATTTTCTCACTTTTTCTTTGGGGTTTTTGTTAAATTATGCAACTTCTTTGTTGGAGAAGCCATTAAAGTCGATTGCTTGGCTTAGTTATGGTTAAGACTCAACGGGCTAGATTAGATATGCTTGAATTTGGAGGAAGGCTCGCATTCAACCTCATCATAATTTTTACATAATACAAAATATAGATTTTTATTTTTAAAGTTTAAGAATTGCGAAAGTTAATAATCATAAAATCTCGAGTTCTTTTATTACTATACCACCCACCTTTATACTTATCCAATTTAACCAATTTCATATTATTTTCAAAAACATAAACACCATAATCACCAAAAATTTTAAAAAAAAAAAAATTCATTTAACCTTCAACCGAAAAACTATAAAAATTAGAAACTTATCCAACTTAACCGAGTTTCCTTCTCTTATTCAAATGCCTCAATGAATTGTTTTCCTTCTTTACACTGTTCAATCAACACTAAACCAAGATGCCCATGCCTCAAATGTTTTTCGTTGTTCTACTTCTTTGTCGCCCGCAACAAATTTCGTGAACACTCTCTTCCTGATGTCTCGCTCTGTCTCCATTTGCCTGCCTCTCTCTCTCACTCAATTGAAGTACAAAGCTTCATTTCAGTAAGGATATAATAGTCATTCTGCCTTCCCAAATATCTCATATGTGTGATATGTGTATTCCACTGAATTGTCTTTAAGGCTCTGTTTGGACCTAGGAAAGTAGGTTGGAAAGAAAATTCAAAGGAAAAAAATGAGAAGGAAAAAAGTTGAGAGAAACTTTTTTTTTCCCTTGTTTGGATTAGAGAAAAAGCACAAGGAAAAAATTGATTTTCCAACTAACATTTTTTCCATTGTTTGGAAGTAGGAAAATTGATTGGAAAAATTAAAAAACATAACCTAGTGAGTTTCTAACTCCATTAAACTATTGTACGCAAACTCAAATATCAATAATGTCACTTAATCATGCCTAATCCAATCACTTGCAACGTATAATAATCAATAAAAAATTACCATCACGTTGAAAAAATTAAAAATTAAATTTGACAAGGAGCTCATAACTGTTTTTAACATTGTCATCAAAAATTAAATTTGACAAGGAGCTCATACACGTTTTTAACATTGTCATCAAAAATCAAATACTAGAATTAAATCCTCAACAATCTCAAAAGTACTACCACACTAGTCATTATCTCTCCGAACATTTTAAAAATCAAGTACAAAATTTAGTGTCCTTAACAAATAAGATGCTAACAAATTATCGACAATTCTTCGAAAGTTGAGCGCTTGAGGGAGGAGTTGGAGGGCAACTTGGGGCGGTTCGCTTGAGGAAGTGAAGTGTTCCTCATGATGCTTTAGCTTTGATCATATCAAGATGCTTTAACTTTGATCTGCCATCCAATGTCTAGCAAGAATGTATTGCAGTATATCATGATGAGTGAAATATAAGCATGTTATATGAAAGAATGAATGGGGGATAAAAGACATACAACTAAACTAAATTGTAACTTGACATTACAGTGGACTTGCCAGCTTGAATATAACGAGACATGTTCACATCATGATGAGTGAAATATAAGCATGTTATAAATGTATTGCAGTATATCAAAGCATGAACTAATAGGAGACAAAATAAAAAAATGACTAAATTGTAACTTGACATCACAGTGGACTTGCCAGATTGAATTAATGCAACACTACTTCTACATATCTACTCCAAATATGAGAAAAGGAAAATGCATCATAGGCTACTTTTTACTATGCTGAGATGCAAGACAAGAAGACAGAATAGCATATGGTCAAGATATGGGGAGAATGCACTTGCCTACTTTGACTTCTATACCTATGCAAACCTTGTCAACAGAGTATGGGTAGAGGAAGTTTGTTTCTTGCCCCTCTGTCCTACATAAATGATCACTAGGCACAAATCCAAAAATCACAATGTATACTTGATCTCCTAACCTAAATGATTCAAATATCATCTACTGAAATTGAAACCAAAACTGCAAAGCATATTAACATTGGATATTTGGGTGTCAATTTCTTTGAATTCTCTGGCAAACCCCTCACAAAATTATGTCAAAAGGGCAACTGTCAATAGGAAAAAAATAGTCTAGGAATAACTGGACTTTTTGTATTGTTTAGGCACATGAAAAGAGCCAAAATTGCTCATGAGAGAGAGAGAGAGAGAGAACAGTTTTGATAATTGAAAGCCCAAGCTACTTCTATTCCAATGCTATCAAATTGAAACATACTATCAAATTGAAACAGGCATGAGTGGAGGACAGCAAATTCATAAGGATAATTGTAGTCTGAAATTGTGTAGCAAATAACTTTCCTTGACATGTACTATAATGCATTGGAGTATAGCTTTTCATAATTAACATCATAGAACTGAATCTTCGAGGAAAATATGGACAACATGGTAACTTTGCAAGATTAGGATATAGCTTTCATAAAGAATGCAAACAGACTTGTAATATATCAACTTTGAACTGGGCATGTTGTGTAATTATATAAGACTAAAAAGAGACTTGGTCGGAAACATGTTGGATATGTTTCAAGACTAAAATAGTCTGGCTTTGATCTCCAAAAAGTGTCACTTATTTATAGGAAAAACAGACTTTGCATTTCTACTATAAGTGCAGTCTGTCCTGGTTTTGCATTCAATTCGCAGGGAATGTTCTAGTTTAGGTACAGGGATACCATTAAAGTGGAGTTCAACTGATGTAGGATAATAAGCCTTCAAATGAGTACATGACATACCTTTTCTTTTATTACTGTTTGTTCTTCTTTGGTGCAAAATTGACTAACTTTTTTTTCTTGAATATCCGAACAAATAGAACAATATGTCTTGGAATAGGACTCGGATGCAGGATTGCTATTTGAGCAGAGACCAGTCAATGTAGCGACAAGCTGCCCGACTAGGATTGCTCCAATTTCACTGTGAACGAGAATACACCAAAGTTGATATACAGGCAAAACGAATAGAAATTGAAACCAACCCAGATGGATAAATCCACTCAATCACAAATACACACATCAAATGCCCACAAATTCACATAATTGGTCCAAATGAGCCCAAAAACACTTGAATCCAAATTGAACACTAAAACCCTAGTTTGCGAGATATGAGAAAGGGATGGTTATTAGAGGAGAGAGAGAGAGATTTACCGGAGGAGAGGCACCGTTGTTGAAGGATAGAGACTGATGGCAAAGAAGAGCACCGACAGAGAATAGCGCGAGGAGAGGGAGGAGATGAGAGCCCGGTGAGAGAAGAGCCGTGGGAGGCAAGGGGCTCGGGAGGTCCTCCTTAGCGCCGGCGAAGAAGGACGCCGGTGAAGAAAGACGCTGGTGGAGCAGGACGCGGATAGGTGGAGCAGGACGCGGAGACGCCGAGTGAAGAGCAGAGAGCGAACAGCGAAGGGGGAGGGGGCTTCGTGGAGGCTTTTGAGTTTATTTTCCAACCATTTTCCTTTGGTTTTAGTAAAGAAAATTTTTACACTAGCTTTCCTTAACCTTTTCCCGTACTTTCTTTTAAATTTTTTTCCATCTCTTTTTCTTTAATCCAAACAAAGAAAAAAATTTTTTCCAAAATTTTTTCTTTCCAAACTATTTTCCTAAGTCCAAATAAACCCTTAGTGTTTTTAGACTGAAAAAATTGACGCAACACTCATTACTCAATTTCTTTTATCATTTCGGTTTTCGGCTTTACTCTCATAGAGCTGGGAAAAAAACCTCGGAAATTTGAGGTTCCGTTTACTGCTTTACTTTCACCGGCATTTCCCTAACCATAAGGTCCCGAAATCTCGAATCTTACCGTCTTCTTCTTCCCTCCCCGTCTCCCTCCTCTGAACCTCTTAAACCCTACTCTCACTCGCTCTCTCTCTCTCTCTCCCCCTCCTCCCTCCCTTCATCTCTTCTCATATGACCTAAACCGAGACGGGGGTTTATCATTTCGCAAACTCCTCACCGTCTCTCTCCTCTGAAACCCTAGGGTTCCTCATATCCGCCATTAAACCATGTACCTCTACAGCTTAACCCTCCAAAAACCCACTGGCATAGTCTGCGCCATCAACGGAAACTTCTCCGGCGGAAAAATCCAAGAAATCGTCGTTGCAAGGGGTAAAGTCCTTGAGCTTCTTCGTCCCGACGATAGTGGTAAGATCCAAACCCTACTTTCCGTTGAGATTTTTGGTGCTATTCGTTCTTTAGCTCAGTTTAGGTTAACTGGTTCCCAGAAGGATTACATAGTTGTTGGTTCGGATTCCGGTCGTATTGTAATTCTAGAGTACAATAAGGAAAAGAATGTGTTTGATAAGGTCCACCAGGAAACTTTCGGCAAGTCCGGGTGTCGCCGGATTGTCCCAGGGCAATACCTTGCCATTGACCCAAAAGGGCGAGCCGTTATGATTGGGGCTTGTGAGAAGCAGAAACTTGTGTATGTTTTGAACAGAGATACTGCTGCCAGGTTGACAATATCGTCTCCTTTGGAGGCCCATAAGTCACACACCATAAGTTACTCGATTTGCGGGGTGGATTGTGGATTTGATAACCCGATATTTGCCGCCGTTGAGATGGATTATTCTGAGGCTGACCAGGACTCGACTGGCCAAGCTGCGGCTGAGGCTCAGAAACATCTTACATTTTATGAGCTTGATCTGGGGCTTAACCATGTTTCTAGGAAGTGGTCAGAGCCTATTGATAATGGTGCGAACATGCTTGTTACTGTGCCTGGTGGGGGTGATGGGCCAAGCGGGGTTTTGGTGTGTGCAGAGAATTTTGTGATTTATAAGAATCAAGGCCACCCAGATGTTAGGGCATTGATTCCAAGGAGGGCGGATTTGCCTGCTGAACGTGGGGTTCTAATTGTATCTGCAGCAACCCACAAGCAGAAGTCCATGTTCTTCTTCCTGCTACAGACTGAGTATGGTGATATATTTAAGGTCACTTTGGAGCATGGAAGTGAAGGAGTAACAGAATTGAAAATAAAGTATTTTGATACGATCCCTGTAAGTTCTTCAATGTGTGTGCTGAAGTCTGGGTTTCTGTTTGCTGCATCTGAATTTGGTAATCATGGTCTTTATCAGTTTCAAGCCATAGGAGATGACCCTGATGTAGAATCCTCGTCTGCTAGGATGATGGAATTGGAAACTGAGGAAGGTTTCCAGCCAGTATTCTTCCAACCTAGGAAGCTTAAGAACCTTCTTAGGGTTGACCAAGTTCAGAGTTTAATGCCAATAATGGACATGAAAGTCACCAACCTTTTTGAGGAAGAAACTCCGCAGATATTTACACTTTGTGGTCAAGGTCCTCGCTCATCTCTAAGAATTCTCAGGCCTGGGTTGGGGATTACAGAGATGGCTACCTCTCCGCTTCCTGGTGTGCCAAATGCTGTTTGGACAGTAAAGAAAAATGTCAATGATGAATTTGATGCTTATATTGTGGTCTCATTTGCTAGTGCCACTCTTGTGCTTTCAATTGGTGAGACAGTTGAAGAAGTTAGTGACAGTGGATTTCTGGATACCACGGCTTCTCTTGCTGTATCTTTGATTGGTGATGACTCTCTCATGCAAGTTCATCCTAGTGGTATTAGGCACATTAGGGAAGACGGGCGTATTAATGAGTGGAGAACTCCAGGAAAGAGGACAATTGTCAAGGTTGGGTACAACAGGCAGCAAGTTGTCATAGCACTGAGCGGGGAGAGCTCATTTATTTTGAGGTTGATATGACTGGTCAGTTGATGGAAGTGGAGAAACACGAAATGCCTGGGGATGTGGCTTGTTTAGACATTGCCCCTGTTCCTGAAGGGAGACAAAGATCCCGGTTTCTTGCGGTTGGATCATATGATAATACTATACGCATCTTGTCACTGGATCCAGATGATTGCATGCAGGTGTTGAGCTTGCAGAGTGTTTTCTCTCCCCTGAATCGCTCCTGTTTCTTGAGATTCAGGCATCAACTGGGGAGAAGATGGTGCTGATCACCCTGCTAGTCTTTTCCTCAATGCTGGGCTGCAGCAAGGTGTTCTATTTAGGACAGTTGTGGATATGGTGACAGGTCAACTCTCTGATTCCCGTTCCCGGTTCTTAGGACTTCGAGCCCCCAAACTCTTCTCAATTATTGTGAGAGGTCGGCGTGCAATGCTTTGCTTGTCTAGTCGACCATGGCTTGGTTACATATATCAGGGTCATTTTCTTTTGACACCTCTAACATGTGGTACACTTGAATATGCTGCCTCGTTTCGTCTGATCAGTGTTCAGAAGGTGTTGTTGCTGTTGCTGCAGAGGCGCTAAAGGTATTCACTATTGAGAGGCTTGGTGAAACATTTAATGAGAGTGTAATCCCATTGAGGTACACACCAAGAAAATTTGTGCTTCAGCCAAAGAGAAAAGTGCTGGTCATGATTGAGAGTGACCAGCGAGCATTAACTGCGGAAGAGCGCGAAGTTGCAAAGAGGGAGTGTTTTGGGGCTGCAGTTGATGAGAATGGCAACATTGAAATGGAAAATGGTGATGAAGATGAAGATAACAATCTTTCTGATGAACAGTACGGTTATCCAAAGGCAGAGAAAGAAAAATGGGTTTCTTGCATCAGAGTTCTTGATCCAAGAACAGAGGAAACACTATGTTGTTTAGAACTTCAGGATAATGAGGCTGCATTCAGCATATGTACTGTGAATTTCCATGACAAGGAACATGGAACTCTTCTTGCTGTTGGCACAGCAAAGTCTTTGCAATTTTGGCCTAGAAGATCTTTTGAAGCAGCATATATTCACATCTATCGTTTTGTTGATTCCGGGAAGCTGGAACTTTTGCACAAGACCCAAGTAGAAGGTGTTCCAATGGCTTTATGCCAATTCCAGGGAAGATTACTCACAGGGATAGGTCCCGTACTTAGGTTGTATGACTTGGGAAAAAGAGACTGCTCCGAAAATGTGAGAACAAGCTGTTTCCTAACACAATTATCTCAATACATACATACCGTGATCGTATATACGTGGGGGACATCCAAGAGGTTAGTTCTTTCTTCAATTTTGCCTTGTTCTTCCTCTGTTTTGTTTCAGAATCTCTCTCTCTCTCTCTCTCTCTGCATATCAATTAGCAATAGTAAACCTCTGATGGGTGCCATCAATTATACGTAAATGTAGGGGAAAGATGGATGGAATTTATCCTCCGTTATCCTGTTTGCTCTACTACCTCCATTCCTGCAGCCCTGCTCCCCACTCCTCCTAATCCCTCCCCCCCAAAAAAAAGGAATTGGTAATGAGTGCAATTATTTATAGAATGGAGTATATTATGTTGTAATATTGTTTCCTCTTAAATCCATTGAGTTGATACCTGTCACTAATGTGCAGCTTGAGCAAACTTACTTGGTTCATCAATGTGAGTGGAAATAAAGTATATTCTTGGAGAATATCGATATCATCCATTCAACATTGTGGTTGTGACTGATAATGGTGTCATAATATAATTTTCTGAAGATTATAAAATCAATGCCTTGTGGCTTGTACCTTTGTAAAATTACAAATGTAGTAATACAAACATTTTCACATGTAGCCTTGAGTTTTGAACGTAGCAGGTGTTAGTTTAGAATCTGGAAGACTAGAACAGTGTCGTGACTTTGTGCAGATCGATGTTATAAATCTGAAAATGTTCGTTCTTAATTTGAGAAGTCCAATAAAGATTCTATGATTAGTATTCATGCTACCTACATGTGAAATTCACATCAATAGGTGCCTCCTGCTGTGTGTGGTGGCTGCACAGGAGGGGGGTTAAAACAAGGAATCTTAAGATGAAGATACTGTAAGAAGAGAATCTGGCAGAATCCTCCTCATGTGCTCCCTTAGTTCCCTCCTCCAGTTGTGCTCTGAGAGTTATACCACTCGTACGCATGTTTTGTTTTTCCTCGATTGTTTCTGATGTGTGCAGAGCCCTCCCCCTCTTTTTTCTTTAAGCGTGTCTTAATCAATTGCTTACGTTAAGGTTGTACATAACCATCAGTAATAATGAAGCCTTTCCTGTTCAATTACCCATCTTTTGTTTCTTGTAGCTTATGTAGGCTTCGTTCTTGAGGATTAATGATCTATTTTTCCTCTTAATTTCCTGTGATGCGAATGCTTTTGCCTTGGTCTGGGGATTGTTTGGGTGTGATTATCACCTATGGATTAGTAAATTTTTTGATTTTTTATGAGTGAAATCATGTGATTATGGTAGGTGACTTAGTGACGAGGTAATGAACGGTGATGGCATGGAATCGGTGGAGGAAGAAGGTTTTTTTTTTTTGGTTTGGGGGGTTTGATGATAACTGTTCATATTTTTAATGGATGGCTAAAATTTAGTTCTCTTAATCCTTTTTCCTATATTAAACGCTTGGGCAGTGGAATGAATGGATGTTCACAAATTGCGTGAACTTCGTCATTGATTTGTTGTATTTGAGATGTTGGATTCCTAGTGAGTGATATTTTGAACCTGGATGTGACACCCGTTTTGGAGCACAAATACACAGCAAAGTGTTAGGCTCGGAGCCACATTCTTTTTCATGTGTGTTTTAGTATGTTTTAAGTTGACGAGTGTCCGTATCCTTCTTGGGCATTGAATCTTTGAGCTGAAACAAAGTGTATCAGTAACATGTTTTGAAGGTATCTGGATGATGCATATAATCTCATAGACTTGGTGCACTTAGATAATGGTCTGCTACCACTATATGTTTTGTTGGACGCATTTCGTGTGACATGACATTAGGAGAAGTTTAATGGTCAACTCTCAGTGATCGTAATTTGTTCCGCTTTGATATTTGTGGTTTCACTGACAATTGGTTATAATATGGTTTCTGCAGTCATTTCACTATTGCAAGTATAGACGGGATGAAAACCAACTATACATTTTTGCTGATGATGTTTATCCCAGATGGCTCACTGCATCGCACCACGTAGATTTTGACACCATGGCTGGTGCAGACAAGTTTGGGAATGTGTATTTTGTTCGGTTGCCTCAGGATGTATCTGATGAGATTGAAGAAGATCCTACTGGTGGAAAAATAAAATGGGAGCAGGGAAAACTAAATGGAGCTCCCAACAAGGTTGAGGAGATTGTCCAGTTTCATGTCGGTGATGTAGTAACTAGTTTGCAGAAGGCATCTCTAATCCCAGGTGGTGGAGAATGCATTATTTATGGGACTGTGATGGGAAGCTTGGGGGCTTTTCTTCCCTTCAGCTCTCGTGATGATGTTGACTTCTTTTCCCATTTGGAGATGCATATGAGGCAAGAGCACCCACCTTTGTGCGGTAGAGATCATATGGCTTACAGATCTGCGTATTTTCCTGTTAAGGTAAGCCTATCATGTATTATTTTTGGACTGATGTAATTTCTCCATCCATTGTTTTAATTTTGCTACTCATCTGGGTTATATGTTCTGTTTGTTCTGAAATTTGGAAAAAAAATAAAATTTGGAATCTAATATCTGAGACTTCGAGTAGGGTTGGATGCTGTTTGGGTAAATTAAGTTTATTTAACATCTAAGAACCTTGTAGATCTGGATAGATATGGAATTCTGAGAAAATTCGAAATTTGTTGAAGAAAATAGACCCTAATTCTAGTTTATTCTTCTCATGTTTGAAGTTGCTAAAATCCTTCTACCTTATGTCTGCTAAGAAATGGTGATTACTATTGAACTCTTGAATTCTTTTTTCTTGAATTTTTATGGTTGTTGATGCTTTGTCAATCATTTTGCAGGATGTGATCGATGGTGATCTGTGTGAACAGTTTCCAACTCTCCCAATGGATTTGCAGAGGAAGATTGCAGATGAATTGGATAGAACTCCAGCAGAGATTCTGAAGAAACTTGAAGAAATTCGGAATAAGATAATTTGAGGTGGAACTCTTAGAAGGTAGTGTCTTGACCACAAACATGAAAGTTCCTTTAAAAGATTCTCTTGATGATGCTTTGGAATCCCAAGCATTTTCCATTTCAATTCTTTTTAGATTTTGTTTTGTTGAGACCTTGCTGAAAGAAGTTTTCCCCTGTTCTCTCTAACCTTGTATCATGGAGAGTATGTAGACTTTGAAGATTTCTCTTGATACTATGGCCATGATCAGATCAACAATTCTTTTGTCTGAGAAAAATCTAGTAGATCTTTGACATTTTGGGGAGAAATCTTCTCTCTCTGAAATTATTGTTTGCCGGAATTTTCCCAAGAAGATGACATGAACAGGCACAGGCATCTCTAGTTTCAAAAGCCAAATCCCAGCTATCAAATCAATACCATGGAGTTGTGTTCCTGTTTTTTCCGAAAGCCAAATTATTGTTGGGAGTGTGCTTGATGGTTGGGTTTGTTAAGTAATACAATCTGATGACCACTATCGGACTCTAATTATGCAGGTCTAGTTGATCTTGCCGTTTTTGCTGTGTTATTCTATACATTGCGAGAGGACCCAAGGAAGAACGATAACAGGGGTAGCGGGCTCTGAGAGATCTAATTGCTGCTTAGGGAGTTATCATGTTTAGACATGGAAGTTGGGATCTTGCATTTGTATTATGCACTACGGAAGTTCCAGACAGTGTTTCTGTATTTGTCGTGGTTGTAAATTTATAGGGGCCAGAAGTTTCAAGAGATTCGATTCAGTTCAATGCATGCTCAAACTTTTAAGCAGGCTGATATGTGAGGCCTACGCTAACTCATTTGCTGTGGACTTGCCACAGAGCCGTATGTTTTGATGAAAGTCCAACTGTGACGTACATAGTGCGTACTATGTATGTGTTTGCTTCACTTTCCGAGTAGATTGGTTAAGGATGGATTCTTTTCAGCTCAAAAGTTCTACTATTTTTATTTTTTTGAACGAAAGTTCTACTATTTTGTTGTGTGATTATTATATATAAACCTAAAGATTGGAATCCTTGGTTGACTATAAACCAAATACCATATCATGGATTAGCCAGTTGGGCGGAGAACAACTTTGTTTGATATAGGAATATATGGGAATTTAGCAGTCCTTTCTTTGAAGTTGAAGTAAATTTGGACCAAATTAATTTAATCTTATAATAGCTCATCTTCTCAAGAATTAGTTAGCTGGTTCATCAATGACAAGAACAGAGAGAGAGAGACTCTAGCCTTCGATATCAACCACATAGCATAGGCAGAAGAATCTAATCCAGAGGCATTGAGTTCAATAATGATGAATGGCCCACCAATAATAAGAAAATCATGTCTAAATTTTAAGTGCTCGAGTCATACCAACAAAGTGTTAGTCGATGCGATAGCGATCTCATTCATATAAGATGGAGAACATAAGTTTAAATTTCCGAAGGTGGACTTATTGTTATTGGGTGAAATTTACTTTTTAAACGGTCATGGTTAAAAGGGATTATATACTTAATTAAACAAAAAATAATAATGCATTTGAGGTGAAAAAAGGAATATATGTGATTACAAAGGAATTACACTTTATTCACTGTTTTAAATCTTTTTTTTATTAAGGACTACTGTTTGTCATAACAAAACCAACTGAACCTTATTCACTTTTATTTTATTTACATTGGTTTTAATTTGGGATGGGTACTTTCCTCCTCGCTCTTAGGCTATTCAATTTCAGTGACAATTTATAAATAGGCTCAAGTTGGATGGCAGATCTAAAAGAAAAAAAAATTAATAAAAATAACTCAATACCTAAGGAGTCAAAATTTTAGGTACTTATTAAATTTAAAATAATGCATTTGAAGTTAGTCATAACCTCCCTTACCTCTCCACCGTTTATTTACACTCTTTCTCCAAACTCCTCGCAACTCCTTATAATTCTTTGCCGACTCTTTCCAATACTTATAACAAAACTCTTCACTATTTATTTATGCTTACGACCTTCTTGTAATTCTTAACCGGTTTTATCATAACTTGTTACGATTTTATTATTATTCTTTATTGTTTACCTTTAAAAAATATATTGGCAATGGCATGACGATGGAGTCAAAAACTTGATATGATGGGGTTACACACTAATTGAGATGCCGAATAGTTTTGGGCCCAAAACCATGTGTAAACATAAGTAGGCGCAATCCTCAATTAACCCACCCAGCTAGAGCCCTAACTATAAAAGCTCACCACAATCGCCCCCTTCAAATCATTTCTGTTCTTTTAGGGTTTTTAGCTTCTGAACTCGCCGTTGCGTCAGCTCCTACTTCCCGGAGAACAAATGGGTAAAACCCTAATTCTCTATCTGTCTCTTTCTCGATGGCTAATGTCGAAATTGATTATTGGTTCATTTTAGTGATTTCGGAATATTATTTTGTTGTTCTTTTCGTCGATTTGATGGATTCGCAATTGTAAAGATGACAATTTTGCGCATTTTTGGGTGTAGCGAGGATCAAGGTCCATGAGCTGAGGCAGAAGTCGAAGGCGGATTTGCTGAACCAGCTGAAGGATCTCAAGGCAGAGCTTTCTCTCCTCCGCGTTGCTAAGGTCACCGGCGGCGCACCCAATAAGCTCTCCAAAATGTAATCTCTCTCTCTCTCTCTCTCTCTCTCTCTCTCTGTTTTTGTGGAGTTTGATTGAATTGGTTGGGTGCAGAAAGGTGGTGAGGTTGGGCATCGCGCAAGTCTTGACAGTGATCTCGCAGAAGCAGAAGGAGGCATTGAGGGAAGCTTACAAGAAGAAGAAGTATCTGCCCCTTGATCTTCGCCCAAAGAAGACCAGAGCAATTCGCCGCAGACTCACTAAGCACCAGGTCCCTTTCCCTCTCGAATAAGTTCTAAATTGATGTTTGTTTTTAAAACTAGAGTTGTGTTGCATTAAGTCTAACCAAGTGGTAGATTTGCGGTATGAACTTAACTGTCATTCATGTATATTGTTGTTACTAAATGGCAGTTAGTTGTGCGAGATTTCATAGATGATGTTGAGAATGGGGAACAAGTAAACTTGGGATTTTTTAAAATTTAGAGTCATGGTGGAGGTACGAACACTTCGTGAGGATAAGAGAGTTTGTCAACTATGATAATACCCAATGGTCCAAATCAATATCAAATTCAGAAGCAATTTCAACGCCATGCGTGCTAAGTATTAAATTCCCTAGTGATTCCCACCATCAACATCCACATGTTAAATTAGCGAGTGTGAACTACTAAGTTAATTTCCATTTCAAACTTTTTGGGTAAATTCTTGGTGCAACGAGTTTAAATGTTTCTTCTGTGAATTGATATTGATTTAGTTGACTACTTAGAACTTTGTATTTTCAGTAGTTATTTTATGTTTTCTGTCTATTATCTATAAAATTTTCTTGTTGCACACCTAATGCATTTGAGTTGCATAGCTAACTTGTGCTGCTGATACTTGGGTTTTTGGTGTATTGATGGAACATTAACCCAAATTGTGGTTGTTGATGTCTCCGAACAATTGATTCCTTTGAGCGAAAATGTGGTGGATATGTGCCTTGGAGTGGATATGGTATTCTCTGTAGACGAAGTTGAAAGACAAGAAGAGATGGAGATTGAGTGAAATTTAACTGTAGTGGTGGTGGAACTGTTTAAAGTATTATGAATTTACGTGATAGTGTACAGTAATTGAGTTTTGGTAGTCTTGTTGAAGCTTTGGTAAATTTTCAATCTTTGGGGGCGAAGTTAATCTAGCAGCCCAACCTATTAGCTTTAAAAGATTTCCCGCCCCTTGCGTGTGTATTGTTTGTACTTAGACCTGGCAAAACCGACCGAACCGAACGGGTCAACCCGAACGACCCGAAACCTAAACCGAACTTACATTCGAAACTGTTGAACCGATTTTGACCCAAAAATCGAAATGAACCGACCAGACCCGAAATCTAATAAACCCGATTCCGGCCCAAACCAAAATGACCCGAACCGAACCGAAAATGACCCCGAACCGAATCAGACCCGAATCGATTTAATCCAAATAAAAGTGACCCAACCCACATTTTTTTGAGGATGGACTTTTGTGCCTATAGTGGCACAATTTTGAATCGATTTTGACCCAAAAAGTGATCCGATTATTACCCGATCCGAAATTAACCCCGAATCGAACCCGAAAAGATTGACCCGAAGTTGAACTGAACCGAAACCGAACTGGACCCGAACGAGATCGACCCGAAGTTTACCCGAATCGAAGTTTACCCGAACCCGAAACCGAACCGGACTCGAATAAGATCGATCCGAAGTTAACCCGAACCGAACTGACCCGAACTGAACCCGAACCGAATGACCCGATTGCCAGGTATATTTGTACTAGTAAATGTGTATTCCTATATGCCATATCAACTGATTGTCATTTGTGCTTTCCACAGGCCTCATTGAAGACGGAGAGGGAGAAGAAGAAGGAAATGTATTATCCAATGAGGAAGTATGCCATCAAGGTGTAGGCTAGATATGCCTTTATGTAGAATTTTGTTGGTTTTTAAAAATTTCCGATCTTTCTCAGAAATTGCAGATGTTATTCTGTTTTCTTGGATGCTGAGCAGTGATCTTTTATTTTTTAAGTCTCTAGCAACTACTCAATTTTGGCAACTAATACCAAATTATTGGCATTTCGCATACTCAGCAGTAATTTGGTTTTTGTGTGCATGATTTGAGAATCATTATCTGATGATTATGCGGCTGCTTTCAAGAGTAAACTTCAACGGCCAGATAGGTTTTGGCGGCATATTAGAGGAAATCTGATGCATATATGGAATTTCTTTGGTTTTTATTGCCCAGTTTTTAAGGGAGAATCCATTTCATTTTGACTTAACGAAGGGTACATGCTCGAGTTGGACAGGACCTATTTCTTGAATACTGCTTGAGTTGGACAGGACCTATTTCTTGAATACTGCACCCAGCTTCAATGCTTTCATATGCTGAGGTGTTTTGTAAGAATACTTGGGGGTTATAAGAATGCACGTTAGGATGAGAGATTTTTCTCATCCCACATAGCATATGCAAAGAGTTGTGCAAAACCTTGGCAAAGATATTAGTGGTTTTCCCCTTTCTTTTCTTTTAGTATTTGTACTGTTCTTTGCTCTGGGGTATCAATCATCATTGTCATTCATGGTCAAGGCTGAAGATTTGGATTTCTTATCCCCCTCCCCCGCCCCCCAGGAAAAATGGCTTGCACCTGTGACCTCACCCGTATACAAATTTGGATCAATGGTGATCAGGTTGTGTTCATATTCAAAGGGAGAAGGGGGATGTAAGTAGGTATTGCCGGGATGAACTCATCAGATTTGGTGCAGGTGTTTTTAGTATGCTTAACTGACTTCTTTGGTTTAAGAATTGCAAATTGTAATTGAAACTAGATAAAACAATTAAATGGATATTAGTTTCTAACAAGTAACAAGCCATAATCAGGAAATCGAACTCATATCAGCATGAAATGTTCGGTAAGAACAAAATAGGAATCAAGTTAAACAAAGGAAAAGCTGTTTAATTGGAATAACAACTCTACTGTATACTCTCATTGAATTGAATCAAGATCAAATTTATAGGAAAATAAATGAAAACTAATTTATAAGAAAAACATCTCACTCAAAGAATGGATGAAAGCAGAGAATGTGTGCGTTATTTCTCTTTCACCTTCTGCTACCCGATCTCATTCACGATCCTTAGATATAAGGGTTGATGTTTGATTTATTAGTTACCCAACATACTAGTCTATAAGGAAAAAAAAAAAATCAATCTCTTTAACGGTGAATTTAAATGAGTAAGAAATCAAATCCCCTTGTAATGAATGTATAGTTTCTAGCATAGATTGGTCACATGTCAAACATACACGCTTCTTATAGATATTCGAGAGGCTGATTATTTTCTGACCGATAATTATTGTATACTTCCCTCTCAAAAAAGATTTTATTATATAAAAAAAATGTTTTCAGTAATTATTTGAATTGATATCTCTATTTACAAGTACTTACAGAGGGAGGACGGTACACCATTTAAATGTTCTTACCGTTTACCACTACTCATTACTTTTTATGCTCTACCTCTCCTTTGCACAACTCGTTACCATTCGTCACAAACTTGAAGTGATAGTTCTCCAATTGTGGGCGGCCAACAGTTTTGGGCCCAAGCCTGATAAAAAAGTTTAGGGCCCAACACCATTTGGAAGCATTAGTAGGTCATTCGCCCACCCAGCTGGAGCCCCAAATACAAAGCTGATCACAAACACAATAGCCCTTTAAAGCATTTCTAGTCTTCTAGGGTTTTAGTTTCAGAAGTCGCCGTTGCATCAGCTCTACTCCCGGCGAAGAAGATGGGTAAACCCTAATTCTCTCTCTCTCAATGCCTGATCTTGGGTTTGATTTTCGATTCATTTTACGCATTTTGGAGGTTTTTGGTTGTTTCGATTTGATGGATTCGCAATTGTGAAAATGACGGTGATAATTTTGTGTGTAGCGAGGATTAAGGTCCATGAGCTGAGGCAGAAGCCGAAGGCAGATTTGCTGAACCAGTTGAAGGATCTCAAGGCAGAGCTTGCTCTCCTCCGCGTTGCTAAGGTCACCGGCGGCGCACCCAACAAGCTCTCCAAGATGTACACACTCCCTCTCTCTCTCTCTCTCTCTCTCTCACACACACACACACACACACACACACACACACACACACACACACACACACACACACACACGCACACGCACGCACGCACACGCTATCTATCTATCTCAATCTATCTATGTCTGTGTTTTGGTGGAGTTTGATTGAATGGGTGGGTGCAGCAAGGTGGTGAGGTTGGGAATCGCGCAAGTCTTGACAGTGATCTCGCAGAAGCAGAAGGAGGCGTTGAGGGAAGCTTACAAGAAGAAGAAGTACCTCCCTCTCGACCTTCGCCCTAAGAAGACCAGAGCAATTCGCCGCAGGCTCACCAAGCACCAGGTACCTCTTTCTCTTTCTCTTTCTCCCCTTGGTGTTTACAGTCAGTCAAAGTAGTATGCACTCCTCTGTTATTCATTTAGGTTGTAATGTTGTGTTTACTGTAGGGGTGTTGGTTATATGGGAATTCATAGCTGAGATTATGAGTCCCCATGGTGGTAAGAACTGTTAAAGGGGCGAGATTTCAAAAGAGTAAGGAAGGTGGGAGTAATGTAGAGTACGAGAGAGTAGCTACTCTTCCTTTGCTTGGATGTTCATAGTAAGAACGAGGGAGAGTTAGAAAGAGTGAAGAAAATAAATTATTAACTAAATAATAATTTTAATTTAGGACAAAAATTTCATGTTAAGATGGTGTCTGAAACTAATGCAATAGAATTTAAATAAAATAATTTGTTAACTTGAATGATTTTTAACTCTCATGAAGAGTAATAGTAACTCTTTATCACTCCTACTTACTCTTAATGAGGTTCTCCCAAGCAGGGGTAAGCAGGAGTAAATTCTCATGCTATTAACTCCCACTAGCTCCTCCTTACTCTCCTCCCAAGCATACCCTTAGCGTGGATGAGAGAATTTGCCAAATTTTCGTAGTGTCCAATGAATAGGAATGTTGCTTCTGGCTAGTGTCTTAGCTCAGTAAATGACATTATGCATACGAAATGTGAAAGTCCCAATTGATTCCTACCAGCATTATCCATATGTGAGACAAGGGAGTAAGCATTACCAATGTTAATGTCCATTCTTGAGATGACAATTTAATATCCATATGTCATTACATTGAGTTTGTTAGATTTCTTGGTGCATCTTTTATCTCAAAAAGAATGCTTTGATCTGTAGATGCTGTTTCTGCATGTTGTTTCTTCATTCGTGAAGTGAGATTGGTTTAGTTGACAACTTGGAACCATGAAGTGTTCCGTTGATTGCTGTCTATTTACTGTTCTCTATCTATAAGATTTACTTGTCCACCCCCTAATCCATTTGAATGTGATTTTTGGTTTTTGTTTGTGTTGATGGAACATGAACCCAGACTGTAGTTGTCAATGTTTCCAAACAGTTTCCTTTCTGCTCAAGAATGGTAGATTTATTTCAATGTTATAACCTTATGTAGATATAGTTTTCTTTGTGGTGGAAGTTGAAGGGCAAGTAGAGTTGTATATTGATTGAAATTAGTAAACTGTAGTGGTGGTGGAAGTTTTGTGTCATTTAGTGCGTAACATTGCAAGGCTTATGGAAGATAGTTTAAGTAACTCAATGTCGGTGGCTTCATTCAAGCTTTAATAAATTTGCAGTCTTTTGGAATTTGTGAAGTTAATCTAACAGCTCACCCTGTTAGCTTCGAACGCTTTTTGACCCCCTGTGTTGTTGCTACTAGAAACGTATACTGCTCTCCTAAGCCGTATCAACTGAATGTCCTGTATGCTTTCACAGGCCTCATTGAAGACCGAGAGACAGAAGAAGAAGGAGATGTATTATCCGATGAGGAAGTACGCCATCAAGGTGTAGGCTAGATATGTTTTTTTTCTTTTTTTCTGACTTCCAATCTTTCTCAGAAATAGCGGAAGTTATATTGTGTTCTTGGATACTGAGTGTTGATCTTTTATTGCCGAAGTCTGCAATGGCTACTCAATTTTGCCTACTAATGTCAAATTGCTTGAATTTTGCATGCTTGGCAGGAATTTGGTTTTTGTGTGCATGATATTGGTATCAATATATGATGATTATGTGTCTGGCTTTTAGTGTTTCGTAGTGCAAACTTTTATAGCAAGAATGGGTTTATATGATACAAATGTGAAATTTTAGGGTATGATGCACGAGTTGGACATCACCCTATTGGGGATGTTCATTCCCTATTTCCTATGTTAAGAGAACCATCCTGCAGCAAAATGGATCAATGATTCGCACTGTTTAGCTTGGATTAGACTGTTGATCAGGTTTTAGCTCGGATTAGACCGTTGACGAGCTCAATGAAATTATATGATTTGAATTCTGATCTTTGCAGCCCACAATAGTTGAATAAAAAAAAATCAAGAAGTTTTAAAATAGGGCCAAGCTGTCTTGGCAAGCACTAGTACAAGATTACATAACCCTTCTGGCTCCACCTCTTTCTAATCCTGCTTCTCTCTGTCTCTCCCCTAGAAAAAGTTTGTTGCTTCAATGGGACTATCTCAGTCTCATGCTCTCTCTCTCTCTCTCTCTGAGAAGTCTGTTGCTTCAATTGGGGGGGCGCTATGGTTTCTCCTGCTTCTCAATCCAATCTTAGGTGTCTCACCTATCTTAATTTTTAAGTCATCTACCCACTTCTGGTGCTCTTTCTCCGTCTCCTCTAGCAAGAGGAAGCTTAAGAATACTTCAATGGGGCAAAATAATCCGTGGACGACATCATGAAAGCTCTTTGACCGATGAAGATGTGGGTTTTAAATTATGATTTATTTTAAAGCTAAATTCTGGTCTACTCGCAATTCGGCTGAGTCAAACTATAATCTGGTTTAGCAGTTTTGATAGAGTCGATCTGGTTCAATGCTCCAGCGAGTCAACTAGCATGGTGCAGATCCATGTCTGGTTAACTATTCGAACCGGCTGGTTTGGTTTGATTCTCGTAACATAGCCAACAACGGGCTAGCCTAAAGATCTAGTTAACATTAAGAATCGTTCGGCGCATTGAACCGGTCAAATTCAGTCAAATCTGGTTGACCTGGGAAACTCGTTCGACCCAGCCAACCCACAGTCATATCGGGATTTTTATGTTCATTAAAAGTGCTCCCCCTATTGTAGCTTACACAATAAACCAAAGCCCTAGCCCTGCTTGAAGTCCCTTGTCGTTCTCTGCCTCTTAGACCCTTTGACTCATTTCCAACCCCGCGACATTCATTCACTATTGTAGCTTACACAATAGACCAAAGCCCTAGCCCTGCTTGAAGTCCCTTGTCGTTCTCTGTCTCTTAGACTTTGACTCATTTCCAATGATTTGTGGTAGGGGTGAGTACGACTGGTGGGTACCCTAGAACCGGATCGAAATCGGTTAAACGGATAAGGGTAAGATTCCTAAAATCAAACCCTAGAACCTGAACCTGGAACCGTTCATACAGGTTTCAAGTTACGGGTGAACCCGGAACTTGGAACCTCGGGTATCCGAAACCATTTATAAAATTTTCAGCATTTTCAATTGAGGCCCGGGTTTAATTTTCAAATATACGACCCGACTTATTAGAAATGATTAACCTGATACATTTGGTTGTACTAGTGTAAAGGCAATGGAATTTTAAAGGCTACATTATTTTCATTTAAATTTAGTTAATGAACTTGAGACATTTGGTTGTATTAATTTTTGAAGAGACTTTGTAAGATTTTGATCAACCCCCTAAGAACATTGTTTCTATTACTAACTTTGATTTTGTAAAAATTTGCTAAAAATTGTGGTATTTAATTGTTTACTTGTTGAACTTTAGTTAATTAAATGATTAACTTGAGTTGATGTTTGTAAATTTTTAAGGCCTAAAGTTTTTTTTTTTCATAAGAATAATGGTGTGAACATGGTACTCTGGAATCGGAACCGTAACCTGAGGTTCGGGTTCGGGTTCCTAAAATCCAAGAACCGGTCAAATAAAGTAAGAGTACGGTTCCTAATTTTGGGACAGGTATCCGGAACCATTCACCCCTAATTTGTGGGGTTGGTCACGGCCTGTCGGCAATTGCAACTCTCATAGTCGCACTAGCAAGACTCTGACTCATTTCCAATGATTTGTGGTGTTGTCACCGACTGTCAGCAACTGCAACTCTTATAGCCGCACTAGCAAGACACAAGGTCTGTTAGTTAACTCTCACTCCCTATTTCCTCCCCTTTTTCTCTCACTTTGTCTGTCTCTTCTCCTATAGTCGTCCTTCCTCAGATCCTCACAAACTCATACCCGGTCCTTACCACCTCGACACCAACGTCCTCGAGTTCCATTGTATCATATATGTGTGGCACACTAGATGCACTATCATGGGTAATGGATGATCAGATAGGAGACATAAAAGTATCATCAATTTCCTTGTGTATTGCCCTAAAGCAATGTCGTTTATTTAGTTATGTTGTTTCCTTTGCCATTATGACTGATGCTGCACTTCGTTGCAAAATTATTGATATGGTTAATGCTTAAAATGTTGTGCATTTTGTCACTGATAATGACAATAATTTTAAAGTTGTTGGGAGGTTCTTGAATGAGCAAAATAAAAATATTTATTATCTCCATGTGCGACATTGTTTGAAGTTGATTTTGCAAGATATTTCTATATTGCCTCATGTTGTGGATTTAGTTTAATTTGTATATCTAGGGCAACTCAATTTTTGTATAATCACAAATAGCCATTAGATTGGCTAAAGAGGCCTAGATGGACAGAAGTATTATGTCCTGGGAATACAGGGTTTGCCACTACATTAATTGCTTTGAAAAATCTTCACAACCATAAGGTAGATTTGCAAGCTATAGTTACTTTCCTAAATTTCATGCATAGAGACCTTCTAGGTGCACAAAAGGCAAACTAGTAAAAGAAATCATTCTAGATTCTAAGTTTTATAATGATTGTTTAGTTATTGTGAAAATTGTTGACTCTCATGAGATTGGTTTATATTGTTGATTTCGATGAAAAGTCAATTTTAGAATATGTTTATAAGCGGATATATAAAGTAAGAAAGATAATTAAAGAAATATTCAGGGACAAGAAGAAGTTGTATAAACCTCACACTCAAATTGAGAAGGCAAGATAGGATAATCAATTCCGTAAGAGCATACATGCCGCCACCATTTGCTTGAATCCTAAATTTCAATATGTCCCTAGTAATTTTTGCAAAAGTTTGAGATTATGGCTAGTTTACTTGATGTCATTGACTCTAAGCATGGTGGGACAAGCAAGACTAAGCTCATTGAAGAGACTAGGATCTTCGTGAATGGGAAAAGGAATTTGGAAGGCAACTAACTTTGACTAGCATCGGGAGTACTCACCTAGGTATGTTACTAGTGAAATTGTTTTTAATTATTAGTATCTTTTTATTTTGTAAAGTTTATATAAATAAATGACGAAGAATTTTTGGACATGGTTGTCCATATCTCAAAAAATTGGCCATAAAATTTCTTAGCCGGATCGTATCTTCTTTGGGATGTGAGAGGAATTAGAGTGCTTTTGAGAATGTCCACACAAAAAAGAAAAATAAGTTGGAACATCAGAAGATGAGCGATCTTGTCTATATACATTACAACCTTCAATTGAACACTAGGCAAGTTAACTTTCCTCTTTTTATTTTTTAATGGCTATTATTGTTTTTGTATTATTTGTCTTTCTATGTGATTATAACTTTACACTAAAAAAGGTCCTATGACCCGATTGTATATAAAGAATATATTTTTGGATGGTTGAAGATGATCCCAAAAATGAATTAGATTATGATGAGTTAGAAGAAATGCTTCATGATGGACAAGCCGATCAACCTCCTAATGAACCTAGAGTTAGTATGTAATACATACTTTAAATGAAAATTACTTACTTTCAAACTACATAGATTACTAATTTTCAATATGTTTGAATTTTGTAAGTGGATGTTGATGATGATGAGGTAGATTGTAGATGATCACCAAGGTAGTTGTCATCATGATAGTGATAGTGATGATGAAGATTATTTGATAGGATTGGATTTTTTTCATTAGGTGACGCTAGAGGGTTATTTACAAGTGGCTATTGCGATGTATTTGATTCTTAAGACGACTAAAATCTTGTCATCTTTGAACTTGTTAGTTTGCTTTTCATGTTATCTTCAAACTTTGAAATGGTGCCACTGTTTGAATGTTGGTTGTTTTATCTGTTGTGTTATGAATGTGTAGTGAATTTGAGACTTCCAGATTGTTATAAATATTATGCCATATTTTAGCATTATTTCAAGAGTTCAGTAAATTTACTCGTTGGAACTAAGGATGAGCAATTTATCCAAAATGTTAAAAATCAGAGATAAAATTTTATGTTCACGGTTACGTGAAATTTTGGGAACAAGAATCTAAACCTTAGGTTCTATTTTAGGTTTTGGTACTTATTAAGCTTTATTTTTAAAATTTTCCAAATTGTAACTTGGATGTAACCCAAATTTGAGACAAATGATTACGGAAAATAAATCGAAAAATTCACTCCAAGTCTACCGAGTCATGCCAATCGAACTAGGTCAACCCATCTAAACTTGGATCAAACGGTTTGATTGGTTGACTCGTTGACCCGTTCCCTTAATTGGGTCGACGACTGGATCAATTCTCAACATTATTATAAAATACTACGTAATAGGTATTCAATACTTTTTAAATCTAGGTCTATTGAAATTAGTCTACGTGTAACTTTACAATTCAGGAAAACTAGGAGTTATTCTGCTACATGAAGCTTCCCATACTCTACCTAGTGACAAATTTTTGGAGGTTTAGATTTGGATTTAGATTTATAGTGAATTGTTAGATGGTTCTTGTTTAGAAATGGCAGTGAGTCTAGCTTGGATTGAATGTATACACATTCGAATTCAATTAAATTTATTTTCATTTCTAAATATCCAGTTCAATAAAGACTATGATGTCATTCACATCAGTATGAGTCAGGTCTAATTAAATTCAAATACGATCCAATGACATATTTTTGAATTTATTTTTCTTTGGCATCTTATTGTTGTCCATCTATAAATTTTATGGTAAGCGTCTACTTTCCTATAAATATTTCAATTATTTGTGCAAATAGGGATGGAAGAAAGCTACATACTCAATTGTCTATTCACAACCAACATTTGATAATGAACTGAGAAATAGAAAAACCCTATTAAAACAGTTGATGGCTACAATCACATCATATCTTCCCATCTGAAAAAGGGGCATTAGAAAATGGAAATAAAAACAAGAGAGAAAATTTAGCCCTTATTTTTGAGCTAGTTGTCAGATTGTGTTATTTTATACTCTCGAATAATATTTCAATAAATAGACGGAAAATGAAAGAAAAAAATATGAAAAAAATTTAGCGTATCAATAAAAAACATAAATTATAAGTCACAGAATTATGGTGTAATTTTTGCTTCTGAGCCGAACAATGGAGTCACGTCGCAAGTGATTTTTTTTTTGGAAAGGGTAAGTAAACCAACTAGTAGGTAGCCCTTCTCTCAAGGGTTTTACCCAGTTGTCCTCCATAAGAATGGAGAGGAGGGAGGGGAGGAAGGAAGAGTATCCCAGTACAAGGAATGAGTAATAGAAAGACCTAATCTTGCGACCCAATCCGCACCCCTATTTCCCTCCCGAAACCGATGTCCGATAAGCACATCACAACAATTCCTAATATACAGCTGAGTGTCTTGTATGAGAGTCTGAATTTCTCATGGCGGCTAGCATTCCCTACGCAAGGCCTTAATCACCACTTGGTTATCTCCCTCGATTAGGTCGCAAGTGATTGTGTGGCTCTCTTGTTCAAAAATCTAGGGTATGATGTTTACGGCTAATTAATTGTACGCATTATGGGCACCTTTTCTTTTCTAAATACTATTTTGAAATAAAAACAAATATCACTATTGCCCTTCTTAAAACAATACTTGAAAATTTTTAATTAATAATTAAAAGTCTGAAAATTTAAAAGTAATTTAAATATTCATCCTACACCATGAATTTCAAAGATATGTCATTCTCTATGTAAATTTAAAATTTAAAATTTAAATATAAGGAATAAAATTAAATATCTTAGTAAAATGATATACACAAAAAATGAAATATTTTGTGAAAATAAATAATAAGATACAAAAATATAAAATAATTAGGAAAAATAATTTTTTTTTCAAATATGTTGTATGATTGTTGGATTTCCACACTATTTTTTTATGGCTTTTCTAATTTTTCAAAAGCTTATATCAGAGAACATTTTGTTGGGTTGAAATCTTTTGAAACACATTTGCAAATATCAAGTAACCTTAGCTATCGGATGAATAAATAAAAATATGAAAACTTGGTGTGACACAATAATAATAACACTAGCAAGCCAATAGGAGGCTTTAAAAGTTGTCCCTTTAGGGTAGGGTAATCTAGTGATAGAATGACTAGTTTATACAATAAATATCAGGGTTTTTTTTTTTTTGATGCGAATAAATATCAGGGTTTGATTCTCCCTAAGTTTTAAAAGCTAATATGCAAATAAAAAACATGAATTTATGCTAGTTAACTATGGTTATGTCGCAACCAATGTCTATTAACTATAGTTTGCCTTAAAACGTAACCTTTTTGGAATTTCTACTAAAGATATACGTAACACATATTCATCATGTCTTTTCTTTACAGGAAACCCAATTTCACATAACCAATTTTACGGGTACTGCTATTATCTGAACTCACTCCCTGCATTGGTTTGTTGGCTACACCTTCAGCATCCAAGAGGCTACTCGGATTGTGCTTAGGGTACCTCGCACCTTCTTCGACAAGCCCTTCCGAAGGTTTGGGAATATGGTGTGACACTTCTTGAACTGGATATTGAAGCCAACATTGATCATTTTAACATCCTTAACGATGCATGCAACCATCACGTAGGTTTGATGTTTACTTTCATTGTTCGCGGTTTGATTGCTTGGGCCGCGAACTTTGTGTAGCATAGTTCAGATCATTCGCGATATCAGTTGTATTTTAGTTAATTTGCTCTGCTAATATTATCGTTGTATATTTTTCGCAAAAAAAAAAATTAAACATATACTTCGAAGAACAGATAATAATATTATTCACCTTAAGATTTCTCTTCCGTTTTGTTCCATGGTTGGATGTCATTGTTTGACATATATGAAATGAACTTATCAGCAACCGCGAGGAAGGTAGGAGGTCTCTTCATTTTGTAAAAATCGTACAAAACTAGTCCATATTAGAAAGTGTTGTTCCTTGAAAAACTTCAAGTAGGGTGGTTAATGATTAAGATTAATCAAGAGCATTTAATAGAGATCAAATTGCCGGCCCTTGTTTTTTGTTTAATCGGGCCCCCTAAATTAGAACATAATCTTAAAAATATTACATAATCACACCATCAAATCAAAATCATAGTTGTTTGACGGAGAGGGTCCATAATTGGGTATTGCAAATTAAGGGCAAGACAAGGTCACAATAGTAACCCACTCGAGCACTTGTGGAGCGATTTGCATTGAGGACTGCAATTGGACGACTCCCCAATCTGGTCCTTCATTTATCCAATGATTGAGATTTTAAGTGGTTAAAATTTATCACCGGCGGTAAAAAACATTTCTTAAAACTTTCTTATCTTGTTTGCCGTTTTCCGGACCACTAGGTACATGTCGTAGATGGTGCAATATTTCCATTGTGACAATGAAATATTATGCCTCAACGAGCCAGCTCTTGTGGTTCAGTTACGAATGTTAGCCTATCGGTCACCCTCGGCCCATGAGCCCCTTACATTTTTTATCCAATTGCATAGGTCGCTTATAAAGTCAAGGTAGAACAAGGTTCGTAAAAGTTTGTTAATTTGCATTAGTTCAACTACCCAATATTTTATTCGGTGCCAAAGATGGTCAAATTTCGAGAAAATTTGTAGATCATTATTTTTATAGGGAACTTAGTCCCTACATTGTCTGCCTCATGAGGAGGCTCGTTAAAGAAAATAAACCCATAACATGGTTCCATATCGAAGATTTGAAGTAGAAACAAAAGTCGTGCCAATTTGATTTATGGTTAATAATTAGTCAAAAGAGCATTTAATAGAACTAGATCAAATTGCAAACTCCCTCTTTATTTTATTTTTAATCAGGATCCGCAAATTAGTACCTAATCTTAAAAATATTACATTTATTGCACTATCAAATCAATCATACATATGTTTAAAGTATTGTAAGTTACACGTCTAGAGGATGATTAGTTTTTTCAATCAAAAAATTTATTTTACTATTTCAGTGTAGATAAAAAACACTGCAAATAAGTTGGAAAAAAATTACTTGTACACTGCATATGAGGGAGGGACGAAAAAGAGAGGGAGTTGAAGGGGAAGCACATGACTCCAAAGGCAGAGAAAAAGTGTTGAGAGAGAAAAGAAGAGCACAAGATATGAAAACAAATTATTCAATTAAAAATCAAAATTTTTACAAATAAAATTTTCAAAACACATTAAGGTCACACAATCTTATCGTGTACTTGTAAATAAATTTACATGGATGACTGGAGTCCTCTTCAATTATAGAAGACTATAATCTTATTATTCATTGATTTAACGGTTGAGATTTTAAGTTATTAAAGAATTTAACAATAATAGTCAAAATATTTGTTGAAAATTCTTAGATTTTGGATGAATAGATGATTGCAACCTCCCCCTTCCAATTATAGAGGATGCTCTTATGTTTCTGTCACCACTAGGTAGTAGTTACAAGTCTTAAGCCGCGTAATATTTTCCTTATGAGTGTGGAATATTATGCCCACAACATGTTGACTTGTGGTTCAGATTATGAACATTACCCATTGGTCACCCTTCGGCCCGTGAAATCCTTACATCTTTGATCCAATTGTAGGCCACTTTTTGCATAGGTTACTTGTAAAGAAATTGTCTTTCCTAAGGTGTGAGCTCTGATAAAAAGGATGAAACTATGCGTGTTTGCACTAGATTAACACTCACTTAGTTATGAAAATTTGTTAGTTTGCAATGGATATATGTTCGTGATTCATTTTATGTTTTTAACCTTGGAGGTTTGTATGAGAAGAATAATAAATTGATCATAATGTATGCATCCTACAATCACATATAACAAAACTCGATATATACCGTGTGACATATACTTGGTATGCGTTTGAATGCATTCGAGAATATGAACACGAATACGTGAAGTTGCGAACAGTGTAGGTACTTTTTGGCTCTATAATACCACCTCTCCTCAACTTTTATTATGGCCACGGGTTTTTAAAGTTCTACTTTCTGTTTCTTCAAACCTTTGTGTAGATTATTGGATCCACACTGGACAGCAGCTCTGGCCGTTGCTGGGTAGAGACTCGCTCATGGGCTCCTCCACCTCCCTCGTGACCCACCAAGATTCATCGGCATAAAAACAATCCTAATTTTCTAAATGTCGATATCTCAAATTATTTTATGCTCCTGAATAATGAGAAGCATAATAACATAGCATATAATTTAAGATTCTCAAATCCTATACGTCTACCTCAATAACGTTTTTCGGCGTATTAAAAAAAAAAAAACCTCCCCAAACAAAATAAATGATCCCTCAAATTTGTTTTTAGGTGGGAGAATAAATGATTGTTGCCAAATTAGATTTTGGAAATTTTTCTTCTCTCATTGATTACTCAAATTTATTGTGGTAGTTAGCAGCTTCAAAATCCTTGCTAGCTAAGAAAGTCTCCATTCAGGACATCCGAAAATTAAGATGAAACTAGTACGTATTTTTGGTATATAGAGATACAAAGATCAATATTGGTTGAATTTGAATCAAGAATATATGATAACAATTATAAACTTTATCATAGAAGTATAACGATTTGGAAGAGTAAAACTCCGGGCCTTGCACGATAGACATGTTAGAACTGAATCTATGAGATCCTATAGGGGTATGATCGCCTAACCATTGTTAATTGTCATATTTGTACAATTGATAGTGGTTGTAACAATAAAGCATCAAAAGAAAAAAAAATAAAAATACTTGACTATGTATGAGATCCCCCTTTTGTGAAAAGGTATGTCCAAAAATATCAAAGAACCCTTGTCGTAAGAGGCTTTTTCCAATATCATCAATACTAATAAAAAGAAATTCTCTAAAGGGGAGAAGAAAAAAAGGAATAAAGAGAATAGTTGTACTTGATCATCTAATTTGTTGTCATAGTACTCTCTCGGTAATATGAATAAATAAAATGAAGTCATAACTTGACATTATAGTCTTAACATCTTAGATAAGCAAGGTCGACCGAAAGCGTGTTGAGTTCCCTCAATTGCTTGAAGTAAGATTTGGTTTTTACCTTTAATTTGAATCCTATAAAATCTTGCTTGTAAAGAGGCTTGGACACTATCGTTACTTCTGCTAACAAAATCGGTGCTTGCTCTATAAATCTGATATCCGCCATGATGAAGCTTCTTGCCAATTATGAACAACAACCTTGCTCCTGCTGAAGATTTAGACTATATTACCTAACAATCGTTCTCAGATGTAGAATACAAGGACCAGGGTCTGAGTGGGGGTAGTAATGGGTCCGGTGGATATATGGCTACATTATAAGTGCTTCCAAAGCATGACTTTCTTGTGAATATTTGTGATAAAAAGTCTAATCTCACACGAAAATTGAGTCGGGGTTAATGTTCTATAATATATATGTTGTATAGTTGTTATTAACCTATTGTAACAGTAAATTCAAAAATAGAGTTAAAGTTATCAATTTTTCAGACTAAATCAGCATATTGAATTGAGTTTCCTTGTCAACATCCTATAAGACATTGTTGATGTTGATGTTGATCTTTACACAATTTTTTTTTTATTTGCAATGGATAATACACTATGTAATTAAGAAATCCTTTTCACTAGGGTTCAATATTTCCTAATCCTTACAAAAATTTAGGTTGGCTTGGATAAATTGATAATCGGATAAAATTTTTTATTCAATATCCGGTTTTTTCAGGTTGGACAAGTCGAACAATAGTGTAAAATCGGGTTCGGATAACAAAAATATGAAAATTTTATATCCGAATTTAAAATTCGGATAAAAAGATCATACACGGATCCGAGTTTTTTCACATCGAATAAATTTAGGTAATTGGATCGGACGAAATTTTACTGAGTGCTATTTCCTCGTCTCATGCTTTAGCTGAAACTGGACGAATCCGCACTTGCTTTTGTTATTATTTGATGTTTATTGGTGAAAATAGGATTGTGTAGGAGTAGGAATGAATATGTATATGCATGGCCATGCAGACATTATTGGTCCCTCGTAGTTTTTTCATGTGGTGTTTGACAATTTTCTCCTGTGGTTCGACGTTTTGAACTGATTGTCTGACGAAATAGACCCATAAACCATACTATTCGTAGTTAGATTTTGTTCAAATTTGAATTTACCCAACCAAAGCTTAACTAATGGTAGACGTGCACCGAATGCTGATTGAACCAATAAAGTCTTAATTTAATTAATAAGATTGAGGTTTTGAGTACATTAAATTTATTTTTGATATCTTCTCCCCATTGTATTCTACTACCTTGGTTGCTCATCTGAACGAAAAAAAAAACCAATAAATTTGAGTTTACTAAGATTAATATTGGTCCATTTTAACTATAAGGCCCTGTTTGGCAATAATTTTGGAGTAACATTCAAGTCGAAAAACTAATTAACCAAATATTAGGGTTCGTTAATGTTTAAATTAACGTTTATAATAGTATATAACGTTTTAAACACTACGAAGAAGTAACATGTCATATTTTTTGGTCAAAATTACCCTTTATTAATTTTTTATTTGACAAATTATCAATACTTTTTATGCCAATTGACAATAATCAATTAGCCCAATAGCTAAATTTAGCAAGCACACATACTTCAACAACTCAGTCTCTACAAAAAAACAACTAAAATATCTGACGGGTTTTCCAATGAGATTTGCCTAATTTCAACGTGATTCCAAAAAAAAAAAAAAAAACCCGTCGGAAAACATCCGTCGCTATTTTTGTGTTTTGTTTGTAGTGAGTAAAACAAATACACGTTAACAAATATCTACCACTAAAGTAGCCGTTTGTTATCCATTATTAGAACAACTAATTTATGGAATCAGAAGCCTAATTAAATCTAGCTTAACAAATCAATCCTGAGAGGAAGATAACCCCAACTCAAGAAAGAATCTTTGTGATACTGTGTATTGTCGAGTCGCCGTAATGGAAATGGGCAGGGAAGCAACACTCAATGTTTCAGACTTCATTTATGTGTGATTTGGCCCACAATGGTCCATTAATGTTGCCCTTCTTGTGGCCTTTCTGTTATTTTAATCTTCTATACTAATATTTTCAATTCACCATATAAAAAAATTGGGGCTTTTTTTTTTATATTAGAATATTAAAGGTTTTAAAAATCATGAAGGCCATAAGTTGGCCAACATTCATGTAGTATGGTGGGCCAAAAGACAACAGTTATAAGTACACATAAATGAACTTGGAAACATTAAGCATTACTTCCTTACTTTGGTGACCATCTACATAACAACCACACAATGTCAAATAAGTTTTTATAAAAAAGATTGTCAAATAGATACAGAAAATTGGATTAAGATCGCGTTCTTATTAGGAATCAGTTTTTATTTAGATTAAAAAAATTATAGTTTAGATGGATTACATTTGATCTTGGTCAACTTTAAATTTATTGTTGATTGATCTAATAAATTTGTTTCATATATAAAGTAGTGTCCAACATAGTTTAGCATTAATTAAGCTTAGGATTGTAAATCCAAATTAGGGCAAAACCCAACTATCATGTATTATGTTCCTTGTATCAAGTTAAGTTTCTAGGTTTGTAATTGGTAAGACAATAGAGGGCAGTTCGGCTTAATAAATCTAATGACAAGAAAACGCAGTAACCAATAACATCAAAATAACTACAACTCGAGGCCAATAATATGGAAAACTTTCAAATAGTTACTTGATATATGCGTAAATGTTATGTTATTACTTAAATTTTTGGGATTAATTATTTAACCCCTAATATGTGATTGTAGTTTTTCTTGTAGCTAATTGCAACTCCCTTTAGCACTTTGCTATAGACACTTCCAACTCATTGTAACTTTCATAAATATAATTAAGACCCTATCTTATAGTTGAAAAGAATAGATCATGACTATAAGGAATCACTTGATCTGACACATCACATTTATCTTTCAATTTTTGGAAAAAAAGGTATCCCCTTTTCCCCCTTTTTTACCATTGTGAATGAATCGCAAACATCAATGTAGGCGGAATTCGAATCCAGGTTTTTGATAACAACTTTCAAATACTTTATCAATTGAGCCAACCGACACCCTATAAAAGTATCCGATATTCATATAATACATCTCACCCTTCACAGACATGAGTTTTCCTGTCCAAGCTAAACGGTGCCGAAAACGTAAAACCTAAATCCCAAATCCAGTAAGGCATATGCCTGGATAATAGAGAGTAAGCAATTGATTAATGCCCTAATTACAAAGAAAATAACAGCTGACAAATTTGTCGAATTAGAAACAAAGAAAGAGAGGCAGAAAGAAAAGGAATACCTATCGAAACTTGTGTTTTTGTACGTAGCTTGCTAGGTATGGTGTGCATATCCTCTCAATACATATGATTGGATTATATATATATATATATATATACACACACACATAGACATTGAACCACCCATTTTATATATACACACACACATAGACATTGAACCACCCATTTTCATAAAAACTTATGTTTGCAAAGTAAAAACAAAACCAAAACATTAAGCATCCATAATCGTATATTAGTGTCAAACTCAACACGTGTTATAATTAAGAGTCTAAATAACAACGGTCTCCAAAATTTAAAACATTGATATATATCATAAGAAAGTAGAAATTATACGTAATCAGTCTTCTAATGTAAATATATTTATAATTGTGTTTGCATTAGAGTATTGAACTAAAAAACTGATTTATAATTATGATAACCGCAACTTATGTAATTATGATTGCATTACATTACATTCAACCAAATGTAAACAAGTTGCAAAGAAAACAAAACGTAAAGAATGTGGATCCGAGTAAGTCTTGTTGGATCCAAACGGATGAAATCTTACTCTTGTGAACAAAGAGAACATTTATGAGAGACGTACTTTTTCTATTCTTGTTGGGGGAGGGAATAAGTTTGATATGCTCAAAAACATATCAAAATAACGTGTGAGTGACCCAAAAAGTGCAAGTACAGACATTTCCAACTGCACTATGTTTACTAAATGGAGAAAATCTAGAGATGCAAGAGTGGTTGAGAAAGTTGAAGATGGAAAATCACTTTTTACTGGCTGTAGAGAAATTAAAGCTGGTTGAGAGATTTCAACATGAAACATGACTTGACAGCCATATATGGAAATCACATTCCACTGGCTGTCGAGGAAGCTCAGGAGAGATAGACTGACCAGCCTGGAACTGTCAACAAGAGGGCTATTGCAGGTTGGAGAAGATTTAATGCTTTCATCATCTTTTATGGGTCAAAAGATGCATGCCCTTGTGCCATTGATTATAGAGGGGGAGAGAGAGAGAGAGAGAGAGAGAGAGAGGTTGAAAAGAAAGGCAAGATGTTGAGTGTCCACCAAAATAAGATGATATGAAGCCCACACTATTATAAATGGGCACCAAAAGCTAGGCAAATTCTTCCTACAAAGCAACACATCAGAAAACCTTCATTAGCCCTTTGACCCTATTTGTTTCTTTTCTCTGTTAATCATCCTCTCTCATGGAGCTTCTCACAGCAGTTTACCTCATTCCTTTCTTGTCCATTGTTTTCCTTTTTGTTAAGAAGGCCATTCAAAAGAGGGATCAATGCTGCTACATGCTTCATTATGAGTGCTTTAAGCCCCCTGAAGATAGGAGGCTTAGCACAGAAACTTGTGCCAGCATTGTGTTCCGGAACAAAAACTTGGTCTAGAGGAGTTTCGATACCTCCTGAAAACTATAGTGAGTTCTGGTATAGGGGAGTCAACTTATAGCCCCAAGAACGTTGTCCAAGGAAGAGAAGCACAGCCTAGTCTCGGCGACTCCTTGGAAGAGATGGACGAGATCATCTTTGACACGCTTGATAAGCTATTTGATAAGACAGGGTTCAATCCAGTTGAGATCGATATCCTTGTCGTGAATGTCTCCCTACTATCTACCATCCCTTCCCTCACATCTCGGGTTGTGAACCGCTATAAAATGCGGGCTGACATCAAGGTGTATAACGTCACTGGGATGGGGTGTAGTGCGAGCATCGTTGCCATTGACCTTGTTCAGCACTTGTTCAAGGTACACAAGAATGTGAATGCCATTGTGGTTAGCACAGAGTCTATGGGCACCAACTGGTACGCGGGTAAAGATCGGTCCTTCATGCTATCCAACTGTCTGTTCAGGACCGGAGGCTGCTCGATGCTCTTCACAAACAACCGCAGGATGAAACATCGGGCTCTAATCAAGCTCACCTGCCTATTAAGAACCCATCTGGGATATGATGACGAGGCATACAAGTGCTGCTATCAAAAAGAGGATGATGAAGGGCATCCTGGATTTTGTCTTACCAAGCACCTCCCCAAAGCAGCTGCTCAAGCATTCACAGAGAACCTCAAGGTCCTAGTGCCTAAGATCCTACCTCTAAAAGAGCTGTTTCGATAC
This sequence comes from Talinum fruticosum, assembly GCA_021018815.1. Classification (NCBI taxonomy): domain Eukaryota; kingdom Viridiplantae; phylum Streptophyta; class Magnoliopsida; order Caryophyllales; family Talinaceae; genus Talinum; species Talinum fruticosum. The sequence continues at coordinate 504,049 of JAITYX010000094.1, read as the reverse complement.
TTAATTATATCCCGAACATGGTCTAAGAGTGATCTCGAAAAAGTTGGGCAGGGGTTGAATTTTAAATCCGTGGTCCAGCATTTCTGTATACACCCAGGTGGAAGGGCGGTTATCGATGGTACTGGGAAGGGTTTGCAGCTCAGTGAGTATGATTTGGAACCGGCAAGGATGGCACTTCACAGATGGGGTAACACTTCAGCAGCTGGGTTCTGGTATGTTCTGGGTTACATGGAGGCTAAGAAGAGACTCAAAAAGGGGGATAAGATTCTCATGATAAGCTTCGGGGCAGGGTTTAAGTGCAACAATTGTTTATGGGAAGTGATGAGGGATTTGAAGGACAGGAATGTTTGGGATGACTGCATAGATGAGTACCCACCAAAAACCTTAATTAATCCTTTCATCGAAAGGTATAACTGGATCAATGATGAAACCTTAAATTTTGTTAGAATGGACTAGAAAGGCTAGAATCTGCATATGGTTCATCTATTTGTTTTCTCATATTTTGCATCTTTAGTATGATTTTAACTGTGTTTGGCACTTGGTTTCAACCTTCCATACGACCATGTAAGTCTCACACTAATCTGAAACACCTGAAATCAGGGACTCAATAAAAAAGAGGAAAAAAATCTATCTTGAGTTGAGTACCTTGAATTTTATGAAGTGCTCCTTGAAACAATGCCTTTATCCAGCCATTCAAACCACCATTCTCTATCAACAACTGATGTTTCCAGGGGAGAAGGTTTCATAAAAAAAATGCAGTGTTTTACTGAATCTCTACTGTCCAGTTAAGCAAGTCAAAGTTGTTAGATGGATGAATCTTGCTGAATACTCTTCATAACACCATTACGGCCTCACTCGCTAAGCTCTATGGAGCTGTCAAATGAATACGAAGAGAGCATAATCAATCCTCTCGTATTGCCGTTGCCACAAACACAAACAAGATAGCAAAAGAAATTAGTATTATTACATGACAACTACACTATGAATTTTTTCCAAAACAAGGAATGTGGAAATCCAAACATCAGCTGCCTTGCACCTAAGGTAGAGAGAATGAATTTGATAGATCAACAAAAAGCCTTTCATATGGTTTCAAACCTCGGATCCAACGGAGCTAGTTTATGTTTTATTTAGGGGAAAGGCTATAACATCTAATCCGCTTCACACTCTCCCCGGACAATACTCCCACGGAATGGACAAAAGCTTTGAGTCAAAATGGTTCATGATCGCAAGACCTGCTCACAGATGGATGGAGTCTAGGAAGAACTTATTCACAAACTTATCCTCCGGCTGAAAATTAAAGAGACTCTTTTTAGTATTTGTCACAAGTCAATTAGGCTAATGACTCCAGAGAAGCATACTAAATTCGTTCTCCAGTAACCCATTAGACAAGGCTTTTCCCACTGTAGGGTCGATTGAAGAACTTTGAAGCCCTACTCTGGTAATTGTCAAAAGGTTGCTGCTGTTTGTCAGCAATAATTTCTCTATGTGTGACTCACTAGACTCAGAAACCTACACATCAAGATTGAACCAAGCCATGAGTCTTTAATTTTTGCTAGACATCAAGATTAAAGCAAGTCATTCTTCAGTTTTCCGGTCAGTACGAGGACAGAGTAAATGCCAGAGTCTGACCCACTTTCACATATAATACCTGCAACCAATGTATGAATTCATTTTCCTTTCTGATTAGAAGGAAAAGACAGCAATTTATGGTAGTTCTATGAAAGTGGGACTACAGAAGATTGGGACGGAAAATCTAAATATCTGCACCATCAGCCAGAAAGCAAGCGACACTTTGCTTTCACTATGAAGTACAAAGTCACAAACCACTCCCCATAAATGTCTCAACTCCCAACAATTGTTGTCAAAGTCTTTTCATTATGATGCAAACTTAATGCCCTGGGTATCTATGTTACTTGGCTATTCACATCAGCCATCTTATTAAGGCAAAACATCTAATGTGGTGTCCGTCGCACTCGTGTGAGGCGTTCATAAATAAGTTATCCTTTCAATTAAGCACTTTAGAATTGCTGCTTGATGATAAGCACTCAGTTCCCAAAATTGTTTTAAATTGTCTTTTTGTGGATTCCATTTGCAAATAATTCATGTTGTTAGTATTCCACAACGAAAATGGTAAGATAGACCCTAGCACTTAGGTTTCATTTCGGGCCTGTACTTTACATGAAAAACAAAATCTATTTATGTTTTATGTTTGTTTATGTTTTATGTACGTTATGTTCGTTTCTGTTTATGTGTGTTTTGTATGTAAGTTCGAACAAGCCCTTCATTTCTTTCACCATAGAGATGCTTACAAATTAAGCTCCATTAGAAATTAAGGAACTTAATTAAAAACTAAGTTCCTTACACTACCGACAGCCCATGATAAATAGCCGAGGTGGTTCCTAAACCTCAATATAGATTAGATATCTATCAAGGAACAATCAAGTAATAGGAAGAGAGGAAACCAGCTCCTCCTAAGCTTACAATCAAATTGTTGAAAATCACAGATAAATATCTGTAACAGGTTCTGTCAGAAACTATTCATAGGATGGGCTCAACAGCCTTCATATCAGGCTCGATAACAAAAGAAAGAAAATACAAATTTAAGAAATGGGAAATATCCTTATAGTTATATTGATAGAGAAATACAAGTTTAACAAAGACATTGCAGACAGGAGTTCCCACAGCAACCCTTTCATCGCCAATCACTTTTCTCCCAAGCGAAATGGAAAGCCCAACAATGCTTCCAACCATCTACTTGTTCCTATCGACGATGAAAATTTAAAAATCCTCTATAACCCGTAGAAAAACAGCGTCTTACAAAGTTCACTTCATATGTTTGAGATTAAGCATATCTGACAAATTTTTACTACACTCACACTGAGTAGTCAGACAAAAAGTAGAATATGACCACTTAAGGGCTACCAGATAAATGTGAAACACCATATGAGGTGATTTTTACATATAATCTGATTTAACTAAAAGTTGAAATAAAAATAGTTAAGGAGAAATCTATCAATATTAAGTTTAGATCTGAGGAAAGTACCTTGACCACCTCAACTGCTGTGTTGATGATGCCACCATTCACCATATTTAAAGCTCTGCCAAATCATCAAGCTACCATCTTGCATCAAGACTAGACTAGTCACTCGAGGGAAGGAGGCTCTATAAATGGCATGATTTACCATTAGATGTGACTGAGTCACAACTCATGATATCCGAGTTTGCATGGTGAAATATTCAATCCACTCATGCTGAATACTCTTGATTATGTCATCACAGCCTCTATCCTTCAGTCCCTGGAGCTGCAAATGAATATTGATAAAGGAAACAACTTTATCAAATGTCTTAATAACAACTTTGGAGTTTCCACATATATTAAAAGGTATTCAGATAATCATGAGTGTGAATATTATACTTCATTCTTAAATTGAGTATACTGCTTTTTATGTTGGTCCTCAAATTTACCATACTAGATATTCATTGTCACCCTGAGAATATAAAATGATATATCTAATGAACTAAACTCAAAAGCCTATTACCTCTGATTCTGATGTCTTTTAATATTCCTGAGAAGACAACCATGGGAATGGAAAAAATTCCGAGCTGGGGCTGATTAGATTTCACTGCCAGTGTCCAACATGAGCACGTATCTATCTGTTGGCCACAGCCATTTTGATTTGTGATTTACCAGTAAACAATGTAGGCCCTAGTTTCCATTCTAATGTCAACATCTCAACCTAAGAGGGATCTCCACTATAGTAGGTGTGAAGTCTTAATAACTGCAACTACATTCACAGTATAGGTTACCCCAGTTATAAAGGAAATTGATCGTAAATGTAATCCAATGGTTCATTCTACATATCAAGTTTGAGGCGACCTGAGTCCATAATTTTCCAATCAGTATAAAGAGAGAGTAAATGCCATGTTCTGTCATTATTTTCACAGGTTACTCCGAATCGGCCTCTGCAAAAATTGTGCTTCACAGAATTTATGGATTATAGTTCATGTTATGGTGGCAGGTCCATCAGAGGTGGTACTACACAAGATTGTGGAAAGAAAGCTCATATATTCCTACCAGTGCAGCATTACCCCTAAAAAGCTAGCAGAGAGCCTGTTCCCAAGAGATCCCATGAGAGAAAAATGTTCAAAAGTTTTCGAAGGGTCTAAAACTTTTGAAAGCTCGCTAAAAAGAAGCCGGACAAGAATTGAAATAGGCTTCTTTTGAGAAGAGAGAGAGAGAGAGAGAGAGAATTGGCCAGACATGAAGGGAATGCTTTGCTTTTACAAAAACATGGAATACAAATTGCCTTGTGTCCGCATCCTGGTGCCAAAGGTCTTATGTCTAAACTGCACTAAATTTCTACGATAAATAGCGATTGATATTCCCACCCAAGTGCCAGAAAACTATAGGCACAAAATGTCAGCCTGACGAAGGCACTCCAAAACAGGAGCATCCTTCTCCAAGTCCAATGTTGAGATCACAGAGCGACAAACTTAAACTAGCCAAGTTCTACCAAACATTATGTTCATAGGACAGGATCACAGACTACATATTACGCTTTAAAACAAAGGGAATCAGGAAAAAGGAGCCACGGAAGAAACTATAAAAGATTTTAAAAGTTGGGACATATACACCCAGATGGGAGGAAAATACAGATTATCACAGGAATGCAGTCCAACAGAACCATTACCAATCCAATCTTTTCTTCCCCAAACATTTTCTGTACTAGCTAACTGAAATTGGATAATAACGGGTTCAAAAACTTGCTTATTCTCACTCAATGAGAGAAAAGCATACTTTATAAATCCATATTACAACCTAGTAGTAGGTGATATCCTTCATTTGCTAAAATTAAAAGAAATGTTGACAGAATTTCACCCTGGGTAAACTCTCACAGAAAGAAGATACCTGATAAGTACCTAAATAACTGCCCATGGGCTACCACCTAATACATAAATATGAAACACCACAGGTGAAAGTGTAGGGCCACCTGTGCCACAACAATGTTTTCAGGTTTCTTCATAACATGAACAGATATCTTTTAGAAAAAACGTGAATATTTCAACTCATCAGAAGTGAAACTATTTATATGGAAGTTTAGATTACAACACAATTGTTGTTCATTGGGCCATGTAACTTTCTAATAATATTATTTAACTGAAAGTTTAGTATCTGTGTCTTAGATATGAAGCAAATACCTTCACCTTCTGAACTTCTTCCTCAAAAGCATGCCCTTCATTCATTGTTTCAGCACTCTTGCTGTTCAATTAAATTATCAAGCACCATCTTCTATCAATGGATTAATACTTGCAGCAAAGGAAGCACGAGCATGATGCCGTCTAATACCATTAGATGCATTTCTACTGTCAGATGTGGCTGCATCAAAAGGATCTGAACTGGACCTGGATGAAGAATTCTTGAATGTCTTTGCTGACTTCATTATGCCACCACAGCATCCATGCACCATGTTCTATGGAGTTGTCCAAGGAGCGTCAAGACTCTGTAAACAAATCATATATGGCTTACCAATAATTTTGGAGTTTAGGGGTAAGGTGGGACTCTCAGAATATGGATTTGGATTTTTGGATAACTCAGCAAGCTAGCTATCAGAACCACTACTTTGCAATAAGTTCTTTTTATGCTTTTTGAACATGTGCCTTCCTCAATCAAGCATTGGCAATTTCCATGTCTGCAAGAATTAAGAATGCAAATGGTAAAGTATATTTTTGCACTTTCATAAGCTTTTTATTTAGAGCTCTTCTGATAGAGATACTCTACTAGTCTACAATAAGTCACATTGCCACATCAAGAATTCCACCGTCATTCTTTGAAACTCAGCAATCGAAATGACATCCAGAACACCCTTCCAGTAGCTGCCTTTGATCATTGCTCAAGTAATCATTCAGATACAGTATCGACCAGTTTAACCTGCTGCTCCAACCAAAGGAAGCCTATTTATTCACTCAAAACCAATAACGTAAAAACTCAGCTAAAACCATGAGTGAGGTATATTTCAACTAAAATTATCTTTCAAGGTAAGAACCTTTCATAGAAATTTCAACCTTAATCCCCAGGAATAACACAATCGATCAATTTGATCAATATTTTTGTGATTAAAACAGCAGAGAACAGAATCCCATTGGGTCCGATTGACAAAAAGTTCAAAAGTTCTTTTCTGATCAACTTTTTCAGCTGTGCATTATAGCTGAATAAAGCAACATGTCTCAGAGCACTTGTCTTTGCTTATTTCGTACAGAGTAGCGGGTAGTTATCAGAACCAAGGTCCTACAGAAGTACCTTCACTGAAATTCAACAATAGGAATAACTTAGCATTGGTCCTGATCCCGAGTAGTTTTGATTGATTTGGTTTGGTGAAGACAGCATTCTTAGCCACGAAGCACAAAAGAAAATTAAGCCAGATTCCTAGACAAAAATGACAGTGTTCCTCCTCTCCAAACAGTTACCATTTTCTTGATGATTTTAACCATGAAAGTTGAAGTTCTATTAATGTAAGGATTCATCAATCTGAAGTGCCCATTTTGGGTGCACGGCTATGAATCACCACCATGAAGCCAATAGATATGATGGACATTACCTCCCACTTACTTCAAACTCAGAAATTCAGGATCTTAGTTGTTGAGGTCACAGAAAAATTCATAAGGCTTGTGTCCCAAAAATTCCTTTTAATAATGCATTCCTAAAAACTTTATACCCAAGAATCTCAACTACTATATCAATCAAAACTTCACTTAATTCACCGGGGATTGAAATCAAATAACGGGCAATAACTGAATTTGCAATCAATGGATTTCAACCGAAAAATTCAACCAAATTAAGCACCTAAACACAAATTTATAGCATGCCCATCAGAGAAGAACGACAATAAACCCCACCCAACTTCAAAATTAGCCACTTTACGAACAGAAACCGCGGATCATACGAGAGAAATCATAAAATGAACATTTCAAAAGGGAAGCAAAATCAATGAAAATTCCACCTACCAATTGCTGCTTCTGTGGATTCAACCAGTGAGATGAACAATCCTTCTGTAATTTTTCTTGTTTTTCGGTGCTAATCCTCATGCCAAAAATGCTACTAGTTTGTCTATTTTTAAAAAAAGTTCCTTTAGTTTAGGTAGTAAAACATGTTTTATTTTATTTCATGCTAATATATATATATATATATATATATATATATATATATATATATATATATATATATATATATAACATCCACTCATCTACTATTCAGGACACTATTTCAAGAAGACAAGTTTGTTTTCAATCAATGGACGCAGGTGCCATTTTGTCAAAAGCAGCAATTATGCAAGGATTTGTCAAAGACAATAGTAAAAATCCATGTGACTTTTCATAATGGATTTTACTATTCACCAATCAAATTACTATTCACTTAAAGTTTTTGTCGAAAGAATCTTTGCTCCTGTTCAAACTTTCTACCTGGCAAGAACTGTTCAAGAATGATCAAGATATGACGATTCACTATTTATACTTTCTGTCTAATCAAGACTGTTCCAATAATTCAACATTGTCGGAAGATTTTTCAAGATTCCATTCCAATCAAGACCCTCAACCGTCCAAGTGTGCGACGATTATTCATTTTACTTTGCTATAAATATGTATTCATTTCTCATTAGGAAGGCATCACAAAATCATCGATCAATTACCTGCTTACTTACACAAGCAAACACTTGCCTTCTATCCCTACTCCCAAAACACTCATTGTATCCAACCTCTCTCGGAGAGCACTATCCAAATCTTGTATCAATTTTCAAATATCAATCAAAGTAAGTTTTGATTCATTATCTTTTAAGTTTCAATTACTTTAATTATTTTCAATTTCCTGATTTCAATCTTTTGTTTTAGAAAAATCAATTTGTTAAGTTAATTTGTCTCCTCGCTTCCCCGCTACTCCACCACAAACAGTATCCCGAGCTTCGTCCCCAAGCTCTAGTCCGGTCCTGTCCCTAATTGGTGTATATATATATATATATATATATATATATATATATATATATATATATAATTTTAGTTTTAAAACTTCTTTTTAGGTTTAGCAGCACAATTCAATGCTTGAAACACTTTTAGAACATATGCACAACTAAAGTAAGTCATAAAGTAATTATATCTCTAGTTAATGTTGGTGTTAATCAAAATAGTCAGTTTGAATTGTATTATGATTCATAATTTATTTTGTGTCCGATGCGCTTCATGTTAATTATCATGTTTTTGGACTAAAGTTTGATAAAAACGTGGTGTGTTTCATTGGCGGTTCAACATGGTAGTCTTGGTTGTGGCTTCGAATTTGATTGATTAATAGTTTTTAAAATTTCTATTAGAGTATTAATTTTTTTATGTTTCCCAAGTTTCTCTATATTTTCCTTTTTTGTCATTTGTTTAATTATGAAATTAGTTTATCATTTTGTCAAAAAGTAAAAAACTAGATTATTGTTGGTTGAGTAAAATTATTATTTATTCTCTTTTGCATCTTTGAAACTGTTTTTGGGGATTTTTCATGTGCTTTTATAAGTTACATTTGGATTTTTTAAAAAATATTTCTACTTATTGAAATACTATTTTACAAATTTAAAATTTAATTATTCAAAATCATTTCATAGAAAAAAACCAATATGCTTATATCACAAAAATCCGTAATGTCAAGAAAAACTATACAAAAAATGAAAAAAATTCATAAAAAACATGCATATAGGTATATGACTTCTCCACTCCTCACATGAAATCTCACAATGTCCTCGTTAGGAACCAATATATCACAACGCGGACAACACAACACATGAAACACAAAACGATCCTAACAAGATACACATATATATGAACCATGCGACCAACAACAAAAACACAAAATAAATACACACAAAAATTATGATCTTAGCCATCATGGCTCAATACATCTCAAATTTCATCCTCAAGAGTCAATCACAGATCATCAACTCTCTAATGTTGTCATTGTTTACATACTGGTCCTCCATTTTCCAATTACCCCAAACAATCATCAAGCAAGTGGAGCAAAGCAGATTTGCAGGAAGTTTTTGTGGGGAAAAAGGAACACAAGGGGATGTTCCTTATTCTACTGGACTGATGTTTGCAGAACTAGAAAGGGATTGAATATTAAATGTTGTTGAACCTGGAACCTGGTAGAAGTGGGAAACCTTATCTGGGCAATCTCCACCAAAACCGATTGTTTGTGGGTAAAATGGATCATGAGATGTCTCTTAAAAGTACTGAATTTTGGATCTAAAAACCCCCATCGGGTCTATGTTGAAATTGGAATAAATTGCACAAAATCAAAGAGCAATTCAGCCAGGTATAAACTGGGAATATGGCCGAAGGTCAGAGGTAAGGAATGCACTATCAAAGCTAGATATAGATGGCTTATGGGGCAAGAGGAGAGATTTGTATATTGGACAGTGGTCTGGTCTCCTATTGCTATCCCTAAGCATAATTTCAATTTTTGGCTCTCGATGAGAGGGAGGTTACTTACAAGAGAAAGAATACTGAAATTGGGAATGATCATCACTGATACAACCTGCCTCCTATGTATGGAGGAGGATAGGAGTAGTTCACACTTGTTGTTTCAATGTGCCTACAGCCAACAGCAGCAAATTTGCTGTTAGGCAGTTTTGAAGACACCTAGCAATCAGTGAGACATTGATTTATTAAAGATGAGGGGATCTAAAATGAGAAAGCATGTAATCTATACGATATATGCTGCCATGGTATACTATATATAGTGTCAGAACCTCAGAGGAGTATAGCTAAACTGGAGGTCAGATTAAGAGCAATTCAGAGAAGAAAATTACAGGATGTAGATAGGATTATATTAGAACAATTGAATGGTTAGTTCTTTCAATGGAAATGTCAAACTTGGTAACCCTTCCTAGAAGGTGAGTCAAGCTTGCATCTTCATGACAGAACATGGATTGTAAATATGTGTGTGTGATATGTTTCTGCCAAGAAATGAAAATATTTTGGGGGATCTGACTGGTGGACGTATGCACCAAAACCTGACACTTGTTGGTATTGGAAGAAGCTTTGTAAAGTTAAAGAACAGCTCAAGGAGGGATACACTGAAAACTGGGAATGGAGGTGAACAGTGGACAAAATAGACACTGTCAAAAGTGGTTATATATGGCTCTTAGGGGTTGATGTTAAAGTACCTTGAAGCAAGCTGGTATGGAATAAGACAAATATCCCCAAACACTCCTTTGCTTTGTGGATCCTCATATACAAACGACATCCAACAGTAGACAGATTGATGCAGTTTTTGGATGGTATTCAAAACAATTGTAGGCTAAGACCCTGAGCAGACTGAAACAAGTGAACACATCTTTCTGCAGTGCTCTTACACTAGGAGGATATGGGATGAACTTTGCAATTGGCTGACCGTGGTGAGGGACATACCTGGAAGCTTAGAATCACTGCATGACAAATTGATCTCAAGCAGGTGTCATACAGTGAAAAGACTGTTAATTTACTTGACTTATGCTGCAACACAATACCACATCTGGATGGAAAGAAATGCTAGAACGTTTTCTGGGAAGCATAATACAGAGGAGCAAGTATAAAACCATTGTATATGAGATAAAATCTCGGTTTGATTTTCTAGCAAAAAGGCATAGGAATTATACAGAATGAGGAGATGGATAGTGGAAACAAGCACATAGATTTGTAAATCCTGACGATTTGTGTCCCCCTTGATTTAAGAGGGAGTTTTGGTAATAAAACCCTTTACTTATTACCAAAAAAAAAATGAAAATATTAACTTTCATTAAAAAAAAAAAAGAAATATTGCCATAACTGGGCTAAGCACATTCTTCAAACATTACAAATGTCAGTAATATATAATATGGGTCACTAAACTGAAGATTGTCTCAACACACACTTCCCACAAAATAAAAAAAAATCATATTTGAACTTCAACTATGAACAACATACATGAAAAGAGAGCTAAAACAGAATCTTTAGATATTTCAGCATACATGTTACATGAGGTCAATCATAGCCTGAGTCCAAGCTACAGAGCCATAAGAGAGCATCCTCTGAATCATTTTTAGTTGCTTCTTGGAGGAAACATATTACACAATGGATTTGAAGGTAACCACAGGGGAAAATTGCATCCTCTGATTCACAACTCCTGGAAACAACCCCCCGCGGAGTGGCAGGCGGAGGTGCAGAGGAGGAAGGTTATTTAGAAAATGAAGGGAAATAAAACGTAGTAGGGAACATATAAAACAGAAGCAAACAAACGAGCCTTAGAGCTACATTCATTTACTAGCTAATGTCTGCACATAAAAATTTACTAGCTAATGTGAGAAGCTAGATTCTAAGTTAAACTTGCTAGTCTGACTTAGAATCATATTTAATCAGGCAAAATTATGGAATTTGTATGTGTGCACGTGCGTATCACAATATAGGCAACTGTCAAAGGACAGCACATAAATCGGAAGGAATGAAGACTAATAATAGGGAGTAGAAGGTACCTTGTAGAAATATTTTTTCTGGAGCTTGATTGCTGTCTGTACTTATCTCAAGCAAATTATCATTGAATATCTGCAATCCACACAAAAAGACTCCAGTCAATGACTTTCTATTTAAAGCAAATTATCATTGATTTATATGACAGTCTCGGCTTTTGAAGACATTAATAGAGGCATAGTAAACTCAAACAATCAACTCAATCAATTGGTTGAAAACTTAGAGTCATGTCAGACATATCAGACATTGCAAAGCAGTAACTCCCCAAACAAAGTAAAATAAATAGCCACCTACCCATCTGAGGCAGGTAACGTCACATCATATGGCACAAATCCCTAAGCTGACAAAACCACACTTAATTGACTGGATCCACATCAAGTAGGCCCATTTTTCCTTCTCAGCATGGTGTTCTAACTTGACTGCCAGAGGGGCTTGATCCGGGGACACCCCGGGTTCTAGGCCTTGTGTGCAGGTCCGCGGATGAGTTACAGTCCAAGTCTGTGGGGAGAAGATTCGCCATTCGTAAGCCTAATCCTCGGCCCTTTTTACAAAATTTCTTTCGGAAATAAATTACAAAAGAGTCAAAGCTGCCCTACAAAATTATTAGCTCTCCAGATGCATATATATGGAGGGAGGAACATTCAACTTTCTTACTATACCGCATCTCAGTTCTATCCTTTTCCTTCACTCCTTAAAGATTGTTTGCAAGGAAATACACGATAGAAAATCAATCAACTTCGAGAGCTAAGCAGTTTAGCTTTGTGTTCCATTCATATGATCGATATTTGTGACTGACATTCCACAAGCTGACTCTATATCTTGCTAAAAGTGCGGAGTTGTCCTTGAAAAGTTTATTGAATTCTTAGAAATAGGAGATACATGAACACTTTAAAGCCTAAAGCCAAAAAGAAAGAATCTAGAACTGGATTCAGAGTCTTAGAAGCAACTTCAAATTCAAGGACATCTCCTCAGACCTTCCAAGAGGAGCATATACATCACCAGCTTAACTTACAGGATTCGGTTGAGGTGGTGGGTTGTTCTTCTTGTCCAACTGTTTGATAATAGGACTCAAGTGTAAGAACAACTGCAAAAAGCACTACAAAAAATAAGCTGAAATAACGACGGGTTTTCCGACCGGATTTACCAAATTCGAAGGGAATTCCGACAAAAATGACCCGTCAGATTTCCAAAAAAAAATCCAACGGAATTCCTGTCGGAATGTCCGACGGGCTCTTACCCGTCGGAAAATGTCCGTTGCTATTTTTGTGTTTTTTGTAGTGAATGTGTTACAGGAGAAGACACTGTTTCCCCAAGCGGAAACCTATATGAAAGATGGTATAATGAATCAACTGAGGCCTTGAATGATGAAACTAATCAACATGCGAAGGAAAGATCAATGATATGCTTACTGCACAAGGGCTTGGACCACTATTCACCAGACTCAACTTCAAGGAAAAGGAAATGAATCCTTATTAGTAGCAGTGCCTAACAGTGTAAAAACCATCAATTCATAAAATCCCAGCCCTCTCCACTAAAAGATCAATTTTATTGCCACTAGGAAGGTTAAATTGTGCCTCTTGAGTGTCTTTAACTTGATTATCCTTCTTCATGTGGAGTTTATCCCCTACTTAGCACTACCCCAGGAAGGCAGTCCAAGGATTTGCTAATTCAGTCCAAAACTTCTACCTGACCTACACAAACTAGGCACTTGGTTTGGTCCACAGTCTATGCAGCAACTACTTCATCTTTCAGTTCAAACCTCAATTGGACCCCAATCATATATTTGGTTCAGTCCAAGCATATTCTTTACCATGATTCCAACTCTTATCTTATGGCAGGAGCTTATCATGATCTGTATGAATGATGTGCCAAGAACCCTCACTAGATCCTATGATCTACACGTTCTCCTCAAACACATAATATTCTCATGAGCGTTTAATCCACAAGGAAGTGTAAAGCAGACTGTATTAAACTGTGGACAAAGATGATATACTAATGAATTCTTCATTCAAGAAAGCCATTTGGATCAATGGAGGGGTTATACCCTCTAAAGTAACCTAGGGACTCATGAAATGCAAGCACCAGAGAGGAGGTGGAAAGAGATAAACGGGATTAGATGGGACATGCTCAAGTGGCTCGGGAGAAGGGAGATCAACAAGCATAAGGCTAGGGGAGGTAGTCTCCACATAATCATCAACAAATGACCCATCTAGAGGAGCATCCTCAAAATATGGCTATAGTAATGCAAACTCTTCCTTCAAAGATAGTGAATTATCCCGAGCAACTAATAGTGAAAGCATTAAGAGAGGATCAAACTCTTCCTCTAGTCTAGACTATAAAGAAAAAGAAGACTGACCATTTGTGAATGTTGTGTATAATTAACAAGGAGAAATGATTTATGATAGGCAGGGAATTGAAGAAATAATTTTTATTTTTTATCCAAGCAAGGGGAGAATGGATTATATTAGATTAGTCAAGAAACTCTTACATATCTTTGGATGACCAATCAACAATTGCATTTGAAACATCATCAACCCACACCCTATCTGTTCGGTCTAAATATTACGTCATTTATACCCTTATTTACTTAGTTTTTGACTCGTAAATAATATAATTTTTAGAATTTTTACTATTATTATTTATTTTTTGTAGGTAATAAATCGAGTCCGACAAGTTGAGAAGAATCGATGCAAAATGATGAAAATTTGGCTATTTAAGTCCTTTGGATATGCAGAATAATATTGTTGAGAGAAATATAATACCGCAAGTGCATGGTGTAACTGTAGCTAGGAACCGGCAAGTACGGGTCGTATCCACAAGGAACTTGTTTTTAAATACTAAATCCACCTAAAAACTCTAATCTAGGTAAAAACTCGGTTCGACAATGATTTGGTTTTTGGATCAACTAATAACAAAAAAATAAGAGAAACCGATGAATTAAAAAGCCTTAGATTGGGATTAATCACACTAATATGCCTGAAACTAGAATCGAATACCGCTTGAGATTTGCCTATGCTAGTAGTTTAGAAGAGGGAGACACCAATTAAGCCTATCTTTGCCTACTTTCGAAGGTCAAAGACTAATCTTGCACAATCCAATCACCTATTTTCATGGGATTAATAAAGGCAAAATTACAATGAATGCATCTCACAACCCCCAATTAAAACCTTAATTATTTTCATATCAAAGTTCTAATCGTTCACAACGTCATTCTAGGTAAGTTTTCATCTTTCGATGTTCCACAAAACCCTAATAAAAGCATATGAGTCCTCTCTCGAGGCAATCAATGAAAGAGTGATGAACGAAGTGAATTCTAACCTAAAAAGCATAGAACAACTCAATTGGTACTCAATTCATGATTATCAAGGCATAATAGGGATCAATCCCAACCTAAGTAAAGAAATTAGCCCCTAAACATGATACTAAACAATTGACAAAGATTGGAGAAAATAGCCATAGCGAAACAAAGAGAAATTATGAAGAAAAGATAAAGAGAAGAAATTACGATTACCGAATGAAAAACTTGATGCGATTCAATAATAAAAACTTGAAGTAGAATAACAATAATGGGTGTTCTTGAGTCTCCTCTCGGAGCTGCCCACGAAACCCTAGCTAAAAATCTCAAATTATGGAAAAGAATCCCCTCACAAATACAATTAGGAAACTTAAATAATCGCCGAAAACAGTGAGTCGCACGGCCGTGCGAAAGTCGCACGGGGTACCGTGCGAAAAATCTGCCGCGTTCGTGCTCTCTGCCTGTTTTGCACGGCCGTGCGGAAGTCGCACGGGGTACCGTGTGAAATTGCTTCACTCTTCGGTCGCTTCGCACGGCTGTGCGAAATGTGCACTGGGTACCGTGCGAAATGCAGCGAGCTTTCCGGATGATTCGCACGGCTGTGCGAAAGTCGCACAGGGGCGGTGCAAGGTCCTTTGATGTGCTTTAGGCTTCTTCCTTGCCTCCTCTTGGGCCCGAACTCTTCTCTTCATCGCTTTTCATGAAATTTACCTCGAATCTCTCAAATTTAAGCCCAAAAACCTGTAATAAAGAGATTTACAAACTTAGGTGACGATAAAGAGAAAATGAGCAAAATCTAACCCAAAACTAAATAAATATCATTGATATCATCACGGAATTGGGATAAATAATGCCTTAAAAACCGGCAAAAACGAGGTCTAACAAATATCATGTCAAGTTATAGACTATTCGCAACCGTTTTGTGAATTATCCGCTAACTCGTTGGAGCATTCAAAAGATAAGTCAATTGTCGAACCGGACTCCAAAACACAAGCCCAACATTTGAATAAAATTAACATATATGTCGAATATTTAACTTTCCTTCATATTTTCCTTCACCAATTATGTGGACCTAGCCCACAATTGTACTTAGGAGATATCAACCTTGGAAGGAGGGCAAACATTGACAAATTTAATTGCTTGCATCATCATTGCATCATGATGACATCATTAGAATTTGAATGATAAGACCATCCACAGCCCTGGGTGGGTCCGGGAAGCACGCCTTATGCGGCGCGCCGCCCGAGACATGGCGTCCTGCAGCAGGAGCACGCGGAAGCCCAAGCGAGAGGGGCATGAGAAGAGAAAGCTCGCGGATGACGTGGTCGCTTGTGAATGGTGAATGGATTGTAATTAATTATCATAAAAAGTTGAGCTGATTTAATTAATTCTCCTTGAGAGAATACAACCATGGTCTCAATTCTGGAGAATTGAGTTTTATCTATACAATCGCTATTTTATTAACCGTTGTAAATTTTTTTTTATAACGGTAATTTTTTTAACTCGTTATTTTTGTAAGTGTTTTTGTGTATTTTACTGTATAAATACCTATTAATTTGACAACTTACGCACATCATTTCATTCTCACATTGTTAAAAATTAAAGATCTTAATTGAAGCTAGTTTGTGAAGATTGAAGTAAAGAAAATATAGTAAGATTTTCTTATCCAATTCTAAAATGTTTTTTATTTCATTTAATTTTACGTGTTGAAAATTTTTTTCATATTTTATTTTCCTCATATTTACGTGTTGCATTATTGTAGTAACATTGCAATTATTATTGTATATTTTTTGTTTAATTTAATTTTAAATATTATTTTATCACTTTTTAAAAATTTTTCATAACCTAAACTAATTAATTCAATCTTTTTAGTGCACCAAATAATTCTTTTTACATATTTATAAAAATAAATAATAACATAAAATATAAGATATGAAAATAATTAAATATATTGATGAGTGGGCTACATGAGGATTATTTAAATAGGTGAGCCTTGTTGGTGAGTCTTGTATTGTGGAAGTAAGGATTTAGGAGAGAGAGAAAGCGGACCTTTCGTCGATGTGTTACTATAGGTCCCCACCGGGTGAGCCTAAAATAGGTTCACCCACTAGAGATGCTATAAAGGACTTGAAATTGGAAGAAGCAATAGAGGCGCGGGTATAAAAGGGGCGACAATTAGGAGGCGGCTGGCATTGTTTTTCCGCCGTAGGATTAGTTTAATTTTTAGTTTATTATTTTTTCGCTTGTAAATTTAGATTAAATATCATACTTCAGTTTTAATTATTTAATCATATTAGTTTTTAATTCCTGACGGTTTTCACTTTTAATTCGATTCATTCCTCGTAACTTCTTCCCTTACTCTCTCCCTTCTATCTAGTTTGTTTAATTTAGTTTAAAGGTTCGATTTTTATTATATTATGATGTTAGTAGTAGTTATATTATTTGTTTAATTTCATATTTAAGTTTAGTTTGTTAGTTTATGTCATTATTTGAGTCGACCTTTATTAATTTAGTTGTTAGTTAATTATCTTTTATGTTAATTAGTTGTTAGTTTGTGTCACTCCGGTTGTGACTAGTTACTTAATGGCTAAATTGATCTTGTCCGAGCCTTTATTTACTTAGTTTATGCAAGTATTTTGGGATCATTTCTCTTACCTGCCACATGTTCGATGAGATACCCGAAAGGGTCTTTTTATTTTGATTTTTAGACGGTTGGTCCGTCACTAAAAGGTGGAGTCAATTTACTAGTGTGGGTATAGAGAATAGTTAGGATTTTGGCACGAAAATAACTTGAATCCTATCTAGATCCGAGGTTGTTATTTTTGTAGTCTAGTTGGACTAACCCCACGAAAGTAGGTGGTTAGAGTAATTAGTCCGACTCATGACCTTCGAAAGTGTGGCTTGAGTAGGTTTTGATGGTGTAACGAATCATTTCTAAATACTTTTATAAACTTAGGTAGGTTTAGGTTTGGCTTGATTAATTAGTTTATTAAGCGGTAAAATCACAACTCGAACATATTTTTATTGCTTTCTAGGTTAGTTTAATCACTATACATATCTTATATGTGTTGATTCGCCTATATAGAAAGTTTAAGTAGCTTTGATATTTGAAACACAACTCTCTGTGGACATGACTCGTGCTTGCCGGCTAACTACAACTACATCGTGCACTTGCGGTAATAAATTTAGAATTTAATTCTTTCTAACAAGTTTTGGGTGCCGTTGCCGAAGAGTTGTTTCGTTTCAATATTGGAGCTTACTTGAGCATTCTAGAATAGGCTTTTAATTTTTAAAAATCCAAAAAATTAAAAATTAAAAAAATGTCTACTTACAATTATCCGCGAGTATGAGCATGAATTATTTTATCAGTACTTTGATCGACTTAATGCTCTTCTTGCTCTTTCGATAACTGTTTGGAGAAATGGGAAGTATTAAATGTTGTCTATGAAGGTGTGAATAGTGAAACTCGCGCTCTTTTAGAGTATTGGAATTTTTGTACAAAATGTGCTGATGAAACTTGGGATTTACTTGAATGGATTTCTTGGGATACTTGTGAATTTGAAAAGGTTTATACTGATTCTGGATTTTCATGCCTCGACCATTATGCTTATCATACTAGATCTTACATCCAATCCTCTTGCATTCTTGATCCTACCCCTCTTTAGTGTGAAAAGTGTAACTCTTCCGATCATGATACTAATTCTTGTCCTTATATTTCGTCTCTTGCTGATATTTATAAATTGATAAGGGGTATGGATGAACAAAATGAGCAACCTGCATGTCTTACTAAGATTAGGAGTCTCGACATATTGCATGAAACCGACCTTAGTCTTAGTTCTGCTAAAATTGAGGCATTTTTCTATGATGATGATGAATCTTCTTTTCCTTTAGAGTCCGAGACTAGAGGAAGAGATTGACCATCCCTTAATTACATTATCCACCGTTGCTCCATCCTTACTAGTGCACATAGGGACAACATTGAGTATACCTTTGGTGTTGATGCTAGTTTAGATAGTGAGAATGATTTATATTGTGAATCGAAGATACTTTAGATGAGGTGTTTGATTTGAAGACTCCTTTAGGGGAGTCATGTGAATTGGTTGTAGTTGATGGATCGCCTACTAGTCTTGATGTTAATGACCATGTGTTCCCGACCCACTTGCTTTAATCCCTACTTCCCTTATTTGTTCACCACCCTCCCCTTTCCTCGAGTATCAATTTTCTAAGCTCACTACCTATTAATTTGTGATTCTGACTTGGATATGGGCCATGTGGGTTACTCATTTGGCATGCTTGAAGGGGATGTAGTTGGCAATATTATGTTCCTAGGTACCTTTGGAGGTTTTAAGCCATCCCTTGACCCTTTTCATGTTTACCTAGAGGACTGGCCTAGAAAAATCATTTGGACCACTTTCTTTGATCACTCTTTTTATTTTTTAAAGGCATCCGATAAATTTAAGAGGGCATTGAATGTCATTAATATAGTTTCGCTTATGTTCTCTTACTTTCATTTGTTTGAGTTGTATGCTTAGGTATTTGATAAGCTCCTTAGAACTCGACAACATCCGAGTTAGAGCTTAATATTGAGATGAGGAGGGGTGGCTGATGCTCATCGAGCCTTCTTAGTACTTGTTTTAGGAGGCATTAGTTTAGGTGCACCCAAGCACCTAATCCAGTATACTCGTTCCCTCTCTTTATCTTTTTCTTATATTTTCTTATTTTTTTCTTTATTTATTTTTTTCCTTTTGTTTTTAGTTGTGCATATTTAGGATTGTGCTTTTGTGGGGTGATCATTTTAAAGATAAATTTTGGATGTTGTTTAGTCATGATAGCCATGATCACCCACATGTATATATTCATGTTTTGTTTTTTCTTTTGTTTTTTTTTGTGGTAGTGTTTTTGTATATAATTGAGTCTTTTTGTTGGTGTGGTTACTCCTTGACTCTCAATGAGGACATTGTGAGATCTAGGTATGCGGGAAGAGAAGACATGCTTTAATATTTTAAAAAGATTAAAAAGAGGAAATTTTTTTCAAAACAAAGCACAAAGATTTTTGATTTTTAAAAAATTATTTTTGGGGAGCTTGCGACATTTTGATTATCTTTGACCCCTTGTTACTTGAATATTAGTTTGTATATATGTATGAAGTACATGATAGAATTTGATCCAAAATATGTCATTCTATGTCCCATTTGAATCCCGATATTCAATTTTTGAGCTAGTTTGACTTTGGTAGAGAACTCGTGAGATTTTGAGCCTTATAGACTATCCATCAATTTTAGTCTCATATTTCATTTCATGTATGCCTATTCCTTGCACTACAAAAAAACTTGCGATTAGCGTTGGAATTTAGAGACCACAACAAAATTCGACTCTAATACTCGACGAAATTTAGAGACCACACCAATAACTTGGTTGTCGGATGAGGGGCGAGAGAGGTTGAAGGGCCTAAGAAGTACCTCTGAATTTCAAAAAAATCTACCCAATGCTTCAAGAATAGGACAGAAGGCCCAAAAGCGGGAACCTTACATAGCCAAGGGTCGAGTCTCAGCCGCAAATCTCGCAGATCCAAATGGTATAAACTCTAATATTTTGGTTTTCTTTCATTTTATACACATAATTTAGTTTGTGTAACTTTATTGCATATTTTGTATGCCTAGATCAAGGAAGGAAAGAATCCTACCCCCTCTGCATTGTTTGTGAGAAGTCGTAGTAAGGAAGATGCTCAATCTGGAAAGGTCTTCGTCGACGACCGGTCGAAATCTCTATGGGTAAGAATATTATCTCCATAAATCTTTACAAGCAAATAGAGTGAGTGAGCACTCAATTGTAGGGGTTATTTAATATATCCATGATTATCAATATTGAATGGACAATAGATTATTTCCCTTGTGCAGGAAAAATATGAAACAGCTTAGAGTTGAGTGTGGTATTCGGGAGGGGACAAAAGAGGCAGAGACCCTCTACTATGAGATATCAGGTGGGTGGAGTAAAAAATCAACCATCTATGGATTGGGTAACTCCGCAACAATGTTCTACGAGAAACCTACTGCCTCGACATCCTCTACGAGTGCTACCTATAATTCTTCGGCTTATTCTCAGCCATCTGTCACAACTTCAATCAACCCAAGAACAACTTGATTAGCAAAGAAAATTAACCGAGAGTCATCAAAAAGCCATGGAAAAGCAAAGAAAATGGTCGAGAGTCAGCAAAAGGCCATGGAAGAAGCAATGAAACTCATTCAAAATCTTCAATCACAAGTTGACAGGATGTCCGATGGTTCTAACTAGTGGTTCTAACTAATTTATTAGCATGGTTTGTTTATTGAACTTTGAATTGATTTGTTGGATAAAATTATTATATAACTTAGAACTTAATTGCGAATGTTTGTTGTTTTTATGAGTACTTGGTGGTTTGTGGATGATTGTGCAAAGAATGAATCACAATGTATTTGCGTATTCGTGGATTGCTTGAGTAGAGAAGAAGTCAGAATTTTATGTAAATGTTTTGCAGAAATATATGTAAAAAGGGAATACCAAATGTAAATGAAGCTTTGGCATATAATCGAACATTTAGCGTCGGATTTTAGCGACCGACACTAATCCGATGCTATTTGAATCAAAATATCCGACGCAAAACTCAAAAATCCGACACTGAAATGAAGAAAAAAACAAAACGAAATTAGCGTCGGACACAAAATCCGATGCTTCGTTAGCGTCGGATTCGTCCGACGCTAACTTGTCACATCCGAATTTTGTCATCCAACACTAATTAGCATCGGATAGAATCCGACGCTAATTAGCGTCGGATGACAAAATCGGACGCTAAATTTTTAGCGTCGAGGTGTTCTCGCGTCGATTTTTATCCGACTCCAATCGACGCTAAAGACGATTAGCGTCGGATTTTCCTTATTCAGCGTTCGATTTTGTCCGACGCTAATTTACTGTTTTACTTGTAATATTGGTGCATTTCCTTTAGAACTTGCTTTGTCTCTTTTTGAAACCACACTTCGCATTTACATTATGTAATATGATAGAGGCATTCATTAATTTTTAAACTACATGAACCAAAAAGCCAACCTACTATATTTACCCTTTTTGCTAGTCCTTTGAGCTTTAACCTTGTTTTTTTGTTACACCTATTTCTGTTTTACCATTGGCCAAAACACATTCTCCAATCCTTTTGCCAAGGTTAGGGAGCAAGCACTCTTTGAGTTGGGTAGTTTTCGGTTGTATATAAATGGTGTTTTATTTGTTTATTTGGTTTGAAAAGGGGATTTACATTAATTAAAAGTTATATGTATCCCCTAGTGGTTGATAGACCCTTTAGAATTGAGTTGTATTCATGATTTCCATGCCAATAGTATTTGTTTAAAAAAACAAAAAAGGGCAAAAAAACAAAAAAAGTGAAAAAAAGAATAAATGATTGGCATGAGGAAATTCAAAAAAATATGCTCATTCGTTAGGTTCTCTTGAGTTTGTTTGTACTTGAAAAAATGAATTGTAGAGAAGTTTTTATTCATTTTTGGTAGTGTCTTTGGCTCCTTAGTTATTAAGCCTTAACTATTTAGCTCCACATGAATTTTGAAGTTACAAATCAACCAGTTCACGTGTAACTTTATTACCCCAAGCTGAACAAACGACCAAGAAATCCTTCATTTGAAGTTATTTTCTAAATTTATGGGAACAAAGGTGGAGGGTGGGAATCCTTCATTTGAAGTTATTTTACAGGATAAATGCCTACAACTCAGCAGAAACAAGATGTTATGAAATCCTTCACTAATGAGGAGATTAAACATGCTAATGCTATATTTAATATTGGAAGCAGTGAAAGTCCATTTAATAGTGAGATGAGGAATCCATCCACGGAAGCATGAGGCTAGGCTATATTTTAGTTGCTGAAGTTAAGGCAAGTTTTGGCTTTGGTTCCCTTTCTAAATGTATATTTGAAGAGGTGGCTCTGTTCTATTGGCTTTGTGACCACCTTTTGTTGTTTCTTTTGGTTGCTTTACTTTTTAGTATGGGCATGCAAGCGTAAAGAGAGGTTTTTTTTTATTATCCTTGAGAGAGGGGGAGGAGATCAAAGAGAGATTTTACTTTGTAGGGTGCTCTCCCTTTTCCTTTTATCCAAGGTTTTGTAGTAATAGTAATCGGTGCGGTAAAAATTTGAAAGATTTCATGTTGTATAAGATTTGTTTTATCAAATGTGATTATGTCCTATGTGCAACAAGTTGATGAATAAGATAAGAGATGGTGGAGAGAAGATATGGTGATTAAGATTGAAATCTCAAGTAAATTAAGTTTCAACTCCCATTATAATGCACTTCTGTGACGTATTTGGACCAACTTAAGGACAATATCTAACCTAAGGTAACTTGATTTGGCCTCTGCTCAAGGCAAAGTGTATGAGGTTCACCTATTTCATAATAGTTACATTTTCTTGACAAGTATACTGATTAAATAAACATTTTAGAGTCTTGAACAAGTTAAAAACAATAACACATGAATATAAATGTTTTAGTCAATAGCGTCAACTTGACCGAAATTCAAGTTGAACAACCAATTTGTCATATTTCCCAACTTGTGGATCATGTGGAGGCTTGGTAGCAACGACCTCTCAAGCAGACCACGTAATTATTGAACGATCCTAAAATGACATTTAAGATACCAGCACTGATGTGAGTTACTCATAAGGACAACATGATACTTGGTGATTTAGGTGCGTGCACTTTGACTACTGTCCTGTGAATTAAAGAGAAAGGCTTATCCATGTTGAATAAACATCAACTATGCAGTGAACTAAGTTAGATTTGGGGAGATTTGAACGTATGCAGTCTTATTCATACTCTTGAGAGACAGAGAAATCGTCTCCAAGCGATCGAATAAACAGGCCTAAATCCATGAGTCGAAATCTGATTTCAGTTTCTGCTTCCTGCAAAAATCTAATTATTGCTTGGAACCCAATATACAGACATTCATTCTTTTCGATCCAAAAATGATGTGATACCATTAAATCTTTGAACTGCGTGATGTAGACACCAAATTCATGAAGTTTGACTATAAAAGAGAAGATAAAAGGGGAAGAAAAGAGAAAACAAATCAAAATTCAAGGCAAAATTCAAACTGTTCACTTTTTTACTAATCATGCATTGAGCCAAAACCATAACCTTTGATTTGACATTCAGATTAGCACAAGCTTCACATATATATAATGCACACATGTTAAGAGTGTTTTCTCTGTCGTCTTCAGCCCCTGCAGATGCCTGTTGATCTTGTTTCATCATCGAAAGCAGCAAACCTGGAAGAAGAAAATGAATGAAACCCAATTTCACTCAATGTCTTTCGCATCCGAAATGATTGCTGAGACTTCTTGCAATGAGCAATGGCTCCTTGGATTAACGAGCTCTCCATCTCTGAGTTGGCACTACTGCTTCTCTTAAGAGGTTGAAGATCATGCACCTTGTTTGGATTGCTCGAAGTATTAAACAAAGATGATGAAGATGAAGAAGAAGAAGAAGAAGAGGAAGATCCAGACGAAGATGAGGATGATAATTTGGTAGTTGTTGAATGACGTTTGAAAGCCCCGGAAAAGGATCTCCTATGGCAAATTTTACCCTCCTTGGTTTCATTTTTCCCTTCAAGTCTAATATTTCCAAATGGATTTTTCTGGGTACCCTTTATTTCTTTCTCTAGATATTCACTCACTTTTAAAGCCAAGCCTTCTTTCTCTTTGTTTTTGGCAGCAGAGGACTCATCGGAGCACACCGATTTACCAAACAAGGACTTAATCTTAGTCTTGAGCTTTTTAGTCCAGGACTTCTTTGGGTTGATTAATCCCTTTGATTCATCAGGACTCACAAAATCGCGAAAATATTCTTCCGGGTTGAGTTCTCTGCTGACCTGACAGGACTCAACAGGAGAGATATTGCAGGACTCAAAAGGAGTGCCTTCTGTTGGGGTAGTAGCAGAATTTGTACCCAAAGGAGTGCTGTAAAACTCACTGAACTTGTTGAGGCGGGTGGAACGGGGGAGTCTTGGAGGAGCTTTTCCACCATTTGCAAGCGAGGAGGGAGGTGTAGGGGAAGGAGCTTCCCTTGTAAAATAGTTCATCAGCTGGAGATGTCGTCGACTCTGTCTCTACATTGCTCGATGACATTTGGAACTCGAACTCCCGGGCAGTGGCCTTAGACAGAGAAAAGAAGTGAGTGAATGAGCTCACTTCCATGTCTATGTAATCTTCTTCTTCTTCTCCTCTCTCAACTTCATGTTCTTTACTGTCATATGAGTAGTAGTCCACAGCCATATTCTCTCCAATGACGATACAGTCCCTCCTTGCTTTCGCTGTCTCTCTCTTGTTTCTCTCCCAAGAAGTGCTCTAATGAGAAGCTACAAGTTTGAGAATGGGAGGAAAGGAGATATAGAATGGCTTTAAGAAGTGGGGGATGATGCCAAAATGATGAAAAGAAAGAGGCCTGGATTTTTTAAGACTGTCAGGACAAAGAAAAGGTGTAAAATTTTTCTGAATGCCTCCAAATATAAAATTCAGAGCATTATGGGCAGGAAATTTTTCTTTTTCTAATGTGTGACAAAGGCCCCAGTTTCTGACCCATCTGTCTATGTATATTTTTGAGACCCACATATTTCCCCTCCCACAGAATCATTTTGAGCTGTGGACACCCCCATTCATTTCTGCTTCACTTAGAAGAGAATCATTACTGGGTTTAGAATGTGGATTTTTCACTAAAATAAGTTTTTGGACAATTTAGATATTATACTAATTATGTCACCTTATCTTAGAATAGTATACTTCATTCAAACACCAAAGAAAATATATTATCACCAAACAAGTGGCATTTTCCTGATCTGAGGTTCGACCAAGCCGAAAAACCTATTGGTTTTTTCTGCATTTCTGTACTCCCTGTTGCTCTTATGGTGGCTGACAAGTCCTTATCAGGAGTGGCTTAAAAGAGAGATAGAGAGAGAGAGAGAGAGAGAGTTTTAAAGCGACATTTTCAAGAATGCAAGGGGATGAAAAAGGAAGGAAGACTAGGAAAGAGAGTTAAGAAAGATAGGAATTCATGCATAATGTATTCGTTTTAGCTGACAAAGCATCTTAAAGAGTCTTTAACGCAAAACCAAGAAGCCTACCTTTTTGTTTCAAAATTTTTTAAGTGTGATTCTTTTAGAGCAGTGGAACTGAGGTGATGAGATTAATATATCCTTACAGGTTTTCTGCTAAACTCAGAGAATTCAAGTTTAGAACTCAAAAACCTACAAACCGAAAACCAAATCGAACCAAAACACACGAGTCCTGATTACAGTAGGATACGGAGTAGAGCGATCAGATTTACCTAACTTTGCATCTGTACTTTGAACTGCCTATTACCAGAGCAAAATATTTTGACCTCACTCCACAACAATCTGAAGTTAAAAACCTTTTAAAAAGTGACTTTTTCATAGGCTATTTCGAGCTCAAAAGCTTATGTGACCAAATGTAACAAGCTTAGATTATAATAATATGCTTTGAAGAGCGAATCACGCCCTAGTCTCCCTCTTTTCTCTCAGTTCTTTTACTTTAACTACTGGAATCCTGGAGGTTCTACTTTCACTCTGATTCTTAATGTTCTTAAAATAATATGGACTTCTCCCGGCCTTTTTCTTGTGAATGTCATCTTCAATGTGTTCAAGGCTGTTAGCTATCTTCTTTTCACTGACTTTGTCTTTCCCCACCATGGGAAATAGTTTACCCTGCTTTTTTGAGTAAATAACAGTTCTATGTTAAGATTCCAATTTTTTAATAGGGATTATTCTTTGTGATATTGCCGAAAAAAAAGGGAAAAAACCTCAACTTGGGTTTGACTCTTACTTTGAAACCGAAAAAAAACCGACATTATATGTTGGAAGTGTAGGAAGGATGAATGCAGAGCTCGAGAACTTTCTAATCTTTCAGAATACCCTCTTTCTCAGGGTGTTCCCCCACCCCCTTTTTGCTCTCTCTCTCTCTCTCTCTCTCTGTTCTAGCTATTTGGCAATTTGAAGGGGCAATTTCCATGTCTAAATTTTCAAAGATTAAGCTACCCTGTCTCGTTCGTGTACCCACATAAGGGAAAAAAAACTGTAAAACATCCTCTTTTATTTTTCCTGGACATGAAAAACAGGTCGTTTGGACTTCTAAATAATGTCAATTTTAGATTGGATTAAAACAATGTATGGATTAGGCTACGTAGTCTTGAGTTCGAGTAATTATTAGGTCCATAATGTTTATATCATTTTTTGTCAAATTAGGAATAAGTCATTGTGAATAGTAAATCATGTCAATTAATCTATTTATGTGAACACAAAACTATTCATTTGCACAAGTGTATAACAAATTGTACATATTGTGCATGCTAGGCCAAAGGTTGCCTTCTATAAACATTCGAGATTGCCTAATAATAACTCGAAATAGATTTACCAATATAAGAAACTTTACCCTAGTCCTTCACGACTAAAACCTAGTGAGTTTCAACATCAGATTTTCGCACAAAACCCAACCACCTTGGTCTCGTAGAAGTGTAAAACAACTTTTCAACCGTTCCCAATTTGGGATAAATTAATGCTTGAAGCAACTCCCTGAATTAAGATGACTTTGTCTCCTCTATGATTGGACATTTAGCTAAAACATGATACTACAGTGTAACAAAGCGATAATAAAAGGTCAAAGAAAGATTGGCTGCAAATCTTAGGGGAAAAAAAAAGAAAAAAAAGGTTATTATTGACCCACCAATATTGCAGAATATCAGGAAACCCCAAAAAAGCCAAAGTTTATCTAGCAGGTTATGTGAACAATAACATTTTAACAGTTTAAACCCACCAAACATGGTGTATAAGTTGATTTCAAAAGGCACTTTTGGAAGAAGCCTGGGGTCATTGGAGCTACAAATCCACTAGAGGGGGCATAATAATGCTGTCATTCAAAAGATGAAGCAAATTCTAACCCCTGTATTAGGGAACAGTTTGGCCAGTGTTAGTAATATTATACGGTATCGTTGTCCCAATTTTCATCAGTAAGGGCCGTACTCGTTCTGTATATGTATGAAGTACCCATCTAATATCGAGATATTCGTGGAAAAATAAGTGGTATAAACCTGTCTAGTTACTCGCCTGCTAGTTAAGGCATTACACATAGGTACGAGAATCCCATACCTTTTCTAAGTTTTTTAAAAAAGGGTTTTGAAAATTAGATTTTGATAGTGCAACTGTACTGCGAATACAAATTCAGGCAATGCCATGTACACGGCTTATAGTGGGAAGGCTCAATCTGGCGTACACTGACCAACATACAGTACGTAATTTATACCACTGCCCCAACTAATTCGCATAAACAAAGAACTCCCGCCCCCACCGTTTTCAAGCAACTGGCATAAAAAAAAAAAAAGTAAAGATTGAGCATTTGATCAATGTGATGCAGCACATAACAACCTTTCATTTGGAACAATAAAATTTATAGTATAGTGCAAGCTCAGGCGAGCCAAGCATATCAAACTTGCAGTGGTGTCTTTCGAAGTGTTTGAGAATTTACAAGTTAAAAGTAAGGTAAATATATAATACCAGAAGGGGGATCACACAGTCAGTAAAACGAGAACTCATTAGTATAATAAAAAGAAGAAATGTCATAGTTTACTGCCCTGTGGACAACTTAATATTCCAGCTCTTTCTCAAATTCATCAAATTGCCAGCCACCAATTTTCTCCAACATGTAGATTTCACCGAATTTAGATTCGGGCTTTGCCAATTCTACTTCTTGGTCAACTGCCTGCTCTGCTTTTGAACCTTCAACTGCTAGTTCAGGTGTGGATAAATTTGAAATGATCTCTTGTGACTTACAGTTGGAGTTTCCCTCTCAATCGATTGAAATTAATCCTTTCTTGGAACTAGTTGGAGTGTCAGGACTCCTTTCTGAGATCTGATCATCAGAGTTTGCCTCTCAATCAATTCAAATTAATCCCTGACCTTAGAATCATCTCTTCTGGAAGTAGGCACAAATCAAATATCCTGCTTATGGAAATTGAAAATTTGGTTGAGGTAACCAGTTGCACTCATAATGACCTCATTATATATGTAAGCCAACCGTGTTGCACACGAATACAGAAAGGCTAATAGGGGTTGGTGCTGTCAAACTATAGAGTGATGAAACTACATATAGTTCAATTCCTCAGCCTGTTAAATAACGATAAGGAAAACACACTGCTGGATCCTGATCTCACATCTCTTCTCTAATAACTAATACAATTCAAGCACCTGTTAAAGAAAGAGAGCTACAGAAAGCAAAGAGGTTTCCTCAGGACCTCACGGTAGCAACAGATCGGGTGCCTGTCATATATATGTAACAGCACATTTGCCTTGTCAGAATATTTTCTCTGTATTTAACGATACAAATAGTAGCCACAGCAATGTTACAGTATTACTTTCATGTAGTTCAGATTTCACTCACAAATCAGTGACCATCTGAAACATTCCTGAACTTACAGAGTGGAGAAAAATTCCAATTACCTAGATTTATTTGGCATATACCATAAAGATCTATCCAAGGAACACAACCACTGAAGCAAGAGAAAACTCCAACACCTTTGGCCAATCCAGGCCTACAAAAATGTGTAAGGCAACAGATGAAATAGCCATAAGCGTTCTACGATTACCAATGCAACCAACCACATGAAGAAATGCCAATAACAAGAGATGAAATAGGAGCGAAGATGGAAGAATGCTAGGCCAAAACTGCAATCTTTCATCAACTAGCAAATTAAACAGAAACTGCAGAATTATGTGTCAACCTAGCTAGCTAGGATGAATGAATTTGATTAAAATCTTCGCAATATTCTCTTCTTTTGACCAAAAACAAATTTCTAACTTTGTTTTCGAATTCGTGGTGACATGCTTGATGCTCAAATGCACCTAGCCCAGAACTATATAGTCTATGTAGTCCATTAGTTGTTTTTGAAGTTTGATCTATGTGCATAAACTTTTACCTCCCTTCAACATTTCACAAAATCACTTTTTACTTTCAGACTCAGTAAAATTGTGAAAATTATGAAATATAAATGTTAAATAAAGAAGTCTGGTATAACTTATTTGAATTAGGAACATTAGCGAAAATTAGAAAACCTTATTACCTAAGGAGAAAAAGAAACTACAAAATCATAATTACAAATACTATAAAAAACCCACCTCTAATCCGATTACCTTTTCAATTTTAAAATTAATTAAAGTTTATTATATATTTATTTCACATTTCAATTTTTAAATAACTTAAAATATTAAACTTCCTTTATTCTCTATTTATTTTTCTTAATTTTCACTATGTTTTCCATTAAAAATTATTTTTTAAAATTTATTTTCCTAATTTTCTTACTAGGAGGGAGTATTTCTTAATTTGCAATTATTTTAATATTTCCTTTATTATTTATAATTTTATAGTTGAGAGGTGAAGGACATTTTCATAATTTGGGGTTAAAAAATTATTTTGTGGAAAATTGAAGGGGGTGATAATTTACGCAAACATGTAAGGGTTAAATTAAGGTCAACTTTGAAAACATAAACATCTATGGAGTGCAGGTATAATGGTTGTCACAAAACGGTAATTATGGAAACCATCATAATTTCCTCAATTATGTATGTACATATGTCATGATTTAATAACAACCGTTAAATTTTATAATTTGTGATTTGATTAAAAAAATTTCAAACTTATAAAATGTTAATAAATGACGAGAAATTTACTTTTTTAAATTAATGTTTCGCTATACAAAATTGTCCTTCAAACTCAACACAAACTACAAATAATTAATAACCGTCATCGCCCTCCCTTCCCCTTCAATTCACATTGTTCGTCCAAGTTATCTCATTCCTACCGGTTACCTCACTTCTTCCGGCGAGCACCATTTTTCGGCACATCAATTCTGTTCCGGCCATTTTTTCGGCAACGTACGAGTATAATTTTGGTAATTCTAACACTCCCTCATCCTCTCCTTCCTCCTTCCCCACGCTATTACTATTCAATTTGAAAACCCATTGTTGGAGTATTAATAGACAAAAAATAAAAAATCAAGAACATATAACAATTGAGATTCAAGCAGCCAAACCTCAATTAGAAGCGGACTCCAAATAATTATTAGGAAAATGATCAAATTCATCTTCTACTAATTAACTTTGATGTATATAGTTCCATCCAAAAACATCTATCTTCTTCTCCAATATCAAGCTAACAACAAAACCCTAACTTAAATCAAAAAAGAAGTAAAAATAACTATTTCATGGATTGTTTCAACAAAAAGATCAATGAAGATTGGAAACAAGCAATTACAAATCAATAGTCTTGACAGTCGATCATCAATTGCCGGAAACAATGGAGGTCACCCGAAAACCATTTATAACGGGGGATAATGAAAGTTATTTGATTTGCTTTTTGAGTCTGCTGCTTTTCGGTTTGAATCAAATGAATGCAATACTTGGAGATCCAAACAAGTCATCAAAAAAACAAATTTATTCATTTATTATATTTTATAAATTATTTAAAATGAGATTTTAATTTAAATTAAATGTGAATAAATTAACGGATGAGATTAAATCAAGGCAAATGTAAGGTTCATATAAAGGGAACTATTATGGTTGCCATAAAATGGCAACCACATTACTTGTCCAATTTTGAGAAACTAAGAATATTAGCTTGTCACATTTAAAAGTAGCGTTTCATATTTTTTTTACAAAAAGATCCTTCATTAATTTATTTTTGGCAAATTATTATCTATATCCTTTTACGTCAATTTACAATAATCAATTCACTCAACTACTAAATTTACCGAATACAATTATTCAACTACTCGGTTGAACAGCTATCCACTAACGGTTAAAATTTAACAGCTTATCGACTACTTAAACAACTATCGCTTACTCAAACAGTTCATTTTGTCGAACAAAGTCATAATGTGTGTAGCAATTTGATAGATTAGTTATTTATTTGTCAATTAATTTTCGAGAAAAATAGGTAGCAATTTGATAGACCTATTTAAGATTCGAGTTATTGGATCCAAGTCATGGATTTAATGGGTTTAGAGTAGATTTGGATCGGGACCCAAGAAAACATAAATGTATCTAGATTTAGATGAATCCGAACTAGATCCAACACACTGCCAACCCCTATTTGATACAATTACTTTATTTGTTTTAAAATACTTGTTATTTTAAGGTTATAAGAAAATACTAAAGAAATACAAAATTTATGATAAAATAAAATTTATGTCAAAAAACCAAGTTGTTCCAAGATTTCATTGAAAATGAAGAAAATCAATAAAAAAATAAGAAAGAAAAAAATTAATAAGGACAAAAGTAGTAAACTAGTTATTACTATATTATTAAAATTATAAAATGATAAATATTGTAAAATAATAATTAAAATCACATATATATTAAAATGAAGGGAGTTTTTTTTCGGTTAATGATGTAGTTCGATCAGAGGCCAAAAATTCATGTTATTAAAATGTAAAATAGTGAAGGAATATTGAATGATACATGATTGGGATATTGATTAGCAAAGGTTTTTTTCTTTAAAAAAATTATTCACTCGATTTTATCGTTCAAACCACCTTCATGAATCTTATCATATATAGGATGCACTTATAACGACCGTCGCTATACGACAACCACTATAATTAGAATGATCTTAGTTGTACATGTGTCATGTTCAAATCTAAACCATCCATTATTTTTGTACTTAAATAATTAAAAGTTATTATTATTTTTAATAAAAAAATATTTATTGATATTAAGAAAATATTTTCTTTGGGTCTTGTTTGTTTCTCCAAATTCACCTATTACAAGCCTAAAACCCTCAACAACCTCCTCCCACTCCAACACCGATCCTAGTCAATCACCATTAATCCCGACCACTCACCTGGCGACTCCGCGATCTCTTTTTCTCCTCCTTGCCCATAGTACCCCCATCTCTCTCCTCCTCCTCCAGCTACGATTCTAAGTCTCGGTGAGGGCTGGGCATGGGCATGGGCGAGGGCTCGATGTCGGCTAAGGCGAAGGCTAGACGTCGATGAGAATGGCAGGCGGCGAAGTCGGAAGAGAACGAAGCACCGAAAACAACAAAAGCGAACTCAATTTTCTTTTTTTTTTTAATATATTTTGATATGATAAAATGATACAAGTTCAATTGCAAGCACATACCAACTCAGCAATGTATTGGTGTTGGACTCGTAATAGAATACTCATAGCTGAAGCTGAACGTCGGGGGTTTGAATCCTAGTAGAAGATTGCTTTCGTTAAGGTGTGTCTCAAATCTCCCGGTTATTTTGCTTCAAGTGGATCGTGCTGGGAATTCTCGACGGTTCAGCTCCTCTCTTCGTGGGCCTTCGTTTTAGGCGCATGTCAAGGAAGTTGTGCGGGAGTTGGAGAGTAGTGGAAGAAGGAGACTTTTAAGTGGATAAGGACTCTAATTTCCATTGTTATAAAAGCGAAGCCATCAAAGAAAAGCAAAGCTGCGTGAAGTCATTTGGCACAAACCAAGGAGATTAATTATCATCATCATCAAGAGAGATTATTTATATAATCATCAAGTTACAAAGAGCAAGCGTCTTCACGTGGAAAGTTAGGCAAGATATTGTGATTTTTTTCCCTTTAATTTAAAGTGAGTTTGAGTGATTTTGTGAGGGAATTATTATTCTCATCATCGATCAAATCGTCGTTTTGATTGTGATCGTTTTGTACTCCTCCAAATCATAGTGAATTGTGTGTGCTCCTCGCCTCCGTGGTTTTTCCCGCATTGGGTTTCCACGTAAATTCCTTGTGTCAACCGATTTATCGCTTTCATTTGTTGCATACTTTTGATTATCATATTACATCCGAATCGCTTACACATTCAAGTTGCTCTAAATCCTAACAAGTGATATCGGAGCTACGGTTTAGGATGGCTTCAATTTTGAAGGTTGATATTCGAAGTTCGATGGGGAGATTAGTTTCAATATCCGGAAGGTTCAAATAAAGGCGGTTCTCATTCAACATGGGTTGTGGAAAGTTCTTAGTGTCCCTAAGACGAAGCCCGATTCAATGACGAGATGAACAATGGGCTGATTACAAGACAAAGAAGAGAGGGACTATGACTGATTATGATTGGGAGGAATTGGAAGAAAAGGCACTTTCGGCCATACGGTTGTGCTTGGCGCCCCATGTGCTGCGAGAGGTACTTGACAGGACAAGCTGCGGTGGAGCTTTGGCTTCGATTGGAAGAACTCTACATGACGAAGAGTCTCGCCAATAAGATTCGATTGAAGGAACGTCTATATACGTTCTCCATGGCCGAAGGTACTCCTGTTCGAAACATCTAAATGATTTTAATTCAATTCTTATTGATTTAGAGAGTCTAGATGTTAAAATTGAGGATGAGGATAAAGCGATTTTGTTGGTTGTTTCGTTACCCCCATCTTACAAGCACTTTAAGGAAATCTTATTATATAGTAATACCGATACTATATCTTTTGAGGATGTTAAGGCAAATTTATTGTCGAAAGAAAAGTTTGACCTTGATGTGCGTGGTGAAAAAGCCAAGGGCTTAGTTGTTAGGGGTAGACCTTCCGAAAAAGGGAATGGGAGTAAGAAAAATTCTCGTTCAAAGTCTAGAGGTCGTCATGCCAATAAAATCTGCAATTTCGCAAGAAAAATGGTCATATTGTTGCAGATTGTTTCAAACTGAAAAATAAGAAAGAAAGAGAAGAAAGGGAGAAACAATCTCGAAACCTCGCTGTTGCTGATTGTGTGGTTGAGTCGAGTCCGATGGTGATGTCTTGGTTGCTACTGCCTCTGGAAAGGAGGATTGTGATGAATGGGTTTTAGATTCTGGTTGTACCTACCATATGTGCCCTCATAGGGACTGGTTTACCACTTATGAGCCTCGTTGATTCGGGTGTTGTGCTTATGGGAAATGATACTGAGTGTAAAGTTGTTGGGATTGGTACTGTTCGAATTAAAACCCATGATGGTGTAGTTAGAACCTTGTCAAAGGTTAGGCATATTCCTGATATGACTCGTAACCTTATATCTTTGGGTACCCTTGAGGCTAATGGTTGCAGGTACTCGGGTGAGAATGGTGTTCTCAAAGTAACAAAGGGTGCGTTAGTTTTGATGAAAGGATTGAGACATGGAAGTCCCTATATTCTCCAGGGCACTACGATTCATGTGTACTGCAGCAGCTTGTAAAGCGAGCATCGGTACTGATCCTACTCGTTTATGGCATATGCGTTTGGGCCATATGAGTGAGAAAGGGATGACTATTTTGAGCAAAAGAGGTCTTTTGGGTAGCGAAGGTACGGGGAAGCTTGATTTTTGTGATCATTGTGTCCTTGGGAAACAGAAGAGAGTGAGTTTCTCAACCGCAAAGCACCGTACTCGGGGATCCTAGATTATATACATTCAGATCTGTGGGGTCCTTCTAGAGTTGCTTCGTTTGGAGGCAAACGCTACATGCTTACTTTTGTTGATGATTTTTCTCGTAAAGCATGGGTTTATTTCTTGAGACAGAAAAATGAAGCATTGACTATGTTCAAGAAATTCAAGGCCCTAGTTGAAAATCAAACCGAGAGAAAAATCAAGAAACTTAGGACTCGACAATGGTCTTGAGTTCCGTGAGGATGAGTTCAATGAGATCTGCGCGATTGAAGGGATTGCACGTCACAAGACACCTGCTGGGAAGCCTCAACAAAATGGAGTTGCGGAACGTATCAACCGAACTCTTTTGGAGAGAGCTCGCTGCATGCTCTCTAATGCTTGGACTTTGGGATAACAAGGCTTTCTGGGCTGAAACTATTGCAACGGCTCGATATCTCATCAACTTATCTCCACATTCCTCCATTGACTTCAAGATTCCTGAAGAAGTGTGGTCGAGTAACCCCGTTGATTATTCTATTCTTAGAATTTTTGGGTGTCCTGCATATGTTCATGTGAACAATGGGAAGTTGGCCCCTAGGGCTATAAAATGTAAGTTTCTTGGTTATGCATCCGAGTCTAAGGGATACCGGTTGTAGTGCCTCGAAACACACAAAATAATTCAAAGTAGGGATGTAACCTTTAACGAAACTGTTATATTATCTTCCGGAAAAGACACTTCGTTTCTTCTACTCGGTACAGGTGATCAGCAACATACCGGTGAGAAGGTGGAGATTGAATTACCGGTTCAAGGTGGAGCTGCCACTAATTCCAAGCAGGGAGGTTCATGCTATTGAATCCGAATCGATACAAGTCCAACTCAGCCTCGGGTGGAGGTTGTTTGTTCCATAGCCCATGATAGGCCAAGGAGAGCTATTAGAAGACCAGTTCGTTTCACGGATAATGAAGACGGTCTTGTTGCCTATGCCCTTACAGAGTGGCACAGGAGACTCCCGAA
The DNA here is from genome assembly GCA_021018815.1 of Talinum fruticosum. Lineage (NCBI taxonomy): Eukaryota > Viridiplantae > Streptophyta > Magnoliopsida > Caryophyllales > Talinaceae > Talinum > Talinum fruticosum. The sequence goes on along the minus strand of JAITYX010000094.1, from coordinate 467,822 downwards.
GGTGCAGTAACCTTCAACTTATTCCGAAGCTATCTCCTGTTCAAGTTCATCCAATTGGGTCCTAGCTATGCAAGAAGAAATGGAGAGTCTCCACAAGAATGGGACCTGGGATCTTTGTGAGTTACCTAAAGATCGACGAGCCTTGACTGCCAAGTGGATCTACAAAAGAAAAGAAGGCATACCGGGGTAGAAGCCGCAAGGTGGAAAGCACGCTTGGTTGTTCGTGGATGCAACCAAAAGGAAGGTATTGACTTTAACGAAGTTTTCTCTCCTATTGTTCGTCATACCTCCATTAGAGTGCTTCTTGCTCTTGTTGCTCTACTTGATTTGGAGTTAGAGCAACTGGATGTCAAAACCGCTTTCTTGCATGGAGAGTTGGAGGAAGAGATTTATATGAGGCAACCTGAGGGCTTTATTGTTCCTGGGAAGGAACATTGTGTGTGTCGATTGAAGAAGTCCTTGTATGGACTCAAGCAAGCTCCTAGGCAGTGGTATAGAAGGTTCGATACTTTCATGATTGGGCAAGGCTACACACGGAGTCGGCATGACAACCGTGTGTATTTTCAACAAATTTCCGGTTCCTTCGTTTACTTGTTGTTGTATGTTGATAATATGTTGATTGCTTCCAAACACAAGTCTTTGATCAACAAGTTAAAATCTCAACTTAGTATGGAGTTTGAGATGAAGGACCTTGGTGGAGCTAAAAAGATATTGGGGATGGAAATTCATAGAGATCGAAAAGCCGGTAAGCTTTATTTATCTCAAAGGAAATATCTAGAGAAAGTCCTTGATAGATTTAAAATGAGTGATTGCAAATCGGTTTCCACTCCTTTAGCTGCTCACTTTAAGTTGTCTTCTAAGTGTTGTCCTCAAACTGATGAGAAAATTGAGAAAATGTCTCACATACCTTATTCTAGTGCTTGTTGGTAGTTTGATGTATGCTATGGTGTGCACTAGGCCTGATATGTCACATGCGATTAGCGTTGTGAGTCGTTATATGCATAATCCTGGTAAGGATCATTGGGAAGTCAGTAAAATGGATCCTTAGGTATGTCAAAGGGACTGTTGATAGAGGGTTGGTTTTTGATAGGAGTAAAGCTGCTACATGCGATGTTGCAGGTTTTGTTGATTCCGATTATGGTGGAGACCTCGATAGAAGGAGGTCGATTTCTGGTTATATCTTCACGTTGTGTGCCGGTGCTATATCTTGGAAAGCATCATTACAGGCTATTGCAGCTCTCTCTACTACGTAAGCTGAGTATGTTGCTTGCAATGAAGGGGTGAAGGAACCTACTTGGTTGAGGGTCTTCTCATTAAGCTTGGCATTCAACAAGGTGTTACTCGTTGTGTTTTCGGATAGTCGAGTGCTATTCATCTTGCCAAGAACGATGCCTACCACTCCAAGACCAAACATATCGAGTGTCAAGTTCCACTATATCGGAGATACGATTGCTTGAAGGGAAGATTGTGATGAAGAAAGTTCATACTCCGGAGAATCCCGCAGATATGCTTACAAAGCCTCTCTCTACTTCTAAGTTCGAGCATTGCTTGGACTTAGTTGGTGTTCACAATCGTTGATAGCCCTTCGGGGCTTTGCCCTTAGGGGCTCTACCCTTCGGGGTATTTTGGCGGAGTACTTATGTTGGTTGGAGATTTGATCCAAGGTGGAGTTTGTTGAGGTGTGTCTCAAATCTCCCGGTTATTTTGCTTCAAGTGGATCGTGCCGGAATTCTCGACGGTTCAGCTCCTCTCTTCGTGGGCCTTCGTTTTAGGCGCATGTCAAGGAAGTTGTGCGGGAGTTGGAGAGTAGTGGAAGAAGGAGACTTTTAAGTGGATAAGGACTCTAATTCCCATTGTTATAAAAAGCGAAGCCATCAAAGAAAAGCAAAGCTGCGTGAAGTCATTTGGCACAAACCAAGGAGATTAATTATCATCATCATCAAGAGAGATTATTTATATAATCATCAAGTTACAAAGAGCAAGCGTCTTCACGTGGAAAGTTAGGCAAGATATTGTGATTTTTTTTCCCTTTAATTTAAAGTGAGTTTGAGTGATTTTGTGAGGGAATTATTATTCTCATCATCGATCAAATCGTCGTTTTGATTGTGATCGTTTTGTACTCCTCCAAATCATAGTGAATTGTGTGTGCTCCTCGCCTCCGTGGTTTTTCCCGCATTGGGTTTCCACGTAAATTCCTTGTGTCAACCGATTTATCGCTTTCATTTGTTGCATACTTTTGATTATCATATTACATCCGAATCGCTTACGCATTCAAGTTGCTCTAAATCCTAACACTTTCTCATATGCTTTCTTTTTGTAGTAATTTTTTGGTTATGCTCATTTTTGGCATTATTTACCTTACTTTTATTGTTTTGGTTTTTTCCTAATTTATTTCAAAAATATATTTAGTACTTCATATAATAATATTAATATTATATTTACCTTACCATTGATAATTAATTTGATTTGAATAATGAGATTTATGCCGAGAAATTTAATTTCATATATATAACTCTCAAGTAGGGATGGCGGTGGGTCCTGGACCCGACCTAGACCCGCCAGATTCGACCCATTTAATCGGGTCCGGGTCTAAAAATTTGGACCCGATGGGTCCGGGTCGGGTCCGGGTCTAAGCTGTCCCGAGTTCGAGTCCGTATATGGGTCTCAAAAATAAGACCCAAACCCAACCCGAGACCCGTTTAAGACCCGATCACTAATTTTATTTTTTAAAAAAATTCTAACAACGATATTCATACAAATTTGGACCCGATGCAATTTGGAAACCCTACCCACAATTTGTTATTAAACTTTGATGGACTTTGAACTTTATGGTGTCAAACTTTGATGAACTTTGTATTTAATATATTGGTGTATTTGGTTTGTATAAACTAAGTTTTTGGTTTGTACAGATAGGTTGGTTGATAGATAGGTTAGTATAATACTAAAGAGGTTATATGTAACAAAATTACTTGTAAATTTACAATAATATTAAAATACGGCACAAAATACTGATTTTTAAACTCATTTATGATAAAAATATACTAGACCCATTTAAGACCCATTTAAGATCCGTGGACTCGTGGATCCGCCGGGTTCGGGTCCGAGTCCAAATTTTACAGACCCACCGGGTCCGGGTCGAGTCCGGGTCCAAGTTTAAAAAGTTAAATGGAGTGCGGGTCCAGTCGGACTCGACCCATTGTCATCTCTACTCTCAAGGGAAAAGTTAGAGATTTTGGCTTCACATTGACAATAATTCCTCTCTTATATTATGTTATGTTTCGTTTAATTGTAAGGAAATGTAATATTTCAAGTTGTAAAGTTGTAAGATATTTTTTAAATTTAATTATAAAAAGTTGAAAGGAAGTATAATAAATTGCAACGAACTATAAAACTATAAGTTAAAACTAAATTAAACAGAGTTTTATTCTCCTGTTTTAAATTAAAGGACCCATCTTTCTCTGTTATAAAAGGCCTCAAAAATTGTAGGTTACGGGCCTACAAATAGGGGAGAAGACTTTGACCGTGGGTCAATGTATCTATGTAGGGAGCATATATAAAGAAAAAAAGCGAAGAGAAGGACAAAGAGAATGGACACTTAGTGAAAATTATAGTATTCGGAATTGGGGTTTGTTATTGGCTGTTTCTTTTATTTTGAATACTGATTTATTATGCTTGTGATTGTTAGTTTGTGGATTTGAAAGAATGTGGGCTTCTGCTTCGTTTACTAGTTGTCATTAAAGTGTTTCTTCTCCTTCTCGCTTACTTTGAATCTCAATTTGAGTACATTATTTCTTGATAGAGAAAATCAAGTACTCAAATTCAATGTTCATTCAACGTTGAAAGGGAAAGGAAGCTTACATTAGGTAAGATTAGCCCCCTTGAGTCCGTGGATAAAGAGGAGATGATAGATTGAGAGGAGTGGGCATGGGATAAAGACGTAAAAATCAGGTAAGTGGAGACTCTTTATCTTTCAGTTAACTTGTTATTTAGGTCACATGTTAAGATTTTAGAAAATTATAATTACACTGTACATTAGAAAAGTACACCAACACATTATGATTGGTTGATTTTACTTTTTATTTTTATGATAAAATATTCATTTTACTTTGTAAGTGTGTTTAAAATGATTGTAAGATTTTGATTGGCTCAAATCTAGCTTACTGAGACAATTACAATAATTAAAAAAGTTTCTAACTATAATAAAATTTTCATATTTTGAGTACCAGTTACGTTTTGACTTTTCTTCTACTTGTATAATTAATGATGATTAATTTAATTGGATGAAAAAATTCTTCCTTAGTGTGGACACATTTTCCTCTTTATTGTGAGTTGGGTTAATTGCTAATTGCTTTCACTCTCTGGCTTACTCCACTCCATCTTAGTGTCCCTCTCTCTCAATCTAATCTCCCACTAATCACCATCCGAAACCAACTCTCGTCCTTGACGACAATTGGTTACCATAATTTTACCAACTCACAGTTTGGCAATTAATCCTATTGTCGTGCCATCACATCTGCGGGAAGAGTGTCTGATATACCCATCTTAGGGTCCCTTTGTTTTTACTGTTTATTAATTATTATTAGTTATTATATTTATTATAATTATTATTATGAGTTATTATAAGTAGTTACGAAACTTTTAATATTTAGTTTTTACTAATCGATTTAATTTTTGGTCGTTAGAAATTTATATGTTTTATTGGTAAATATATTTTATTTTTACGTAAATGTTTTTCGAAAAAAAAGTCAAATGGCCAACAATTATGCAATTAAAAAATTTAATAAAACCCCCAACCATACATGTCCCTTATATCCAAAAAAGTAAAAAAAATAAAAATAATATCTATCCAAAAATAATACTCATACTAATAAAAACCATATCTTTTCATATTAAGATACAATTACTGTATCAATAACTATGACAATTATAGACAAATAATAATAATAATAATAATAATAATAATAATAATAATAATAAATATGAGGTCATGATTAGCAATTATATAGCTATTATAGTGTTTATGAGTTGTTATAAGCTGTTATAGTGTTCATGAGTTGAAAGTTCTTTCAAATACCGGTGTAAATGTCAAAACAAACATACCTTTATCTCTCAACTATAAACGTTATAAAAAGATTGCTTCTATCAAATTTTAAATTTAAAAACTATTGAATATCTAATACTTCATAAATAAATAAAAAGTAGAGGAAATTTTAAAAATATTTTACTTCCATCCAATCCACTATAACTCGAGTTGATAGATAGTTTAAATCTGTACTTTTTAGCTATGGACATTATAAGTCTTATTGTATGTCGATTTCAATTACTCTTATTATTTAATGCCCGCAAATTGAGTTTTTCATTCTCTGAATTACAATTTGGGCTGTTCCTGTATGTTTGCTGTGTGATTTTGATCTAGCTACGCTAGGCTATAAAATAACCTAAATTCTCCCATAATTTGAAAAATTTTTCCACTATCATTTCGTCATAGTAAATTTTAAGCCATTGTTGTATCTTTTAACAACCAACTATAGTAAGTGATAGTTTACCATTAGTTTTGTGAGCCACCCGTTATTCCCAATCTTCCACAAGTCACTCTTTTTTTCCGACGTATTTATCTGTACATCTGTAAATTTATACTCTCAAAACATATATTAATAAAATGATTGAACGAAAAAAAAAATAAGAAAAATTTTATACACCAAATATAACAAGATGACGCCTAAAAATATAAAGTGGATATGAAATAATTTACGTCTTTCCCTCGTCGAAATTGCTACCCCCGATAATTCTAGCTCCTCTGCATCTTCCCCTCACACATCTACCCAAACTCACGTACCACTAACAGAGCTATCTTTTGATGATTACTCTGAAAATGGACTGAATTCAAGAGTTTAACCAGGAAATTGCATACCTAAATCCACAAAATTAAACTCAGTTGAATAATCGCTAATCCAAATCGATATATAACGAACTCAATTAAGAAAACAAAAATAGAAATGAATATGTTTCTACCATATTAGTGAGCGGAGTACCCATCATGGTAATTTCCAAAATGCTATCAGTCAATCATCCCCTTGTTTCTGTCACTTTCACAACTCTACTGTATGCTGCCATTTGAACCACTTGAACGATCAACAATGGAGAAGAGGAAGGCTGCATTAGCTTTTTGGCCAATTTTCATGAGGATGTTGCAGGAAAAATATAGGACTAACCTTAGTAATGCGGAAGCAATTGGATCGATTACCATTCGATAGCCCACAAGAATTCCCCATGCCTATTAATAGCCGATGAGTGCAAATCCCGAGTCACAAACACACCAGTCTTGTTGTATTACGAAAACTGTGTTCACCAATATTGCCCGGAATAATATAATCGGCGGCTACTAGAGTCGCCGGAAAACAGTCACAACGCAAACGCGAAGACCCAAGTGATGATGATTCTAACTGTGAGGAAGAGTCGAGGATTTCTAGGAAAAGTATTAGACATGCAACGGATGCAATATGTGTCTTTTCCCTTATCTCTCTGTTTCACTGTAGCCGGAATTAATTAGGGAAACAAATCCCTACATATTCGGGTATATTAATACTAGATTAGCGGTTATGCAAATTTGAGTTAATGGGCCAAAGTAGCCGTTTCATGATCTTGGCCAACAGATGTGAACAATGATCAACAATCATGGTAATTTCCAAAATTCTTAGGAGTCAGGCAATGGAGGACCCTGGACCGGACTCCACAAGACAGTGAGGATCTGAGGTAGGTGGAAGAGAAAAAGGAGAGAGACAGTGTGTGTGAAATTTAAAAAAAAAGAATGTAAAAACTTCCGGGTCACCTTTTACCTTTATGTGGCAAGTTTTTATTAAGTAATTAATGAGTAAGATTTTTGATGTAAAATCAACAATTGTTATTAGGTTTAGTTATGGTGACTGAAAATTTTTCAAACTATGAAAGAATCTTAGTTTTATAAATAATTGTAATTAACTTAATTACCATGGTTACCCCTTAACGATAATTATTGGAATTCTTTTTCTTTTCAAAAACACGCAACGAAAGCCATAAGTTAGTCGTCACCCATACATAATGTATGCATGCCATCACAATGATGTGACAATATTAATTGCATTTGTGTCCTTGAAGATGTACATGTGATGCATAAAGCTATAAGCCATAAATTAGACAAGTTTAAAATATCTTCCCCTTTTACTTAGGGGCTGTTGGTTCACCAATAATGGAATGAAATTAAATAAAGTCTGAAATATGTAAAGAACAGAATGAAATTTGATCAATGAAATTAAATATTTAGTTCATATTAATAATGAAATTAGATCCCAATTTCTACTATTTGTTTCAGTTTATCTTAATATATTATTTTTTATATCAGTAAAAGTTAACTTTTAATCTTAACCTTTAAATTAAAAGGGAAATGGACATGATTTACTCTATCTTCCCCTCACATCTTTTTCCTCATTTCTCCTTTTCCCCTTTACTTTCTATCTCCTTAAAGAACCAGTCAACCTCCATTTTTACTTGCCCCTCCATGCTTCCCAACACCCAAAGTCATGATTCTCAAAGTTGCTTAATTGACCTCTCTCTTACCTCAATAGACCAAGATATCAAGGCAACTTCGCTAATGTCATGGTAATTTCTGCACCACGGTGGTACCATTGCAGTGGTAGCCCACTTTCTTTCTTCCTTGTGGTGGTTGCCGATGTTTTCTCCTTCCTTGGCGGCCGATCAACACTCCAAATTTGGTTGCCTACTCTTTATCCTCTTCCATGCGGTGCCCCTTGTGACGATTTTTCGACCACTTCTTCGTTCCGGCGGCTATCAACACGTGGACATGGGTGCCACTGTCTCTCTCCTTGTCCTCCTCTCAATCTCAAGCATAGGTTTGGAGAGAGTGAAATGAATAATGATGAACGATTTATATTTATCTTTTATCTTTTTAATTAAATTGTTGATACTCAAGGGAATGAGATCTGAAATCCCTCCCAAATGGGGGAATCAGATTCATTAAAAATAAGGGGATTTGATGCCCGTAATAATGGAGCCTCATACCCTTAAAACCCAACTAAACACAGAGTATGGGGATTTGATATCTTTAGATATCAAATTTCATTCCTAAATCTTCAACCAAACACCCCCTTAAAGATTTGAACTTTCAAAGACTAACAGACAAACTAATGCATATTCGATTTGAGATTTATAAGTCCTAGAAAATGATTACCAATTAAAAATTAGACATTATTAGTGGTTATAATTAGCGATTAGTGATTACTAACGTTTATCAACTGTTATGATTAACAATCAACGGTTAAAACTGTTTGCCAACAGTTACGGTTAGTGATCATAAATATTGTCACAAACTCTGAAATGAACATACTCTAAAGAGTTAATATTCAATTTTATTTTATAAATTTCCTCACAAGCAAATTCATTTACTTACCCTTCTCCTTCCTGGCTAGCAGAAGAGATGCATACAAGACATTCAATTGAATTTAGTTGTAAGGGAAATATAATACTACCTACCACTTTGCCACACCATCAAGAATCCATTAAGTTATGGGAAGAAGTAGTTGGAGACTAATTAAGACTCGGAAGACTTTTACTACCCCTCTGTTTCAAAATATCAAGCAAATACGAAATTTATGATAAATTTTGTGTTAAAATACCAAATTGTCTTTATATTTCATTGAAAATAAAAAAATTAATGAAAAAAAGAGAAAGAAAGCAATTAATAAGGATAAAATTGATAAATTAGTAATTAATATATCATTGAAATTGTAAAATGACAACTATTGTAAAACGAAAAAAATTAATTAAAATGACGTGTATTTTAATTTAACCCGCTATAAATCATGTGCTCATATTTGGTGTTACAAGCGTGATTAGTGCGGTAATATATTTAAATATAATTTTGCATATGCTGGAAAATTATTTAAATAATAGTTCGATTAAAACGGTGTTCGGTTCGATAAAAATAAAGTTATTTGGTTCTCCCTAATAGTGATCTATCACCTGTAAACGGATTCAATTTTGATTAAAATTAATATAAAACTCTAATTTGTATTCAATTTTTAATGCTGTACCGCATTTGTTCAATTTTTTTCTTAAAAAAACAATTATTCTATTTTTGATTTAAGTGATTATTAATTATATCACCCTATCTTGTGTCAACTATTAATAAAATAATTTAATTAATTTTTTTCGTTTTATAATATTTATCACTTTATAATTCTAATGATATATTAATTATTAATTTTTTAATTTTATTCTTCTTAATTATTTTTTATTTTTAATAATATCATAATATATTTAATTTTTTATATGGAGATAAAAAGAGAAAAAGAGATAGAGACTGAGAGAGAGGATGTAAGAAGGAGAGAGAATATTACGAAGAAAAAGATTTTGTGAGATTAAAAAATCGAAAAGAGAGAGATAGAGAGAAACATAAGATTAGTAAATTGGGACGAGAGAGAAAAAGAAAAAGAGAGGTATAATTTTATTAAAAATAAAAATAAAATATATATCAAATACTTTATTATATAACTAACTTTAACCTTAATTTTATGATTAAAAGAAAAAACTTTAACCTTAAATTTTATTTTTTTCCAATCCTTCTAAAACAATAAGTGTTGAAACCGAGAGAGTATAAGTGAATTATTATTATATAGGTTGGGTGTCTATCTAATTTGACTCAAGGGAGTCAAAATTCAAAACTCAAAAGCAGACCCAATAATTATAAATTTATATTAAATCTAGAAGGTTTAGCGTCAACCGCCCTTCTTTGCGTCAAGTTTCGACAGCCTCATCTTGTAGCTACCACTTCTCTCTATCGGTTCATTGACGTGGTTTAATATTTATCATTACTTTAAAAAATATAAAATTTATGTACGCAATTTGTCTCTATTTTTATCGTCAATTATTTTTTCCCTTATCTAAATTGAACGTTGGTAAAAATTCGAGTTTGATTGAAATCCAATCGATAATTAGACAAAATTTTTATCCGATATCCATTTTTCGGGTTGGATAATTCGGATAAGCGTAAATTCGAGTTAAAATCGAATTCGAACAATAGAAATATGAAATTTTATATCCGAATTTAAAATTTGGATAAAAAGTCATACTTGAACCCGATTTTTTAGATCGGACATATTTGGGTAATCGGATCATATGAAATTTTACTAGCGCTACCTAAATCCGTTTATTAGGAATCGCGATTTTCCTATTGTCGGATCTATTAATCCTATGTTCACACAAAAATTCAATTATGTAAACAACCTATGGCAATGTTCACATGTTTGTAATATTGTCATAGGGTGATGGATTTTATATCCTATTTTAGCTGGTTGCATGTTTTGTTATAATTTGGGATCATTATTGTATTATTTTATTACTTTTTTAGAAGTCAATGAATAAATAATATTTTTAAAAAGAAAAAAGAATATTAACATCTAGAAACGTACGATGATGAAATGAGGGGAATTATTTACAATATAATCCTTCTCTCCGTTTCACAACATTTATAATTTTTATAGAGTAAAAAAATAATAAAGGAATAAAAAATTTAAAGAGCAAAGACGAAATAGGTGGCTTAATTAGGGTGGCAGGCATATAATTAGCAATGATGGTTTTGTGTAGAGAGATTATTCATGTAATTACCGAGACCCTGACCAATGACCAGCAGATTCGAGCTGACCAATGACCAGCAGGTCCAGCTTGACTCCACCTAATTACCAAAACCAAAACCCAAAAAAAAAAAAGAAAAAAAGTAAAAAAGGCAACACGTCTTATCTCTCCCTCTCTCTCTATATATAGCGATCACATTCTCTAACCCAAACCAATGACATTCACTTCCCTCCCAAAAAAACAAGCCAGGCAAGAACTAAATAACTAGAATTTCTTGGAAAATCTTGCTATTCGTCTGTCAAGAATGGCTGTGTCACCGTCAGTAAGCGAAGTCAAAGTGGAGGACTACGTCTTCCCTCCGACCGTCAAGGCCCCCGGATCCGACAAGCCTTTCTTCCTCGCCGGTGCAGGTTAGTATTTTATAACTGGCTTTGTTTATCAAAATCGTTACGAGAAGGGTTATCTAAATTCTAATGTATTTCCTTTCATCTAAACAAAAAGTGCCTTCTTATGCTCAAATCCAATACACAATTGTTATTAGAGAAGAACACAATAAAATCTGTCTACTTTAAATGGATGGACGTGTCAAATTGTGATCCAAAAACTCCACCAATAAAAAAATACATTAAAGTATACCTACCGATTTATTATAATTAATTGATTTTAATTTTTAATTTTTAATAAAGAGCAGAGATTTTGCTGAATAATCAAAGTCAAACTTTTTTAATAAAGAAAGTTCAAATCACCTAAAAAACCTAAGAAGAAAAAAAAGAAAAGTTGAAATGAGAATTTCCGGAAAAGGTCAAAATCCGTTAGAGTGGCCAGAAATGGTTGAAAACGCCATCGAAGGCTGATAAAATTTGAAGACCCTGATGTTAAGAGAGAGAGAGAAAGAAGAGATTGTCGTAAATCTAGTGCGAGTGCGACCCACAAAAAAAAAAAAAAGAAAAAAAGGAGTTGGTTGTTTTTATCCCGCCGGAGATAGTGGGAAAACAGTTGTACCTTGCCGCCGTAGTCCGAAGAGTCCACTGGCACCGACAGTTACAGATCTGGAGAGAAACGGGCGAAAGTGTCTCAGTAGAGAGTAGAGACCCGGCTGGAGGTGAGGCGTCGACGGAGGGGAGGGAGAGACAGGTTAGGGAGGGTGAGGTGTTGTGCGCTGCGGTGGGATGAGAGAGAGCGAGGGAGAGATGAGATGGTGAGAGTATGAGACGTCGGACTGATGAAATCACGTCTTGATAGATGGACTGCATAAATTCACGAAAATGCCCGGAGAATTATGGTTCCCTTTTTTAATGATGATGACATCTCTTATGGGCAATAATTTTTTTTTTTGTTATTGATATTTTAATACTTGGAAATATTATGATAAAAAATACTTAGTATCATGAATAATTAATTAGTCCCTAAAATATCCAACAATATTGCTAGAGTGCAATGGTAACATTGTCATCATTCTCCCTAAATTATGTTTGATAAATTTAAATTTAATTATTTAATAATAATAATTGTAAGATATTTTGTAAATTTAACCAATTAAAATATTTTTTAGGTGTGGTTGTATGGAATTGGAATCATAAATTATTTTGTATAAATTTAAATTTAAATTTAAATATTTAATAATAGTAATTTTAAAATATTTTATGAATTGAAGCAACTAAAATGTTATTTTTGGATCATAAATTATGTTGGGTGAATTTAACTATAAATATTTAATAGTAGTAGTTTTAAGATATTTTATAAATTGAACTATAATATTGTTTTTGGTAGGGTTGTACAGAATTGGAGTCTTATCCTAAGTTAACATTTTTTACTATGAAAATACGTTATTTAGATCAAAATCTAAGGGTTTCAATTTAATTATTTTTCAATATATATATATATATATATATATATATATATAAACAAATAAATGAGTAGCGATTGAGTTGATTTTTGAAGAAAATTAGTTTATCTGTAATTAGGATTCTTATATTAAAAAATAAAGGTTAAGATTATATTACAAATCCAATTATTTCAAAATAAAAATTATAAATATAAACTAAAATATGCCGATAATAAAAATTCAAATTATATTAAAATTTACAGTAAATTAGCCACAATTTATTGTGTTTCATGAAACTTGAGGTCAATCTCATAATTGGCGATGAATTGCGGGTTGACTGAACCTGGGTTTCACCACTTGAAACCTCTACGTGATTAATTTCGATTGTGCGGGCTTTGTATTGAAAAAGGGGCTTCTTTAGTCGTGTTTGTTCAAATGGTATAATGTAATTAAGAACTGGTTTTAACGTTCAATTGTTGGTTTATTTTTTGTTTTTTTGATAAATTTAGTAAATGCTGAGTGAAAGTCTTATTGATGCGTAGGGGTGAGAGGATTAGAGATAGAGGGAAGGTTCATAAAGTTCACTGCAATAGCAGTATATCTGGAAGAGACTGCAATTCCGGTGTTGGCCGCTAAGTGGAAGGGCAAGTCTGCGGCTGAGTTGGTGGATTCCGTCGAGTTCTTCCGTGATGTCGTTACAGGTAATTGCCCTTGCAATCTCCATACAAGTTACGTACACGAGACCCATGATCCCTACGAGTATAACAGCACGTATCACCAACTCAACCGATTAAGTAAACTTTTTCTTTGAGTTTTTGGAAATTTGATCGGTACATATTCATGTTGTTCCATAGATACCGTTGTTAAATTGTTTTTCACATTGAAATTGCCATTGATACCTGTAGGTCCATTCGAGAAATTCACACATGTAACAATGATACTGCCGTTAACGGGGCAACAATACTCTGAAAAGGTGATTGAAAATTCTGTCGCGATTTGGAAATCCCTTGGGATTTACACTGAGGACGAATGCAAGGCTCTTGACAAGTTTGCTGAGGTGTTTAAGGACGAGAACTTCCCACCTGGTCATTCCATTCTCTTCACACAATCTCCACCTGGTTCTCTTAAGGTTAGCCCTCCGCCCCAGTACATCATGCCTTTTGCATTTTTATTTCAATACGTCTCATATCAAATGTTTGTGAAAATTACGCACAAAAGATATACTATCTCCATCCCATATTCATAACGACTACAGGGATCGATAGTGAACTGATCTTATTTTTCTGTCGGTGTTATTTCAAAAATAGATTGCATTCTCGAAGCATGATTCAATTCCGGAGCTAGGAAAGGCTAAGATAGAAAACAACAACCTGGCAGAAGCAGTGCTGGAATCCGTACTAGGAGTTCATGGAGTCTCCCCTGCAGCAAAACAGAGTTTGGCTGCCAGAGTTTCAGAGTTGTTGAATGATTATGAAGAGAAGCTTAAACCATCTGAACCTTTGAATGCAAAGACAATCCCAGAAACACCATCACAACAGCAAGGACTAATTGCTTGAACACGAATATCTACATCAACTAAATAAACAAAGTGCTCATGAAGCACATCTGGATATTCTGTACTATGCATTGCCCATTTCTAACATGCCTTCGCTTTATTCTTTTTTTCTTTTTCTTTGTGGTATTAGCAAGGGTTCGAAAATTGTATTTTATGTGATGTGATATTTACTATCCTTGTTGAGGATAACTTTAATAAAACTCTTATCGGAACCGTTACATTGATTGTTGTATTTTTATTTGGATACAAGAAATGTATTTGTGTTTAAACCGATCTATTTGACCCGGTTCCACCAAAGTCTAATTTTGTAATGTCATGTGTAGCGAAGCCCAGCTTCCTCGCGTGGCCCAAGCCAGCTACCACACTCTCACTCACATTCTCTGACCAATCAATTGGTGCCCAGCCCACAATTCCCCAGCCGACTTGATCTACGGTCAATGGAGAAGCAGTGGTCAAACATGGTTGTGGTAGCTTGGACAAGAGAAATAGTGAATGCAATAAACCACGTGGCAAAATTCTAAGGCAAGTGAAATAGAATTTGAGAGACAAACCCGACGTGAAAGAAACAAGTCTCTAATAAGGCACTGATCGCGCTGGCTCTTCCTAGTGAGGAATAGAGGGTGTTGCGGGAAACAACAAACGAGTTCATTTTCAAAGCATTAGAAGGGAGAAGGGACAAGTTCCTTAAGATCAAGCTAGGAGCTATTATTGTGCTTGTCTTGTTCTCGGTCATTTGTAGTACTTGTCTTCTTATCTTGACGTGTATTTTGCTGTCTTTAATTTATAGATTAATAGCAATAGAAAGAAATTAGGGTTTGATATGATGAATGATTTATTCAAATTAGATTTATATTTGACTGTGATTGACGTCAATTTATGATAAAGCTTAGACAATGATTTGGGTAGATCAAAACTAGAATCGCTTATTAGGAGTACATTTTAGCGTTTTAAGCAAGTTAAAATACTAATCAACCAAATATTAGTGTTCGGTAAGCTAATGCTTTAATTACTATTTGCGGTAGTTTATAACGTTTTAAGTAGTGTTTTTAAAAAGTTAAGAATATAGTTTTTCACATTTAAAGGTAGCAATTTATATTTTTTGACAAAAGTATCCCTTCATTAATTTATATTTGGCAAATTATATATATCATTTTACGTCAATTTGCAATAATCATCTAACTCAATCACTAAATTTATCCAACACATTTATTCAACTCGCTTAATTGAACACCTATCCACTAACAAATAAAATCTAATAGTTATCATCTACCTAAACGGTATCGGCTACACAAACAATTATCCGCCACTCAAACATGTCATTTTGTCGAATATGACCTAATTATGAATTAGTTTATGCAGGATTTGTTGTATGTAGCATCCTTTGGAAATAATTGTAGAAATACCTAAAAAAATCGGTGGAGAACTTTCTATTGATTTGGATACAAAATAGTACAATCATAAATGAACATTTTACATACCTACGCCATGAAAATACATATAAAAATGTATCTAATTTACATAATACAACATCAAGATAGAAATTAAACGGTCTCTTTAAAGAAGAAACATCCTCACTGCACTGGTAAAATTTCTTCAAATGTCGCCCTCTCCCAAGATTCGACAATCCATTAGTCCTCCTCGAATGCAGCATGAAGAACTCTGAGCCAATTAGCACCCACACTCAAAATAATGTATTTATAGATATAATATATATTTGTATCAATTGATTGTAGCTACTAATTAGATCATCTTAAAAAGATGGTTTCCGGGAGGACAAGATAGATTCAGTGTCCTCACACCATCTTCTCAGCTGAAACCAAAATCACTTCTTTGAACTAAGGGATCTCAATCCCCCTTTTATTCCCCCACTAAGAGCTTTTTATATTGTTGTAAAATCATTTTGCAGTAACAGATATTTTAAATAAAAACACTCAAAGAGTTTTTTGTTGATAAAAAAAATATAAAAGAACTTTTTAAGGATTAACTAAAAATTAATTTTATTAGTTGATTGATTAACAAAATATTTATAGAAATAAAACAAATAACTTCAAGAAAAATGATTTTCTGAATAGATTTCCAAATCAGAAATAACTTTCCAAGAGCATCATGTATCTTTTATCTTTGTACACTTTCACAAACTATAAATACTAACTTATCAAATGAGCATTGGCCCATTTTTGTAGGGTTCAAATTCTACTAATAAATTAAAGAGAAGTTTTTCTCATGATATTTCCTTCCATCAAAGCTAGTGATGGATCTAGAAAATAAATCAACTCGGATTGGAGATAATACACATATAATTAAAAATGTTTTGGATTTATAGCTCAAAAGAATGATGATTCTCTAAATATCTTCTTAAAAAATTATGCATTTTAAATCAAAAATAGATCTAAATATCATAATATTAAAGAGAATACACATATAATCAACACTGCAAGCGGAGATCCGGGGTGGGCCCAGATCCACTCAATTGTTACCAGCATTGGAAATTTCACTTGGAATTTAGAAAATGGATCCAAGTGTATCTTAAATGGGATCCGGTCGGATCCATTTTTTTCTTCCACTTCAGCTTTTTGTTTTTGTTGATGAATTATATTTTGATGTTGATTTTTTTTTTTTGGTGAAATTTTTGGATGTTCAATTAAAAGTGGGAAATTATACATATGATTTTTTTGACAAAAAGAAAATTTTATTTTTTAATAGTGTGTGTGAAAATTAGAAATTTACTATATTGTGAATTAGATTTTTT
Organism: Talinum fruticosum; assembly: GCA_021018815.1. Taxonomy (NCBI): domain Eukaryota; kingdom Viridiplantae; phylum Streptophyta; class Magnoliopsida; order Caryophyllales; family Talinaceae; genus Talinum; species Talinum fruticosum. The sequence goes on along the minus strand of JAITYX010000094.1, from coordinate 451,067 downwards.
CAAATAATTTTTTTGATGACTAATTTTATTATCATAAAATAATTATTTGATACTTTAAAAATTATGCAAATTATTTCTCACAACTTATTAAAATAAATTACAAAAAAAAGAATAATAAAAGTAATTAAATATATATTAGTTGTGAGTCCTATGAAAAATATTTTATTTAAAGATCCAAATTTGAGATGAATAAAAGGAGAGAAAAAAATTAAAAATTTTAATTAGGTAGAGGGGTAGGCCCCCACTAGCGGATCCAAAAATGTGAATCTGCATTGAAGATGCTCTTGAGCTGGAACATCCCCATGTTGGATCTGGAGATCGAGGGCCCAAGATCCTCTCTCCTCTTTTCACTGGGAAATCTTTGGTAGGAGAGAGAAAATCTGAATCGGAAGGAATCTTATTTCACTCATATCTTTTTCCAATTCAACTTCTTTTTTGTTAAAAAAAATGAGTTTTGAGTGCTGGATACTTTTTATGGGATTTTTAGAAGCTCAACTAAAAAGTGAGAAATTATATGTTTAAATTTTTTTATAAATAGGAAAATTTATTTTTTTAATAATATGGCTGAAAATTAAAAATTAATTTTTTTTTTGTAAGCTCTAGCACTCATTGAGCTCTCTATCTCATAAGTAACACTAATGGCCAACAGCTCAGGGAAAGGGAAACACCCAAGACAAAGCTCAGACCAACCACTCACTCCTCACAAAGGAGAAATGGAGGCAACAAGGTTTGAATCCTTGACGTGCTCCAACACAAGTGAGTGCCATACCAATTAAGCAAATGTTTGATCAGTAATTAAAAATTAGTTATATATATTTTTTAAAGTCTAATTTTTATTTTGTGGAGTAGGTGAAGGGGGCGACCCTCCACCAACAAATCCAAAATTTGGATTATGCACTGAAGATGATCTTATAACAGCCTGGATAGCCTAGCTTTGATTTACTCATCATGAATTTCTATGGCTCACTATAAAACACCAAATTAACATCATAAACAATGTTTTTCTCATCATAAGCATCTGATTGGTTAGTGACCAATGGCTATATCACACCGGGTGAGCCAATTGAACGTGGAATACTACGTGTTCCCGCCGACTGTCAAGGCACCCGGCTCCGACAATGCCTTCTTCCTTGGCCGCAGATCAGCAATTTCAGTTCCCAAAGTTGCCATCAATATGCTTAATTTTTTTATTTTTTACTTTTTTTTCGATAAATAATGACAAAGGTCAATAATAATATCATACAATTAAAACAATAGTGGTAGGTATTTGGGAAATAAATCGAACAATTGAAAAAACCAAAACAAACCCAAAGCAACAAAATTGAACTCACTGCCATAAAAAACTCAAACCCCCTTGAGCATTCATTTGACATCAGTCGAACTACTGTTACCAACATGTAATGATGCACTTTCTTCACATATTTTTTTCTATTCACGAGATTCAGATTTAAAATCTTATTTAAGGAGAACAACTATCAAATCGATATGTGTTGGTGATTATATGCAAGATATCTTCATATCTATTTTGCTTGTTATTTTGGTTGGAAACTCAATTGAATATACATTTTTTGAACCTTTGATTAGCTACAGGGATGGTGTTGGGATCATTAGATTCAAAATTTTTGTCTAATTATACTTTGATTTTTATTTTTTATGAAATTTATTAAGAATCAATTAATTTTTGTAGATTGTCCTTTCAATAAAATTAAGTTTATAGAATGCATATTCACTTATCCCAGGCCATGGTGGATTGCCCCAGTAGTTATGTTGGTTGAATGCCAATTAATCTACAAGGTACCCAATTCTATGCGTGGAGCAATCCTTAACCATCATAAGGCCATAGGGGATGGTCTAGTGGGCCCTCTTGCCATGCCTTCCCATCACTTTTTTTTTTAGGTAAGCGGGCCATCTGTTGGGCCCCTATCTCGGGGAAGGCTCAACGAGCTAATGAGCCAGGGGATAGGGGATGTCGGCCTCAATCCTCCACTACACACAATATCCTCACAATTGAGGAATATTGCTTCCCCATATTCGAACCCGGGGAGTGGATGGAGGATAGAGTTAGTGGTTATCATGCCACCGACCTACTCGACATGCCTTCCCATCACTTGGGTTCCTACGAGAGATAAGGTCTTTCACAAATAAGCTTACCATTTTAAATAATAAAAAGTACCGAGTAATTTCCTTGGAATGGTTGTTGCCTTGACAAGTCTCCAAGGTTTGATTGTTGCGCTCAAACCTGACGCACCGAATGAATATTAACACAAGATAGCTTAAAGGGGTTTAACATTAATTCTTCATAAACAAGATAAGTTACACCTGAAGTTTACGTTTTATAAATGAAAAGGCTTACGAGGGTAACCTCTACCTTTAATAATTAATAACAACTCGACTCCAGCCATTTAAAAACTCAAAAAATTAAATAGAAATGAATAATCTAATTAAATAATGTGGTGACAGGGGAGAGGGGGCGATCAGATTTGGAAGGTAGGTACATGAAATACACAGCAATAGGGGTATATTTGGAAGATAGTGCACTTTTGGCATTAGCTCCTAAATGGAAGGGGAAGAGTGCCCATGAGTTGGCCGCTTCTCTCGATTTCTTCCGTGGTATCATTACCGGTACGTTTCGTCTTCTAAAATCATGTTTATATCAGATTTTTTTAGTGCAATTATATCAGTTAATCACATGAAAATCATTTATGTGTTTTGAATTTTCATTTGATATATCTTTTTATAATTCCTCTATTTTAAAAGGTCAATTTAGCCTTCCATTCGCATATTAATTCATCATCTAATTTGAGTAATTTGTTCCATTAAAAAGGCAATTTATTACGTAATTTATGACAAAAAATCTACAACTCTGTATAAAATGTAGTTGCCTTTTACAGAATATAGTAAGTGATAGAGTGACTTTCCTGTCATGGTTAGCTAAGAGAATTAACCCTATATTGCTTCGAGATAGTGAAATGAATCACTTCATACGCAGATGAATATTAATAGTGGACGACTGTAATGTAGTACACCCAATTTTGCTATATAACGATTGGAAAATAGATTACTTATATTTGGAAGTTTCTTACAATAATAAAGAAGAGTGTGGAGGAGAAAAGAAAATAATTGAGCTATTTACCTCTCACAAAAAATCACAATTACATTTATATAGAAGCACATGAAGGCGTACGAAGTTCAAATTGCCATGATGTGATAATAAATACACAAACCCAATCAGATTATATATTAAGAGATACTTCAACCTAACACAATTTAATCTAAACTCAAATATCAAAATAAATTATGGAAAATTAAAGATAAATTAAGCATATTATGATATGATAATAAATACACAATTTAATCTAAACTCAAATATCAAAATAAATTATGGAAAATTAAAGATAAATTCAGCATATTATGATATGATAATAAATACACAGACGCAAAAGTGATAATGCAAGTGGCGCTAGAGGCAAGAGGAGGAAAGCAAAAAGAGTAGTTCTACAATTTATTTATTTTTTTATACATGGACAGATGGACAAATTAAAATTTACTTCATAGATTTGTCACCATGATATAATCTCATTGTTAATGTGGTAAAAAAATAATATTTATACACTTTTTACTTTTTATCTTGTTAAATTTTATTGTCAAACTTAATTGTCTCTTATTTTTATCCAATTCAGGAATGCTTCCGTAAAATTAATATTGTCACGATGATATACATATATATGTTTTAAATTAGATTAGTAGTTCAACTTGAAGATTTTCGTAAAATTATATGAGAAATTTACAAACCATATAGCTGAACTACATACAATTAACTTATTAACTTTTGTCCACATACCAACTAAAGACACTTCTCATAATGATATATATAATAAATAATTATTAGATATTTTAAATTAGTTTTTTAAAATAAAACATAGAGTTTATCATTTAAATCATGTCAAGTTCCACTAAATAAAGGATACCAAGTGAAAAATTAATACAAGTAACCTAATATATTGAACAATAAGATGGACACCCGTATTTCCCCGCATTTAACATGGCTACAAAACAAAGAACTAAAAGAAAGAAACAAATTTCTCGAATTAGTTCGTTTTGCCCACATTAACTTTCTTCTCTTTTTATTTTTTATTTTTTCATCTTAGAGAAATGTTGGGCTTTGATCAAATTAATACCCCAGTGGAGAGTTCTAAGTGGGTTGTCCAAGTTGGGCTCGTCACATAGGTTTCCCCTGGAATGGGGAGGCTGGGCTTATTTGCTAAATAAAAAATGTTATATTGTATCCTAAGGGAAAAGTTATATTTATTATCATAATATTTGATGCTGCTTTTTCAGAGCGTTAATATAATATGAAGGTTTGCTTTTGGAGAAGTTAAGTCACTCTAGAGGGAGGTGAATAGGGTGATGGAAGATTTTTGAGAAAATCAAACTCTTTCGCACATAATAGATACGAGACATGATTCCGAGTCTAAATTGGACTCGTAAAAGTATGAACTCGGATTTACGTGGAAACCCTCCCGGCGCAGAAAACCACGGACGAGTGTCAATCCGGACACCAAGTCAAATCCATAATTGAATCCTCAATTACAATGAATATGACTACCCGGATTTGTTCCCAAACAAATCAATTACAATTTTTCCGAGCTCGAATTTACCTTATCCGATCGACATAGTACTTCCAAGTTGAAATTACCTTATCAACTTGGGATCCTCCAATTTTTCCCAGGTTTAGAAGTTCCCTTATCTAACCCGGTACTTCAAAACCGAGGTAACCTTTACAGTTTGGGACAACCGAGTTGAGGTAACCTTTACAACTCGATCGAGAGAGAAAGAGTGGAAGAGTAGTAGGAATTGCAATACAACTTACTCGGAATAATACAACTTAGAATATTAGAATTACAGTTTGGGAGTTTTATGCTAGAGAAGATGTTCAATATGGTCTCTCCTTTTCTTCCCTTCGTCGGTTGAAATCTTGTGCTAAGACTTCTATAAATAGTCTCGCCTTGAAGACATAGCCGTTGAGCCTCCAACGTCTTTTCGTTGAAGCCTGTCCGAGTCAACTAGCCATTGTAACGGATAGTCCGAGTCACTCACATTTCTGGACCACCTAGAAATAGTCGTTGTGCCTTGGTCCTAGCTTCCAACAACTCTTTTTCCAAATTTTGTAAACTGAAAAAGTAGAACGAAAAGACCGTTAGACTCAAAAATAAAATATTACCCAAAACAATAACATACGAGGTCTGTCGGTAAGTTCCGAGCTTTTTAGAAATTCTAACTTTTTGTCCGGCGAGTGCTTTAACGGTCGAAGCCTTTTGTTTTTGCTTTTTCTTCGGATAATTGACATTAGAAAAACCTGCAAAAACATTAAGCACAATGGTTCTCAAAGTATAAATATAATTTGGTCCATAATTAGAGAAGGATTAGTCTAAATAAAGCATTTAATGACTAATTACCTTAATCTATTAATCTGGAATATTTCAAGTCAAATATTCAATATACTCGAATTCCGGATATACTAAAACTCATAAATAAATCATTCAATCTTAATGGGCACAAGAGTTATATAGACATTTTACAATTACGCATGATTAAACAAATAATAGCGTAGGCAAACTAAATATCCGAGTCCGACTAAGTGGGTCGAATCCGGTTTTGAGTGGGTCGGATCCGAGTCCGAGTTCCGAGTGGGTCGGATCCGAGTGGGTCGACTTACTCATTCTGTCATAACTAACTCGGATTCTACTTTCTAAGTCCGAGTCCGACTTAGTGGGTCGGACTTAGTCGGATAATCTTAATATGCTTAAGTCCGAGTTCGATCAAGAATAAGTCATATTGAAATGATGAAATATAATATGACTTAGTTAAATGAATTTCTTTTAGGATGCTGCTTGATTTATCCTAAATTTAGATGAATGCATGAAATCAAAACACATTCAAGGGGTTAGTCGACCATACCCGAGTCTTCATAACCCATCATTCATGCCACCGACAAATGTTCCTCTCGAACACTACTTTAATTTTTATTTATTTCTTTAGTATTGAAAAAATAAAAAGTGTAAGTAATGCCTACTTATCCAGTGTCCTAAGGGCAACATATATAAGTTCCATTGTTAAATTTATCCTTCATCTATTTGTTAGAATTTATTTTGAACTTGTTTATGAAATATTTTCTAAAAATATTGCGATCATCTTTGATAAATTTATTTTGAAATTATTCTTCAAATAAACCAAAGAGAAGAAGGTGTTAATTGAAGTAATTTACAGGTCCATTTGAGAAGCTAACACAAGTGACAATGATTCAACCGCTAACGGGACAACAATACTCAGTAAATATGGCAAAAACTTTTGTTGAACGCTGGAAATCTATGGGAATTTACACTCAGGAAGAAGCCATGGCTGTCGAGATTTATCTCAAAACGTTCCACGACAAGCAGTTTTCACCCGGGGAATCCATTCTCTTCACCCAATCTCCCACTGGGAAATTCACGGTTAGTTTTTTTTTCCCCTTTTAAAAGAGGCCATATTATAGTTCTTATGGTGCATTTCCACATAGGGTCATCAACTTTTAAAATCTGTCGATGCCTAAAAATTCTAACGAAATTATTTGTCCAAAATTTAATTTTTTCCGGGTTGAATAATTTTATTTTTTCGAGTCGGATAATTTGGACAAATCTAAATTTACAATGACAGATCTTTTTTTGTAGTTTTTTCATATCTCACTACAAAAGTGTGGTCCAAGGGAAAAGTAAAAGTTCGTGGAAAATCTATTAGAGTTGTATACGCAGAATTTATCTTGTAATATCCACTACAAAAAACAAAATAGCAACGGAAAATGTCGGACGGGTTAGGAGCCCGTTGGAAAGTTTGACGGTATTACATCGATCTTCGACGGTCACGTTTTTTTTTTTTTCCAGGAATTCCAATGGAAATTACATTGGAATTCCGACGGGTCCGATGTAATTGCCGTCGAAAATGTCCGACGGGCCCGTCGGTCAATCTGCACCGACGAGCGGAATTCAAACAAGTCATCGGGTCCATCGGATATCCCGTCGAAATTCCGATCTTGCATCGGAATTCCCGTCGGAAATCTCGTCGCTATTTCGTAGTTTTTTTATAATGTCTATCCTATGTAGTATAATAGTTCTTATTTTGAACTTGTTTATGAAATATTTTCTAAAATTATAGTTCTTATTGTGCATTTGTACATAGGGACAGATATTACAAGATAAATTCTATATATATAATTAATACTAGTCTAATAGATTCTCCACGGACTTTTACTTTTCCCTTGGACCACACTTTTGTAGTGAGATATGAAAAGATCACAAAAAAGGTTTGTAATTGGAATTTAGGTTCATCCGAGTTATCCAATCTGAAAAAATTAGGTTTCATGTAAATAATCTCGTTTTAATTTTAGGCATTGATAGATTTGTCCGATCCAATTTTAACTCAAACCTAAATTTTTACCCGTATATTAATAAAGATTTCCATAGAAAGACCTCCCGATTCTAGCAAATGAATCACAAAGCTAAGAAGATTGAAATTAACTTAAACTTATATCCAATTATCCATTTAAGTTGGAACTGTCTTTGCTACATATGATAAGATGTTACGGTGTCCATAAGGGAATGGAAAACAGGCAAGGAAAATTCCCACGTAGCTCTGTCGAACCCCTTCTTCTTATTGAAAAGTAAATTTACACCCGTTAAATTAGCTTTTGATTTGATAAGATGTTACGGTGCTTGTTTGGCTTGATTTATAAAAAGCTATTTTTATTTTTGAAAAGCAGTTTTTCTAAAAGTAGTTTTTGAAGAAGTTATGAAATATTTTGCCTAATTTATATGAAAATATTTTTGAATAATAAGTTATTTGGCTTAGATTTGTTTACACTATTTATTATAGTATAATTTGATATTATTTTTTTTATTTGCATGATATATAAGATAATATTTATTTATTTGTTAGAGTAAGAGATAAAGATAAAACAAAATAAGAGAGAGAGAGGAGAGATAAAGATAGAGGAGAGAGAGATAGAGGTGATCGAATAGATAAAATAACGTAAAAAAAAAAGAGGAGAGAGAAAAGGAGAGAGAGAATTGTATTCTTAGTGGTTGTTACGCAATTTTTTCGTAAATTAAAAATAGAAATAGCTATTTACATGTTTCTGTTTCTAAGGAGTTTTTTTGCCAAAATCACTTTTAAAAAACAGTTTTAATTTTTAAAAAATTAGTGTTTGGCCTGATTTCAGTTTTTAAAATCCAAAAACAGTTTTAAAATACAGTGCCAAACACCGTCTATATATCTAAACTTTAATTTTATTAGGAAAAGCAGATACTACCTACCATTTTTTTTAATAATATACTGCCTATCACTTCAGCACACGATTAAGGACTAATTTAACGGGAGAAGTCACTGGAGATGAGGAGAATAAGAATTTTACTTCTTTAATTTAACCTAATATTTTATGTTGGTATTTGGCTTGACTATAATACTACATGAATGAGGTAATATTTAAACATCATTTTGAGTAATGCCGGAATACTATTTATATACTCCCTCTGGTTATGAGTCTATGACTATTTTAACTGATGTTTTTGAAATTAAATCTTATGAACTTTGACTATAGTTTAAAAAATATAATTAATCTAAAAATACAACAAAAAAAATGTTACAATGTTTTTCAGTGACATTTTTTCATGCAATGTTTTTCAGTGACACATTTTCTCATATGAACTGTGAGATAATAGTGATCAAATTTATTTTGAAAGGGTTATAAAAGGTTATTATAAGATAAATATAGCCGGATAGAGAGAGTATTAATTTAGCTAAAAAGACTGTTCAATACTCCCCTATGGCCATGATCCATTATGTACCTATAAAAAAGTTTTAAGGGTTTAATTTAGCTAAAAAGACTTTAATTGTTAAAATTTTTATTTTAAATATTTTAAAATACTTTTAAACTTTTCTATATCGTTCAAAAGTAATATTTAATTTTATTTGAAAGTTGTAAATAATAAATAATATTTTATTAAATTTTTATCTTTCTAAAGTTTTACAACATTTTAAAACTAACAACTTTATAAAATGGAGGGAATTAGACAAGGTTAATTTATTAGTGCGCATTGTTATACGTGGCTATACCATTCAATTCCAGAAATACCCATATACATGGTAATTTTGTTTTCATGTAAAAAAAACAGTCATATAAAATTTAGCACCAAACACTTATTTTTGAGGAGAAAAATAAGAAATATTTTAGACTAACAAATTTCATATGTTTATCACAAATTAACATTTTGAAGGGTTTCAATTAATTGAATCAACTGAAAGATTTATTTTATTAAATTAATTATAAATTTATTTTTTTATTGTCAATAATGTATGGATATGACCTTTAATTAATAATATTAATGCGTAAATTAGATTTTTCGTCATGTATTGTTTAGGCCCTGTTCAGCAACAAGCATTTGAAGTAGCTTTTAGCGTTTTAACCAAGTCAAAACACTAATCAACCAAATATTAACGTTCGGTAAGGTAGTGTTTTAACTAGCTTTTGCAGAGAACTTTTAGCGTTTCAAGTAGTGTTTCGAAAAGCTAAGGATATTAGCTTTTCACATTTGAAAGTAGCGTTTCATATTTTTTTGACAAAAAACCCTTCATTCATTTATATTTGACAAATTATTTATATCCTTTTACGCTAATTTACAATAATCAACTAACTCAATCGCTAAATTTACCAAACACATTTATTCAATCGCTCAATTGAACAGACTATCCGCTAACAGTTAAAATCTAACAGCTTATCAACTACCTAAACAACTATCAACTACACAAATAGGTATCCGTTACTTCAAACAATTTATTTTACCGAATAGGGCCTTAGTCAATTTAGGAGTACTCAATCGCAGGTTCGAAAAATACGTCCATCTCCGCCGTCATATATGACAATGGAAGATTCTTCTCGAGCACTCTGCTTTATCACTTACTGTCTCTCTCTCTCTCTCTCTACATGGCTGCTATCCCCCTGTTTCGATCTGTCTATATGTTCTCAGTATTGAGTCTCCCTCGCTATTAATTCATTCACTTTCTCCCTCTTTATCATCAGTAGTGGAATAATGAATTGCACTAAAGGGCAAACCTTTTCTCTTCTTTCGTTAACAGCAGACATTTCAATTCGCAATTGAGAGTCTGCTTCGCTTTAACTCGTTAAAATTAGTTATTATATCTTTTATAACGATTATGACTGCTATGAACGGTTATAATGACAATAATAATATTAATTATTTTTTTCAATAATAATAATAATAATAATAATAGGTTATCGATCATCGATTTAAATAGTTTATATCTATTCCTTTTATATCAATGATTTATAATTGTCAGCTGTCGTAATGGGAAAAAATTTCAACTATGAGATAATGGGAGAATTTTCACAAATTTATCCTCATAATCACATCTACCTATTTGTTCTGATACTTGGTCCGTCTTAAATGATTGACACGATTTGACAAAAACACACACATTAAGAGTTTAGTCAAGCATATTACAATTGTTAAGTTTACACTTGGATTGTAAAATTAGAAATTTTAATATCTCTATTTTCTAGACACCATACAATTAATTTGCTATTAAACTCGTAAAGAATAAAGTAGTTTTAAAAATATAAATTCGAAAATTATACAAAAATCTTTGTTTTCTAGACGTCAATGATGAATGTTCATTCTCAGTATTTGAAGGGGCAAAAGAGAAAAAAATAGTTCATTACTTATATTAATATAAAAAATTATACATATAATTTGACATATCTAAAGATATGATCAGTAAATGAATAAATAAAACAAGGCGAAGCAGCAGGAGAATAATAAACAAAATAGCTCCATATCGAAGGAATACATTTTCCCACCAGCTCAAATAACTTGTCCATGGCCAATATCTTACCAATTTACAAGTTTAAACACTATTTACACGTTCCTTCCTCACACAGAAACAATTTTGCAAATTAAAAGTAAATAAGCATGCTATATAAAAAGAAATATTGGATTATAAAATCCCGAACTTTGAGCTCTTTTAATGTGAATATCTCGAAATATTGGTTGGTCTCGCAAAGATCGTCAATTTAAACTCTAATATTTTTGGTATCCCACCACCGAGTTATGGGCGGAAAAAATCAGTGATGATATGACGTGACGGCGAAAGTTTGACTCACTTTATTTTTTCACTTTACATGTCAGCCAATTTTAACTAATTTCTCCTATCTCTACCTGCCACTCTCTCTCCTCCTCTACCTCCCTTCATCTTCTTCCTCACAACTCCCCTACCATTCTGCCTCCTCCACTGCCTCTATTCTTTGTCCATAATTCCTTTTCTCTCTCTCTCTCCTCTAATTTCTATGTGCCTTTCTTAGCATCTCTCTCTCCCCACCCCCTTATTCCCTCTAATTTTGGAGTCCTTTTCTTTGAAATCTGATTGGAGGTTTCAAGTCTCAATCCACAATGTTCTCCTCTTCTTCCTTTTTTTTTTTTTTTTGCTGTAAGAGTTAAGGTTTCTCTCCTTCTTGTGAGAGTCTTATGTCTCGTCTTTTTGCAAGTTATTTTTCTTACCAATACATGCAAGTTTTATTAGGGTTGTTAATTCAATTGGAGGATATATTTTTATATTTTTATCAATTAGTTTCATTTATTTTGGTTAGGAATGATTCAACAACGGAATTTCATACGGCTCGATTAAGGTGATGTTTCTTCAGATTGGACCTATTATATCACACAGAGATCTATTTTATGAAGTTATATAATAGATCGTAGATGTTCGAGAAAAACAAATTAAAGTCAAATACTGCAGCTTTGTGGCCAAATTTACGTTGCAAGTATAAAGTCGACGGAAGTATATTTACTAGTAATTTTGTCAAAATAGAGATATATTTTAATATTTTAAATTTATTCTTATTAAAAATTTATCTTTGTAAATTACGTATGAATTTTTATTAATAAAATTTCTCTTTCTATAAAAAAATAAAAAGGACCAAATGGTAATTTACCAAAGAAATTATTTTGAGTACATTGGTGATGTTGATGGAATTCCGCCATGAAGAGGAAAATTCCTTTTGAATGTCCCAAATAAAGAAAATGAATTTTCACTTGAAAGAGTAGACTAATAAATGATATCTCATTATTTTTTAAATTTTTTCCAAATTTGACAATTTTTCAAAGACTATTAATTAATTATTCTTGTTTTGGACAGCCCTTGGATTTAGGGTGCGTTCGGTAATAGTGTTTGAGGTAGTGATTAGTGTTTTGGAGGATGTAAAACACTACTTATCTAAAAATGTAAGTGTTCGGCAAAGTAGTGTTTGACATAATGAGTAGAGTTTTAGGTAGTGTTTTTGAAAAGCTACTCAAAGTAACGTTTTCAAAAACACTATCTAGTGTTTGCACATAATTTCCAAACTTCTCCTTTTTATTTTCTAAAATCTTTTATCAATTATGTCATTTTAAGTCATTTTATACAAATCTACTACTTAAACAACTACTATTACCGAACACACTTATCTCAAATCACTAGTTGAACATCTAACCACTAACCACTAGTCAAGAATAGACTAATCGCTAATAAAATAGCTAACATCTACTAAAACAGCTAACCACTACTAAAACAAGCTAATTTTATCGAGTGTCATATTGTCGAGTGTTTTTGCTCACTGCTCAGGAGCTACGCTATATTCCTCCCACCAACTAAACATAAGTATTGTCGCCCGTTTTGGTAAATTAAGGTTTCCTGCCTTTTAAGGCTTCTTATATATACTTTTTTTCACTTTCAGTTATTTGATAAAAATAATAGAGCAAATAAAAGGGTCATTAATTTAATTGGGATATATTTTATATATTTTTGTTAGTTTATTTTATTGATTTTGATTTTAAATAATTCAACAATAAACATAACTTGCCAATGTTTAAGAAAGACATATTGAAATCAAATAACACAATTTGTCGCTGAATTGATGTTGCAAGTATAGAACCGCACGTAAGTATATTTGCCATTAATTTTATTTTAATAAAATTTATTTTGATATTTTAAATTTATTTTTATTAAATTTTATGAATTTTCATTAACAAAATTTCCCTCTCAATCAAAAAAAAAAAAAAAAGAAAAGGACTTGGATATGAATAATCAACCAATATCAACCAGTAGCATAACTTGACCACGATGCTTGTCACTTGTATTTATAGGCAGCATCACACTCTCATCCCTCAGTTGAAAACAAACGCTTACATTTCGTAAAAAGTTTGTGTGATTTGCCTGTAAAGAATGGCTGCGTCACCAACAGTGAGCGAAGTGAAAGTGGAGGGCTATGTGTTTCCTCCCGTGACCAGAGCTCCTGGCTCCGACAAGTCTTTATTCCTCGCTGGTGCAGGTTAGTTTTATTTTTTTAAAAAAACTGATTTCCATTTCTTTTAAAGGCTGTGTTGGACAATGTTCGATATTGATAAATTAAAGAATTTTGAATAAGTTAATAAGTTATTATGTCCATTAGTAATTGATTTTTGGAATGGAACCTTTTATATTTGTGTATATTGCTCCTTGAATTAAGACTTAAGTTAATATAAAATGGGCGATGATAAATTCTTATAGCAAAACACATTTTATACTTCTTATTTTAACTTAAAAAAATTAATATGTTGTATGATTTAAAATTACGAAAATTTTAATAATTACATTTAGAAATCAATTATAAAGTTTTACTATCCGTCAGCCTATATTGAAGGGAATAAAATGACATTTTAATTGGTTTAACCATATCCATAAACACATAACATACGCGTGATTTTATAAGTGTGATAAATTATATATAAAAATGTGATATTACACTAACAATTATAAGTTGTAACACTTGAGAATGAGAGTAATACTGGTAGAATTTGGATTAACCTCTTAATAAAAGTCTTAACAGCTAATTAATGGACTTTATTAAGCTAACTAGCACGAAATACTTATACCCTACCTTCTTCATTACTATATATGTTTTCGCAAATATAATTTGTTCCACATATTTACATCTAACAACGTAATTTTAAGATAATTATTGGTGCATATATTTGTCGATTTATGAATAGACATAAATCCAATGTAAATGAATTTAAACCACACAATTAGGTATGGTAATATGATATTCTAACTTATTCATTCATCCAATGTATAATCTAATCGATACAAGCAAAAATTAAAGGACTAGAAATGATGAAACATTTGTTTAGTTAGATTTTCTCCCTAAGCGTATATAATAATTTTTTAATTATTGAATGCTTTATTTTAATGATATATTGACCTAATGATCAAGATTGATGTCCTGAGTATATTAAATAAATTTCAGGTTCAATTCTGCTTTCTCTTGTTGTATTTTACAACCCTCTATGATTGTGTTAGATGAGAATTTTATTTATTAATGTAAAATATTATGATTCTGAATTTAGTTCAGATTAACTCAACCATATCCTAAAACTTACTTTCTTTTAGTCTGGCAAAGGGAAAGTTGAATGGCAAAAGAATTTTTTTAATTTAAAAAATATAGTGGCACGTATATAGTTAAGAAGTCCAACATTGGGTGAAACTTGTTGATGTGTGTGCTAATGTGCGCCTAGGGGTGAGAGGATTAGAGATAGAGGGCAGGTTCATAAAGTTCACTGCGATAGGAGTATACATGGAAGAGACTGCAATTGCGACGTTGGCTACCAAGTGGAAGGGCATAATGGCCTCTGAGTTGGTCGATTCTATTGAGTTCTTTCATGATATTGTTACAGGTAACTTGCTCTTCCAGTCCTTTGATGGGTACGTATACATTTTGCTTGACATCCTCTTGAATTTGTTTTTCATATTTGTAGGTCCATTTGAGAAATTCACACAAGTAACGATGCTGTTGCCATTAACGGGCGAACAATATTCGGAGAAGGTGAGTGAACATTGTGTTTCCTTGTGGAAATCCGCTGGGATTTACACAGAGGAGGAAGGAAAGGCTATTGACAAGTATCGTGAGATCTTTAAGGAGGAGAAGTTACCCCTGGTCACTCCATTTTGTTTACACAATCTCCACTTGGTTCTCTCACGGTTAGCCCTCTTTGAACGTCTGATAACTAGAATGTCTGATAACTCTTTGAACAATGTGAAAGGTGGACAGTTTTATCTAACTGATGTTATTTCGCTGTTGGTGTTACCTCAACCGTAGATCGCATTCTCGAAGCACGACTCAATTCCGGAGGCAGGAAAAGAAGTGATAGAGAACAAGAACATGGCGGAAATGATGTTAGAATCCATAATAGGGAATCATGGCATCTCTCCCGCAACAAAACAGAGTCTGGCTGCCAGAGTTTCAGAGTTGTTGAATAACTATGAATACAAGGCTTGAAGCCTAATCAGTCATCTCCATCTTTCAATGTAAAACAAAACCACCACCACAACAAGGAGTGACTGCTTGAAAACAAATTTGACTGGAAACTAAACAAGCAAAGGGTTAATAATGTGCGTATGGATGTTGTGTACTGTGCATTGACATTAGTAAACATTCAAGCACTTTCCGCGTACTTTAATATTGATTGGATAGAGTCGTGGAGGAAGTATTATTATTGCACTACGATTAAAATATTTGTATAATGTACCTTATCTTTCAAGGAATATTAAAAATAATCATTACTGTTTACTGAAAATAATTACGTTATCTATCTGTCTCGTAATCGTTACAAAGTAAAAGTGAAACTAAAAATGTACATAACCAATTCATACATAGCGATTGAGATCAGAAAATTCAATCAATTGAAGTTATTTAGTTGTAGTTTTTGGTTCTTAAAATCCCAATTGTTCTTTCCAAATTGCAAAAATAAACCCAAAAATGTCATAACATCATGAAAATTGTTGAACCCAATAGACTTGCAATGCTTCCTATTCATTTCGGCATTTCGTGACACAAATATATATGTTTTCTTCTCCTAAATGAAAAAAATAAAATAAAAGAGGATAGTTGGGCCTGGGTTGAATAACCCACACTCGATGGATAGATCCAAGTTGGGTCTGCCCAATATGCTTCCTTGGGAGTGTGAAGGCTAATCTCCACTTAGATCAATCCAAATCGGCCCATTAATACTGCTGACTACATTCCAAGATCGTGAAATATCAAGTGATTAAGCTCAAATTTGATTCCTGATTTTAATTAATTAAACTAATTTGGAGTTCCATTTGAGAATATCAAGTCATTCACCCCATACAGTCTTCTTCTTGAGGATGTAATCTTCGAATTTGAACCTTCTATTAGACTGGAAAATATATTGTAATCTTCGATTGAAAATGTGTTATCAAAATTATTTAGGCAATTATAATTCGGTGAGTTCTTTAAATAAAAGAGTTCTTCTGTTGGTTTTTTTTTCGAGTTAAGTAAATTGACTATAAAAGGGTCCTTCCTATTATACGTTTGTGCATGGTATTGTTTTATTAGACATGTAGGGTGCGGGAAGGGATAGGTGGAATCATAACGTTAAGGCAAAATTATAACCAAAGGGGTTGTTTGAGATTACAAAAGGCAAAAAAAAAATCTCAACCTTGTCAAATGTGAGATTTTACTCACTTTTACGTTATCTTCCACCTAAATAAATGGATATTAGGGGTTCGACTCTTGAAAAATTAAAACAGAGCATCAATAAAACGGGTGATAATAACATCAAACTTTATAAAATTGACTAAAGAATTGAAGGGAAACTAAAAAATTAAACTTGCATTAATTAAAACTTGAAGTAACAAGGGAGTTTAGAGAGAGAACAACAAAGGAAAACCTTAACAAACATAAAAAAAAAAAAAAAGAATGGCGAACTCACGTTTCAGGGGACAAAGAAGCGTATTTATATAACCCATAAACTAAAGTGGATCCTACTGGTTTCAAGTTCAAAAGAAAACAAAGCTCTGGCATGAGAGTACCACATTCTCGCATTGGAGTGCCATGTTTTGATGTGTTTCTTTCTTCATGCATTATTCTTTGCGTCCTCGGGTTTAAACCACGTCTTTTTTGGCTCCTTAAATCTTTAGTGGCTCCAAGTTTTCACTCCCTTGACTTATTCCCTAATAAAGCAAAAGGAATCGTATAAAAATTATAAGTTGAAATTTATTGGGAGCTAAAATCGAGTGTTAGAAGTACCAAATTGTTTCGGTACAAGCCCAAACACTCGGTATGGAATCGAGTATCCATTTTCCTTGATTACTTATAAAAGGTATTGTTATTATTAATTGGATTATTTGAAATTATTTGATTGAAAATTTTGTAGTTCCAGGCATGATGTGATTGAAGTGAAAAGCAACACAATAAAGGGAGAAAATAAAAGGTTGAATGACATTATGAGTACTGTTTCTACTTTATATAAAAAACATAATCTATTTATATTTACGATCGTTTATGTTCTTTTATGTCCGTTTTGTTTGTTCATTTCTTATTTTAACAACTCATTTATGTTTATTTATGTTTATTTATGTTCGTTTCTACTCTTTTATATTCTTTTCTCGCTCTTTTATATTCGTTTAGGTTCATTTCTATTGATGTTTATGTTTATGTTTATATAATGTTTATGTGTGTTTTATATGTAAGTTCGAATGCACTCGAGAAGGAGAAGGGCATTCACAAGGAGGGGATTTGATGGTTGAGAACACAAAGAAAAGTCGGATAATGGAGGTTCCATGTGAGAAGACCAAAACCACCAGAGTGGGAAACACCTCTTTTCTCTTTTTTCACCCAAGGGTAATATGAGATCTAACTGGAGTATACCTTGTTTACCCTTCACTACTATAAGAACTATTTTTAATTACAGCTTAAAAATGACTTTTTACTATGGTTCCACGGTGTGGTTTAAGTAAGCGTAGTTGTAGGCCGGTGTTTTTTACTATGGTTGTCAATTGTAGTAAATAATCGTTCTCTAGATAACCGTAGTAATAGGTAAGAATTATTACTATGGTTTCCCCAAAAACCGTAGTGAAAGGCTTGGTTTACTTGCTTATTACTACGGTTAAACCAATGAACTGTTGTTGACCAAATCAGGATTATTACAACAGCTTTTCCCGAATAACCGTAGTCATAATCCTACCTATTACAATGTTTTTCTCGGATAACCGTAGTAACAAGTCCTACTCGTTACTACAGCTTTCCCAAAAACAAGAGTGAAAGACCTGGTTTTACTAGCCTATAATCATGGTTATCAAGGAGAACTGTGGTAATATGTAAGGCCTATTACTACGGTTTCCTCGGAGAATCATAGTGAAATTTTGATCAAACTAGGCTATTACTACGGTTATCAATTAGAACCGTAGTAATAAGCCTCACATATTACTACGATTCTTTTTGGTAACCACAATAATAAATCTAGAAATCATACCTTTCATTATGGTTCTCTCGGAAGAACCGTAGTAGTGAGTTTTTTTAGATTTGATTATATTTGTCATCAACCTCCTCTACATATATACACAATTTATTTTGTTATGAAAGAACAACAAACAACGGGTCTTTGTAACAGAACTCAAAATACCATCCTATATTAATTCATTTTCAACAAATATAAAGTTATTTACAACAACAAACTTACCAATCAAATGTGAAAACAAATATATATAGAGTATAATTAACTATGAGACAGTCACAGATTTGTATACAAATTTATACACTATATGAGCTCATCTATTGTGACTTTTGTGTAAGGTGTGGTCGGCGTTTTTAAGGAAAATACCTACCAATGCTGTAAATTTAATTTTACGTCAAGTGCAAGTACTAAAAAACATTATGATCAATTCAATTTCGGTTAACATTGATAGTAATTAAGGGTGGTCAAAAGTACCTTTTTCGGATTGGTTTTGGAATCAACAAAATCTAACAGATGTCGCAATTTCCTTCATGTATTGTAGAATGTAGAAGTTACACTCCATGTTCCCTATTTGCTTATGACACTATAAATAATTATATAGATTCGCAATGCTAAGCCGGAAAAACTAATTTGAAACTAAGCAAGAAACCCTCACTTAACAAGTAATAATAACCGATGGTTGATGATCCTTTGTTGAGATGTCGAACCTCCTTGCAAATCATAAACTTCAAGAGCATTATTTATGAATTGATGAATAAAAATTGAAATTATGATCATGTATTGTTGAAATATATTATAAAGGTATACAATAATTGAAAGAATCAAATGCAATGAAATTGATCAATTGAACTCACGACGTGAGAACTGGGCAAAATTTCTTTCCTCACGGGTTAACATAGAGGATCGAGTCAATAAGCCATGTTACACCTCGGATAAATCGCAACAAGCATCCAAAGGATCGACTACACGTACACAAACTACATCAAATATAATATTAAATAAACACAAGGATATGTATTAGTGAATTTTTAGGTTAATTATTTAGATTTGTATAGTTAGCCTTCAATGAATAGTGCCAAATAATATACGTCTTCTTCATCGTCGCCATTAGGTTAGATATGAATTCGGATCTCTCGTCAAATGTCCGAACTAAGGCTTGGATTGCTTAGAGGCAACAAAACTCGACGGACTCGATGCCCATGTTACAAGTTACCTTGTCAAGCCACCTATTACTTATTAATTTTACATAAATAGCTAGAAATAAAAATTAACGTAAATGAACTTATATATAGTAACTCACGTAATGTCGAGCATAATAGCGTTTGTATTGATCTCTTGCATCTTTATGAACTACAGTATGTCCTAAGGGAAGATGGTCAAGCCCTTCCGAGCATCACCGTCATACCCCATCACTTGTCTTCGTGTTGTGGTTTGAACTACTTTGTTCAATGGCAAACGTTTTTCAAATATAAGTGACGCTCAATCCACTACAAAAATGAATAAACAGGTTGGAGAACTTCAACTTCATTGACTTTCATCGGAGGATGATCGACCGCTGACCGCTTCGTCTCATGATTGCCAACCGACTTGGCAGTCTTCTTTTACTAGCAGCTTCTTCCCGTGTCGTAATTCACATAGGATTATAATATACGAATTAGCCAAAAGAGGTCATATTAATAACTTGTAAATATTATATTAATTTGAAATTATGGTTTTATATATTCAAAAATATCGTCGAATGCCCGAGAATGGTCAAACTCTTGGGCCAAGTAACAAAACTATCTATCGCTTCATTAATAGTATGCAAATGTGTTGAAGAGGATTGACAATTGACAATCACCTTTCCCTTCTATAACTTCTTTAACAATCATCCTCACTTGATCCTCCAAAAGCGTTGCACTATGAAGGAGGGCACCTGGCTGGAGAGTTGAGCGATAGCCTTTGCCACAATGTGATCAAAAGAAAAGTGATGAGAAGCTACCATGCACTCGATCGGCCACATAAGAATTAGCATAACAATTACCGACGTGCACCACATATCTTAGCAATTTATACCTCAACCACATATACGAAACAACAAAAAACAAATAACATCAACTAACACAACAAGTCAATCATTGAGAGAAAACTTAAACTATAAAGAATACTAGAGGAAAACGGACAAAGTTTCCTTTAAAAAGTCTAACTTCAACCCTCATTTGAAATAAGAAACACAAATAATATTTACTCACTCAACGACCACTAGTACAAAAATTATTTTTTATTAGTAACTTTTTACAACGGTTAAAACACAATTGTATTGAAAAATAAGACGTTAACATTTTTGTAAATAAAGTTCACTTATTACTACGGTTCTTTCATTAAACCGTAGTAATAGGTCGATGTCTTAATTTTTTTATTATGATTCACTAGATGAATCGTAGTAATAGGTGTTCTCTATTATTACAGCTTCTTCCGTTGAACCGTAATAATGGATATTATCAATTACTACGGTTCTTTTATTAAACCGTAATAAAAAGTATTTTGATGAATCCTAAGTGGCATCTTTGACCGAATATTCCTCTCACCGGTTTCCTACTTTGTCTTCATTTCTCTAAATACCCTCTTTCATTTTCCCCCAACCTTCATACTTCTCTTTACCAAAATAAGAAACCTTCGTAATTCAAATTCTACATCGAGAAAACATGAGCAGCAAAAGGGTAGCTAACCCCAACCTTCGGACTCGCGGTAGTGAGCACGACGTCAAAACCGACATTGTTTCCCCATCTTCATCCTCCTGATTGTCTCCGTCGTCATCGCTTTGCCTCTCTCACCTCGTCTAGAAATTTCTCGAAGACGATTCGCCGCCGCCGGTAACTCACCGGCGAATCGCGAGTGTGGCTTCGATTTCGACTCCGACGACTTCCTCCGATCCGACCTGTCTTGTCTCAAGCGCGTCCGTCCCTCTTCCCTAAACGCTAGGATTATGTTGTTTTCTATTAAATGTACCATATTGCCTCTAGGGCCAATGGAGCGGTATTTTCAGTGCTTTACAGGGGACATATAGGTCAAAGGATAAGTTGACAATATAATAATTTATGCAGATTTGCCAATTTCAATTATTCTTTTTGTGATATTATTTGCTAAATTTAGATAGTTGATGAAGAGTTTGTTAAATAAAAGTCACGGTATTAGACATGCATATTTGAATGCATACAATTTTATAAGAGTGTAAAGTTGTACACATAATATATTATGCATTAGAAAATAGTGTAATATATTATAAGAGTGTATATGCATTAGAAAATAGTGTAATATATTATATTTTTGTTTCTGTAGAAGTTATACACTTTTGGACCTTATACATATTTTGTTTTTCTAATTACCTATATTAATTAACTTGTTCTTTTTAGGCACATGTTGGACACAATCTATGATAGCTTCCCTCTTAACTATTATAGTTTTTACTTCTAATTTGACTGTTGATTTTGTAGATATTCCGGTAAGATCATTGCATAATTTCTAAGTAGAGAAGAATGGCAAAATCATTTTATGTTGAAGTAGCATTTGTGATATGCTTATCGAACATTATTGTTGGTGTTTATCTTCTGGTACTCTCACTTGGACTATTAGAACAAATTTGTGACTTTATTTTTTCTTTGTGACTCTCAGAGAGTTGGCAGGGAATTGAAAAACTCTATTTAATTGGATTTAGAATTTTGAATGGAGATCAAGAGGATCATATGATAGATTTTTTTATGTTGGATGTCGATTGTGTTTACCTTACATCATTGTACTAGAACATTAAAATATGTCTTGCTTGATTTGGCACCAAACACAATTTACACACCCAAGAAGAAGGATCTAGAGTCGATGAGGATGAGAATGACGATGAGTTGCACGCTGTTCTTCAAACTTCTTTGAATCGGATATGACACTCAGAATGGTATTAACTATTGGATGGTGCAAATACTATAACAGTCACCCTTTTATTAACCATAAAACATATAAATAAATGAGTTCATACTCACAACTGTTTGCCTCTTCCTTGATCATAGATAGTTTATCAAGTTGTAATACCCAATATCGAGCCTCTAGTTCATTCTCCAATATTGGAAAATACGCCGGATATATATATTATTTGCCTCATCCGATGCTAGGCTTGAGGCTGTCGCTTGTGACGAGATAACACATTTTCCGTCTAAAGTGAGCCTCAAGCCCGACATTTGGTGAGGTAAATCCTATATATCAAACCAGGAGCTCGAGATTAGGGTTCTATTTGATTCTAAGAAAATTATAAGGAAAGAAAAAAATGTGGAAAATGAATTTCTTTCCCTTGTTTGAATTGAAGAAAAAAGGAAAGAAAAAAAGTTTGATGGAAAAAACTCATGGAAAATTTTATCAATTTGGTCAATAATATTTTCCTTCCAAACTTGAGAGAAAAGTGGAAGAAAAAATTCACAAAGAAAGAGAAATGGAGAAAAGAGAGAGAATTCTATTAAGAAAGGTTATTAAAATTTTTCTGTCTCGCTCTCAATTAATCAATAAATCCAAAATTGAGAGGAAAGTGGAAGAAAAAATTCACAAAGAAAAAGAAATGGAGAAAAGAGAGAAAATTCTATTAAGAAAGGTTATTAAAATTTTTCTCTCTACTCTCAATTAATCAATGTTATTGAGTAAGAAGTTGGAAAATGATTATACTTTTTTCCCTCTATTTTTCTTGAACCAAACACAAGAAAAAAATTAATTTTCCCTGAACTTTTTTCCTCATTATTTTTTTTCCATTTAAATTTTCTTTCCAACCTATTTTCTTCAAATCAAATAAAGCCTAGGTATTACCACCTGATAAACTAGCTTTAGTTAAGTAAGGGAGTTGTGAGCATGAGTGAACTCATATATTTTTATGTTTTATGGTTAACGAAGGTATTGGGTTGTCAATATTAGTGGGTACGACGTTCGAGGGTAATTTAATTTGTTTTCAATTACCATAATTTAGTTATATGTATACTCGATAGCTACAAAATAAAATTTCAGATGTTGATTGTTAATCTGTGTTGGAGTTACTTACTTTACCACTACCGACTCAATTTTTTTTAATTATTGGTTGTTCTTTTACTTATTTTTTTCATGGGTGCGTGGTGGTTGTGTAAAGAAAAACATGTTTGTATTTGGATTATCACGTGTTATGCATATTGGATTCAATGGTATCGAGGAGGTCGAGTGGTATGATGATCATCGACTCTATTTTCCACCCACCCCCAGTGTTCGAATATAGGGGAACAATATTCCTCAATTGTGAGGAAATTATGTGATGGACGTTATTGGGCTCGACACCCTCCCATCCCCGACCTGTTAAGTCCGTTGGGCTTTCCTTTGAGAGGGGCCTAATAGGTTGGCCCGCTTACCCAAAAAAATATTGGATTCAATGGTGAGCTTTTATTTATGGTCATGATCTTAACTTTTGATATAAGGGGCTGTTCAAAATGGCTAATAAAATTAACAGAAATAGTTTTTATAGCAGAATAAATAGAATTGAGTAGAAATAGTTGTTATAACCGAAATGAACGGTTATAGCAGAAACAAGCAGAAACGAAAAAATGAGCGAGAAAATAGATATAGATGTTGATATACATGCCAATTTGAGTAGGTCTTACACATTTTATATATTTTCTCATTGTTTTATCTCATAATTATTATGGTCGAGGCGTTGTAGTATGTACATTCTTTGTTGACCTTATTTCTATCTATCTTGATTTTATGGGTGACTTCTGCTTTCGACACCCCGGGATGTTGTCATTAAATGCAACTTAAAAGTAGCATTGAAAGCGAAAGATGTTTGGGACTTGTGATGAGTTTTGGGTGCATTTATGCCATGTTTGTGGTATGACTTGACGAATTGGGGGATTAGATCTTTGAAAGATATCTTTACATTGAAAAAATTAGCGTCGGATTTGAGCATCAAATGCTAATAGCATTGAAATATCCGACGCTATTAACGTTGGATGTTCAAATCTGATGCTAATAATTGAATTTGCAATGAACAAATTAGCGTCGGATTTGATCATTGGACGCTAATAACATCGAAATATACAACGCTAAAAAATCAATTCGACACAAATTTTCATTTTGGGGTTGAATGTATTACCGATGGGATTTCGTATCCGTTGTTGTTAGCATCCGATTATTCCGACGTTGAGTTTGCAAAATTTGACGCCAATAATGTCTAATTGTCCTTTGTCACTATCGGCGTTAGACACTAAGGCGACGCTATATCCGATGTTAATTAGCGTCATATCCTTCGAAGTTTTTCGCGTCAGCTTCGTTATGATACTAATCTGATGCTCTAAATCATTTTAGCATTGAATTTTTTTAAATCAGCGTCTGCTCTTTTCCGACACTAAAAGTCGGTTTTACTGTAATGGATGTTTGGGAGTCATTAAGGGTTTTGGGTGCATTTCTGTCATGCTTCTCGCATGACTTTGGGAATGGGGATGATTAGATCTTTTAGCATTAAGGTTCCATTGTGTATTAAGAAAGTGATGGTAGTAACTTGAGTTTGTTCTCACAAATCCTAATAGCTTGGTATCTTAAAAGGGGAATTCTTTGAGAGAGCCTTTTTTAATGAGGCTTATATTGTCATAGAGTCACAAAGTGGACATTCATTAATGATCTAACAAAACCTTAAAATGGAAAAGATAGAATATTTGAATTGATGTTATATGATCTTAGTAGGGTGAGAAAAAACATCATATATTTAAGTGGTTATTCGAAATAACATTTATATCAATAATTATAACGGTTTATATTCTTGAAGCAACTACTTCTATAGCACCCCAATTAAATTATAAATTTTTGAGCTAAAAGTTAAATTAGAGAATATTAAGGATGAGATTAGAGAAGTTTAAAAACAATCATCATTAATATAAATTTTATTATAAATTTAGTGTTTTATTAGTATAATATTAAAATAACAATTATTTTAAAATGAAGGAACTACAGCGTTACTTTCCAAATTTATTTCTCTAGGCAAATTATGGTTACCAAAAAATAGGAAGTTGAAACATATGGGAATGGGACCAAAGGATGCAAGAAAATGAATGAGAAAGTGAATGAAGCGGGGGAAATGGAGAAAGGAAAAGAGATTACAAATTAGAAGCCGACCTTTTTACTTGGACCAGACCACACCAAACTAAATTTATTAAACCCTCAAGTTAGGATGCCATTGCCAGCAGTAGATTAACACCCACCACCTACCTTTTAGAGAAGACCACTCCCATCACAACGCCACGTGTCCACTTCACGTCACTTTTGGAGAATAATACACACAAAACCCTTTTTCCACAAGCCTCCATTTTAATCTGAATTTTATTAATTATTTTTTTGCATGGCATTGTATTTGTTGCTCATTGCTCAACCAAGAAAGGAGCATACGTGTTGACAAACATATTAGGCGGTTTTAGGTCACCTCTCCCCCACCTTCCCCTCTCCCTCTCTCTCTCTCTCTTTCTCCACTCTCACACCCTATTCCACATTCACATATTACACTCAGACAAATCAACCCCCAAATATTAAAGAAAAAAACGCCCTTTTGTTTTATATATTTTTAAACTCCAATTTAAATACACATCCTATATATACATTTGTGATCGGATATCACATTTGCGAAGAGAACAACAAAACCCTCAAAGGGAAAAAAAAAAAGGAGAAAGCCCATCTCAAAAAACAGAGAGGGAGGGGTCACTCAAGTTTCCTGGATGGTGGCGGAATTCATGTGATTCTCCCAAACACGCCCTATCAATTTCCTCAGGCCTTGATAAACAAGAAAGGGTTTTTTTTTATTCTTGGGTTTATTTATATATAAACAAGGGTTTAAAGCTGGAGATATTAAGGGGTAGCAGCAAGATTAAGATGGCCCGAGTTGTAGACGATAATTACTCTTCTTCTTCCTCTCCAACTCTCTTACCTTACCACACCATGGAACTCGACTCCAACGGGGGCGGGGGCGGCGCTTTCCTCTCTCCCACACTCGGCCAGCTACTGAAGCGAGTGGGCGACGTCAGGAAAGAAGCCACGGGGGACGAGACCCCGGTCCACCACCACGCTATTGCGATGAGTCCCGAGCCACGAGCCTTGCCGTTTGTCCTCCGCTTCTCCAACCTCACCTACAGCGTCAAGGTCCGGCGCAAAGCGATCTTCCGCCGCCGCGCCTCCGCCGACTCTGGCGGCGTCTTCTCCCAGACGAAGACACTCCTGAACGACATCTCCGGTGAGGCCCGCGACGGCGAAATCATGGCCGTTCTTGGGGCTAGTGGGTCGGGTAAGTCCACCCTAATCGACGCCCTCGCGAATAGGATCGCAAAGGGGAGCCTGAAAGGGAAGATAACCCTAAACGGAGAACCTCTTGAGTCGAGATTGCTCAAGGTGATATCTGCTTACGTCATGCAGGACGATTTGCTCTTCCCGATGTTAACCGTCGAGGAGACGTTGATGTTCGCCGCCGAGTTCCGACTCCCTCGGACCCTATCTAAATCAAAGAAGAAGGCTCGGGTCCAGCAATTGATTGATCAATTGGGTCTCCGAAACGCCGCCAAGACCATCATCGGCGACGAGGGTCACCGGGGGTTTCCGGCGGTGAGAGAAGGAGGGTGTCTATCGGAATTGACATTGTCCATGACCCGATTATCCTCTTCCTGGACGAACCCACCTCGGGTTTGGACTCAACCAGCGCTTTCATGGTGGTGAAGGTCCTTCAGAGGATCGCTCAGAGTGGGAGTATAGTGATCATGTCTATCCACCAGCCGAGTTACCGGATTATGGGGTTATTGGATCGGATGCTATTCTTGTCCCGAGGTCAGACGGTGTTCAGCGGGTCGCCGGCGGATCTCCCGGGTTATTTCGAGGAGTTCGGGAACCCGATACCGGAAAACGAGAACCGGACTGAGTTCGCTTTGGACTTGATTAGGGAGCTGGAGAGCTCCCCTGGGGGCACTCAGGCACTGGTGGAGTTCAACAAGAAGTGGCAGGAGCAAAAGAGGAGAACTTGGTCGGAAAACGGATTCAGCGACGCCCCTCAGGATAGCCGAGGCGGGCTTTCCTTGAAGGAGGCGATAAGCGCGAGCATCTCACGAGGGAAGCTCGTGTCGGGGGCCACCAACAGCGACGCCAGCCCAGCGTCCATGGTTCCCACGTTCGCTAACCCTTTCTGGGTAGAACTCACAACGCTGTCGAAACGGTCCATGATGAACTCCCGCAGGACCCCGGAGCTTTTCGGGATCCGGCTAGGAGCTGTCCTAGTAACCAGTTTCATCCTGGCCACCATGTTCTGGCAGCTTGATAGCTCCCCTAAAGGAGTTCAGGAGCGGCTGGGGTTCTTCGCCTTTGCAATGTCGACTACCTTCTACACCTGCGCGGACGCCCTCCCGGTGTTCCTCCAAGAGCGCTATATCTTCATGAGAGAGACTGCCTACAATGCCTACCGCCGCTCCTCCTACGTCCTCTCCCACGCGCTCACCGCTCTGCCCTCCCTCGTGCTCCTCTCTCTGGCCTTTGCAGCCGCCACATTCTTCGCCGTGGGTCTCGACGGGGAGTGTCCGGATTCTTCTTCTACTTCGGGATCATCTTGGCCTCCTTCTGGGCCGGAAACTCGTTCGTATCATTCCTCTCGGGGTCGTCTCCCACGTCATGCTTGGCTACGTCATCGTCGTAGCCATCCTAGCCTACTTCCTCCTCTTCTCAGGGTTCTTCATCAACCGAGACCGAATCCCCAACTACTGGATATGGTTCCACTACATCTCCCTGGTCAAGTACTCCTACGAGGGAGTCCTACGAAACGAGTTCGAGGACCCCACCAAGTGCTTCGTAAGAGGAGTCCAGATCTTCGACAGCACCCCCTTGGGGCCGTCCCAACCGCCATGAAGGTCCGACTCCTCCAGACCCTCAGCAACTCCCTCGGGATGACGATAACACCCACCACCTGTGTGACCTTCGGAACAGACATACTGCAGCAGCAGGGGATCACTGACTTGAGCAAATGGGGATGCTTGTGGATCACTGTGGCTTGGGGTTTCTTCTTTAGGATCTTGTTTTACTTTTCTTTGTTGCTTGGGAGCAAGAACAAGAGGAGTTGATTACATTTAATTTTAAGTTGTTTGTTGATTATTAATTAATATTGTGATTAATTATACTTAGGGTTGGCCTTAATTGGCATGCATATGCATGGCTGATCCTTCAGTTACTGTGTTTTTGAGACTTGATTTGTTTTTCTTTTTCCCTTTGAAAAGTATACATAAACTTGATCTTTGATTCTTTCTGGGTTTATTTTTCTTGGGGTTTGAATTTGATGGTAGTTTTTAAGTGGTTGTTGAGAAGTAAGGTGGAGTTAGATGTAGAAGTAGGACTCTATACATATCGTAGTTTTTTGCTCATAAAAACTAGCTGTATCAGTTCAACCATATCTTCCCAACTTTGACAAGCAAATTAAACATTCTATTGACCATTTTTTTTAAAAAAATCCCAAAGAAGACAATGGCATTCAATATATGGGACAAATTTTACCAAAATCTCACTCTGATCAATGAATGGAAACAACTAAAATTCAACCTAGATTTAAATTGTCTGATATATAGATGAAGAAGTAAACTAGTTCAACAACCTCTATAACAAGTCCAAAGTTGACAAGAAACTTATGAATATGCACAATGGATATAGGTAAATCTAAAGTTTGACCGTCCTTTGTTTTTATTTATATATAAATAAAGTTGTCCTCATAATATTGCGACAATTAATATTACAAAAATAAAGGGTACTGAAAACCTGTTTAGAATGTCAAAGACTGCCATCAAGTCACACTAAAGCGTTGACAATGTTATGTTGCCTACGCAAATGGCGGATACATGACTATATCACCCTAATTAGTGGCATGTGCATCACAAGGCCAGGATTTTGATTAGAAGGTCTCCTTAGACCTAAACTTCATCAAACGAGTCGAGTCAGGTCGTGAGCGTTTTTATGACCTAATTTGGAGTAAAACAAAAAATTAGGGTCGATCTGCTTGATAGAACATGGTTAACTAATTAGTTAATTAACCTCGTATAGATATTTATAAATATGTAGGTGACTTTAAGTATCATTTAATACTAGTAAGTTGATAGTTCTTTTGTTTATTAAATTTGAAAACAAAATATAAGTTAAATTTTGAATAATTTATCGGCATGAAACTAGTTAGAAAATTATGAGACAAAAAAAGTGAAAGATGATTAAGAGGCTATTCGAACTTATATACAAAACACACATAAATAGAAACGAACAAAAATGTCTCGTAACTTAACACAGTAAATGTGAAGATAGATGTCTAATCAAACTATCTACTCAAATAACTGTGTTATTTATTTCTTGCCTAAGTTAGGCTTGATTTGAATTTTGTAAACTCCATTCATAATTCAGTAGAGATTTTGTGCAGTAAATGAGGGAGGACATGAACTTTAAACAAGCAATCACAGAATAGGGTTTTCTGGATTTACCAGTAGGAAGTAGTTGGACAAAGTCTAAACAATCAGCTAGCTCTGTAAAAATATATATGATTGACTGGCAGGCTAAGTGATAGATATTCAATAACCACACGAAATTGAAAATTAATTGCTACATTTCTCAATAAGCTACCTACAGATTTCTCCTCAGAGGTCATCTTCATAATTTCATTTTAGGCTTCTCATACAATTAATTCTTGGTTTGGCGTTTGCCCTTTAATTTTATACATCATTATTTGTATTTATTTAATTATATTTCCAATAATTGTGGTCATTTTCGGAACATTAGTGAAACTTATATTATAAGAGAATTAAGGGCTTAATTCAATTTTCATATACTAATTAAACGTTTATCCCTATCTGCATTTGAGTAGGCAATTTTATCACATTTTGTCATCATTATAATTTAAATTATAGGCAATTTTATCACATTTTGTCATCATTATAATTTATAAAACATTTCATGAAAAAAATAGATATAAAAGGAAATCAATGCAATGTGCGAGGGAAAATCAAATAGTCTATCTCAATTTTAATTAACAGGTCAATAATTCACTAACATCTACTCCCTCTGTTTCACAAGTATATATCACATTAACTAACTTTTTTGTTTCACAATATATGTTACTTTACATTTCTAATGATATGCCCTCCATCTCTAAAAAGTTTTCAAACTTTAGGAATATAAAAATTAAAGAGAACATCATTTATCACTCGCAACTTTCGGATGAAGAGTTACTTTTTTTACTATATAGAGAAAATTTTGACAGTGTTTTTGGGAAATCTAAAATAGAAACATTTGACAACTTTTATAGGATAGACTGAGTATATGAATAACTAGTTTACTAATTTTATCCTTATTAATTGCTTTATTCTTTCCTTTTTTTCATTGACTTTCTTCATTTCCAATAAAATTTTGGGGCAACTCTGATCTTTTAACACACATTTTATCATAAATTTTGTGTGTCCTTAATATCCTTTATATATCCTAAAAACGACAATCATGGTGAAACGGAGGGAGTAGTATACACCGGTAAAAACATGACTCAAGAAAAAAAAAGGCTAAGATGACTACCAAGCGAGTGATTTGAGCCTAGTTTCCCTCACATAGTAATGCCCTAAATTACAAGATACACTTTCTTGAATGACTTGTTCAAGTGAATAATGTGCTGAATATATACTTAGTTACTAAGGGAAGTAGATTATAAAAATGAGCAAAAGGGTCTAGTAAGCAAACCTACTGACTAGGATTAATTAGAGGCAAACGACCAGTGCAGTGAAGTTTCTTGTGACGTGAAAAATGAAACTTAGTCTAATTTGGGCAAGAAATTAAGTTGGCATTGCCAATACATGAACTCGATTCAGAAACACGACAGAGTTCTAACTGCTTCTCTCTCTACTTTGAATTGTATCTGCCTCCCAAATTACTGTATATATGTTAGCCTCACTCTTATGGTGCTTGTGTTCAATTATATGAATGTGTGTACATATCAGGAAATAATACACTTTGTTAGGTTGTTGAATTGGTCTATATATTAAGTGCACTCCCCTATAATTGAGGGAAGTCTTGAAAGTTTTAATCTCTCTTTTCTCAAAAGTAGTTATATTTATTGATTGATAAAAGGATTTTTAAACGCCAATAATCTGTATCATGAGTAGACTTGGCAATGATCGAGTCATTCGGTTCGAGTCCGGTTCGGGTCAAGTTCGGATCGATTTAGTTCAAGTCGGGTTTCATTTCGATTCATGTCAACTTCGAGTCGATCTCTTTTAGGTCGGGTTCGGGTTTGGTTTCGGTTCGGATCGGGTCAACTTTGGGTGAAGTTAATTTGGGTCATTTTCGCTTCGAGTTGGGTCAATGTCGGTTCGGGTAGATTTCGGGTATGGTTTAGAGAATCATATAGAATACTATCAGGTCTACCACTATCCCTTGGTATGGATCCGCTTGAATAAGATTTGTGGTTGATCAAAATTGTACCATTACAAGCACAAAAGTTCATCCCGAGATACCCATAAAAAAAGTAAAAAAAAAATTGTAGAGACTCATCTAATGTGGGTTGGGTCAAACTCGGATTTGAGTTATTTCGCGTTCAAGTCACTTTTATTCGGGTAGAATCGGTTCGGGTCCGATTCAATTCGAGTCATTTCAGGTTTGGGTTTTAATCGGGTCAATTATATTTCGGGTCGGTTTAGTTTTAGATCGGGTCATTTCGGTTCGGGTTTGAATCGGGTTCATTATATTTCAAGTCGATTCGTTTTCGAATCAATTCACTTTCAGATTTCGGATCAAAATCGGTTCAATTGTTTCAAATGTCGGTTCGATTGGGTTTCGGGTCATTCGAGTCGGCTTTACCAGTGTCTAATCATAGGTCATTAAATATCAATAATCTATCTTAAGAAATAGAATTAACCCTCTCTATGTTGGAGGTATTTATTTTCTATATACCATTATCGACTCAAATGTAGTTATATAGTGTATTTATAACAAGCTACCACGTCATTGTGCTTCTCCTCCTCTATTTGTGGTTTTAAAAAAAAACAACTAATCTTCTAAAACAAACCCTAGCTTCCATCTATGCAACTTCAATAAAGGACTCACTGCCATTAACCATAATTGCTAATCTGTCCCCAATTTTTGTACTCTAAGGTATTTACCCATAAGTTATATCTTTTTCAATAGAATTTCCCTCCATTGTGAGTTAATTGTTTATTTTTTTTCACCTTTTCGTGTTTATTAGGCTGTTTATTTTCTTACCTTTATAATGTGAGTTTGATTCACAGCCATTGTCTGATTTATTGTCGATTTGAAAGTTTGGATAGTGATTTTCATATGAAATAAGTTTTGGATGTATTTAATATTTACTTATGTCGATTCAGGAATGAGTCAATAATGAAATTTTATATGGTTCTTTGACGATTGTTTTCCTCAAATGTGATCTGTTGTATCAAATAGGTATATCAACGTTCAATAAAGACACATTAATGTTGAACATGGCTAGTGGCAAAAATAACGCTATAGGTTCGGATCCGATGAACAAGTATACTATTAGATTTATGGAGATAAGAATTTATTTGGTATCTTCGATTTATTCTTGTGAGGAAATATTCATTTTAAATGTGTAAAGTTTTTCCTTAATAAATTTTTCCTTTTTCTTGAATGCGCTACCATGCCATCTTATCAATATGACTCAAAGAGTATCTATAAATTCATAACCGGTTTGTATAAAGTAAATAAATATCCCTGAAGTTCAAGGACATAATGATATGACAATATATTTACACAATAAAAGTAAAGCAAAATATACTATTCACATATGAAACAAGATTTTTATTTTTTATTTTTTTTGGTTTGCAAATCAAGAGATTAAAATTCAAGTCCATAATAACAACTTACAAAGAATTTACCAATCGACTCAACTGATACCCCACATGTGATAAATAAGTTACAAAATCATCAAATCACTAAATCAAAGTATATTCAAATCAATAATAATATATAAAGTATAAAATACCTTTAAATTATAAAGCATCCATCGGACACTATTTGTACAGTATAAGTTATAATGTCCAATGCCTCCAAAAGTAAAAATTATTAGTGTCAAAAACACAAAAACCTTTTGATAAAATGATTGAAAAATATGATACACCTAACCACTCACTACTTTTATACAGTGATTTCAGATCCATAAACCCAGGACACTAAAAGGCTCAAAAAAATTCCTTTTTAACCCCTAACCCTTTCTCTATTTCCCCTCCACATGCCATTTCGTTACACGTATTTCAGGATTATAAGTTCCAGGTCCACTGTATAACTTTTGGTCACTGAGAAAGTAAAAACCTCTTAGGCAAAACAAAGAAGGATAGCTTCTCTTGGGAGACCCTCATATGTATGCACGAGGGAAATTCCAGAAAATAAATCATGTAATGTGGTATAGCTCGACCATTTTGAGTGAAAGGCATAGATTCAGCGCCCACATACATTAACATTTTCGTAAACACCAGTTTGATTCAATTAATAGAAAACAAGAATTGAAATAAACCGATAGAACCAACGTTTCAACTAGCGCTGAAATATTTAAATCAATTACAACCCCAAAAAATGATCATATATGAAGCATAGATGGTAGACACATCATTGGACAACTTCTACTTCCATCTACAACCAATGGCACCTCAAAATTGCAAATTCGATAATTAGGAGCTATTACACATGAACCAAATAAGGTATTATACGAAAACAAATACATAAAGCCGCACGAAAAAGGTTAGAAGAGCCAAAAAAGGGGAGCTTCTATTGGTATGATCAAAGTTGTTTGCGCAGAGATGAAGATTTGATTTGGATGTCCTTGGTGTATATGTTACTCAATGCAAAGAGCACAAGAATAAACACAACTTGGGCACTCACTATACCAAAATGGCTAATGCTGTTGCCGATCTCCATCCAACTTCCTGTGTTTTGTACCTGCTCATGGGCAACATGTCATCAGAATCAGGATACTGCAAGAGCTGGCTAACTGTGTTGGCCGGATCGACTTGAACTGGTCAAGCCTCAGCAGCCTAAACCCGTCAGGCTCAATCAACAGCTGAAACTATTGCACAAAATTACCAGGAAGGAAAAGATTGACAAGTGCACATACCAGGAAGAAGAAATGGATAGTCATGACATCTGAAAATACTATTGCAAGAAAATACAGTCCCAAACGTGGAACTCGAATCAGTTTGGTTATGGCACCAAAGGCACAACTGCATACAAGATAAAAAAACAACAATTAGTTTTCCAGTACAAAATGGGTAGTTAGATCGATTTATTTTAGTTTTGATTTTACTTGGTGAACCTCACAAGAGATATCTTTAGGGTCTGTTCTTTTGGACTAGACAAAATGCGACATTCAGTTTAGTTCGGAAACTGGAAGAAGCTGAATAGCTCAAAATAAAGTGAAAAACAACAAGCCGTTAGTGACTAAGATGCAGGTTCAATGCTGTCATTTTAGTTACCATCACTCCATCACGAATATATGTATAACCAAAGTCTTGAACACTGGAGTACACCTTGATAGATTATGGGCCTTAAGGCTTATTAGCGCTAAGCTTTAAATTCAAGACTTTGAGAAGTTGAGATGATTATGTATTCAATAGCATGTACTAAAAAATTACAAGAACTAAGGATTAAAAAGCAGCTTGAGTTTGGGATTGAGCCTCAATTATTTCACTCGCCCTTTATCAACATGGCATGAGTTAAAAGTTTGTTTTAAGGCCTTTTTAACCTTTTTCCCCTGATCCCTTCAGTATAGTAAGATTCCAAGAGAGCTCAGGCAAGGAAAAGATTTATGCTCATAACCTTGTCTGGTAAGCTTTTCCACCAACTCCTTTTGTTAATCCCTCTCTAGATAAGAACTTAGCTAGTTTGTTTATAATATTAAAGCTCATTGCTATTCTAATTGAAAAAATTATCTTTAATTATGACAAAATATAATGTCACAGCAGGTGAAACTCTATTTTACAAGAAAACACTATATTTACGTGGACTCTTCATTTCACCTCCTCTCTGCTTCAGTTCATCTCTCCAATATGAATATGGACATTTGGTACTTCAATTTAGATTTAAAAATGACTCGAAATTTCTAGAAAAATGACCAAACACTATGCAAATGTGTTGAACACTAGCTGACTCCAAATAACATGGCAAGATTCTGTAGTAACTTGTGCGTTTTTGCTTTAGTAAAAGAATTAGCAAGTATGCTACTAAACATGTTGTCCACCAATAAAATTAGTTACACTTAGTATGTGAGCTAATAAATGAGCTGTAAATGAAGACCGCTGAACATGTTTGGGTAGGGGAGCAGGAATGTTAGGCTCAAGCAGCAATAACAGTTAAAATAGAGGCTGAGTGTAAGCAAGATCGCAAGGTTCAAATTTTAGGTAAGTAAAACCAAATGACCATCAGTCTGTGTAGGCCACTACATGGTTCAACTCATCTTCTGCACTGTGCCCACTCTACCCGGTATTTGACAAAAGGAAACTCTTCTCTCATGCCCCGGACAAGTGAAATTATTACCATAGCAACAATTACCTTCATATAGTTCCAGTTTTAAACATATTCAAAAGAAATTACAAGGAACAAGATATGTGCCACAATATTAGAAGCAATGAATCACAGTTGCTAACTAAGTGAAACAGAGAAATATCTCAAATGAGGGAGGGAACACGCAGGAGCAAGAGAGTAGGGGGTATTCACTTACATTACAAGTATGAAAGGAATTAGTAACTTGAAAATCAGGAGGGCTGCCATCAAAAAGGCTGCCATTTGGACAAATCATATCAACATAAGCATCTATGAGAACCAGCAGGCAGATTAAAATATTTGTTCTTCACTTACACTGAAGATTGTAATGAAACGGTAGACAGATGAAATCTCAAAACTCGCAATGCTTGCAAAATTTCCTGTGCCAAAGAAGGCAACAAAGAACAATACCATCTGCAAATTACTAACAGTTATTGTTTGCAGTAGAGAATCCTTGAGTGTATATATAATATTAAAGCACAATCGTCCAAAGCTACATTATATATTTATACTGGTCAAAACCTACCTGGCACAATTGCAAGCAATTATATTAAACTCCAACCTAATTTCAGACCTCATTATTTTCAAACTTTTCCTGCCAAGATTAATGATATATGTTCTTATCAAAAAAGACTAATGATATAGGTTATGTACATGTTATACTGTTGCTAATTATTTTGGCAGTAAATATTACTTCTATTGTACTAGCCTAATACTCCATAAATGTATAAAAAATGATAATTTTCATCAATTAGTTTTTCTATTCAATTGATAAATAATACTACATGAATATGCATTCTCAATATGCAAAAATTTTCACCAACATTGGCCTTATTGTGCTCAATAATCAACAATGACATCATGCATCTCAAGGGGATAAGAAACTAGTGTAGCATGAAATATAACAAAATTAACTACACAAGTGAATAACAAATATTGCAACAGATACTGAACCAAATCTCATCTGTGCTTGTTCACGGGTAAAAATTTGACAATTAGCATCATGGAATGATAAATTTAGCCATCAAGGAATCACCTAGTTGGATGAAACCCATCTTCCATACAAGAAATTCAAAATCTGAATCCCACCAGAGGCATGGGAGGTTTTCCCTCTCCTCTGAGCCCCTCCACTATCCCCTGCCTTCTCCCACTGCCCACTAGGGTGTCTCCATGAGCAACAAAGCCCTTGAAAGGGCCCAACTATTCACAACCAATTAAGGGGGAAAACAGACAAGACAGTAACTTGATGCTAGTCAGAAAGATACAGGAACCACAAATAATTATTCAAGTTCTCCCGTGGATAACATGAAAAAAGAACCAAAATGTGCTAAAAATCAACATGCTATATGCTTCAGACTTTTACTAATAATCCAAGTGATCTATAAACAAAAACATCTATGTTTCTACAACCAAGTAAAATAATTCTCTAATGTGTATTCTAACCAATGCAAAATGGAGATATAAAATCATTACAATAATGC
The DNA here is from genome assembly GCA_021018815.1 of Talinum fruticosum. NCBI lineage: Eukaryota > Viridiplantae > Streptophyta > Magnoliopsida > Caryophyllales > Talinaceae > Talinum > Talinum fruticosum. Next base: position 413,644 of record JAITYX010000094.1, on the reverse strand, counting down.
TACTTTGCTACTGATAAGAAAAGAGAAGGTACTTACAAAGACCAATGAAATTCTCAGATCTGACAACTCTAAGAACCGATCCTCGTGCCCAACAATGTTATTTTTGTCTACAGTATTTACAGAAGTTGATGATCTCTCCACCTCATTCAAATAAAGCATTGCATTCTCGAACAGTATCCACGCCATAAGCACAAGACCAAGTGTACCATAGAACAATGCTTCATATCTACACATTTTTCCAAATGTTGAAAAATCATTAATGTTATGGTGCCACCAAAACATGCTGACACTGAACTAGTTGTCCAAAATATAAAATAAAGTTTACCCAATTGACAGAAGCAAAAACGCTGGTGCAAATCCAAGAAAAATGGAAGTTAATCTAGACAAAAGGCTAGGTGCTGAAAACAAGGGGAGAACCATCGAAAAACCTGCCAGAAATCAGATAAAAAGCATCATTTAAACGGTAACTATAAAACCCAAGGCATTATTTATGTACTTCATATGGAGAAGTTCTTGTTGACACAGGCGACAACCTCAGCCAATCAGGATTAAACATGGCAACTCAAAATTACCAATAACAACAGCAGTTTTACAAGCAAAACTGAGGTTCAACAAACACAATTCAAGTTCTAAGTTACAGATTTAAGCATTACACATTCCGAGGACATCAAATATCTTAATGTGCCAGAAAGGGGCAATGAAGTAACGAATCTACAATGAGAGAAACTCTTCAGGAAATATGCAGATCGTATCTAGAAGCTGTGTATCAAATACAAGTTTTTCATGCACACAGTCAAATATATCAAATCTAATTATAGGGAATACCTGCAATGAGCCAATTCATCAACTGATTCAACACAAGCAATTGTTGCTTTTGGGCTCTGCGAGAAGTTGTCGCCCAGACCATTACTGATGATAAACCCACCAGGACAGCCTGTTATTTATGGGAAAGAAACACAGAGAATCCCTCAATAAGTGATCAAAGAATGAAATGGGCGGGTAAACTTAAATATTTATTGACTCTATAGTAGCCAAATCTAAGCACCTGGATATGAAAAAGCATTGGCAATCTGGGCTTGCTCAGCTCATGATTAATAATAGCTTGCCAATATTTACGATCTTTAGCATGTAATTCCAACAACCTTGCAGCTAGTCCAATTAAAATGATGAGAGCTCCACTGCCAATTCTGTCAATCATGCTCAAAAATATTTAAAAATTAGACATCTGCTATACTAGAGGAGAGACTATGCATCTCCTGCAGGGAACAGCTATGTATATCAACTGAATCAAAGAACTTTAAATTGAAGGTACTTGTAACACACATCAAGTAAATACATGATCAAATAGAGAAAGGAATCAATGGATAAAAGAAGATTACTTTTGAGCAACTGGACATATGAGTTGCATTTTGAAGCAAAGCTTAGTATAATCTAGTTTGGGTTGTTTGCTGCTTGCTATTATTATATTATATTACCCTTTCCCTTAGTCCTTTGATATTTGTCTTACAAAAGCTTTTACTTTGGAAAACAATCTCAGCTTGTCTGATTGCAGGAGCATGGCTGCGTACACTTGAATCTCCCAAGACACAAGACCTACATTCGGTTATCAAAATTCAATAGGGGTGTAGGTGAGTCGATCCAGCTTGCTTAAAAGCTTGCCAAGCCGGGTTTTTGATGAGCTTCGTTTAGAGATAGAAGCCAAGCTCGAGCTTTTAATATCTGGGCTCATCAGCTCGCTGAGTCTAAATGAGCAAAGCATAAAATAGTTAATATAATAAAAGTACTTTGAACTTACAGATAAGTAATTGATCTAGTTTTGAACATTAATCAGTGTTTCATATAACTTTGGAATATAAATAGTGCTCGGTAGAAAGCACCACCACCGGTAGAAGCAGCTTAAACTGAACCACTATTCATTTTCAAAACATATTAGGCTCAAAGAGCGGGAGAACCATAAACTCACTTTTTCAAACAAAGTATGCTATGCATGCCCTTGTAAGTCTAAAAATTGTCTTCTAGTTCACAAAAGCTTCAATTACAAGAATATAAACAGCGTCATCAGCTGAGGAATAATCATCCCCCACCAGTGCACAGCCCAAAGCAGATTCCTACCCGCCAAAGCAACAAACATGACACTGATGAATAAATACTAACAACTTTCATATTTGTGAGCTCAGCAAAGCAAGAGATACTGCCATGGGACAAACATAGAGTTTAAGACAATAATTTATGCCACAGTACCAGAATAGCAAATAAAATTATTAATATACTAAGCCCACTTCTCTCTCTGATGACCAGAGGAATATCAAAGGCAGAGAACTTCATCTGCACAATATATACATTACACAACGGAAACCCATTCACAACCAACAACAGATTGCCACAAAATATACACGCTACACGAAAGAAAGCCACACATGAGCCACAATAGATTTCCACAGAAGTTCTTGGCACATAACCAGACTACTCTGGTACAGGAGAAAAATGACCAAGGATAAGGGGAAAACTTACACTAACAAAGTATTGTCCGGAATTTCTGCAGGCATCAATGTGAAAATTGATAAAGACCAACATGATGCCCATACAAATGCTGGTATCCATGATCTCCATGGAATTGCATGATAAAGATAAACGGGAGCCACAATGCCAACTATTAAGAAGCACAAGGTGTATAGCCTCCTTTCAGTGAAGCTGTGTACCTGAGCAAGGGAAAAATAGCGAAAAAGCATGATTAAGAAGTCCAAAAATATTTTCATGAATAGCAATTGAACAGTTCAGTGTTAGCAATACCAGAAATTCAGCAACAAGCAATGACACGGCACAATAGGCAAGAAGTTTGATGACATAACTAAGTTTCTGCTTCTGCAACATCTTCCATAAAGCATTTAGAAACTGATATTCACTTAGAATTTGCGTCCAAAGAAAAACAGTCATGGCTGTGTAAGCATGATAAAGAGGAGGTGAATGCTCAACAACCAGTAGTGCTGAAAATGCCCCCATGAACAAGCTTCCAACTACATAGACCTGCAATGGAAACAAGTGTATGAAAGGAGATAATGAACAAAAACAACAATTAAGATAGTTGTTGTAATTCTTATAAAAAAGTACAAATATTCCGTCAAAATGACCCGAAATTATGCTCGCAATTTAAATGAGATCAGAAACTCTGTCAATCCACCCTACAAAGGACAAGAGAGGAAGCATACTTGTTTGAATTTGGCATTAAGAAACTAACATTACTAGCTTGGCATTGAATAAGAGATCAGAAACTCTCTCCCTAAAACAAGGGCTTATTAGTCTTTTGGAAATCCAGCTGAAGAGGTACTGCCCTCTGACTATGTCTCCTACTTTCCCAAACAGCTCATTAGCAATGAAGGCCATTTAGAATACATGTTCCTCCAACTCCAAAATTTCACCTATGAACAAAAAAATTAAAAAATTAAAAAACACTTAAACCACACTACTTAGAACCTTATTGATAACACTCGTACCCAAACTGATTGCACTAAAATTGAGTTTGCGCAGACGCCATTATTAGGGACATGAATGAGAAGGTAAAACAAGGTAGGGGATTTAAAACCTGAGGATTCAAGTTCCCCTCCCCAGTGTTTGGTGAACAATTCAGGGGAGGAACTCGATGCCTGACGGATATCAAATCCCCCCACAAAATTACGAAGGGGCATCAAGTCTAAACCCCTAAAGGGACCATCTTTAGATAGAGAAGGAGAGAGAAAGGGGACTTGTTGTGCTCCATCGGTCATCGATGAGGAGGAAGCACTGCCATCATCGAGGTCCACCGTCGTTGCTCGTTGAGGAATGACATTTTTTTATTTTTTGTTTTTTGTTCGTTAGGTTCGTTCCTCTCTAGATCTTCTTCTGCTTCTTTTTCTTCTCCTTTATGTCGATCTTCTTTGCTTCTTCTTCTTCGTTATGTCCATCTTCTTTGCTTCTTCCTCTTCTATTTGTGTTTATTCTTCATTTTGGTTCTTTGTACTTCTAATTTTAGATTTTCTTCTTCATCTCCCTTTTTTTTCCAGATCCGGTGAAAGGGAAAGGGGAGAAGAAATGTTGCGCCAAGATGAGGTCGCCGGAAAAAGGTGTTGTCACAGACGGAGGTCTTAGATCTGATGGAAGGTAGGTAGCCAGAAGTCATGGAGGCTCCATGTTTATTTCTTTGAGGAGAAGTGAAAGGGTGAGAAGATGGTTTCATTCCATAATTGCTCGCCAAACATTTAAGTTTAAAGTTCAAGTTCCATACCCAAACCCCTAGGGTTCAAGTCTTGACTCCATTCCACCCCACTTTTTCCGACCGAACAGGCCCTAAGACTGTAACAAACTATCCTAGGCCCTTCTCATTGAGAACCTTACATAAGCAACCAGCACCTCCCGTTCATAGCTCTTCCTGACACTGTTGCCATTTCTAGGATCCACTGACACCTTACCTCCATGAAGTTTGAGTGTTTGGTTCAAAATATTGCTTGCTGTTTGATTAGCAACTAGGAAGGAGGTTAACCCACTTAGGCTTACAACCTTACAACAATGTTACAGCTCCTTACATCCTAAGCTTTGTAGGTGCTTACAACTGAAAGGAACATGGCGTTAGTTGTTCCTTACTGGTGCTCCATCAGTTTGAATTGAGCTTACAAATGAAGGTATAGGTGGATTTGATTGCAAATTATCATATACAATTACAACCTGTACCAGCACTTACCACTTATGCCACCACTATTCTTTAAGACAATGGAAAAATGACAAGCAAATTGCATATTCTCAAACGAGGTACAGCCCCAACATAATTTTAACTCAAGGTGAGGGAATGTCATAAAAGCCAACCCAATTGGGACTCCAGATAAGATCGGGGAACAATCCCCCAAAACACAGAAGAGGAGCCTATCAACATCAGAAGCCACATAAGCTTAGTTACGAGTGATCATGTGAATTAAGCATTAGGGAGAGGGTTAACAAAAGGCCACAATCCTGCACAAAATTACTAAAGGACATCATACCAGATATTATTTGTGAAAATGACCAGCAGAAAGGACAAATTCAAATATTGTGCAAGAAGTTCCAATAAAAAAGAAATTAGAAAAGATACTAGCAAATTCAAGCAATACTTGCTTGTCCCAATTTGTGCATGTAGTGTCCAATTTTAAAAGAAAACAACTCAAAAGTAAAAAGTTGACTTACAAACGACTGAACCACTTCATCAAGTTTCCTACCAAAATGGGTAATCTTTGGTTTTTAGTTCATAACCAAACCCTAGCTGAAGTCACCACCAAATAGATTCAGGCTCCACAGATTCAAAATGTGGCCGTTCTGCAATCAAACCTCGGTTCGGAAAGGTTTTGGAGTTGAGCGAACTGCGTTTTCACCCCGCCATATGCAATGCGACTGCTGCATTTGGGCGATTTCTCCGACATTTTGAATCCTTCATCTAAGTGTTCGCCCAATTATCGAGGCTTAGCAACATAATTATTGACCCACTTTTAGTTCATTCAGGTCCTTCAAAAGGTTACGAGAAACGAAGATAATTATGGTTCACAAGATGGGAGCAATAAAGCAGACCACAGGGAACATAGAATGTAAAACCCCAAAGGCAGTCATTACATATTTTAAGGCTCATATGATACATGGTACTGTTGAAATGCATATATCAGCAACCCTGTCGCTAAATTTTAAATTAGAAGAATGAAGTTAAGTGTCGTGCTAAACAGGGACAATTTTTAGATATATAATCCATGCCATATACGAAATAGGGATAATAACAGACAGAATACTGAATGAATTACTCTATGCTTCGGTACTAAAAAGAACCAAAAAGAGTCTTTCTGCTCATGTAAGAAAAGCATTTGCAGATATAAGTTGCCTAAGAGAAGCAAGCACAAGAGGAACATCAGGCATATATTCGCATATTAATCTAAGATCTTAAGATTAAAAACAAGTATAAAGGACAAAGTACACTCATACCATTTGAGGTTTTCTTTCCAGATGAACAGCTTGTTCTTTCCTCGTGATTTTATCAGGCAAGCTAGTATATGACTGAAGCACATGGATAACAAGATAGACAATCCAACCAACATATCCAAGAGTCACCATCGTCATGAGCATCATCCAATCATAAGTCTGGAAATAATGAAGTCCATCAAGTGCCAGTTTTCTAAGATTTTCAGATAACTTCATGGCACTTTGATAATCTTTGGAGGAGATAAGCTCTTCGATCTCATCCAACACGGATGAATAATTGGCTAGGGGCTCGAAAGGTTTAAAATACAACGAATGTGACTGCTTTATATCTAATCTTTGTCAAGGAAAAAAAAACTATATAAGATTTTCACTGTCAAAACTTTCCAAGGTGATGGTAGAATCAGTTTAACACACTCCTGATCAAAAAAAGAATCAGTTTACTTTAACACACTGAAAATTGGAAGGCAGCACAAAGAAAACGTGAACATTTAGCGCGCAAATTAAAAAAAAAAAGTTAGAAATAATGAACAATTAGAAACACAATCATAAAATAAATTGGAAAACTTACATGTGCAGAATGCATGAGATATACGAGTTGAAGGAAGAAGCATTATTCTAAGTTCAATTTCAAAAGTGTCTGTCCAACCCCGACATCACATAGTTAAGGTGATAATATATGGGTTGAACTAACTGATTCCCAAATTCAACAAACATGCATTATCCAAAGTGAACCACCCCATAGTACTTAAGCATTCACTTTACAGAATGAAAGAATATTCAGCAAAATGTTCATCAAATCACTGATTCACTTATGATATTATACAGGATTCAACTAAAAGTGATGATTAAATCCTGTATGCTAGACATCACTTTGGACTCATTGGCTAAAAATCTGTATCACAAATACAAATGACCAATCACCATAGCACTGGCAGGTGGCTATTTATTCTGTTACCATAGCCCCATCAGACATAGGCCAAGTTCGTTTCAGCAATCGCTGTGTTGCTGTAGGTTTCATAGGTTTGTATATAAATCCACAAAATTTAAGATATGGAATGTAGAAAGATCCAAAGGCCATTTTCCTATAGCTGAGAAAGTTATTTTAAAAAACAATTTAAGCAACTTCAGCATGGATCAAAGCAAAACGTGCCACTAAATTGTTATCTACTTCTGCTTCTTTTACAGCATAGCTGTAGGCCATCAACAGTTTCTAAATTAAGAGTAAACAAAGATAGTCCTCCGGAATTAAAATGTAAGGGTGCATATAACTAACCCCTCCCCCGCCAAAATGCCTTGCAGGACTAATGAGGCAGTTTCTTATGGATATTAATCTAAAAAGAACTAGAATCTTGACAGTCTATGAAATGAATATCTGGAATCAAGAAGAAGCTAGAACATGCAGTATTAATAAAGGAAATTAAGTATGAAAATATTAGTAACAAAACAAATGAAACCAATACACTGACTGAAGGATCAATCGTACGCCATCTTGAGACCTCCAAATTGCAGCGTCAAGAGGCTATTTTCATTGGACACTAGATCTAAAAAGCGGTAATGATCCATCACACCAATAGAAGCAGAGGAAAGCTCAACAAAGCATTCTACTTTGGTCACCAATAATCAGAAGGCTGAAGCCGAAAAAATTTCTCAAAAAGCTATCCAGAAAGTGGACAAATATGAAAATACTATTATAGCTAGTTTGTTAAATTAGGTTAGACAAAATACCTGCAGAACAGAGTGTTCCCAAAAATAAACATTTATAAATAGAAACAACATTACAAATATGACAGCAAGAATAACAGTAATAAATAATAAAGAGGAGAAAACAACTGCACACCCTGATCCGGTTCCAATTATACTGTACAGGGGATTATCTCCCATCTTCTCCCTCCCTTATGATCCTTATTCATGCGCAAGCAATTGGGGTGGAAGCAGAAAATCAATTACTGGAAGAAACCAACAACTCTGCCATGTGTTGCAGAGCAGAAAAATAGGATGCTACCTGCTAAAAATCAGCTTCAAGGGATGCTATGCAGACTCACACAGTTCGCTCAGGAACATCATCTATGTCAACTGTATGACAAATAAAGAAGGAAGTGTGGATATTTATAGGCACTTTGTTTAAATGCTTTGCAAGTTAATATTGAAAAACAGTGAGTGATGAAACTAGAAATTGCTGTTCATCTTCTGAAAAAAAGAGCCATAAACTTTAGCCAAAAGACAAAAACAATGACAACAATAGAAAACGTGCAGCTAGGATAACTCCTTTGTGAAGATGTGATAGGAATCTAAGGGGGAATAAACAGGAGATGAAACAGCAAAGAAGAAAGAAAGGGACAGAAGCAAAAGATGCCCAGATCAGAAAAGAGAGGCCAAGAGATAAATAGAGTTCCAGCATTTTGGTCGCCAGATATGACTGGGGAGCTAGATCATAGGATCTGGCGAAATGGGTTGTGTTCACCCTCCACCTGGGTCAATAAGCACTCGCATTCTAGGACTTTCTACTTGATTCCCCTTTTAGTGGTACGATCGGTGGTTCAAAAAACTACAATAGGATCTCTCGGAAGTCACAATAGATGATCCCTTTTCTTACATTAAAAACAATCAAAAAATCAGTTTCAAGTGTTTCAGCCCAAAGTGCACAATGAATAAAGAAAAATAGAAACATTCTAGCTCTAGCTGTTTGGGCATACTTTTAATTTGAATCCTCTTGTGCATGATGGCATGTAGCATCCCCTTGGAGTCTTTCTTATTGTATTGCTCATCACTTCTAAAAGGATAAACAAACAATTGGCTAAGGCTTTAAAAACAATAGGCTCGCATTCATCCTGCTAATCAGTATGCATTAGCACATAAAAGTAAAATTCAGGACATTATATCTTGACATAGATGACTTATTCTAGGTACTGGGTATCCCAAATAGTTGTACTATTTCTTTCCCATGAAATATATCACTCTTTACTTCCTGAAAATCAATCTTCCTCGAAGCTTTTTACTTCAAAAGCATTTTGTCAGAAGGGAGATGCTCAATAGGAAGCAATACATTAAGCAAAATAATAACGCGCTCAAAGGGGCAGATACGATCAAATCTCTATCCTGATCTAGATTAAGAAACTTATAGCAAAAGGATACATGACTTGCGGAGAAATTGGTTCAGAATTTGTTTGGTATTAGTAAGCACCGCTTCAACTTGTTCTGCCTGGAAACTTTCAGTTAGTGAAATCAGTTATACGCCAGAATGATATACAGAACAGAAACTTATCTTCCAAGGAGCCTTATAACTATTCAAGCAAGTCATTGTGAACATACCTCAGCAAAGTCCACAAAATCAAGAGGCAAAATCCCAACTGAATTTACAGGATATGGTTGACCAAGCAAAGTGGACTGCAAAAGGCCAAATGAAAAGGCATGAGACCAATGGATTTCAAACAGCAAGAAAATAGGATGCATCAGATAAATGGTCCAGGGGAGAGAAGAAAACCATCAATGGCGAAATATCAGCCTGATTGACATCCACCCTTTCTATTCCATCAAGACCCCATTCATCAGGTGTTCGTATGTCATTAGATTGATCTTTGGAAGCTGGCTTGGGAGATTTTACTCCAGCTCCCCATGCAACAAGGGGGTATTTGTGCACGAAGGATGTCCATCCCCATGGCTACCTAGACATCAGACCTAAATATGTAAGGATTGGTGAACAGTAACATAACAGCACAGGATGACAAGAAAACCCAACCACAACAAAGTTATTTGATTAAAGAAAAGTGCGTCTTAAGGCAGCCTGGCAATGGGAATCATACTTTTCATGTTTTAAGGTGGAGGTTTGTTCTATAGGACTTAATTTCTAACTAAACTAAACTAAACTTGACTTGCAGTTTCTTAACTAACCTAGTTTGTTTTCTACATTCCCCCAAAAGGTTATAAATTTTAATTTTACAAATATTTCCAACTTGCTCTATAACTTGTACTCATTCCAACTTGCTCGATGACTTATTGAGAAAAAGGGGAAAACACCTTTTAAAGATTAGGGGTATATAAAATTTGTAGCTTCCTATGCAATTCGATTTAGTAATTTGGTTCTGCTTGCAAAAATGTTCGCAAGGGTAAGGCTTCCTACAATGGATCTCCTCAAACCGCAAAAGCAAGACCCACACTAGGAGTAGTTGTAATCTGGTTGAACAGCTTAACAGGTACATTATAAATAACCCCATTTATAAAGTTAAACTGAATTCAGTAGAGCTAAATTCTGCACAACTATAAACAAATTTATCGTATCCATCAAATTAATAGTACTGACAAGTCAAATAGGGATTATAAATTTAAAAAATATAACTAATCAATCATATGATTACAAAATAAACAAAACACTAGAATTATTCATATGTGGCTTTTAACAGATTTCTACAGATTTCTACAGTTTTTAGATGCTTATCTTATTTTCTACATATTCCTACAGATTTACATATGTATAGATGTGAACATTTTTCAAATGCTTTTCCTTTTTTTCAGTAAGAAGAAAGCTCCGCAAATTCTTAAATTTCTTACAGATTTCTAACTACAGGGATCCAAAATGTGGTTTCGGTCACAATACAGCAAACTCGCCCTAATGTGGCAATCGCGTTTTATTTCACAGTTGCGGGATGAAAACACGGTTTGCTCACCTTGAAAATCATTCCAATGCGGCTGTTTCATCTCGGAACGACCACGTTTTGAATATGAAACTAAAACTAAACTCATAGGCCATCAAATGTGAAGGCACCCCTACTTATCAAATAAAAACAACAATAACCAGAAACCCTCTATACTCAAAATTTCCATAAAAATTGTACCAGTCATCACAAAACATATCTTTGCGACTTCATCCACTTCATCTTTAAATTAAAAGTGAGCCAAGCTAAAATCCAAAAGATAGACACAACAAACCAGAAATCTTCTCAACAAGAATAATTATAAGATAAAAATAGCATCAACTGTTAGATACATTCCTCTCCAACTTATATGATTATGCATTCCACACATAATAAAATGGAAGATGATATCCACAGAAGTAGCTCAATGGAAATTTCAAGTTGAACTCACATGATTATGATAGTGACCTACATTTTCTTAGGTGAATAATAGAAAGCACATCTACAATCTAACATTGATTGTTTGCTCATGATAACTGACAAGAATAAAGAGTATATCTAACATTAATCTTTTTATCTGGTTTGTATTTTTTTTTTTTTTTGAGGTAGAAATGATAATAAATTTTATTACTTGCTCATGAACATAACTGTACAAAAGTATAGCAAAATCAATCAGACCATAAGAGTGATGACCCACCTAATAGGTAGGGCTGCCATCTCACCTATGGTACTGTGCCTTTTAGTACTGTTCAATCTTTACGTATAGGCTGCACCTAGAGTAAACAATTCATGGACAAATAGAAAACATGCCACTTGAAGGGATGAAAGATAGCAAAGATGCAATTCAAGAAACAAAGATAATAATGTCATACGATTCAAAACCAAGCCAAGAAAGGTGCATGGAGAGATGATGCAACTGGTGTAACTTTTAGAGGCCAAAGAAAATACTAACCTTTGTCACTCATTCCATGGTCAGCTGTAAAAATGTATGCAGTTCGATTGTCTTTGAAGTAGCCTTCCACTAGGTTATATATTTTTTCAGCAATCCGATCAAGAACCTTGATATTATTGAGATAAGTAGACGAGTATGGGCGATGGGAGTGACCATTTATATCACATCCCATAAGGTGCAAAAACACAACAATGTTATCCTGCTGAAATAAGTGCTGCAAGTTCTGATCTTCTTTAGAATCATTCAAAAGGGTCTGAAATTGATCAAAGGACCACTCATCCAGAAAAGATCCATCTGCAATTAAAAACACTAACAGTTTAAGAAAGCATTGCATAAAGTAAGGCTCACAGGTTTCAGTTCATAGAAGGCAAAGACATAAGTTGCAAGTGATAATCAAGAGGAAAACAGAAACCACTGGCATGAACTGGATCTAAAGGGACACATCCACATGTGCAAGAACTAGAATTTGTTTGATTGTTTTCTTCAATTTACATGTTTGCTTTGCCAATATGCAAAGAAATCATGCTGCACAAGTCAGTCCCATCTAGGACCATTCCTCTCATGAGATGACTAAAAATAGACTAGTTTAACCCATTACCAAAGCTGCAAGTATAGTTGATCATACATCTAGGACTATGACAATAATAAAGTCCCCACTAAACCCCCCTTGATGTAGGATAATGGTGCTTTCAATCTCTATGTGTGTATGGTTATTATCTCTCCTATCATGTCTTTTAAGTGACTTACGAAAGGCTCCCACATTCAGACTAGGCTTTCTTTTTAAAATTTTGCAAATTTTTGAGCCCTAAATGGAGTGGCCACATGCCTATACACATGTCAAAGTCCAAGCACCTGAATTTGGTACTCAAACTACACAAACCATGTAACATAGTGTAGATCCACTAGTCTTCTATAAACATGAGAGCTTTTCTATGTTAGTAACCTACCTTCAATTTTGGGTCATATCAAACTAACTGTAGTAATTTTCCATTACAACTTTGTAGCATTAATATATTTCTTAATAGGTGTTCATATAATTTATAATTTTATATCATTAATATACTGCTTAACAAGTGCTTGCAGTCTAATTTTCAATATGTACATTAGCTTACTACTGTATAATTAACATTACTTCTAAAAAAACCCCACTATGAAGCAATAATATGATACATGACACAGTAACTAAGAGGAAAATCATTTGGTTGAAGGGAGGGGATTGTGAGAGAGAGACCTGTAGCATAGTCCTCAAATTCATGTGGATATGAATTCCATGTGCAGTGGGGCAATGCGCCGCAGAATAATGGCACAACAGTTGGGCTTCCATATGAGAATATATGGTGGCTGCGGTTCAATACTGAATCATATTCCACTGGATTGTCTTTCCACCCTGCATAATGTAACAGAACTGGTTCAGAAATAAAGCCAACTAGATTGATTTCCTCAAATATACATGTATCATAGCTAAATAGGAAGAAAACAATAATGCACCCACCTTTTGTAACGGCACTAGGATCCTCATAAAAACCAGCTAGGATGGATACATGTCCAGGCCTCGACTCTGTTGGAGGCCTAGCATGGGACACACCCCAGCGCCCCGTTCTTTGATCACACTTCTCAGGAACGGTGCCCGGGTATTTCCTTCTTCATCGAGCTCATAGAATTTGTCAGCTCGTAAACCATCACCTGCAGTAGTTACTACCATTAGCTCTCAAATTTTTCATAGCTCATATCCTGATGGTAAGTATCCCGAAGTCACATAGAATTCTAAAAAACACTAAGTGGCAACTGACAATCAAACGGTTCAGCCACACGAAAAGGAAATATTAACAATGAAAAACGTGGGTCAACCCCAAAACTAAGATCAAAGGCATTATTCAACCTAAAGCCTTGCTTGCTCAACATCAGGGGTGTGGTCGGTTGAGTAGATAGATGCATGAACTCATTGAACAGCCAAAATCACAAATACCCATACCACAGTTCTTTTATGAAGTGAAACAAAATTGAGGAGATTACCAATAGAGCAATCCCAAGAAAGACCCCACAAGAGCCCACAATGGACAAACAAGCGAAATCATGTGGTGATCGAACGAGGAAAGAAAAGGGCGACAAGGGAGGGTTACCAATAATGAGGATAACGCGTTTAGCAGGAGGAGAGAAGCGGGGTTTGACGGGATCCATGCCATGAACAATGGGTGACTTGAAGTAAATATCGAAAATGCTCAACATGTAAACAGCATGAAGTATTACTCCCAGACCCACCAGCCATTTCTCTCTCCGCCTCGTCCATGTCTTCCTCCTGATCATCTGGGTCTTGCTTAATTCACCTCCTCCATCACCCAGTTTCCCATTCGATCTCATTTTGTCCGCTTCTGATGGTTTTTTCTTCCCCATTCTCCGCCTCCAAAATTCGTGTAGTGTGCCCCAAATTCAACCTTCGGTAATGTTTCAGCAAAGCAGAGAGAACAGAAAGAAGCAAGACAAGGCACGGTCTGCGCCCCGATGAGGCTTGGCACGACCGTGCCAAGTCGCTTATTCGTTTGTTACGCTAGTTTTGTCTCGGGAATTTATCGGGACTTCGTGCTAGTGTTTCACTAACCCTGTTATTAACAGTTTCAGCTTTTATTGGGTATTGTTAGTGAAAGATTTATTTTAGATTATTACTAGTTAGGTTATGAGGAGTTACATTCAATTCAAGCACGTCAAAGATTTCCTTTGTATTCACCAATTTAGCCTATATGTGGTGGTTCTTCAACCATTTTATGTATGACTTTTGTCTCTACAAGTGTAGTTGTGCACCCACCTTATGACGTCTAAGAATGCCTAAGGCACCTCCTTTTGTGGACAGTTTTAGTGAGGATTTCGGTACCAATCTATGCCCCTTCATTCGTGTCTATTCCACATTATATTGAGTGTCAATTTAAGATAAATTGTGAAAAAATTCGTATTCTCACTTGTTATTATCTCATTGAGCTTTCGTGTCGTTTGAGATTTGTTGTCTCTAATTCTATTTGGGAATCTAAAATTTAAATATCATTCATACTTTCATTTTTATCATAGTGAATTTTATGTCGTAACTCCCACCTAGAACTAGAGCCTCGATATGGTTTCTCAAATATGGTTGTAGATACACCTCCAAATCAGTAAATAGTTCCTTTTTCACTCCAACCCCGAAAGCCTTCAAAAAGGGAGGTCATACTGCTTCAATATCATCTTGCACATCAGTAATCCTGTTCGGATTGTTATATGTTTCCTACGATTGAAACAACCACATAGAAAAAAGAAAATTAGTATTATGAATAACAAACATTATAAGCCTTATACTATTAAGTATTACAAATTTGAACATATTTTTTCAACGCAACTTATATAAACACTTTTAACATGACCATCGCACGAAATCCTTTGGTCGGTCTCATCTACCCTGGAATGGATCTCAACAAATAACTTTGCGGCCGAAGGATTCCTTTTGTACTTTATTACTTAATCATATACGTATAAGTACTAACATTTAGATATTACCGTAAAATAAAATGACAACAAAATGTTAAGATAAAATACTAATTTCCTTACCAATTTCCTAGCTTACATCGCAGCCGGGATGGACCATTAGCAGTACCCAATTTTAGCTTTTGGCCCGGTTGTTTTGTTTTCCTTGTTTTATTCGAATAGCTTCTTGAATCCTTCATCAGTTGCCCTTTTGTTGCAGTGCACTACGGACGTCCTCCATCATCGAATGCACAATATCATTTAGTAGATTTCTTCCCAACCTTGTTTACCATGTCCGTCAACCTCAGACCTACCTTTTTTGCCTCTCCTTCTTCACTATGGCATCTAACTCAATGTCTCACGTGGATTGTTGTTGCACATGTTAGTCATTAATATTAGTAGTAAGATATATATATATATATATAATGTTGTTATTAGTCATATGTTAGTTATATATATCTCCGATTTTTACCTTAAAACAATTCCACTAGAAAATCTTGTGATCCATTGGAGCATCTTTCCAACAAGTAAATGGATATTTGTAATGTGTTCGTATTGTCTCGAGATATGGACGCAGAGACATCACGATAAGAGAACCTACATGCCATAAATGTATAACAATATGAATAAACCACGTTCACTATTACATAATTCAATATCAGGTTGAATGTAACAGACCACAATACACTAGGAGCAAGCTTTCTGGTCATCAACAATCCTAATGGTTGTGTGGAATAAGGGTCTCTTAGTAACTCTAATGGAAATTCCGGTGGTTGCATCTCACTGGAGTCAAATTGGGATAACCCTCTATCAAATGTATTCATCTTTTTTCCCTTAATCATGCATAACAAATTGGAGAGTATTAAATACTTATATAAATAATATATCATATAATATATATCAGTTCTACGAAATAACGTCCAATACATATGCAATCAATATGAATGAATCATTGTACAAAGAGTTATGAAAACTTGAAATAAAAATTTATATAAAATAACCTTAGAGTTTGAAAGCATAAAAATATATATGTAATTGTCATACACCAAATATATACGTAAATTACGTAAATAGTGAATATCGAAAAACATTCATCATCATTATCATGATCATCATCGTCATAAGGTTATTCTAGATCCTCTTCAAGCGAATTTTGTGGAGCTTCTTCATCATATGAGTTGTCCATGTCATTTGCAGCGTTGAGCATATCATTACCCTCTTTGATAACAACTTCAACATCATCTTAATCATGCACATCAATATCCTCTAAATGAGATGGGTTGTCATTGTCATCTACTTGGAAAGATGCATTTTCTTCAGGAGAATTAATCGTTGATTGTGGCTTCATTTTCAATACTGTCCATCAACCCTTTCTGGATGTATGTTAGGTAGAATAAGGTGTGAAAGAAACTTGATGAACTTGATACGCACGCATAAATGGTTCATACTTTGGATATCTTTGTGTGATTGACATCTACTAGCTTGTATGCCTCATGGATGACTACACCATTTATCGAGTCAAACCAGTCACACTTGAACAATATTGTCTTAGATAGGTTGACATCCCACACATAATATAATTCGATAACATCTTGCAAGATTCCAAAATAATCTTTTCTATTTGTTACCTTCACTCAAACACCATAATTCAATGTCGACTTATTCTTACCATATTAGTACGTGTGAAAGTTAAAGTCATTAATAGAATAGTGATCTCAACGTCGAACATGCTCCTTAGGACCAAAAGCAAGAGCTCTTATAATATCATTCTTGACATTTAACTTCAACGCCTACGAAGCAACACTGAATAAAAGCATTACACATTAATTTTAGATTTTATATGCACATAAGTAGTTGTTAGATTAGGTTTGGGCTTACATAGTCTTTGCACCACTCAAATTGCTCCAAACGTCTTCTGCCCTAACTTGAGGATTCTATGCTAAATCTCATTTTTAAATATAATGTTGGTCTAAAAAATGTATCAAATGTCTCAATTTGGATTGAATTTGAAAAAGGAAATATGTTGAAGCATATTGTTCATACTCTCCTAATAGCCCACAGTTTGACAAAACATATGTATGTGCAACTTGATAATCTCAATGATCCAAAAAGTGTACATTTCCCTCATTCAGAGCATACCCAACGTTTTTCCTGAAAATGTTAGGAAGAATTCCACAAGAATGCTCATTGTCAATTCTAGTCATATTCGGGGTAAATCTCTAGCCTTCGTATCCACACTATTATCAAAGTAGTTGGAAATGAAGTTTATTAACTCATCCATTAAGTACGCATTGCATATTGATGATTCAATGTGAGCTTTATTGCCAATTTTTTTCTTTATATGATGAAGATACCTATAATTATATCAAATTAAATTAAATTACAAATGATGATCAAATGTGGTGTTCACGATCATTTAAATTTTTATAACATAAGAGATTAAAAATCTTACCTTTCGTAATCACATATCCACCTATACTTTTGTAAATAAATATGATATTGACCAATCATAGTAAAAGGTACAACTAGGATAATGGACGATTAACCCAGCCCACACGTAGGTTTGATCCGTTTGGACATGTCTAAAAGTCAATTGCAAAGGCAGTGCATTCGAAGGTGTTGTGTGACCCAAAAATCTTCTTTTGATCAAGCGTTTGGTTCATTTGCATGGCCCATAAATGAGCTGCTACACACAAGCTAAGCTAGCTCAGATATGGGTTCCTTCATTTAGGCTCCAAGTCTTATCCCAAATTATTTACATTTTACGAGGAAAATCGCCCATGTTGGGCATGTTCTGCAAATTAACGTCCGGTCAATTCGTGTCCCGATAATTTGAAAAAACAAAAATATTATATCTAAATCTTGTCCAGATTGTAAACTCGATCGTCCTAATTAGTCTCAAACCCAAACTTAAATATCTGAATTCGATTGTGTGAATGTCTGAATTTATGAATTAAACTTTTCGAAATATAATCGAATCTGCACCTTAATTTTTATCTAAAAATTTGTAGATTTTAGATTGTTATTATACATAAACACAAATGAACGAATGTTCGAATTCCCTTGTCTAAACCTGAATTAACCACAAAATTGTGGACAATACAAACTCAAATTATCAAACCCAAACTTGACCAAATTTTAATTCGAACATAACCATATTTGTCATTATTTTTGCAACTGCTGCTACAAATGTTGTTTGTCGTTGTACTCTTATATGTTTGTCGTTTTTATAAATTATATATTAACTTAGACCTGTTTGTTACAACATTTTCAAGAAGCATATTGGAGCAGTTTGGGTGGCATTAGCATTTTGAAACAGGTTTGAGTAAATTTGAATTATCTTGAAACATTTGGAAATCGGCTGAAGTAATTTAAACATGGTTAGAGCATTTTAAAGCATTTTGCAGGTTTTGAATAGCAGTTAGCATTTTGAAGTAGGTTGGAACATTTTGATGAGGCAGATAGCATTTTTATTTGCTGCAGAAACAAGTAACATTATGAAGTGTCATAGAAATGTTGCAACAAATAGGAGTTTTCTGAAGGAGAAGCTATCAAGAGAAACTCATAGTTTTTTGAAATTTTTTTTATCTTTGGGTATTTTATTTATATATTAAATGTGTTTAATCTAATATTATAAGAGAGTAATTTTCACATTATATTTTACGTTTTGAGTTGAAAGAATCTTTAAGAGTTTGTAATCTTTTTTCTTTAATCTCATTAAATATTATTCTTACCCACTTGCCATTTTTATTCTCTTTTTTCTTACTGTTCGTAATTTTTTTCAATTGACGTTTTACGTAAATTTATTCACTACTAAAGGAATCACTTTTAAAAACGGTTAAGAATAATATTTAACAACGGTTAACCGACGTCGTGTATGTGGTCGTCGTTGTATGTAACATCTTTTACTATGGTACAAAAGCTGTAGTAATAGGTCCTTATATGACGACCGATTTAGATGGAAAACCGTAGTCATAGGTCACTCTATGACGACGGTTTTCTAAAGAACACGTCATCATATAGTGACCTATGACGATTGTTCTTACATTAGAACCGTCGTCATAGGTCCTGCACGAGATATGCCAAAATGTTTTAGGCGAGAGGCATATGACGAGCGGTTATAATGTAGGAACCGTAGTCATAGGTCTGAATTTTTTATAGTTTTTTTTTTGTTTTTCCATACCCCATGTACAAAATACACTATAAAATACATTACAACTTACGCAGCGAGCAACCAACAACCTCAATTATTCCAAAATAGTACAAAAATTTCCCACATTACTACAACCACAACAAGTTCGATCTTTAACAAGATCGATAATAAAATTGTTCCAAAAGTTCACAATAAGTTCCAACAAAGAATATATTACAATGATATGAAATATAATATAAAGAGTACTTTTCTTTTAGTATTTAGGTCAAAAAGTGAGGGAAAGGAAAGAGCAATCAAAGGTAAAACCGACGACTTACCAGCTGACAGGTGAGTGATGAGAGCTTATCGGTGACAAGTATCAAGCCGAGGAGATTTAGATCCGAGGACTATGGATGAGAGGACTATGGAAGAGCGATAAGATCGAAAAATAGAGAAGATGAGTCGAGCGTGTAATAAGAGTAGGAGCGAGGTCTCGGGTTCTTTTAGATTTGTGAAACACATTTAATGACGATTCAAACACGGAACCGTCGTTACATGTGCCCTATTACGACAGCTTGTTTGAAACAACCGTCGTCATAGGTTGGTGCCTTCACATATGACGACGGCTGTTTCAAACAACCATCGTCATATGTCGTAAAAACGCCAATTATTTACAAAAATGCCACAGGTCCATTTTTCATGTCAATTTATCCTTTTAACCGTCGTTAAATATCCATCGTTAAAAGTAGTTCGTGTAGTAGTGATTGTCTTATATAGTTACATTTCTTGATTTATTTTCCGGGATATTCTACCTCTTCCTAATTTGCTTTCGCCGGAAATTCGCTCAAATTAATTCATAATAGTTCCCTTTGAATAATTAGTTGCCGAAAATAGAGATAAGAACAAATATATACATATATCGTCATCTTTTTTGGAAAGAAAGTGTGGATAATATTTCATTACCAAACTTTGCATCATAGGCGTTTTTGATAGCCTGAATTACATGGTTTTCCCCTCTTCTCCTATCTTTTTCCTCTTACAAAAGCCTGTATTTATAAGAGAATTTTATCTATGCACTCCTTGTATTTCTTTGATTGGACACAAAAAACAGCACCCTCTGTCTGATTTGTTCTTTAATGTCTGCTATCATCCCCTGATCTCCTGCTTTGTATTATGAAATATTGCATGGTTTCTGTTCTTCCAAATGCTGTAAAACATTGCAGCAATCCCTGCATACCTGAGCTGCTTCTCCCACCTAGCCCCTTTTCTCTTTTTTGATTTTTCTAGCCACTGCCACAGGGTGGATTCATCACCTGACAGTGCTATCCAATGTCTCAATTCTCGTCTCAAATCCCTTGCTGTCTCACATTCATAGAAAAGGTGGTCTATGGATTCAATGTGATCATTGCAAAGCCCACACTTAGTATCCAAGTTCTGTATGAATTTGGCCAGCCTAGCCCCTGTGGGTAGTTTTTATGCATTATCTGCCATAAATTGAAAGCATGCCTTGGCATATTCCATCTAGACCAGACAACTCTAGCCCATGGGGTTTTTTCATGCAGCTGCAGTCTCCACAAATATCCAGTTTTCACTGAATATACTCCCTTCTCCCCTTTTTCCCAAACCCATTTCTGTCCATTTTTGCTGCCCCATTTGAATTTCTCCTTTATGCAACAGAGTTTACTCCAGTAACAACACACATCACCTTGAGGCGTATAATCCCGTCAGTCCTATTTCTTTATATATCTCTCATTCACCCACTTGATCCACAAGGACTCCTTTTTCATTGCTATGGCCCATACTAATTTAGCTGCACAGGCTTCATTCCAAGCCTTCAAGTTTCTTACTCCCACGTTGCCATATGCCTTTGGTTTGCAAATTTCAGCCCAAACTATCTTCGGCTCCTTCTTGTATTCACCCTCAGCTCCCCTAAGAAAAATATATCGTCATCGTATGTCATAGTCCATGTAAACAAAATATTAGCCACACAAAACAAAAATTCGATTAGCGAAACAAACTCCCGAATGATAACAAGTCCAACGTAAAAGCAATAGAATTCGATGCTCTCACGTTACCTGCATATATATTTTATCCTTCGTCAAATTCAAAAATAGACCCATGGATAAGTGATAGAAGGATTTTCTCTGTCCCGAAAAAACAAAAATTTATTATTTTTTATTAAATATTTTAAAATAATTGTCTATTTTTAAAAATTGGTAACCTTAAATATATAATATTTTTAAATTATTTTTTAAATTTTAAAAATAATTATAAAATTAAAAAAATTTAAAATAACTAATTTAAATTTAAATACTAAGGTTATTAATGGTATTTTATTTATTAAAATAAATAATTTATTAATTTTTTAAAATACATAAAAAAATTTCTGGAATGGACGGAGTATTATTCATGTATATTCATGTCTTTGTTTTACAATAAGATTTAGACCTTATAAAATGAAATATTGACAAGTAATAATAGGAAGCATATATCTCCCATACTATTATTGATGGACTTCATGAAATTATATCAACTTATTACTTTAATCTCGTACAATTTTATTTTTTGGGTTGAATTTCCCTTGAACTGCATGCAAATTATTTCATCTTAGAAATTATATCATATTAGGTTTTTTAAAAAAAGAGAGAAAGAAAACTTCATTTCTTTGTAAAAAAAATAAAGTTTGATTGGCATGAAGAAGACTTTTATTTCATAACAAACTTATTATAGGACCGATTTATCTAGATATTAGTTAGTATAATGAACAGTAAGTAGAGTAATACGATAATTTAAACAACATACTAATATTGAAACAAATATAATATTCAACAACAATAACTTTTAAAATAGATAATATTTTTATGGGTGCACATATGAATTAATTTTTATATATTTTTTATCTACCTTGAAAAAAAATCTATTTATATAACACAGCGAATTTAACGCATATCTAACATTAGAACTTAATCGAATTAATTATCTAAAAACCTTATTGTATAGAAAAAAATAATTTAAAGTTAGAAGTAAAACCTAAAACAAATAATTTAAAAATATGAATGATTCCTTCAAATTAAAGTTTGAAAGCCTCTTATTAAAATGAATTAAGAAGAGACATAAAGCATGATGATACCACACGATGCAATCAACCCCAGAATTTTAAATTTTTTTTTTTTTTTTTGGGGGTGGGGGCCAAATCTAGTGAATGTAGGAGACCTTCAATATAAATACATATGGAGATGGCCAAGAAGGAGCGACGTGCGAGAGGAAGCAATCACACCTCGATTTAATAACTCACGTGCACACACGTGAGTAGCCACGTTGGCCTCGCGTGCATCGCTTTTCCCTTTAATAAATAAATAAATAACTTCATCACATAATAGTTGGTGGGCCCATGTGACCTGCTCTCTTAATTTTCCCTTTTTAGAAGTATTTTGTATTTTATATTTTTAAATATTTATTTAGCTGACCACTTGACTGACACAATGTCAGTTGCTGTATTAATATTTTGGATGACATGTGACAAAACCTTCCCCTTAATAATAAAATAAAATAAAATTGGAGAAAAGACAATCAGGTGACGTGGTGTCTATAGTTGGGCCCACCTGGAATCCGTACGGAAGCTGATCCAAGATTGTTTTTTGACTGAAGACCTACCTATTTTTTGCAACTAGACTCCGCTTGGGTGTTTCCTATTTTCCAAGCCTATGTTGATAGTATTGCTTTTATGCTTTATCTATCATAAAAAAACAACAAAATACAAAAAAAAAAAAAAAAGTATTGCTTTAGAATGTTATTTTTATTGATTTTTCGAAATTTTTGCAAGTAAATATATCGTATAGGTTATTTAATTAATAAAATTTTTAAACTTTTTATAAAAATTTTAATTTGAATATCGTCTATATCCACTAATTTATACATTCTTTTTCACAAAAATATAGTCTTTGTTTAAACATTAGTTAATGTATTTGATAAAATTATTGGAGTTTTTGTCAAAATTTTTGTTCAAATTTTATCAATTTTGACATTTACATTTTTTATGCATCCAACAAAAAATAGAGTTAATGAATGTGTTGTTTTTCATATTATACTGTAGACATACATGTTATTAATTTCTAAATTGCGGAGCTACCATGACCAAAAAATAATAAAAATAATTTGATAGTAGTCAAAAATCAAATATATTATTATTTAATTTGGATAAACCTCAAGGAAAACATATGTGATCACCTCTTAAAAAATTATATGCTATCAAAATGACAGATAGTTCAACTCCTTTTTTCATTTTGTTTTCATTTCTTCTGATTTTCTTTATCATTTAATTTTTTATACTTGAAGAAACTGGCGATCAAAAGTATGGATGTGCATCGGGGTTCGAGGCATGTTGAGTCTTACTCGTCCCTTACCTATTTTTGAAAAGCCTATCGATATCCATACTCATATTAATTAATTTTTTAAAGGTTTGAGTTCAATCTAAAATAACGTTTACTATTAATCTTGATTTATTTAACAAGAATAAACAAAATTTAAAAAGAAAAAGAAGATTGAAAGGAAAAACAATAGGAAAAAAAGATTTGTTATCAAAATTGTTTCTAAGTTCACGTGGACGTGCATTTGTGTTTGAATTAGAGGTCTCAATCTTATTGATTAAAGGTTGTGGCAAACGGCTGAGGCTAAGAATCGTTGGAAGGTCTTTGTTTCGCGGGAAGTTTATGGCAAGGGGATTAGATGATCTAGGTAACTAGGTTGTGAAAGATTTAAGGGTTTTGATGGGTTTGATTGGCTAACCCAAATTTTCCAAGGTTGAGACTCCATTTCACGAGGGCGTGGGAAGTAATTCAAACATTAACTAAATGAGACTGTTCCATATTTAATTGTAAGAAGATGTACGATTGTTAGTACAAGTGAGCACGTCTTATAAGTACTCTAAAACCTAACAAAAATAGGTTAAATGGGTAAGGCTTTAGAATTGGAACCGTCCGACCGGTTTGGGGTAAGGTTCCTAAAATTTAGGAACATGTCAAACAGGTTCCAATCCAACTTCTAATAATCAAACCCTAGAATCGGAATTTGAAGCTGTTAAGACGGGTTCAAGTTCCCGGAACCCCGAGTACCTCGAACCGTTAACATTGTTCTATATTTTTAACCTTTTCAATTTTCAGCTTTAATATAAGATCAAAGTGATTTTTACTTTTCAATTTTTAATATGAAACCCAATCCAATTATTGATTAAAAATTTCCAAGTAATACTAGGAAGCACCCCCACTTTTTTTTTTTCTTTTTGCAACAATAATGGTATAAACATGGTACCATGAAATTGAAATCGAAACTCTGCGATTCGATTCAAGTTCCTAAAATTCGAGAACCTGGTCAAATAAGTTCGGTTTAGGTTCCTAAAATTTAGGAACCAATCAAATAGGTTCAAGTTTTTAGTTTTGGAACAGGATACTCGCAACCGCTAAGGAGTTATAAGTAAAGTTGTAAGGAGGCATAAGTAATCGTAAAAAGTTGTAAGTAGTTATAAGGTAGTAAGGTAAAGTTAAATGGAACAAAGCTCGAGAGATATAATGTTGTAAGTATATCCACTTGTAATTTATCTTTTGTTATATATTAGATGTACTTGTTCTTGTTGGGCCGTGGTTTTTCCCTCATATTTTTCATGTTAAATATTATATTATATCCATCTTCAGTTGTGTGCATGCGTGTGGCAAAATTTTCTATTATGTATTAATTTCTAACAGAAAGAACATTGATACCCATGTCAATTAGGGTTTTGAGATTTATGGGTTTTTATTCAAATACATAAGTGTAAAAGCATTTGCTTCACCCATACTCAATAGATTTGACGAAATTTCAAACTATTCTAATAAAAAGCATGCCTAATTACATTTAGAAAAGTTTAATTTTCATCTCAACATAAAGGAAAAAGTGATATTGAAGGTTAATTTCATACAAATACAAAGTACAATGCCATTACTTGTTAATTTTAAACCAAGTAAAATATCATCATTCTCAAATGAAAGACCGATAGAATATGTGAAGATAAAATCTAATGACATATAGAAGAGAAATGGAGGTTATAAAGATTTGGCCATTAGTGTTTCTTGTCTACTATGTGAATTGATATTTAGCGTACTAGATTGTTATGTAAATCCAACATGAATTTAAGAATCCATACCATCCATACCCATTTTTAAACAAAACTCCCCTACAGCCATACCCATTTAAAACCTATGTTTACCACCAATTGGGAATGGGCATGTTTTCATTGGATTTTTAAAGCTTTGGTAATACACCCAACCCTATGAGAAGGGGAAAATGTACTCAGGTAAATATATCAAAATTAACTCAAACTTTGAAATTCGAACCGAATAACTTATATCCATATACGGTTAATATAATTTCTGAAATAGATTCATGATAAAGTGAATCTGAAATCCAAGTATATCAAAATTGAGCCGAATAACTCATAAAATTATCTAACTAAATATCGCTTGACTCAAATCAAAAAATTACCTAAAAGGAATTATCTGCGTTAAAGATACCTCGATTGTGAATATATAATTGGACTGAAAATATAAATTGATCTAAAGTTAACTAAACTGGTATTAGATGAGAAAAGCAAATAAAGAGCAGGAAGAGTGAGAGGAGACAGACAGATACAGCTGGGTGGTCCTAGAAGGGGAAATTATGGATGCTATGGTATGGTAGATATCCAGGATAGTAGATGAGCTTTGGGAACTGGGAAGTGATGAAATGTATAGTCACATCATATACCAAATCCTAAATTTGTTCACATTATTGACAGTAACTCACTGTAATTTAGGTGGAGTAAAATAGTCCAATAAAAATGTGGGTCGCAATTTGTACAAAAATAATCAATGAAATTGTCTTACATGAAGATAGTATTAGTCATTACGAGGTATCTATCACCAAATAAAATAAAGACCATTTTTTGAGATGGTCCCAAAATTAAACACTTGCACTATATAATAATAATAATGCATTTGAAGGAGCATTTTGTAGCACATGTAGATTTAAGAATACATGTTCTTTTGAAAGGTAAGTATGTAAAAGTGAGAAAGTTAGCTTCATCCTTCTTGCAAGAGCACCAGCAACTACATCAGCATATAAAATAAAATTACAATCAGGATCCGAAGATAAAATCTTAGAGATAGCTGACGTGAGTGATTGCCTCAATTTTGACAATCATATATTTGCCTCATGAAATGTGAGAAATATTGTAATGCTCCATAGTGAATAAATACTTCTGGATATCAAGTGAGAGCACCTCGATTTCCTTTCGGTGCTCGAATTACTGTAATATTATCCTTATTTATTAATTATAAGGATCTTAAATTCCGCTTTGACAGCCACCCTAACCCCATCTCACAAAGCTCTTGCCTCTACCAATTGAATGGTTGAATGTCTATGATGTGCCGCTCCTACCTTGAGTAGTTACAACCTCAGCTCCGAACCCAACCCTCTTGTCACTGGGTTATGTGTGAGGGATCCGTTGAAGTTGATTTTGACAAATTCCTTTAAGAGGGGTTCTATCTCACAAGAAAGTTTTGAGATAGATAGAAATGGATCTCCCCTCGAAAAATGATATCAACCGACATGCAAGTTCGGATTCTCCACTCAGCGCATATTATTTTCTTGAATGTTGACACGATAGACTTAAGTAAACATGCATGCTTTGGTAAGATATAGGTTTTGAATGTGTATTCATGTTCGGATAAAACATATAGGTTATGTGTATATATTTGAGTTTTGAAAGTGTTATAAATCCTAAGAGTAAGGTTTTGAATTTTAATTCAACCTAACATGTTAAAACTAAACCACAATTTGTCACCATAATATGATGCTTAATCATTTTTCATTAATAGGATAAAAAGAAGTCTTATTGGTATTTTGGATTTTATTTAATTTTCACTATAATATTACGGAGTAAAAAGCAAGATTCTCCTATAGTCGAAAACAAAATTAATTATGATATAAGTTTGCGTAAAAAACTTGTACAAGGATTATTGAGGGGTGGACCATTAGGAGCTCGTCATAAATGTAAATTTGAGTATGAAACAATCTCATATAAGATTGTTATATCGCTATATCTATTATGCCGGACTCTATTACGAATGATTAAAAGATCGTGGAACATTTTTAAGTTTAAAAAGTCGACTGAAAACAAAATTAAGTAATCACTTCGTCCAGTACACATAATTTTGTAGGTAGCACAGAAAAAACAACAGCATGAAACTGAGTTTGTAGAGTTTGACCCACAGAAGCAGCAGCTGAGCTGAGTCAGTAACAAAACTATATTCCTTCCACAGGTGAGAGGGGACAGGGGAGGGAGGGGCTCTGTGGTCTTTGCAGTTTCCAGCAGTACCATCTAAGCTGCCAAATCTTCTGACACTTCTCCAGATGTATTTGGACTTCCAACCCCTCATCCTTCATTGCCTTTCTTTTCATTTACCTTTTCACCCTCCTTGCATTGCATCACTTGTGTTGAAAACTATATTATAATCATTTTTTCTTTTATTTGATATCGTACTGATATTATATTTCATACAAACTTGCACGAGAAAATACATAAAATGCAATTTAAATTTGGCTGCTTGAAGTAGTTGATGAGGTAATGAATATCGTAAGGCTTGCCTTGGACTGCACTTGATCTTTAAGGGGATAATTAGGGTTGGTGGGTTGAAAGGAGGTTTTTCCTCGGTGCCCCCACTGGGTCTAGAAATCAGAGGAATGAGTGAAAAGATCCCCAAACACGAAAAGGAAGGAAAACCAGACCAAAAATGCCTTGCTCTGTTTTGGGGGTAAATGAAATGGGACTCACACACACTTGTCTCTGGCCATTCCCATGAGATGTGTGGCCTGGCATGTGCTTCGCTAAGTACCATCCATAATTTAATCGTTTGACAAAAGAGGAAGCATCAAGCAACCAACTTGCATAACTATCAATGTGTTGGGGAATATCTCGGTTTCTATAAACAATTTCTAGGGTTTTGCACTTTCTCAAGGGACTATTTCTCATCATTTATTTCAAACTCTCCATTATTACTCCCACCACTAGTTTTTCATTTTCTATTTACGTAACAATAATACTTTATTATGATTCTTTTTATAAGGGTTTTTCACTCTAAATTATCGTTATGGTATGTAAATGATACGGAGTAGTTTGAATTAGTTGCTTAATTTTCTTTTACTATGTAACACACATAAAGTTTTGTAAATAGATTCAAATGTCTAGTGTCTTAAAATAAAAGATAGAACTAAAAACTCAGAAATTTAAAGCCAATTATTAGACACCAACGGGTATATTTTTCATTGCTCATGATTGAAGAGTAATAATATCTCATAGGTATGATTTATGAACAATTTTGTATACTTTCCTAGTCTTCTTTCCAAGTTAAGTTCATATATTTTTCCTTAATAGATATTTTGCTATGTACGAAGCAATTTAATTGGTTTTTGATGAACTCTATTTTATCCCTAAAAAATGCAATAGAATAAAATTATTAGATCCTTCACACTAGTAAAATTTTACCATAATTCTTCGTATATTTTACAAAGTGAGGGCAAAGAAGAGAGACCGATGAAAAGACATGAAAAATATATTGTTGTGTTACATCACTTGATAAATTCGATGAAAAAACATGAAGTAGTTTAAATCTAGGGATGGGAATAATTTAGTGATGGTAAATGAGAAAAAGAAAGAAAAGAAGAGGACAAATCTTTAATTTTAAGTTATGAAATTATCCTCATCATTGGATGCTAAGAAGGAATCGCGCCTGCTCTGTTCAACACCACCAGCAATCATGGATTTTTACAGGCTCTGCCATTCTTACTCTCATTTTGCAATTTAGTACTAAATATTTAAGCCTAGTTAATTGATTAATAAGGGATAATAATAATCTACTTAATATTCCTAAAACAAAATAAATGGTTTGGAGGAAATATTTGAAATGGCTTCGAACAGGAGGAAGAATCTGTGTGGCAGAGGCACTTGACATTTACATTACACCTTCTTTTTCCCTGTGGAGGCAAAGTGCTTCATAGGCTTTCTTCTTTGTCTTTCTTTTTATTTTATTTTTTGGCTAAAATGGAAGTGGGTGAATTGAATTTACTACAACTTTTATTGGGAAATTTTCCATATTCGACCCTAAATATGAATATTAAAAAGGCCCTCCCTCCCCTATTAATTCACTATTTTTGAACCCTTTTTGATACTTCTTCTGTAACCAGGGAAAGGAGGGCTTCTGTTTATCAGTCTCAGTCTCTCCTGAGCTTTATTATTTTTTTCCTTTTTTTTTATAAAATAGTATTTTTATATAAATTACAGATTGAATATATTTCTCCTATTTTTCTAATAAAATAATAATTCATAATTATTTTTAAATTCTTCCAATTATATTTTATAGTTTTTCAACACATTTTTATAATTTTTCTATGACCGTTATAATTACTTGCAACTTCATATTTTGTACAACTCTTTATGATTGTTTACTCCATAACTTATATTTTAACCTTACAAAGTTATATAAAAATAATTATTTGTTTCTATTTCATATTTATTTTTCTTTTTATTACTCATTTCTATTCATTTTTAATTTTTTAAATTTTTTTATTCGTATATATTTATATTTATTTTTTTATTAACTTTAAAAAGGCCCTTCTAACCAGAAAAAAAGTGAAAATCTCTCGCGCACTCATTTGAAGAGATATAGATTTGAGTTTGGATTTATTCTCTCTGCTATCTCTCTCAACTGTCTTGTCTGACAGGCTTTAATAAGGGCACCCCCTCCCCAGTCCCAGTGGAGTATCCCCAAACACAAACTCCTGCACTCTTTACTTTCCCCTCTTATCTCCCCCATCTCCCTGCAGTCTGCACTACTGCATCTATTCTCCCCCAGAAAAAATAAAATAAATTCAGAGATCAATTACAAAACAACCCCACAATCCCCACAAATTAGCATAAAATCAGCTGATTAGAAGCCTAAACTCTCTCTCTCTCTCTCCATGGACTTCAATCTGAAGCAATGGAGAGACCAGCAGCAGGAGTCAGAGGAGGAAGAACAACAACCTTCTGCCAAAATCCCAAGACAACTGTTTCTTGAAACTCCCCAACACCAACACCAACACCAACACCAAGAAGCTGCTACTCTCCCTCTGTCTCTCTTTGCGTCCTCTGACTGCGAACCCCAACCCAACAAAATCACCGCTCATCTCTCTCCATACTCTTCTTCAATAACCCCTTCTGGTTTTCCAAGATTCCCAAGTAACTACCCACTCTCTTTCTCTGTTTACTCTGTTTTGTTTTTCTGTCTCACACATCTCTGTGGCTCTGTTTCTTCGCAATGAAACCCACCTGTTATTTTTCAAGTTTTTTTGTATATTTCTTGTAGTTTATGTAATTACCTTCATTATTTCTCTTCTAGGTATTGCTAATTTTTGTTTATTTTAACCCCCCAACAAAAAAAAAAGGGGTAGGAGGAGCTTGTTGCTTCAGCATATCACAATGGCAAGAGCTAGAGCTACAAGCACTGATATTCAAGCACATAATAACAGGTGCAGCAGTCCCTCAAGAGCTCCTTCAGTTGGTGAAAAAGAGTCTTCTCACCTCCTCTGTTCCCCCTTTTACAATCTTCATCATTACCCCCTCACTTCCAGCCTTCAGCTTGTGAGTCCCCAACTGCCAAAATCCAAATAAAATTTGATTTCTTTTCAGCCCATTTCATTAAATGGTATGATTTGATCTGATTTGATGATTAATTTTTGAAAAAAAAACAGTGGTGCAAGCAGGGTACTGGGGAAAAGGAGCAATGGATCCAGAGCCAGGGAGGTGTAGAAGGACAGATGGGAAGAAATGGAGGTGTTCAAGGGATGTGGTGGCTGGTCATAAGTATTGCGAGCGCCACATGCACCGTGGCCGCAACCGTTCAAGAAAGCCTGTGGAATTCCCTGCTTCCACCGGTGGTGGTAGCGGTGGCGGTGGGTCACTCAACAAGTCCTCTGCCGCCACCTTTTCTGGTGGATCTGCTGGTGGCTGTGGTGGAGGAGGAGGCCAGTTTTCTCTCTCCGGATCAGGGGCTTCTCTTGATGCCTTTCAGCTTAATCAAGAAGGGTATGGTTATACATTTTCACTTTTTTTCCCTAATGAAAAATTCTGGTTTGAGAAAACTTGATATAGAAGAGGGGTTTTTTACAAAATGGAAAAATTTGTTGTCATGTTCTCATGTTGAATACTTGTATCGTAGTTTGAGTAGCATAGGCTATAAGTACTTAAAAATTGATTTTTGAAATAAAAGCTTACCTTGAGAGGCAGAACATAATAGATGATCTTTATCTAAATGGTTGGTCCACCCTTGTAGTTCGGGTTTCGCTCTCACACATTCTTTTTGGGTCCAAATATCTCACACATTCTGCCAGGGTGAGACAAGGCAACAAATTAAATTATGTCTCTTTCTTTTTTTATTTTTATTTTTTTGATTAGAGTTTGTTCTCCCCCTTCTGCCCTTCATTTTCATGCTTGGTTTTTTAACTTTTTTTTTTTTTTTATCGATAGCTAATATATATTTATAAGTACAAGGTTTAGATGTCCCTTTGGGGGTACCCTAGTATTAGGATGCTCGGTTTGTTTCCACAAGATCAAGCCCTTAGGTGTTGTGTGTTATCCTATGAATACCTTGAAGTTGCGGGGGATCGACTTCTTAAATTCAATATTTATTTTTCATGTGTTTTTTTAAAAGAACAGAATATATTTTAGGGTACTTGTATCCAAAGCTGCAGCAGGGTCGGCTGACCCCGCTCTTGATATGTTCGCTTCGACACTAGTACTGTCACTAGTTAGCGTTGGAAGCCTAATGGCTATAGAGTTAACATTTCATATATTTGATCCTTTGAACGAACAACTCTTTTGGTAGCCTCTGGGGCAATGGTTAGGCAAATGATGACTAGGAGGCGGCTTTTCTTTGTCACATCTAGTCTAGGAAAGAAAAGTTGATTCTGTATCTCCCTTTTGATAAACCATTGGGGGAGAGGGCATTGGCAAGGCTGTAACAATCTCTGCTAAATCTCAAGGAAAACAATTTGATTCTGCACAACCTTTACCTGAACCACTTGTTCCAAGAGGCAACTGAAAAATTGTGCTATGCTTGTCCTATGCTGTTGATTCCACAAAGTTACTTTTACTTTTGTACCTTGCTTAACCATGTCTACTGTGTATCACATGTTGTTCCCTTTTTATTCTCAGGTCATCAGGACCGAATTCGGATAGGAAATCCAGTAATAAGGTCTTGATGCATTTCTTCGATGACTGGCCGAGATCATTCCAAGAGACAAACAACGCAGAAGCCAATGGTAACTCATCTTCCACGTGCCTCTCCATGTCGAACACTAGCAACCCGACATCTGACTTCTTGAGATTATCCACTGGAAATGGCATCGAACTGGGGGAAAGGAACGGAAGTGGGAATGAAGAAAGACACCGGAGTCAGTTGAATTGGAATGCAGGGTGGGGAGCAAATCCCGTGACCTCAATGGGAATGGGAGGGCCATTGGCTGAAGCATTGAGATCATCAACTCATTCATCTCCCACCAGTGTTCTTCATCAGTTGCCTCGCGGCTCTGCTTCTGACACTAGCTATGTTACTGCTTGAGCTCCATCTCAAGTCCGTCTTCCGTTTCTTTTTGGATTGAATAAGACGAAGGTTTCTTTCGAGCGTGTTATACTAATACTAATCTTACCCTCTAAATGGCAGATAGACAAGGTTTTCAGGATATATATATTGCATTGCCATGCTGATGTTGTACACTTTCATGACATTTCTTCTATGCCATGTATGATATAAATTGTTTTTCTTGTGTGCACCTTATTTTTGGGGCGTTGTTTCAACTTGGGATTTGTCAGTGATTGTCTTATTTGTATTAAGAAGGCTGAATCCCACAAATTTGTGAGTTTGGTCAGTGAGAAGGCAGACAATTGAGCATATGTATGAATTTCAGTCAATGTGGAAAGAATTCTAGGTTTTTCTCCTCCCAAATCCTTCACTTTGTTGCAAGTTTTTCGGTCTTAGTTGGGAGTGGTGCCCAAAATTATCTATTTTCAGCGAATGTGATAGCTTTATAATTGGGCGAAATGCTCAGCCCTTAATTCTCTCACGTTCACTTGGCGATAATGGAATAATCCAAATTTCAATCGCTCAATCACACCTCTAGATACTCATAAAAACCAACAATAATATACGGATACAACTATATATCCTCATATTAGAATCATATATAGTTCACTCTAATACCTCATCGTAATACCCCCAACTTAACTTACTATCATAAATAAAGGCATGATTGCATCATTAGTTATCACACCACGCGACACAATCGATGGCATAAATTTTTCAAATAAATTTGAACATATTGACAACATAATTACGAGTAGTCATTTAATTTGTTTTTAAGAAAGAAATTTTAAGTGGACACCATCCTTGACATCCCAAAGAAATGAGGCATTTGAAGGAAATAATTCAGGCGAATTCATCTTACCAACACAACATATATACCGGTAGTTTTTGTTGTTCAAAAGCTGTAAGTAAATTAGACAATAAATCGGAAAGTTTAATAAGATTGAAGGTTTAGGAGTTTAACTTAGTTGGATCATCTTATGAGAAATGGAAAATAGAACGCCAAGGTGGGAATTATGATAGTTCATTAGAGTTTAAAGGAGTTTGAATATATTAATAAGATTCAAGGTTTAGGGTTTAGAGTTTAGGAGTTCAGAACATATGAAGGGTAAAAATGGCGATGGACCTAGAATAGGGAAGTTGATGAGCTGTACTTGCTACTTGGGTATGCGTATGCCCAAGGTTTCCATGTAATTATATTTGAGCAATGAAAATCTCCAACTTTGTTAAAACAAACACCTTACAAAAATTAAATTGGTCGAACATTAAAAAAAAAAAAGAAGCTATGTGGACATCCTTTTATCTCCATGCCATTCCACCACTAAGTTAGAGCAGTCCACCACTAAGTTCGCAACTTGATGGATATTAAAAAATTTTAATGTCACAATTATGAGTATTATGAAAGAAAATAACAATTCAGAATATCATGCACATCAAAGCCTAAAATTCGGAATTTTTAAATCCTATTTTTCCATTAGCTACATGACAAATGCACAAGAAAAATTATCTAGAAATGGCAATTAGGAGTACACGTTTCAAGAGTATGATCACTCACTAAAGTAGCTTAGAGTCTGAGAGACATCCAAGTGTCATGGGCCCGCTCCGAAATATTTTGGAATTCTTTATATTTCTCTCTACCATTTCATAATGTTTCATAATCTTGTATAATGTTCTATACTTGACTTGGATATTAGTGATGAAGTTTCTAAAAAATAGATTTAGGCCGTAGGATTAAATATATCACCACCATCCGTTGAGGAGGTGAACAATTATAAATATCCTTTAAGGGACTCATTTGTAATCATTCCCAAGAGATCCAAGAGAGCTATCTAAGAGAACCATCAATCAATCCATAATTCAAGCAACACAAAATATTCTCCCAAACTCTATCTTTTAAGTGTTGTCTTGCTTACTTAGCTTTCTCCAAGCCTAAGTCAAACATCCTTAAGACTTACTAGTAAGCTCAACAGAAGTTTCGAGTGTAATTTGCTACTGCTGTACGGAAGTTAAAGTTTGAGTGAATTATCATACCCTGCCACAAGGGACGTAAGAGGAGAACGAAGCGGGATAACTGGGGACCAGGGGGTGTTGAGTTAGTAACACTAATAACAGTAAAAAATGTAATTTGTGACTAACATGGTAAGATTCTGAGTACAATAGCACATTGTTTTTCCTCTGCTGTCTCTGCAACATTTGATTATTGAGACTTAAATCACCAGGAAAGTATTGATGCTGAATAATGTCATATTTTGACTTGAATTCATTTGATTATAAATGGCTAAATAGGCCTAAAAATAACTCCATACAAAATAAGAGAGAAGAAAACATAAAATTATCATCATAGAAAAAAAAAAAGAAAAAAATCTACTTATTCTTGGGATTCTAGACTTAATGTCACCACCATAATTTACAAGCAGGTACACCTCAGATTTATACACACTCAGCACTCGCAGGAAGACGATTCGAGAGATTGTTGCTGCTGATTGCTGCAAAACTCGAACCCTTAATGCTCCATTAATGATCTGTTCACAAGGTTTGTGCCTCGTCCATAATTCGTTCTCTTCATTTTCATATTCTATAAGGTACTAGATAATGTTTTTTTTTTGGTCACTGCACCTTGCCAACATTTCTTTCCATCACAAGGTTCCTAGAGAAGATATTCATTCTGCCGCTTGCTCTTCTTCATCATCTACTAGGGCGTAGACCACTGCTGCCCTGTTAGGAGCATAAACCAAGAAGGAACGGGGCCGGTTGTCATACCATCCTTCCTGCGAAAAAATGACTTGTTATAAACCAGAACCCTAAGGCATCAAAGGGAAAACAGCAGCTTTAGTTTATATGATCATGCATGATTGTACAAGCACAAGTTCTATCAAATCCGCCACATAAGAAGAAATAACTCCATGGTGCAATGCCACTCAACAAGAATAAATTATATCTTACAGTGGTAAAATGTTCAGATCCGTGGTTAATTCTACCGAATCCGCCAAACAATAAATCATCTGAGTCAAGCACAATCTGCAAGGAAAGAGCGAAAGAAATGTGGTAAGTATGTTTCTTCATCAAAAGAGGATAGCATCTTCCACAGACAGATGAAGATAATTAGGCCAAGTGCAATCACGGGATAGAGATAGG
The DNA here is from genome assembly GCA_021018815.1 of Talinum fruticosum. Lineage (NCBI taxonomy): Eukaryota > Viridiplantae > Streptophyta > Magnoliopsida > Caryophyllales > Talinaceae > Talinum > Talinum fruticosum. The sequence continues at coordinate 377,662 of JAITYX010000094.1, read as the reverse complement.
CGTCCAAAACTAAACAATTGTGGTAAGCTAGATTAGAATGTAAATTAGCACATGAACTGCCTTTGGAAGAGTTCATAGACTAATTGGGGGTTTCCCCGTTAGGGTCTTACATGGAAAGCACGTCTCCACTACTAGAGTTCACCTAACAATAAATTCTTCAGCCAATGTTCAGCTTTCTACATTTCCTTGAAATGAAAAAGAACAGAGACTATACACATGAAATTGTCCCAACTTATTACGTTGTGAGATGGGAAAGCAATTTCTCTTTAAATTTTTTTTTTTAAATGGGGGAGTGGGGGAGGAATGCTTAAAACTGCAGAATATATGAACATACTTAATTCTCAACTATACAAGAAGATGAGCATACGATACGTGATCACAAGATGAATCATCCTTCCGTAGAGTTACCTTTAGGAAGACAACATTAGGGGTTTTCCTACCGGATGCTGAACTCAGCTTTTTTTTCTTTTGGGGTTGGGTGGGAGGGGTCTAAAATTCACAGAAGGCATACCTTGTACTTTCCCGGCTTTAAACAACCAATCCGGTAATCAGAGTAACTGCTTGACCAATGAAAATTGAAAACAAACACCAGGTTTCCTCTCTCGAAGACTATCATTCTATCACCTTCATCCTTACGTGAGATGTACTGGTGCTGTGACGTCATGAACTGCAAGAGATTCAACCGGGTTTTTGATACCACCTCAAGTAGCTTTTGTAATTTCATATGCAACAAAGTACGAGAACTAAGCACAAGCCAGCTTTTACAGTATACTAGCTTTTATGGTATACTGTATTTCCATCCATGTACACCATAGAACTTATACCATTTTCCACCTTTACATTATTAAAATTAAGTTTTCTATAAAACTCCTAGATTACAACTTCCAACCCGTAGATTAGTCAGTTGAACTTCCACACAGCAAGACCCGCAAGACAAAAAAAGTGGTTAGCTCATTAACCTGACTGAATCTTGTCCAGCCGTAAACAGATGAGAATAAGAATGAATACAAACCCACTTGACATCAACAAAAGCAAGAATAAGCATGATGTGCCATGCCTGAAAAAAAGAGAAGGCATAACACAAAAACAGAAAGCAGAGACATATTTTCCGAAGAAATATACCCCATATTTTTCTTCAAGATGCTGCATTGCCCGATCAAATTCTTGCATGCCATTATATCTGAGGTAGTCTGCATCTCCCTGAGGACAGGAGACAAAAGTTCAGATGATCATCATAGCAAAATTCTAGCTGAAATGTCTAGTGAACTATTACATTCACTGTAAGAAATATTCCATGGCAAGGAAAAAACAATCACAATGAAAAAAAGGTCCTCTAGGAAAAATAAATACGTTCTAGAAAACTTCATGTTACACTTGATATCATGTTCGTCTTGTTCAATTCTAGCAGGCAATATGGTGGCCCAAGGTTATAATTCTCTTGTTGCCCATTGCTCCATCATCTTTCCTCTCTTTTCTTTTCTACAACAATATTCCTTTCCACCAACCAACGAAGTTCATTGAACAGCACTCAGATACCATGTCTAGATGTCACAAGTACTCTGAATGATCACAAGAAGTCCCCCTCCCCACCTGTCTCATTTTTGGTTGAAAAGGAACTGTTGAGGGCAACCAAGTGATGGCGACAATGCAGATGGATAAAGCCACATATTACAGTTTACTGAAGGCCAATAAGTCAAACCCTCTCCACCTACTAAAATAAGGGGAATGAAATGTGCAATGGGAACACTTGTACAGGGGATTGGCTGTCCATGCTATCAAATATCTTGTTGATGAACATCAGTGGCCATATAAGAAAGATAAAAATGATTAATTCCAGCTGTTAATGGGGCTAAGGCTAATAGTATCTATGCCCCTACCTTCTCATAGGTGGATAACTCCCAAAGATCATTTATGGAGAGGAATGAGATAAGGCTTACTGGTCTCAGACTCGAACATGTCACACTCATTCAGTGAGGATAACTAGTACAGTTAAACTACACAAGTCGAATGCCCATCTCCAATGCATTCGGTCTCATCTATACTAGATACGAAATAATATCAGCTTCCTGTAACTGGTTAGCAAAAAACAATTTACTTCTTTTTATTAATAACACATAGAGGAAGGCCTCTTGACTGAGTTAACCAACTACATCACCAGTTATGCCTTAGAATTCATGAGATATAGTGCTTCGAATAGGCATTTCCCATAGGCATTGCACTGCATGCCATCCTATAAAAGCATTTCCCATAGGCATTGCACTGTATGCCATCCTATAAAAGCATTTACCATAGGCATTGCACTGTATGCCATCCTATAAAAGCACATGACATTCCAAAATACTAAATGATGCAGCTGCTAAAGATCAAGAAGTAATGTAAGACAGAAACATACTAAGTCAAATCTGCGCCGACATTTATCAAAGCTGTTATTATTCCCTGGAATATGTGTACCATCTGAAAGATACTGATCTACTCGAGGAAAATCGATCCATTCTGACATGAATTGATCAAAGAGTCAGTGCTGACGCAGAACATAAGGGCCCAACAAAAGAAACAATAGGCTCTTATAGTCAATACGAGCAACACACGGCCAATAAATCATTGGATTTACCTGGGTGACCAAATTCATTCCCCATGAAATTCAGGTAACCTTCTCCACCTAGTCCCATTGTAATAAGCCTGATCATTTTGTGCAATGCAATCCCGCGCTTAATTCGGTCAGTTGCTGGTCTATCCAAAGCCATAAAATCATACATGTCCTGAAACCATCAGCATGCCGCAAATATTAAGTACTGGTGATCAGAAGAAGTTGATACCAAGAAAGATATTGTATCAAAGGGAAACATGTATCTGAAAAGAGGGGGGAGAAGAAAAGGAAAATGGACAAATCACAACCATATGTAGTGGCCTTTTATAGCTGTTGGCATTATACTTGTTATTATACAAGGAAAATAAACCTTCAACTGGATTTAGATCATTATGGAACTTTCAAGAATAAGCCTTGAATTCGGCATACATGGATGTTGCAGACCTATGGTTTTCCATCTGTTTGGCAAGAATCAATTCCTCAAGAAATTGGCAGATATATATACATTTTCATACAACAGGAGAAAATGCTGTTACACCCTAGAAGTTTGGAACAGGACTTACATAGCTAGTAAGATAGTGATGCTTGGTCAGAATAATAAGGTCTAGTTAACCTGTATTTTTGAAACTTAGTTTCACCCTTGTAAAGTGCTTAAATGCAGCATGCAAGAAAGAAGTTTTATGCTTTCCATACGGCGAATGCATTGCATTATCAATGTCGGTAAACGAAAATCACTGAATTCTAAAGGTTTTTGAGGTGAACCATTGGTAAAACCCCATTTCCAAATGGAAAGGCATTATAGTTATGTGAAGGTCATTTCATCTATTATTTACTACGGACATGTGAAAAGGATGTAAAGGCTGTTACATAGTATGTATATGTGCAAAGGTCATTACAGCCATTCTATATTATGCCCGCTACATTACTTGCTCATGTAACTATGACGCTTACCACATTAAAATCATTTCATACAATTTATACAAAATATCCATTTAATGTATATTTGTGTATAATGTGCTACTATCATAAATCAACATTTCATAATACAACTCCTTAATGAATCTCAAAAGAATTCATGCTGCCACAGTCTTAAGTTGTTACTTAACGTTACAATAACAATGCAGTTTAATGAACATACTACAACTGGCAATGCAATTGCATTATGTTTTAATGTCATTTCTTAAGCCCTTCTTATTTGTAAAATTGATGAATAGCAAAGTTTAATAAGGAGATGACTTGAACTGAACGTGTCCCTAAGCACCATAAAATGTGTTGTCTTGAAGACATTCCACATCTTTTGTTTTTAACTAAGATCTGACAATTCATGCTTGACATTTTTAGAAAAAGTAATTACATTGATTAGAAAGCGACTGCAACCTATGAAGGCAAGGTCTCCTCAAATTCTCAAAAGTTTATAGGCAAAATTGGTTACAAGTAGGACTGGTTACAAAGAATATGACGAGACTAATTTGTGAGTGTTTCTCATAAGCACTTAGGGTGGACTAGGGGGCAGTAAATATATGTAATGATTACGAGACTAATTTCATTTGGCCACATAACAAAAAATAAAAAATACAAAACAATTCAATAAGCCATTCTGATTAGATCCATTATAATCAAAAGCTGAAAAATGGAAGATATCCTTAAAGAATCTTTGCTGCCCAGTCCAATGAGAATATGAGGAAACCACTCGGTTCCATACAAGACAACTGGCAGCATCTTCCAGAAATGATCGGCCATTTCTAGAACGGCTTTTTCCACTTAGGTGCACCATTGCCCTGTTTTTTTAGTTTTAGTTTACAATTTACAGCTACTAATAGCTCCTTAAAGCCGCTTACAACCTTTTACAACTAACCTCACTACTATCTTACACGTTACGGCCCCTTACAGTTAAAGAGAGCAGGGCTTGTCTACAATTTGTAGGGGAAAAACACTTCAGCAGAATTTCTGCTACTTTATTCCCGCGAATCCGACCAAAAGAAGCATTTGCATGCATATAAAACATGATATTGATGCGAGGTATGCACTCGACAAGACACAACACACCAACAAGTGATTAGTTGATTTATAGATACACAACCTAGGGTGGTCTCCCTATCAGTTCATACTAGACCACCTGATTTCCTATTATCAAAAATCATCGACAAATTTCTTCCCCCACCCCTCCTTGCTTCACCTATTTCGCTCCATTTTAAAGTTTCCTTTTTTTTTCCAGGAAAACTTCGTATCAGAGTACTTTGACTTGAAATAATTTGCAGAACAGGGGTAAGATATCGGTGAATAGGTGTTTCATGGTGTGCAAAGCGGATATCAAATCTCCAGATCATTTGCTGCTTTCTAGCTCTTTGAGATCTAGCCTTTAGTTGCTTGGGAGTTTCTTGGGGGGTTTCTAACTCCGTTAGGGATCATCTTCTTTGCTTGGGAGGGATTTTTTGGTAGGAAAGCTAAAAAGAAGAATGCTATTTTATTTCCACATGCAATTTTTTTGGAGCATTTGGCATGGATGAAACAGAAGTCTTTGAGGGTGTGGAGATACCTCTTCACTGTTTTATTGCTTGTCAAAAAGTATAACAGAGTTTTTAATATAACCTGTAAAAGGAACTATCTTCTGGCATATTGATACTTTTAATTTTTACTTCCATTAGCATCATCAATGATGTATATTTACATCAGTATCATTTTCATGCTTTCACATCAATCTACTGGGGAAAGTTCCACTTGATTCCATTCACAACAAAGGGTAGACCCATCTCCTTCATTCAAGTTTCATGGGGAAGGCTGTCTTATGGAGCTTTACTTGAAGGTTATAAAAATATGCCAACTATTTTTTTCAAAAAAGGCTTCAAATTTTTGGAAAGAGTTAAAATTTAGCTCAATTCCTTGCAAATCACTTTATCTTCTTGGTTCTTGATGAGAGATATGACAAAGATCCCATACCCAATGTTGGGGTGAAAGAGTCCAATGAGCAAAAGGAAGTCCAATATGTCGAAATTTCTAGGTGCAAGCTAAAAAATTTAAGGCTGCACACAACATGATCAAGGAAAGCCAAGCATACAGCCTCCTACTTCATGAGTTTTTCATCCAATTTCGTGCTGCTAAATTCTCAAGCAAATTGGCATATATAAGGACGAGCCAAGAAATCTAGTTTTAGAGAAGTAAGTTAACAATGTAGAGATCAAGGCAAGGACAAGCAAACACACTATAATATAGGAGTAATCCAGTTTCAGCTCAGATTGCTCTTCCAGCTGTCACTTTGTTTCCAACCAAGATGCCAGAATTTGGAAAATTTAAGAAAAGGGCCCAAGTTTTCTTTGTAGAGCCAAGATAGATTGCCAGAATCAAGAGAAATACAGCAAGAAGCAATGCCAAATTCACCGATGGCCCTGTCCAGCTTCTTCTCTTGTTATTTTCTTGTATTTTGCTGTTTGAGCAATGCAAGTGATGTTATTTAGCTTTTAGAGCGGCTACTAAGTAAGGCATGCCCCTTGGAGTAATGAACCAAATTGAATGCATTTTAAGGTTAGCTTCAACTAACTTGCAACTCTGCAAGAGTGGATTCTCTAGTATCAAATTCCCAAGTTTCGCTTCCTTGATGACTCACTAAGGTGGTGATCAATCAGTTCTCCATTGTCTTTTTTGGTACTGTTCGCTATATCCTAAGAAGGTTAGTGAGAAACTCCAAGAGAGATAAAACCGGTGCCTTGGCTGTTTCTCCAACTCTGACTTGAATTTATGTTAGGTTGTTTGCAGCTAGTTCACATGCTCATATTTCATCCTTAGGACAATAAGTCCATTAGCTAGTTGAATCCCATATCTCCTCAAACACAAAAAAATAAAAAATAAAAAATAATAATTGAGTTAGTTTACTGTTTAACTTAGCTATGCTTGCTGTTGCTGGCCTTTGGCAACATTTTGTTCAAGTCAATAAGTGCCCCTTAACATACATCACTCAATTTTAATCCTAACACGTGTTGGCAGCATGCATGACAAGCAAAAAGCATAAAATTCACAGAGAAAAACTAGAGGCAGAAAAGTAGTGCTTGAGTCCAGTTTTTTCTCATTTCTCAGACATCATGGAAGTATAGTACATCCATGATCCAACCATGATCCAACAGAATAATTGGAAAAGGAATCAATAATCTATCCATAACAAACAATTTCCCAATCCCCTCCAGTGTTTTTCTCATTTCTCAGACATCATGGAAGTATAGGTGCATCCATGATCCAACAGAACAATTGGAAAAGGAAATAATAATCTATCCATGACAAACAATTTCCAGTCCCCTCAGCAGGACTAGTAGCGATTAATGAATGAAAGAAACCCCAAATAATAAAGAAGGAAGAGCAATTCAAGGATCTATTGCCTAGGGCTAAACTCTCGGACAATTCTTGGCTATTTTTGCCATATCCTGAGCACACAATGTTGTCAGCAGCTTTTTCTCTTTTTTCCCTTCTTTTTGAAACTTAGTTTAAAAAGCTCAAGGCATGCAAAAGCACAAGGGGTTCTGGCCAAGCTTTGAGGCGAAGGCAAAGGCTTTTCGGAACGGAGCACACTTACTAAAAATGCTTGAAAATCATTATCAAGCAATATTTTTGGTCAAATATGCTAGGTAAGAGTCTTAGATTGTGATAACACAATGCGTTCGTTGCGATTTTCACCAAAAAAGCAAACACAAAAAGAAAAAAATAGCACATTGAAAAAAAGGGACAACTTACCCACTTACTCACAGTCTAGCAAAGACAGAGACAAGAGAAAGGCGGGGGGTGGGGGGGACAGAAAGAGAGAAAAATAGCAACAACAAAAAAACAAGAATAGCCCAGTGAGGCGCGGGAGGCATAACTGTGCCCTAGCTGAGGAGCAGACTGAGGCGCATGCCTCAGAGGGATTTTTGGAGGGGCTGGGCTTGATTGGAAGGCGCAAGGGAGTGCGATTCAGGCTTTTGTGCACCTAGGCACTAAACTATGTTTTGAAAAGAGGTGGGATGAGGTGGAAGTGCATTGGTATGATTTCAAAAAGGTCTGGATCTAGTGTATTACAGCGCTGTATCCTAAGTTGCAGTGTGTTCTCTTCCCAAGTGGTTATCTACCTCTCTACCTTTTCATTCATTCATAAATATCGAGCAGTGAAACTAACTTCAAACAAAGAAAAGATGAAGAAGCACGAACAGATAGCACAGTAGAAGCTCTTTGCCTCACACGCTTGTCCTTGTTTAGCCAGTATAATAACCCTAAAATCATTGCTAAACAAATTCTTTAACTAAAGTCTTGAGGAGCAGCCACAGGATACCAAAAAGGTAACCCCTCTTTCCCACCCATGGCAACCCCATCCCCCAAAAGAAAAAATTAAGAAAAAGAAAGAAAGAAAGAGGAAAAAGAGTTCTAACCTTGTCCATCAACCAAAATGCAATGGTTTTATCACCAACAAGAGCTTGGTCATGACTCTCAGCATAAGCCACACATTTTTCTGCCCATCTTCTATTGGTTAGTGTGAAAACAATGTCACCCATTTTCCAATCTTCGTCTCTTAACCTACACTCAGTGTCATGGTAAACATGTAAAAATATTATCATTCCAATTCTCTATGGCAGGAGAGAACTAAACACATGTATATCAAGTTTATACCTTTCTGGAAAGAAAGAACTTCGAGATCTCAGAACAAAGTTAAACATAGGAAAATTGAAAGAATTAATTTCACTTAAGTGCCCCTAGGTATAGCAAAATAATAAATTAAGTGTGCAATATTTTGGGACAACAAATCCCCTACCATAGGGCTTAGTGGCTTAGGATGTCCTCAACTAGCATTTGGGACAAAAAAATACGCATCTTTTACTACACAAAAGTTGAAATACCTCCTTAAAATTAGAAAAGAAAAAGGCAGGAATTAGTAAAAACAAATCTCAACCTTTGGATAACCCCAGTACAAGATTGATCAGTCCACACACACCCCCATAACCTACTGAGCCTAACCACTCTCCCATCTCAAGCCTGCAGACCACTGTCGACTGCTCGGCAGGCAGCTGGCAAAAGCTTGATCAGGGGTTGCATGCCACCATGTAGTCCACAGGTGGTCATGGCTTGTGCCCCTGCCTCTCTCTTCCCTCCCCCACCCTTGCCCATGGCAAAATCCCATCTCAAGCCACTGTTGATCTTGCTTGTGGCCCCCTTCCCCCTCTCAGTGCCTTGAATCCCTCGCCTACCTCCCTTCCACATCCCCAAAAATGCACACTGTTATGGGTAACTCAACTTTGCACAGTTAGATGTGCAAACCTCAAATTTCAGCATAGGTCCTAAGTGTTTAAGTGAAAGGCGGAGTAATTGATTAATTCCACTCTAGTTGGGGAAAATCGCCATGGTCAGTAACAAAATGATAAAAACGAGCTAGGAATTGGGATTGGCTCCATCATTTATCTTCTCATATAAATTAAGCAGAACCTAAATTTTATTTGAAAAGCAGCAGAAACACACAAGAATCTAATTGTTAACAGATCTGGTGGCATATTTAGGTCTAAACCTTTTGTTTCGTTGCGTTTTGTTGTGTGTGCGTGTTGGGGGGGTTTCAGCAGCAACAGCCAAATAAAGCCACCCATGGGGAAGTACAGCTCAACACTTAGAAACACAAGAAACTATAATTTATTTGACAAAACAATCTTTTACTTCAAACTTTGTAGTAGAACCTAACAAACATTGGGGTGGAAGGAGAAGGAGCGAGGCAGACTAGAGAGAAAGGATGGTAGGGAGGATTTCCAGGGGACAGACGGCTAGGGAGGGGCAGGAACATTTGTGCTCGACAGGCTGGTTTAGGAACCAGTGAATGTGTATCTAGGTTCACTGCCAGTCATCAATCGTGGCCAGTTATGCGGGTGGCTACTACTGGCTGTTGCAGTGGGATGGTGGGTCCAGGGGCTGGTGGCCCTAGGATTTCAGATTTTACTTCCCTTAATTAAAGGGTATTTTGGGAACTGAAGAATTTAAAGTAGGTGGTTTGACAAGGATAAAATGTCAACACAGACTAGAGGCTACTAAACACCAAGTCTCTTGACCTTAAGGTGACAACTTTCTTAGATCCGGAACACTATGAATTAATTAATCATAATGAACGCACATAAATATGCTATTTTTAATTATTCTTGAAGAGCATAGTCAAGAAGGAACACAATACAAAGAGGGACCAGTGGGCTTGGGATTCCAATGGACTTAGGATTAAATGCCTTTGATAGTCCTCTACCTATTTTATCCACAATGGTGCACCAATAGTTGTTTTTCCTTGTGCAGACGACCTTTCTATAAGCAGGGACAAGACTATGCAAATATTCTCTCCCATACCTCATAATAATAGGGTGGAATGTCATAAGTAAAGGTGAACAGAGCAAGCCAATGAAGTTAGCCCTGACACAAATCATCAAACTTGGTACTTTGCCGAGCCAGTGGATTCCAGCTAGTCTTGCTGTATATTTAATATATTCCTTTCGATTTATCTTTTTACTTCATTTGACCAAGTTCTGCACTGGGTCATGTTGGCCATTTCTACTTGTAAGAGGAAGTAGGTTGAGGGTTTGATTTGCTTTTGTCCAACAGAGTTATTTCCATTTTCATCCTTGCGCCAGGCTCATTACATCAGATATCTGTAGGTCTAAAAGAAGCTCTTTACAACCCATATTTGCACTACTGCGCCAGTGAAACCTGGTGTCTAAGATAGTTCTTGCTTTTTGAGAGTTGGCTTTGATGGGTTCTATTTGATGGTGTATTTACGTATATTTACTTCAGTCTCCATTAAGCACTAGGTCTAGCACTGAAAAGCATTCATCCTCACAACAGTATAAAGCTCAATAAAGACTCTCATTACCAAATATCACCTGTCAGTCATGACAGGAATAATATAATGTTTCCTATGATGAAGAAAAGAAGCCTATCCTCCTCTTATTCCCCAAAGACCATCAAGGCTCAGAAATCAAATTGTTTAAGCTGAAGGCAGTTGATTTTTATAATGATAAGCACTATGGAGTGCATCTTTCATAAGGTCTTGGATACAGTTAATGTGTCTAATATCCCAGTAGCTTTAACAATAAAATGTTGTATGAGTCCAGGTTCTCCCCAACCCCCTCCTGCTCTTGCTGAAATGCATGTGTTTAAAACAGACCAACTTGAGCAGCTCCACCTATATTTAGTCATTGTACCAGGTATTAACTTCAACTATCAGCAATTCTAGTACGATTTCGTTCAATCGTTTTAGAAGGGGATAATCAAGTGATCATTAAAGCAATCAAAGGCGAGATTCAGATTCCATGGGAAATCTAAATGCTCATCCATGATAAACGATGTTATCTTCAAAGATGCATCAAAGTTTTTATGAGTCATTCGTTCAGAGAAGGGAATAGGGCTGCTGATTGGGTGGCCAAATATGGTCTTTATATTTTTTCTTCTTTACTTTAGATGTCTATTCCTTCTTCTTCTTTACTCTCCATTCTAATGGAGGACAACTTGTATAGAACCCTTGTGAGAAGGGCTACCGGTTAGTTGTGTTACTTAAATTTTCAAAAAAAAACTTCAACTATCAGCACGAGATCATCCAGTTGCTTCAACGTACTACACATATTCTCACTGATCTTGTTACTCTAAGCAGGTAAGCATTATGTTTCGGCGAGAACTAGTGAATATGACATACATTGCCATTACTTCCAATCAAAACCGGTAAAAGTTAGGGGAGGGGTTCAGTCTTGGTGAACATACTGTAGAATCTCTATCCATTTATCAGCGACAGCCATATGGAGACGATAATCAAATCCAACACCACCATTTTGCGTGGGGAGACCAAAAGTCGGCATTCCACTGACCTGTAAGCATCGCACAACAGAAAATATTTATTTACCTTGTCTTGTTATTTTCTCTTCTCCTTTTGTTTTTTTTGGGGTGGGGGGTGCATAAGGCACATTAACATATGCATAATCATGTCAGGAAAATTCTAACTCCAACACCTCCAAGTCTTATTGCCCGCCCCCTCTAAGGGTGCCTCCCAGAACAAAGCCTTCAAAAAAGTATGCAGATGATGAACGCATATCATGTAATAGTCGATACAGATGTGGAAGAAACATATTTGAATATTCATATAGCACAAGTACTACATTTTGATCACATAATGTATCCCATATATCTTTCATGGATAGTGTCTGCTTGTACATCTAAATTTTCTAGCTACAACGGACAACAGCAGCTAGGAATATTCAAACACAGCACTAAAGAAACAGATATACACCAAACAACTCATAATGTCTTGTGAAATTGCAACTCCTTTGCAAGTGGCCACTACAGAAGAAAATTAAAATGATCAAGTAAAAAACCTGAATCCAAAGATTTTAATGATGAGAAATGCATTAAATTAACAAATTCAAAAATTCCAGCCATGAGAAATTGAAATGTAAAAACTCAGATGATCAGCACGACAATCAAATAAGATGAGGCCATACATCTTCACCAATTGTTACAGCCTCAGGGAACAATCCGTGAATCATGTCATTCACCAGCATTAGGTAAACCACAGCATCAACATCAGTTGCTAAACCAAAATACTCGCTGTAATTTCCAGTAAATGCCACCTGGAGATGATTGAAAAAGAAATTGCAGTAAACATTGCAGTACAATATCTCAAATGCAGCAAAGTCAAGCAAATAAAAAGGTGCAACCAAGCCTATGTTGAACTAATTTCTGATTATACCATAAGGCATTCATGCCCTTGCTTGTTTTTCCTTTTTATTCTTTCATCCTTTCTGCTCATTTATATTTTTCTTTTTTTTTTTTGGGGGGGCAGGTTTGTGGTGGTAAGTTTGCTTGTTTTTTGTTTGTTTTCTCTTGTCAACAAAAAAGGTCCCAATTGGTTGACTAATGCACACCGAGTAAAAAAAGTTTCAAACGATTCACAACATGTTAAGGCTATCTTTCAGGATGTTAAAAGCATCTGACAATACAGATTTTGCCAAAACAAAACTCAATAAAGTCCCTCTATTTCATTCTTGAGCATTACCACTGTTACTGAAAGGTAGGATCGCAGGTGAATAACCATAAAGGACAAAAAACCTTGGTCCTCATGGTAACAATATATTGGGTAGTAAAGAATAAACCACAGCACTGCTGGTGTGATGTCACCCATTACTATCTGCTTATTTTTGTGTAGGCATCATCAATGCAACTTTTTTGGGGGGTGGGGTGGGGTTCTTTCCTTTTTCTGAGGATTCAATGCAAACATAGAAGCGGGACCCACAGTAGAAATTGTTCTTGTTGTTCTTGTCAATGCAAACATAGCACCTACAGTCAGTTTCTTAACTGTAATAAGACCTTAAATTATCATGTAGCACCATTCCCCCATCCCTAAAAAACAGAAAAATCCTTCTCTTTCCTTATATGCAACTATCTTATTATGTTAGCAGTTTTATCCCTGCCCTTGGTACTCAAAAAAAGAAAAAAATCTTTATTTCATGGTCTGTTTCTCTACTCAAGTTTCTTTTAAATTTATGCATAAAATAAAGGCAAAGCTACTAAGAGCCCCCTTTATTAAAACATTTGTGTTTCAAATAGCTAAAATATTTTAATATGACATGCAAATGCATAGCCTGCATAAATCTTTGCATTGGCTTGAAATGTAAATATTTTGAGAAAGGTGTGAAAATTAAAATATTTATACAGTCTATATGCTACAACCACCCCCCTTTTCTCTCTCTCTCTGGATGGGATGGGTACAGCAGAACCACATGGTTCATTACGTTGGAAAGGAATGGCGGAATTTTGAAGAATATGAATATTCCTATGATTTCAATGTCAGGCTGTATGAACTTTTAGCATTTTGATGGGCTCCTCTTGGTCTTCAGCATTTATTTAGGTTTGATAGCATCTCTTTCATTGATCCCTTCTATGCTGACTTCTGAGTGAGGGCAAGCTGTTGCTTCAAAGCTAGTGCTTCTTTTCCTCGACTCTCATGGAGTTCTATTTTTATTGACCAAAAGAATGGAAAACGAAAAACTGATTTTAAGGAGTTGAACTGATTTCCATGACAATGTGCAGTTGTCCACTGTATAGAAGTTCATCAAAGATGACCTTCTAGAAGGTCCACAAGAAAAATATTAGTGCAGCAGTACTTGACATACTAGAGACAGAATCCTGCACAATTTTTCACGTTTACACAGGAGACTCCTTGAACAGTTTGGATGCTTATATTCAAATATGAGATCTATAAGCTGAAGAAAATGCTAAAATTTTGTTTGCTCAAGAAAATCTTGGATTAATAATCTCTAATATCTCAGAGAAGTATGATAACTAATAGTCACAGAGGTACACAACAGGCACTAGGTAAAACAGTACCTGCAGGCCATGGTGAGTGTACATCATTGAAGTGACACCATCAAATCGAAAGCCATCAAATTTATATTCTTCAAGCCACCATCTTGCGTTAGAGAGAAGGAACCTAAGTACCTATGACAAAGGGAAATTAATTTACATAATCAATGTGGGACACAGCTCTCCAGTCATTTGCAATATACAAAAGAATAAACATCAATACGTACTTCCCAACTTCCATAATTGAAAAGGCGAGAATCCCACATCCAATGGTAACCCCGTGGTCCAGAGTGGAAATAGTGGCTATCAGTTCCGTCAAACATATTCAACCCATCTAGGACATTATTGGATGCATGGCTGAAATTCACCAGATGTAAATTGATTATGGAATAATAAAATTTTAAAAATAAAAAGGACGTGCAAGCATATCAGAGACACACACCCTTTAGCTGATGCAAGCATATCAGAGCACAGTAGCACACAATTCAGGGGCTCAACTAATCAATCCAAAATGTTTCTCAGTCATTATTTGGATTAAAAGCTCTTGAATTAAAAGAGAACCAGAGAACCATTTGTTTGAATGCTCTGCTTAAAAAGTGAAGCAAACAGAACTCTTCCATTTGTAATGAGCTTTCATTCATGGTTGTATTCTAAAACTGGTATAAGTTTTCCTTGCAAACTAAAAAAATTCGAAAAATGAACAAAATCCTAACAATGGAATTAGAGTCGCAGACAAAACGAGTTGACAATCATGGCGTTATAATGGCAATATGGATCACAATCTTGCTTCTTGCTTTCGCAGTAATGTAATCTGGAACTGGCATAACTAAATACAATTTCAAATTTTCAATCTGAATTAGAGGGAACTTTTATTTTACCTGTGCACTATATCCATCAGGACAAGCAAACCTAGCTCATGAGCCCTATCAATCAAGGATTTAAGATCTTCTGGAGTACCAAAACGGCTGCTTGGTGCAAAAAAATTGGTGACATGATACCTACAGCGCAGAAAATACAATGTTTTGAAAAGTTGATTAGACTGAAAGCTGAGTGTGGCAAAAAGTAAAAGAATAAGCAGAAAATGGCAAGAGAAATACCCAAAGGAAGCATAATATGAATGTTCCTGAATAGCCATTATCTGAACGGCATTATAGCCAAGTTTTTTGATTCGAGGAAGCACCTCATCTCTGAAGTTGGCATATGTATTGATGACAGGTTCCTAGATGCCAAAGTGAGGATATCAAAACATAAGCTTACAACAACTGGAGTAACTGATGAACACAAAAACCAACAGAATAACAGATTGGATACAAGTTGTTAACAACTTATGATCTATGATGGCCCATAATATTTGAAAAATAAGAAAAAGGTGCCAATAATGAAGACAAATTATCTTATAGGATGGAAAAGATGCAACAGACAATAGAAAGTTGATGGGCAACATCACTGGCAAAAAGGATATGCCAAAATAAAATAATTCAAATAACAAAGATGAACTTGTGGATTGTGGCCTAAGGCTAATATTGTTGAGCTTTATTGAACCTGCCAAGCTTCACCAGGACACTGCAGGTTGAGATCAAAACAGTGCATCCCAGACAGGACAACCAGGTCCTGCAAAGACCACTGTCGTGTAGTTGTGACATCCTAGTCCCTATATATAGTCACTACATATGAACCATTAAGTCTAATATGGATCCGACCAAATCACTCCTCCACATATTTGATGCTGATCTACTTCCCCCATACCTTTGGGTTTTTACTCATGAATCTCCATAACTGCAGAATATTTGAATGCATATAACAGCCAATCCATCAAAATAGATAATTCACAATATTGCAACTCAAAAGATGATACTCAAGTAGTCCCAAATGAAATCCAAGGAAAACATATCTAATGGCTTCCAGATTGCAAGAATAAAGGAAACACAGAAGTAAAGGAATCAGGGTTTGTCAGGGAGAACACTCAATTGGTTTTTACTACAAGTAAAAATCCTTGGATCAGTAGTACATTTTTTTCTCAAAGCCTCTCAATTCACAATATTGCATCTCAAAAGGGGAACATTCCATTAGTTTTACCAACAAGTAAAGATGTTTCGATCAGTAGTACAATTTCATCTCAATATTCAGCTGTTATCTTGATTCTAATTATATCTTGCATGCTACACTGCATGTAAGAGGCAGATTGCATGTCAAACCTTAAAAGTTCATAGGCCAAACGAGATCCTAGTCAGGGAAGATGCAACTTATTGACTAGTTGACTCTCAATCTTGGCCTAACCTCACCACATAACATAACAAAGATCCACAGTTAACTCACAATAGCTCTTAGAGAAAATTACAGTGTCACCAGCAAAAAGGGGATTGGAGATTTGAAAAAACGTTCCCACAGGAAAACCAAAGGTAAGACTAGCCTTATCAACAGACAATAAGTTCCCACTTGTATCTCCATGATTAACAGGACATAGAAGAGAATAGCTAGGGTCTCCTTATCAGGTTCCCCTTGACACCAAAAGGAAATTACTGGAGGATTGTTGACAAAAGCAAAGAAAGCATTGAAGAAGACCTACTGAATAATGAGATCGCTCCATTTCTCCCAAACTATTTTTCCTCGTGACGTTCTAATTGATATGATCTCATGTCTTCTCAATGTCTAATTTACGGCAACTCATCACACACAGGCTAAGATATCAGCAGCAAATAGATAGATCAAAGAATAAGACTAACTTGGATTGATCACCTATCACCAAACTTGAAACCAAATGTCATAAAACATCTGTTTATGTGATTGGGATCTTGTTTATCGTATAAAAGGGTAGGTAGACATCTCAATTTTGAAATCGAGGTCAAGTGCTATACTTATAACAAACTACTGAATTCTCTACTTCAGCAGAGATGAATTGATGAAAAAGGACAGTGTACATCCCTTCTATAACTTCAGAATCTGTTAACAATAAACTAGCATAATAGCTAAACCGAGCCGACTTTGTTGGGTATCGGTTTATAGATAACCGTTACCCAACTACTGCGCTAGCTGCTCCAGCGTTTACCTATCTGAACTATAAAATTACTGTATCAAATAGTCATAGCTTCTGCTTTAATGTTTTCCAACTCAATATAGTTTGTACAGAAGGTAAAGAAAGAAGGACATAAGAAAATTCTATATGAAATAAGAACAACATATCCATAAGAAAAAAAAATCAGCAAATGTTCATTCAATAAAATTTTAAAAGACCAATTACAGAATAAGTTTGGAGAACAATGGTAGAAGGAAAATCCAACGTAATTTTCCCTAACTCAGCCGCATTGCAGCTCAACCAAAAGAATGTACAAGTAATTACTTTTGAAGCAGTCAGTTCTCTGAAGAATCATGTTCACTATTGGACAAACATGGGTTCTCTTCTTGTTCCAACTCATTTCATCTTAACTGGCTTACTTAGTGACTTTTATATCCAATTTTGTTACTTGCTCTACTTTTCAATTTGATATTATAATTGTTTCAAAAGCTTCAGTCACCTTTTTGTGGATCCCTCAAGAACAATCTTTTGAACAGGACTTCTATAGAGGAGCAGGAGGTTCTAAATCACCACAATGAGAAGACTTAATAAAAATAGTTACCTACCAACTAAAGCACAAGGACATAATCTTGAACATGAGCATACAAAGATTAGAAACTTCCTATCATTAAATGGAAGGGGAAAATGCACACCGGACTACTCATCCCAATGTGAGACTCGTAAATCCTCAGTGACTCTGGTCTCTTTGGTTGAGGATGCTTGAAAACATATTTTTCCTGTCAAGAATGAACACATGAAAAATTCACATTTTGTGATGGAAAAGGCAAAATTCACATAGTAGCTGCAGTTTTCTTTTTATCAAACAAAACCAAACAGCATCACATACCTCATCTGGTGGATCATAATAGATCCCATTGTAGGGAATTTCACCGGGTGCCTGCACGGAAAATTTGATCCATGCGGGAATGGAGTCTTTTATTCCAGAAGGAGTATCCATCCGAATCTAAGACAGGAAAACGAGGTTAACCAGAATTCAGAAACACAGTCAAAATCATCATCATACACATAACCCCTCCCCCAACCCCAAGCAAAACAAATGTTCTTTTTTTTTTTTATGAGTAATCAAAAGATGTATTAAAAAAGACACAGAGGGGATGTCACCAGTGTTGTACAAAAGGGCAATAACAAAATATTCATGCCCTGAAGCTCTCATGCATAATATTATCCAGAAAATTTGAAAAGGCCGCACTTTCACCACCATCAAGCACCAGACTCCGAGGATACAAAGTTCTCGAAAGATAGAGCTTGAAATCTTGAAACGACATTTCTTTCAACTTAAAAATCTGATGGTTCCTTTTGTTCCAACTAATCCACCAAACAACCAAAAGAACCATCTTCCAAACACCTAAAATCCAACTTTTCTTCAACCTTCTTCTCCATGCCATGCCACCAAAACATCTTTCATCTTTGATGGTTGGACCCAACTGACGCCCATCCCAGGTGACACTACTCTCTGAAAAAAATTGTTAGGGACACTACTCCATAAAAGGCAGGCACAAGCTATGTAGCTCGGACTTGTGTATGGGGTTCGACCCTGGACCATATCCATGTGTCTGACTTGTGTGGAAAAAAACTTAGGAGACTGGGACTTCACCTAAAATGGGACATGGGTGCAGGGGCATGCCTTTTTAGATATTTATTAAAAAATTCAAGTTCATTGTTAATTGTTCCAAATATATAAAAACTAGCACAAATACAAATAAATAGGTTTAGTGAAACTAACAATTGAAAGGGTTGATTTTGACAATGGCCCAAATAAAAGTCGTGCCCCAATAAAAAAAAAAAGAAAAAGAAAAGTAAAGGCCCATATCCCACTTAATTAGGTTAGAGGTGGCACTTGTGTAAACTGTAAATGTAGTAGCAAATGGAAAAACCCTAGCCTTGTCGCGGATGTGCCGCATGAGATGCATGTGTGTGTGCGTGTGAAGTTGAGAAAGAAAAGTTCGTGCATTCAGGGTACAATGAAGAAGACTGACCTAGGGCAAAAAGAACAAATTCAACCAAAAAAGGGGGCATAGTAAATAAACTTTTCAGTATATTAATGATATCATGTATCAGGTTGGACAGAGAATGTTTTTTTCAAATTTTCTATTGTTCAATTTGAGGGAGGCAGTGAAAATTTTCTATTCATCAAAATTCCTTTTTTATCACATTGCGGAATAGTCAGTGTCCAAAAATAAGTGTGGAAGCTACTAAAAATCTTTTACCTCTTTCTCATTCTGGTCTTTTTTAAACCTATCCTCTCTGCACCCCCTTTCTCTATCCTTCCATTTATTTTCCCAGCAGTCACTCTGCTCTGATTCCTCCAATCCTCTAATATTCATTTCCTTCTCCCTACACCCTCTACTTCATCTTCTAATCTTACTTTGTTTCCATTTCTTCCCTCTCTCTTTCTCTACCATAATGCTCCCCCAACCCTTCCTCCTCCTCTGACCCCACCTCCCCCTCCTCTCCCTTCTGCAGGGGCAATACCTAACACCCATAGATCTTTAGTTAAATTTTTCAGGACAAGCAAACAGTAGACAATTTGTAAGACAAATTCATCATAAAACAATAGCTTCAACTGGAAACTATTTACCACAGAACCTTCTTCCTCTCAACCAAAGAGAATAAACAGAAGATCTAATTATTATGATATGATTCCCAATCAGTTAAAATAAATAACATGAGATACATGAGAAACCCTCAATACAATCAATCTAGCACTTTTGCACAGGCTTCTGTATGACAATTGCCGGAGAGAGACACCTGTATTTTCAAGGATGTATCCCTCTCATCACCTATCTTTGAGATCAGGTTTCTTATATAGCATCTTATGGGCTCAAACTGTTGAGACCTTTATAGGAAATTCCTTAAAAAACTTAACAAAGCTACGATTCTCCATACTAGTATTTTGTCTCTCTGAAGAGGATTCCTTATCTTCTTAAGAAGTACCCACTTAAACCATTTACTTCAGTAAAACTTTTATTCCAAAAACTATTAACAATCAGATAATTCGCAGAACTCTTGCAGGAGCTTAGAAAGAAGCCAAAATAACTGTTGACTGTCCTGCCCTTACTTGACTTACTATACAAGAGCAGGGTAACACATTGCTGGCAGCAGCTAAACAGCATCATGCAGTTCTAACAGTTCCAATGAAGATTGAAATGTCTTTCTTGATTTTCTGCTGACAGAATTGTTCAATGGGATATGATAAAGATATTCAAAACAAAATTGTCGGCATGACTAGCTCTGTAGCTCATACCATTGTTACATCTGCACTGAAGTTTAGAGGCAACCCTTTTGCCTAATATATAGACTCCTCTGGGAAGTTGAACTGATAAGATTGCAGAACTGGTAAAACATAATCTATGTGCACTTAAGTTGTCAATACAAACAAGGTTTCCTAGTTACAACTAAAAATCTTACCTTCCCTATTTGTTTAGTCATTCATTACTCAGAAAATGATGAAGGTGCTCACATTCATTTTGATAAAAGTGATTATGCAATAAACTCACATTCTTTCGTACTCCCCACCCCCCAAAAAAAAAAAAAGAGCACCAATTTTTTTGCCCCCAAAATTTGGACATATAAGTGACTCATAGAACAAGGAGCCTGTTCCCAGTGATCTTGAAGGCTAATCAAAACAGTAGGCACGTGAATTCATTATATTAGATATTTACCTTCACTCGAGAGCCATGAGGGATAGCTGGTGAGCCATCTGCATTATTAGGCAAGAAAATCTCCCAAACACCAAACTCATTCTGCATTTACGTAATCAAATCAAACAAGTTATAAGAAATAGTAATAACTGCAAGTGTAATGGACTATGAATGGCTATTAACTCATTGTTGATGATAAATAAAGCATATTACTAGCCAATATATAGATTTAGCATCATATGGCAGAGTCCTCGGTCTGCTGTATACTTCGGAGGATACAGTACTTGCTTCATTTATATAACTACTATTTCTTCAGGTAGCACAAAAATTTTAAATTTTAGAAACAGACACTATGATCCACTTGACTAACACCAAAACCATGCTAACAGATCCAAAACAATGGCCTTCTTCCCACCTCGACTTCCATTGCCCATAAACAGGCCAAAAAGAATTGGAAACCCAAAAATGGTTTCCTCCAAAGCAAGGATTCAAAATTTTTGGTTGCAGTTCCGGTTTGGTCGTGATAAAGCAAATTTATTCTACTGCGCTAATTGCATTTCATTTCACGATCGGGAGCTGAAACACGGTTCGCTCCTGTTGAAAACCATTTTGATGCAGCCATTTCGTTGCGGAACAGCCACATTTTGAATCCATGCCCCAAACACAGCCAAATTACGGTCACTGTCAAAGAGCTAAACATCACATAAACCTCTAGAAAGAGAGAGCACCCTCTATCTCCGTGTGCGTGCATGTGTGTGTGTTAATCAATATAAATGTAACTACACCCACATAAATCACATATAGCTATACACAAGCCTGTGTGCGCACAAGCATGTATAAATTAGAAGCTGGGTTTCGAGGATAGGAGACTGATAAAAAGGAGTCATTTTTTATTCATCCCTCATGTGTCTTTATGCAAACAGCTTCTCCACTTTTCAGGTTCAACACAGCATATAATTGGATCTCAAATAAATCCCACTTCAATGGTATCCATCTTAGGTGGTGATTCTTGCCATTGTGGTTGTTCACTATCCATATAGGACCTAGGATTCAGTATGCCATTAACCTACCTGGAAACATTGAGACTCCTGCAAAGTATTGTCAGCCTTGCAAAAGGAACAGAAATTCTTCATTTGAAAAATATTTTAGTCATGTAGCCAAAAAACCCACCACAAGTTCCTAGCTTGCTCATGTAACAAAGAGACTATAATATACTGCGGTTCCAGCCCCTCATAGATATCATAAAGGCACAATACAAAGGCTGCAGCATTCTAGCAGCATAAACAGAAGCACAAACTGAAAACAGATAACTTGAAAGGTGAATAGGAATAGCATACCTGACTCAAAACATCCGCATTAGGATTCCAATTATTGAAGTCTCCAATCAATGAAGCCGACTGCAATAAAACAGCACATCATTATTCATTATACATTTTGTCAAAGATAAGGGAAAAAGAGCAGTAAGAAACTCAATCATTTAAGTTAGCTCTTCCAAGGATGACAAATCATGGAGCAAGGAATAAAACAAATTGCTTCTATCTAATGATACCATCCATGGAACTTTTTATTATTTCTATATGTTTTCCCAAAACAAAGATAAAGACTTGCAAAATACGAGGAAATGAAAGGATACATTTGGCATCGATGAATCCAACCATAAAAGTATGAGATATCATTTACATAGATGGATTTCTTCGGATATACTGATGGTAACTTTTGTGAGTAATCAAAGCATTTAGTAATATGACACCAAGGGAATGTCATCTATGTTACAAAAAGGGGCAAGTAGAAAAATTATCATGCTCCCAAGATCTCTTAAATATCTTATCCACAAAAATAAAAATTTCATCTTTGTACCACAACTGAGAACATGACTCCATACAAGATACTCCGGTAATAAGGCTCGAGAGCTTGATAAGACTTAGTTGTTCCCCCAAAAATTCATTCCTTTCTTTCCGAAGTACTCCACCAAATATCATCTTCCAAATCCCATAAATTGAACTCTTCTTCAACCTTCTGCTCCATGCGACTAAAACATCACCATGATCTGGAAGGTAATTTTGACTCACCAACAAACATGGAGGAAACTAGATGGTCCATGATTCTAGATGATAGCTTCAAGGTGAAGAAATACTGAGAACCCCTAAGGCTCTTTAATGACTGGCATTTTACTAAGATGGTGAATATTCTTTCAAAACAGCATACCATTTCATTCATTGGAGTTTATTGAACAAACAATCACCTAACTTATCCTCCAACTCCAAGTCCCAGGAGATGGTTATGGAAGTGGCTTTTTCAAAAGTGCATGGGGCATTAATTTGCAGATGTGACTAATACTATACTTGACTTCTTTAATAATGGTAAGATGGTGCGGTAAGAAATGCTACTATCCTTGCACTCATATCCAAGGTCATCCCCTTAGTGCAACTGAATTCAGACCAATTGCATGCCATAATACCTTATACAAGTGCATTACTAAAATGCTCTGTGATAAAAGAGTCCTGCCTATGATTGTGAATGAGAACCAAGGAGCTTTCGTGGAGGGAGAAGTATCATTGAGAATATCCTTATCAGTCAAGATTTGTTTAAGCTATATAAGAGGAAAAAAATAGCCTCTCCTAGATGTCTAATGAAGATTTATTTACAGAAGGTATATGATTCAGTTTCATGGACTGGATTGGCCTACATTCTAGAGGCTTATAAGTTTCCCCAATCTTTCAGTGCTTGGATTATGACACGTGTAACTGCCGCCAGTTTTACGATAGCTCTGAATGGGGAGGTTTTTGGCTGGTTCCTGGTGCAAAAGGTGTCAGACAAGGGAACCCTTTGCCCCCTTTATTATTTGTTTTGATTATGGAAGAAGTCTCCAATTGCTAGCGCTGAACAACGTTTAGATTTCATTCTGTGTGCAAGAAGCATAAGCTGGTCAGTTTATGCTTTGTAGATGACCTGATGATTTTCTGTAAAGGCAATGACAATTTAATGAACATGATGGTTAAGGACTTTGAACATTTCTCAAATGTTATTGATTTGAAGCAAATCATATCTTAATAGGGTGAATTCCCAGGCAGATAACAGGATTATTGGCAACACTGGATTTGCTAGGGGAAATTCCCTATCAAATACCTAAGAATCCCCTTTCACCAACAAAATGGAGCAATGCTTGTCAGAAGTTAGTCAATTGAGAAAGTAAACGCTAGATTACAAGGAATTGCAACAAGACACTTTCTTATGTTGCCAAGGTACACATTATAAAGTCTCTTTCGCTCTCAATACATGCTGGTCAATTTATTTTTTTTTAAACTTCCATAAGCAATTATCAAGTGAGTGGAGCAGGTTTGTAGGAAGTTCCTGTGGGGGAACGGTGATAGGAAAGGGTTTACACTGGTGTCTTGGACTAGTACCTGCACCACCAAAAAGGAGGACTGAATATTAGGTGTTGTAGAAACTTGGAACCTAGTAGCCATGAGCAAACTTATTTGGGCTGTTTCCACCAATTATTTAGGCTGTTTCCACTGAGACTGATTCCTTGTGGGTCAAGTGAGTTCATGAGGTTTATTTGAAAGGCAATGATTTTTGAAGTTATGAGCCCTCTTCTGGGCTTAATTGGTACTGGACAAAATTAAACAAAATCAAAGCTAAATTCAAACAGGGCTACGACATGAGAGTCTGGCAGAATATGCAAGGCAAGGAATACACCGGTCAAGGCTGGCTATTGGTGGCTTAAGGGGCAGGAAAGGAGATTCAAATATTGGAGAGTTGTATGGTCTCCAATTGCTCTACCTAAGCATAATTTTATTTTTTGGGTGCCGTTAAAAGGAGACTACTCATTAGGGATAGATTATGAATATGGGACTGCACAAATCTGATGATAGATGTTTACTTTGTCTAATGAAACCTGAGACTGCACCACAAATATTCTTTCACTGTCCATACAGTCACCAACTAATGCAGGAGATTTGCTGTTTGTTGGGCAAGGTACCAGGCCAGGACATCAGTGGGCTGATAGATTGTCACTGGTAAAGGCTTCTAAGCTGGGAATGAAGATAATCTATGCTGTATACTCAGCTAGCATAAACCATATCTGGGCTCAAGATGTGCAAGATACTTTTCTGGGCAGAAGCAGCAGGTGCAGCAACTAGTGAAAAGGATTAAGTATGACCTACAGTGCAGGCTGACTTATGTTTAGAAAGAAGTTAAAAGGATTTAGATAAAAGTATGTTAGATCAATTGTTTGGGTAAGTCCACAATAATGCAAGTCTTGACAACCTTTCCTACGAGGTGGGTCATACTTGCATTTGGTGGTTTTTTCGGCTATAAATATACTATATAGCTATGTCTAATGAGTAATGAATTATTAATTTTTACATCCAAAAAAAAAACACTCCTGGTCCCAGGAGACTATGGAACAAATCTGGAGTTTGAATGCATGCCCTCTGATCAAAAACTTTATTTGGAAGGCATCCTGAGGACTTTATCCATGCTGAAAAAATTGAACACTACGCCACTACAATGTCCCCGACAATTGTGAATTAATGAGGCAGGAGGAAGGGTTATTGCACGTTTGTGCTACTGACCATTTGGTCTTTCTTTGACCCATTTTGCACTTTCTACAGAACACAGATTACTAAATTTCGATTTGAAGGGATTAACAGCTCGCTGAAGAGAACTCTAGTATGCAAACGAATGGATATTTTATGGAGCCCTCCCAAGGAGGGAAATACATTCAATATGAAGCAACATAAGCAAAGCTCCTGTGCTGTTTTTATAATGCATTGTTGGAAGGCAAGATATCAATGCCAAGTTTTCATATCATGGGTCAACAAGGGAATAAATCTCCTGATGTATGGATAACACCAAGATACAATATCTACAGATCAAATGCAGACAGTGCTCATCTGGGAGACTGGAGAAGCAGGCATGGGTTAATGATATGTGATTCTGATGGACATATTATGGAAACATGTTGCCGTCAAATGCCAGTTATTTAATTCTTCGACTCATTTGGCCAAGGAAATGGTGATAGTCTTTCTCTGCAAATTGCTATAGATGTTGACTTCAGAGAATTAAAACCAGGAAGTGACTCTTTGAGCTTGATCCTGGCATTGAATGGGAGGAAAGAACCAACTCTAACTTCAGATTGATTATAGGAGTTATTCTAGAGCTAGTAAAAGGTTCTAATCCATCAACATTTCCTCCAGGTTTTTTTTTTTTTTTGGTGGTTCTCTCAGGATTAGCCTCATTGCAAGCAGCCTACAATTGGATCTTCGAAAACCTTGCTAAATAGGATCTACAATGGGCATTGGTTGACTTGTCCACTAAAGCTATCAAATCAAAAATAAAGATGCATTATTTCATTCAATTATGCCCATGCCCCCGCCCCAGGGGGTAATGAGGTGGCCAGTACGCTAGCAAAAATTCAACCTTCGTCCAAGAATGGTGTGCTCTGACTTGAGGAGGGCTCCGATTATATTGATAATTTTGTACCTTTGGAGGTTGGTTTTCATGATCAATACCTCCCCCACCCCCTCTTTCTTATTTCCCAAAAACAAAACGACTATCAGGTCCCTAAGAAAGAGAAAAATGATCTCTAAACGTTCTTAACTGATACGCTGCCATGGTAGAAACTTGCCCAACTCAAAATCCACAATATGCAACCACACCAGGATCCAAATTCCAAAGCCCCTTGATCTGAACCCAGACTGGGCCGCATGGACTAATGGCCCAGTTCAGACCAGCCCGGTGTGCACCCATTCATTTACTTTCATCCTAAAAAGAATTCACTAAGCAAGAGGAGCATCACAACCTGCCTGCACCTCACAGCCTTTCTTGGCCTTGCCTGGCCACTTCTGGCTGGAGAGTACGAAATTGCTTTCATAACATATTCCATATTATGCATCACCTTGACAATTGGAGTTTTCATTGGATGTAAACAATAGCAGGCTAATGTAATTCCAACTGAACCTCACAAAGGAAGGTGAAAGAATTGTAAAGAAATGAATCAGCAATTTTTCCTCTGAAAAGAACTGATGTAACAATCACATTGTATTGCATGACAGATATAGCACAGAAACAAATAAGGAGCTATTTCACTGCATGAATGCAATGAGGGCCATAACAATTATTCCGTTCAACCCCAAACACAGAAAGAAAGAAGATTTCTCTTGAATACAAATTGAACAAGAAAGCACAGGATTGGTTAATATAACATCAAGCCTGATACTAGATGCATCACACTTCATTTGTGATTTACCAGCTGAAAGTTGAAAATTTTTCATGTGACAACTGACATAACAAATTACATGATAACCAGACCATCAATTTCAACTCGACTTACTGCTGACAAAGCTATGGTTACTATGCATAGCACACTTGCAATCACAGCTCAAAGGAAACATATGGTATGGAATCAAGAACAACAAACCTTTGCTCCAGGAGCCCACTCTCTGTAGGTTATTCCCGTGGCACTGCATAACCATCAACATAAAAATCAATATATATATATAAATATATATATATTATATATATATATATAAAGGCCAAGTTCTATAGACTACTGTAATGATGATAACATATAGATGTTATTAAACAAATGTTGGAAAATATATATATATATATATATATATATATATAATCTGTTCAAAAATACAAAATTTTGACAAATGGGCGGTCAACAAAGCTGGAGCCTGGAGTATTGATTATGTCCTAATTCTGATATGACAGCAACAAATGTCAAAAAAATTTTATGAAACAAGAAAAATTATTCCAAATGGAAAGCTGTCAGAGTTCTTTCTTTTTCCTTTTGTTTGATAAGGAAAAGAGAAAAATATAAACTACATCAAAAGGACGGATGCAAAGCAAGCATCCTACAAAAGGACTATATGCATCCAATATGCAGACTATCCACAAAATCTACAATATCAAAAGAAGATTGGCAAAAATTGCCACCATCCAAAAAGTAGGGAGTCCCATAATCTTATCCTTAAAAGCGATGAAGAGATGTCTCTATTCCCTTAAAGACTCCCTATTTCTCTTTCTCAAGATGGAATGTAATTTATAATTACTGATCAGAAATCCCAGCGAAAATAGAATAGAACTAAGGACACAAGATTTCAATTTATATTTTTTTGGTCTGTCTAGCTTTTATCCATCCTAAAAACCATCATAATGCCACCACAAATAGCATTCTACTGCCAACTGAGTTGCATTCGAGTTTTAAGCTACATTCCTACATCCAATACACAGCAGTTTCCACTTTCCAGTGTGCTCTAGAGAGATCCACACCTTCGGGAGAAACCCAACTTTTCATAACCACGAGAAAATTCCTCCAAACCACCTTCGTATTTGTCAATAGCTTCACGCATTCTTTTATATTGCCCATACCTGCAATAAAGTTAAGGAACAATAGAAAAATCAAAACAAGTTAGGTTACAAACAGCATATTAGTCTTACTTCAAACTCCATTCCCACAACAAACCAACAACAAATGTACAGCCACAAATACATGTTTCAGAAAAAAATGAGTTATGGTCTTATTGATCATGAAATAGCAAGCAGACACAAAATTCGAAGGGCTTCTAAAGAACATACAACACTTTGACAAAGAAAACATCTTACCGGTAATCAAGATGGTCACGGAAATTTTTAGAAGTGGATCAATTTCATACATTCTCTGTCCATCACCAGGTGGAGGAACTGTTCTTTTTGTCACTGTTGAGGCAGCAGATTTATCGACATTCTGTGCTTCTTTATCTTCATCCATGTGGCGTGCTACTGCAGAGTCTTGTTCATCAGCAATTACAGCTGCAGACAGTATATGTTTATTTTCAGCCTCACTTTCCTTGTCACCTTTCACTGTTTGTCCTTGCAGATCACCAATTGACTACACAAAGAACACCACAGCATGAAAAGAAAGAATTGAGATACCTTACACCTGAAATAAATATATTCAACTTTAACAAACTCAATTTATTCATGAAGACAGGATCACATGTAAAGATAACATAGGCAAACAAAAACAAATGCTTGGTGCAGGCAGCCTGTCTGTCATCAGCTTCAGACACCTGGGTAAAACTCTAATAACCACTTAAAAATATCAAGCAGTACACTTTCCAGGCGAGGCTAAAGAGTTTGCCAGATTACCTCTAGCAACTTCAGCATCCAGTAATAGTTTCTCTTCAGCAAATCAAGTTTTTGCTTTTAAGGATTAAGAGGCATTCAGGTAAAATACTTAAGCCACCTATCTCTCTGAGGACTGAGGATTGGATACTATGAAGCATGTTTTCCTCCAAGAAAAAAGTTTCTTTTTGCAAGGACTAGTATCTCTCCCAAATTTCTTAGCATTCAACCACAATAACCATGGCTAAGATTCACATCATTGCATTGTATGATTTCCGTTCAGCTAAAAGAATATTAAAAGTTATACCTGGATGAATAAATTTCCATGCACCATGTGTACAAATTTCTAAAAACGTATGAAGTCATGTAACTTATAACCTTAAGGGCATTTAGTTCAGCATATTTATGACAACAGACCAAGCTGCTACCTCGGGGTCACTGCGAACTGGATCAGAATCCACGCTCTCATCTGAGACAGACTCCTCATTTTCACTCCCTGGAACAAGTACTTTTTGAGATTCAGTCAATGTGGCTGATGGAGAATCAGAATCATAAGAGGACTTTTGAGCAAATATCTTCCCTGAAAATATGCCAAAGGTTAACAGGTAAGAACAACAAGATGACAAGTGGCATCAGACGTTATTAAGAGGAAAAAGGGATGTGCTGGAAAGCCTAAACCAAAAACAGATCAAATCCCTCTCTTTTAACACAGCAAAAATAACTACAGCCTTGACAAGGTAAGACAACGAATTGGTGTTGTTAACTTCTCATGCAAATCAGAAATACACCCACAGCTTGAAAATATAAAGTTACCCTTACCGTAACCCATGATTTTCTGTTTGTAGAATCTAGATGCTTAAGCTAAAACTCATCCTTCAATAAGCTCAAGGGCAAACACTCTAACACTACTTGGACACTAATTCCAATTTAATCCAGAAAGTCACATATACCAGTTGTCTCATACACTACGGGTTAGAACCAAAGGATACTGTTAAATTTTAATGCTTAAAGTAGACCAACCTACACAGACTGACCTTTTGGTTTAGATAAGCTACAAATCCTATGGCAAGAACGACACAATACTTTTTTTTGGTTGAAAAGGGAAAGTAATATATTTATATATCTCGATCAAATGATTGGCTGCTCAGCTAGCATCCCGGAAAAGACAATATACATTGAAAAGACTATATCGTATGAGTGTTTTTGAAGCTAAAGAATTCTAAATGATTATTCTAAACATCTAATGCAGCCAGTTTCCTACAGTTTTGACTACAAGAACTGCTCTTCTGCCATAGAATCCTCTACCAATCACGCATCCAGCCCCATGAACCAGCCAAAATTCTTTATACAACCATTCACAACTAACATGTCTTAAAGGATTTGGTTATTTGTTGAATCTTCGGAGTCAAGAAGACTCAGACTTTTTGGGTGTTTGGCTGGTTCATGGGGCTGGAAAGAGATAATTTGATAATCACAATTGCCTACCTCCATCAGAACTGAGTTTTGCATTACACTCTCCCTGGCATTATTGTTTGTGTTCCTATAAATTATGGCATTTTATTTTAATTGCATTTGAGATGTCTTCAGTTGCTCTAGTTATTACTATGTATATTGAGTTGCCTGTATTTCTTCGCACCAGCAATTTTGGGATCCTTATAGATCATACTTGTGAGCGTTAGTCTTGTTAAAGTATTTATCAGGATTGGTTTACCAATTTGGGGAAGTGTGTTTCTGATTCTAGAACATGCCATAGAATTTAAGAGGACCGTGAATGGTTGCAAGAAACACGTAAGTAGCAGCCAAACACCCAAAAAGCCTGAGTCTTCTTGACTCCGAAGATTCAACAAATAACCAAATCCTTTAAGACATCATAGTCACCCGAACACCAAAATTGACCGTTTTGTATTATCTCTGAGCCATTGTCCACAACTATAATTGTTCTGATTCATCATCACATTCTAGGATCAGAACCTTCTATTTCGACTAAACTTTGGACCGACTATGATAAGTTCATTCAACAAAAAATAAAATTAAAAAAAAAAACCGAAACCACGACACTTTGCAGATACGAAATCAAATTATCTTCACACCCCGTGCCATTTACATTAAGAAAAGACAACAAGAACAACAATGGCAGAAGAAAACAAAGACACTCCATCAATCAAATTAAACACATTTTCCATCAAATCAACAATGCAACGTCGTAATTCTGGTTCAAATAGGCAAAAAAAAGGGAAAAAGGGAAACAGCACACGAAGAATCAGTGAAAAACGAAGGAAAATCGAGAGAGAGAGAGAGAGAAAGATAAAGTACGAGAAGAAGAGGCCTTCTTGTTCATGAAGAGGGCAAGGGTCGAGTTCCTGCGATGATCGCCATTGAAGGTGGATCCGGAGGTCTTGCAAATGGAAGGAACAGAGGAAGGAAGACGAATTCCAGGCAGCGAATACACCATTTCAGATTTCTCTCTAGGGTTCAGCGTAATCAATCTCGAGGAGAAGGAGAGAGAGAGAGTGAGTGAGAGAGAGGAGTAAATATGAGGTATGAGAGAAGGTAGTAGCGGAGAGCTGAGAGAAGAGGAGTGAGAGAAATATCGAGAGGAGAGCAGAGAAGGAAGGAAAGAGAAAATCGGAGCAAGAGGCGCTAACTGCCAACTGAGAAAGGAGAGTGAAGATTTCATCCATTCATACGTGTACACCACAGATTGCATCAAACTTCGGTCATCCGGGACCCACTCACCTTTTTGCCTCTTCATCTTCCATCGTCCGTTTTTGTTTTTCTTTTTTAATTTCTTTTCCTAGAAAGATTATATTTCGTCGTAATATTTTTTTTTGTAGTAATGTTTGGTCATAGTATTCTATTTCGAGCCGAAATATTTTATTTATGAATTTTTTCTATTTACAATCTTATTTGTTGGGAATAAATAATAAGTCACTTAAATTAATTGATAAAAATGAATATATTGATATTTTATTTTTATTTTTTACGGATCGAGTAATAGAGGGCAATATATATTCTCTCTATTATAGAATACTTATCTCTTTTTAAATTATGAAAAAATACAAAAAAATATATAATTCATGACAAAATTTACGTAAAAGATCAAGTTGCTTAAGATTTCATTAGAAATGAAAATATTTAATGAAAAAAAAAGGAGAGAAAAAAATAATTAGTAGGGACAAAATTAATCATTAATACATTATTGTAATTGTAAAATAACAGATATTGTGAATCAAAAAAATTAGTTAAAGTGATATTTATTTTAAAATAAAGGGAGTATATACTTTCAATCAAAAAATAAGCAATGATATTCAAAAAGGTGAAATTATGCTGCAAGACAACAATTTTGATCAAAATAAAGCTACACATTTATAAATAATTAATTGTATTTGACCACTAATTTTTTAATTTAATTTCATTAAAAATTTAGATCACGCTACTATATGGTTGTTAAAAAACTTATTAATCTACCAACAAGTCACTTATTTTAATTAACTTTAAATTAATATTATTTATATACTAATATGACTTAAATTGAGTTTAATTTTCTTCATCAAATATAATTGGACTATAATTTTGATATATTATATGTCAATATAAATTTCGAGTCATGTATAGTATAATGAGGTAGATTCGAATTTATACCAAAATCAGAAAATATGGAACATTAAATGAGATAATTAAATTTGGTAGCTTTACTTGATATTTCGGCTTTTTAGAGAGAGAGAGAAGAATGTGAGATATTTTGTTTTGTTGTTTTGGTGTGGGATGATGCATGTAGGCCCTCACATGAGTCAATGATCACGAGTGAAAGGCATTGGGGGCCTCAAACTCCATCCCAATCTCAACACTCAACTTGAGCGGTGGGCCCCTGCTGAACCGCCAAGCTTGGTAATTTTTGCTGCTTCTCTCTCTCATAAATCGCCTCTGTCCTCTACTTCTTTTCATTGAAAACCACCTTTTCACCTTTACAATTACCTGCCCTAAAATTAATACGCCCTTCTGCATCGCCCGTCATCTGTTGTGATTTACCCTTTCTATAGAATTAAATTTGTATGATAATTTTTTTCCTTAAAACTGTTAGATTTTTTTGTTAATACTAATTAATTTATGATAGTCACGTTCTTTTAATGAGTGGTCTTCTCTATTATTTTTATAGTAATTTTATTAATTTCTTTTTATAATATTATAATTGTATGTATTTGAATAATTAATTGATTATCGAGTCGATTTGTGTTGAGCATCAATTCTTTAAATTCGTACTACTGTAACAAATAAATTTATTCAATGAGAAAATCATATTCCCTCCATTTCAAAATACATGTCACTTTAACTAATTTTTTCGTTTCACAATCCCTCGTCACTTTACGATTCCAATGACTCATTAATAACTATTTTACCACTTTTGTCCTTATTAATTGCTTTATTTTTCTTCTTTTGTAGTTGATTTTCTTCATTTCTAATAAAATATAGGACAATTTGGTCTTTTAACGCAATTTTTTTCATAAGTTTAGCGTTGTCTTGATATTTCATCATAACTTTAAAACGACATATATTTTGAATGAGAAGGAGTATAAGATTTGTGCATCTCCTCGTTAAAGAAATGGAAGAGGAGCGTCTGGAATAATTTTAATTAGTTCGATTTATTTTGTTATTTTAATTATGAATTTATTTGAGTTAATTAAATTCATCCATTATTGTTAAAAAAATTTATATATGTAATTAGTTTAATGGATTAAATCTTCAAAATTTATCATTGACTATTTGGATTTAAATTTACCTACATTTACATCCACGTCTCATTCGCACTAAAAGAATTAATTAATAATGATATTTATTCTCTTACTATTCTTATCTTAGCTGATGGATCACCTTATTAGACTTGGTGATTCATGATCAAGTTTATCATTCAAAAGCTGCATCTGTTAGTCTTGGTATATATTATGATCTAAATCATAAATTAAATTAGACTAGTCAAAATTTCATACTTTGGTCTCTGATTTTTACTATAAAATAATTTGATTTGGGTTTTAACTAAGGCCCTGTTCGCAACGAGCGTTTGAAGTAGCTTTTAACGTTTTGACCAAATCAAAACACTAATCAACGAAATATTAGCATTCGGTAAGGTAGTGTTTTAACTAGTGTTTGCGGTAACTTTTAGCGTTTCAAGTAGTGTTTCGAAAAGTTAAGAATATTAGCTTTTCACATTTGAAAGTAGCGTTTCATATTTTTTTGACAAAAAAACCCTTCATTCATTTATATTTGATAAATTATTTATATTCTTTTACGTCAATTTACAATAATCAACTAATTCAACTCGCTAAATTTACCGAACACAATTATTCAACCACTCAATTGAGCGACTATCCGCTTATAACAACTAAAATCTAACGACTATCGACTACTTAAATAGTTATAAGCTACACAAACAGGTTATCCGCTACTCAAACGAACTTCATTTTGCCGAACAGGGCCTAAATTTCTCCAAACGACACTAATCCATAATTAAATTACAAATTCATAATTTTATTGGCTAAGGCAAAGGTGCATCATATTGTACTAATTAAGATAGCTTTGTATTATGAAAAAAAAAGGATTTCATTTGTAAGTAGAAAATTCATAATTTTATGAATTTTTTATAATTATCAGAATTGATTAGTTAAAGTTTTACTCCATATTATTTAATAGAAAATGTTAATAGGTGGACTATTTCTCTATATTATTTTTTTCAAGAACAATATGAACTTATTTTTAAAGAATAAAAGATACAAATTCAACATAAATAAAACATAAAGTTGACAATTTGTATGTTCATCAAAAGACCCCATGTGTCTATTTTGTCTTTCACATTTGGTAAACCTTTCTAGTCATGCTATATTAACATGTCATATGCTTAAATGACCACAATAATTGATTTGAATGATAAATTCATTGTGGAGCATTTGGAAAACTAAAAATCAATAATTTAATATTGAAAATTATAATTTTATTGCTATTATTTTATGAGCAAAGTCGATGTGGGACGGGTGAAAGGCCAGAGCGAGGTTTGATATACATATCAAACCATCTTGTTTTCATCAACCATCATCTTCCACCATCTTAACACATTTCATCACATGGAACAAACTTCGGTTCATCAAAATCAATTTGTGATTAAGAGTTGGAGATCAAAGATTTTTTAAGTTGGATCATTTAACTTGGAGCTTACCTCAATTCTTGTAACAGAGGCCACGACTACATGAAATGAAGTGTGAGTAGCAATATAAGCAATTTTCGTAGAATTATCCTCAAAAGGATAATCAAATTATTATGAAAGCATTAAAGGATGATATACATGCTCATTTAGGGGGATCATACTCTTATTCGTGACACAAGATAGTGTATCGATAATCTATTAAGTTATAATTTAACATACATTTTACAAAGGTAATCGTGATGCAGATTAAGTAGTCGATCAAATTCGGCCTTCCAATTTCCTCTTCTATATTGTTGGTTTTTATTCTTTGTATTGCCTTTATTTCAATACTCATTAAGAACAACTTATGTAAAACCTTTGGCTACCAAACACTTACTTCACTTACCATTTTCAAGAAAAATATATATACATGCTTCACTTATGTTAGTTTATGGTTACAAGAAAATAAATAGGTCACGATGTTATGCATCGAGGTAAAGTTCATGTTTAGTAAGATAGACGGAATTGCAAACAGGTTGATACTTTAGCAATATATGTGTTAAAAAAGTGGGAGAACATCATTAAAAAAAAACTCAAAATGAATGAAAATGGAAAAATAAACAAATGCTCGGCATCACATAAAAACATCTTATGCACGTATCTATAACATATGAACATCTAGGTGAATGATTTAAGAACGTCAATGATTTTCCATTTACATGTATTATTTATGTAATATGATTTTCATTCAATAGTGTCAATAAAAAAATTTCATTAACTAATTAGTAGAGTTTTATTAAAAACATAAATTAATTAATAAAATTTATCAATAATCTCTTCTAACAATCATCATTTCGTCACTATCTCTCATTATTTTATTTTATTTTTTTGGTGCAAATGAGTCACAAAGGCCAGTATAATACAATAAGGGAAGGGAAAATTGAACATGAGTCCTAATGTACTCGAACCTCGATCTTAACCATTAGGTCATGACCTCATTGGTGTCTCTAATTGTTTATTACTTGTATTAAACATATAGGACAAATACAAATACTGTTCCTTTCAATTATAATGTGCGTCTTTTAAAAAAAAAAATTCTTCAATGTAAAATTTATTAAATCATATCAACCCATTTTACTAGGCTACATAAAAAATATTAATAAACCTTTAGTAACTATCGCTCAATTTTTCAACTCGATGCAATTCAAATAGTTGCTTTTCAATTAGAATTAACTATGATCATCATCCTTGCAAGTTTCAAGCCAAACAAGTTTAGATATGGCACGACTGATCCGAAATTTGGAATTCAAATAGAACAATTCAAATCATATTTGCTTCGGCACTTGAAATAGGCTCATCTAAAAAAGTGGACTTAAAAAGCAAATTGACACTAATTTTATTGATTTTTCTTCCAAAATTATTTTTATTTTTCATTTTCTACAAAACAATCTTATTAAATCATATATCAACCGACCCCAAGTCAATTCAAACTAAAAGTCACACAGCCCAAATTGAAATATTGTTCATAGAAGACATAACATCACATATTCAAACCGAACAACCAATTTATCGAATCTAAGACCCTGTTTATTTTAGAAATTATAATAGCGTTTATAACTCATTAATTGCTTGGTAATAGCCGGTAACTACTAATTAACCCGCTAATTGTATTCGCTGGCAATGGCTACATATTAATCGTGAATCGCTAATTATAACTACTAATCGTAACCTTATATTTAATTATTATTAATATTATTATTATTATTAGTAGTAGTAGTAGTAATAGTAGTAGTAGTAGTAGTACCACCGCATCGATAAACTTTTAAACTCAATCATAACTCGTTAACCGTTAATTATAATACTTTTAACTACTCGTAACTGTTAATCGTTAATAGTAAGGTCACTTATAAACTCTAAATACTAATTGCTAATGGCTATTTTTAATCTGTACAACGAATATACCGGAAAAAATAAATTTATTAGGCTACTTTCAGGGGGTAAATAAGAGCGATAGGATTGGATATTGAGAGAAGTGAAAAATGAATGCGACTGTATATACAAGTACGACGGTCCACTAACACTGCATTTCCTTGTCAACCAGGTGGCGGCATCGTTTCCTTGTCCGATTGAGATATACTACAAGGAACCAGGAATATCCCATTCAATTATGGGACCAACACCTACAAATGGATTTTTATTTGTGATATATATTTTTTTGGTTATAATTTATAATCTCAGAAACTTGTCAATTAATTGAATCTTATGTCAACCATTAGGATTAGATAATGAGCGTCTTCACTTGTATTGCACCCCAAAAAAATAACAGCATTTTTATCAAATATATTTTGCATCCCAACTGAGCGTGGCTCATATAACACCCAGAAGCCTCCTATCGTAGGAGTCATAGGATCAATTCTTACCGCTTGCAAAAAGAAATTTTTTTATGTGGATTAAAGCAAATAGGGGTGAGCAGGATCGGATACCCTGTCATTTTGGACGGAATCGGTTAGAATCGGGTCCGGATGAGTGGGATCGGATACCGGTCATTCTGGCTGGACCCGGTTAAAATCGGGTGTAAAAATTTGGAACCGGTTCGAACCCGCTGAACCGGATACCTGGTTGTTTGCTTTACAATTTGAGTTTTTGTGATTTTTTATTTTTTATTTTTATATAAAGTTTTGACATATAACTATTTAATATTTGCAATGTACTCAATCTAATAATATGAAGCATGCAACCTTGTAATACAAAAAGTTTTAAATCCAAGATCAATAATTAAACAATAAGTCTCGAATCCACATACAATATAAATACCAAATTACAAGTTTAAATCTTAAAGAAAAATATCTCAAATAATCCAACATTAACAAAAGAGAATCTCAAACTCCAAAAAATTAGAGCTAAATTTAACACACACACACACACACACACATATATATATATATAAATTTTTTAATATAAACCAGTAACTGGTCCGAGTTCGACTCGTAGTCCGAGTCCACCTTTTCACTACCCAAGTAACAAGTCCCGAACATTGAGCCCAATCCTAGACCTAGTTCAATCGGGTTCGGGTCCGGACCCATTGGGTCCAAATTGGGTCCGAGTTTGAAACCGGCTACCCGATTTTTTGCTCACCCCTAAAAACAAAGCACCTAATCAAGCCTTTGGGTTTGAATTTTCCCCTTTCTCGGATCACTTTAATTCTATTGAGTCTCTAAAATAGAGGCCCAATAAAGTGATCCAACTTACCATTTAAAAAAATCAAGATAATCCCAAATGTCTAACATTATTAGGAAAACTTAAGGGACGAAACAATGTGGTAAAAGAAAATTTCATTTTATCTCTCCAAGTTTGGGTAAATGTTTTTCCTACTCTTGAGGTTTTCAAATTATTTTTTCCTTCCTTCACATTTTCACTTATGATTATAAAACTCGAAATTACAAAAGTAACTCTCTTCTTAAGTTCTTACCCACCCCAATTACACTCTTTCTCCTCACCATGTCTAAATTATGCCCATTCAAAATCTAACCGTAATGCAGACCAAACCCGACCATAGCCATAATGGACTCGAGCTAGAGAACGGTCGGTGATGCAATCCTTAGGGGACATATTTTCAACATGTGTTGCGAGTAAGAAATCATGATGCACAATCCACTTCCCTCTCCTTCCCCATTTATTTGATTGAACTAATTCCAGTGAAATTCCGACAACCAAATGAGAGTCTTGATAGTCGAACACTCAACTTACTCTCTTTCGAACTTAATTGTGCCACACCACTAGCAAAAGGAACCACTATCAATTATTGAGAATTAAAGGAGAGCAAAATTTTTGGGTTGGTTTAAGGCTTGAAAAACCCTTAGAAAGGTGGTCGGCGCACAACGATTACCACTCGTGGTTTTCCACCCTCCGTTGTGCTGCGATGGTACCAAAGTGCGTCGGGTCAAAGTCGGGGACGGGTTTTATGTTTGTGTATGGCCTGTGTTCTTGAAGAATGCGAGAGAAAAGAGTGCTGATGGGGCCAATCGCCACATGACATATTCTTATTGACTAATTTTTTAGATTTTTAGTTTGAACAAAAATGAATTTAGTGAAATCTTATAAAGAAAAAGAAGTAAGCAAAAAACTAAAAAATAGCGATTTAAGCAATGGTCAGTGATTTGAAGTAGTTGTATCACCGCTTATCGTAAATAGATGTCCAATATTTTTTTTATAGAAAACGAAATTTCATTAATAAAAAGTCATATGGCATTTACGAAGATAATTTTATATAAAAAATAAATCTAAAATATCAAAACAAATCTTTATTTCGATAAAATTAATCATAAATATTTTTCTGTTCGATTTTATACTTGCAACATCGATTTGGCTACAAACTATGTTCTTCGATTTCAATCTGTCTTTTCTAATCATTGGCGAGCTATTGTATAACTTCATAAAATAGATCTATGTATGATATAATATATCCAACTTGAAGGAAATATCACTTTGGTCGAGTCATATGAAATTTCATTGTTGAATCATATTTCCACCAAAATCATATGAAACTATTGATTAAAATATCAAAAATATACTTCCAATCGAATCAACAAAACTAAAAAACTTGCATGTATTGGTAATAGAAATAACTCGCATAAAGGTGAGAAACAAGACTCTCACAAGAAAGAGAGAAACCCAAACTCTTATAAAACAGGAGAGAAACTCAAATTCTTACAAGAGATAAAGTTTATTAGAAAAAAATAACAATACATTTAGATCTTGATTCGATTGAAAAAAATGAAAAGGGGCTTACCATTGGTCGTAGTTATGCCAGTAGTAACCCTAACAATTTAAAAAAGAAAAGAAAAATAGTGGACATAAAATTAGGGTTTAGAGAGGAGAAGGGAGAAAAGAGATGTCCGATAATTTAACTTAAAGGTCTATTTAATTCTTGAAAAATTAGATGGAAAAACGAAAAAATTAAAAAAAAATTTTTTATTGTGTTTTTTTTTATTTTATGGAAATGGTAAGTTAGCTAGTATGCGCAAGATACATTCCGTTGCACAAGCATAATTTTTGTATGAGCAAAATTGAAAGACACAAATAAAGAAACATATAACCCACCTTCTAGGAAGGGTTGTTATAGGCCCTTTGGTGTCAGGCTAGTATATTAACTATAAAAACTATAATAGCAACTTCTCTATCCACTTTCTATTTATGTTCCTTGTTCTACTTCCTAATCTATGCTAAATTCTGACTTGTATTTCCTTCTTGATGAGAAGAATCATTGCTTGTGCCTCGAGTCTTTTTGGTGTAAAGATCCTTGCACATCTCTATGTCCATATGTGATAACCGCATGTTGTAAATATAGCCCACACAGCTTGCTTTCTCGGTCTTTAATCCTCTAATTTGGAGTAGTTTCTCTTGCTAATCATCTTCAGTGATATGAATCCCTACCCATTCCGAGATTGCAAAAATAATAGTTTGGTTGTATCTCGCATTGAAAAAATAAATGCCTTGTGGTTTCGGTGCTTGTTTCACAAAATACACAATCTAAATCGTGTATTAGAATGTTCAAGTAATTGAGCATTTCTCTAATTAAGTGTATGTTTTCATCAATAACAACATGATATATCGACATTGTGGGATTGCTATTGGGGACCATACTATCTTTATTGTGTTTAATTTAATAAAATTGAAGGAAAAAAATTTCAATGGAAAAATTGGTGAAAAATAGGGCAGTATTGG
The DNA here is from genome assembly GCA_021018815.1 of Talinum fruticosum. Taxonomy (NCBI): domain Eukaryota; kingdom Viridiplantae; phylum Streptophyta; class Magnoliopsida; order Caryophyllales; family Talinaceae; genus Talinum; species Talinum fruticosum. The sequence goes on along the minus strand of JAITYX010000094.1, from coordinate 337,025 downwards.
ACAATTTTATTTTCCTTTCGAAAATATAAGAAATGTTTGAGGAGAAGTTTTAAGTTCAATCACGATAAGCAACTCTCTTCCCTCATTGCTTCCTTCTTGCGATCTCTCTCTCTCTCTCTCTCTCTCTCTCTCTCTCTCTGTACGTCCTCTCCCAACACCAAGTGTCCTTCGGATAACCCGAAACAAATGCCTGCCATGTATCGCTTCAATTATTGTTGATTTTGTTTAGTTTTCATTTCCATCAATTCTCGATTTTTACTAGGTTTACATTGCATTTCTGCCCAAAATTGGTTTCTTTCCTTCCTTTGATCAAAATAACCCAAAAAACTATAGCCCATTGGTCAAAGTGGATTTAGCTAACAAATTTCAAATTGATTGAACAAAAGCACACGTTCTTGAGCCAATAATCTGATAGAATTACCACAAATCAATTGGGTTTCGAGTAGTATTTTTTTAAAAAGAAAAGAAAAGATGTGCCACACAAAAGCTTGAGAAATCACCACAATGCATACAAATTAGGAAAGATCCAAGAACTTTACTATGGCAAACATATGGTTAAATTACATTTACAACATTTTCATTCATTCTATCTGTGTATAGACTCTTTGACTAATTCAATCCTCAAAAGAAGAAAAAAACTCTTTTACTAATTACACAATTTACTTCCTTGTATACCTTTTTCTTTACCCACAATAACCTTACAATAATGATAGAAAAAAATTACCAAAAATTAAATTATTTTATCTGTTTTGGAAGTTGAGGAACTTGATACCATAGGCAAAGATGAAGAGGAAGAGGAGGATCCAGGCAAGATGAGCCACAACCACAGCAGGCAAGAAGTCATGCTCATAACCTAAGTAATCTTTGAGAAAATCCTTGACACGCGTGGTCCCAGCTCCAGGTATGAAAAGAGGGGCAGTCGAATCACCCACTTGCGAGGTCACCAGCCCATACAGGGTCCAGGAAATCGGAGATGCCCAATAGTACCACCTCCACCATATTGGTATTTGCTGCATTTTGACATAGCATCAGGAATAATTGTTGGGGGCAGGTTTACATATCAAAATCAAACATAGCACTTTAGAACCCCGGGGAGGGGGAGGGGGAGGGGGGAATGGGGATTTGTTTAGCTCTTAACGTGTCAGACATTTCAGCGCCAAACACATACTTGCAATGAAATCAATATTTAAGTAATGTAGGTCAAAGCTGATGGAAAATCCATGAATAACTTTGATTTATGATCCTGGAACGTATTAGGTCAGGGATCTAGCCTATGTTTGGATTGAAGGCTAAGGGAGGGGAAGCGGGGGAAAGGAGGGAGGGGATAATAATTCCCTTTGATTTCGCTTGTTTGGGATAAAATAGAGGGGTGAAGGTGGGGAACCATTCTCCTTTTACCCTTATTGTTGATTTTTCATTCCCTCCGAATTGAGGAGAAGACAATAAAATAATAAATAAAAGATTATTTTATTTTATTTTATTATATTCTATTTCTTCTTATTATCACATTATTTTTTTTATTTCCCTCCAAAATAATTATATATATATATATATATATATATATATATATATATAAATATTAGGGTTAAACTGGTATTCTATTTTACGGATCGTCATGAACCTCTTCCCTTTTTTTTCCCTTGGTTAGTAACTAATATAATTCATATATTGCCTACTGTTTTTGGTCCAAATTATTAGCTTAAGTATCTTTTTTAAATTCGTAATTATGATGAATAAAGTAGATGATATATATGTTAATCACCATGAATATACATGTGGACATTAATATCTTTATCGTTCTCCTACTTTTGTTTTTTTTAATTATATTTTGGGTGCTTATATTATTTAATTTATTTTACTTTGTGTAATAATTTATTAATAGAAAAAATAACTATTTAAAAAATGAATTTATTTTGGGTGAAACGTTGCTAGGGAAATGAGTTTTTTTTTTTGAAAAGAAGGGGAAATGAGTTCCTTGTACAAAATTTAAATTCGTTATTTTTAATTTAAAGTGGTGATGGTGGTAATAATAATAATATTAATAATAATAATAATAATAATAATAATAATATGTTTTCCTTCCCTTCCCTTCCCCTCCCTTTTTAACCCAAATAAGGAATATTGATAACCTCCGTTCCCCTCCATTTTAAATCCAAACAAGGGGAATGTATCTTCCCTTCCCCTCCCTTTCATTTCCCTCCCCTTTATTAACCTTCCCTCCCCTCCCCTTCTTATATCCAAACAGAGGGTTAAGAAGGTGAGAACGTTAGCACGTTATGGTTACAACAAGATACTGAAGCAAACATAAGTATCGTATTATGAATTTTCTGTTTGCCATGATCTTAAAGTGCTCGTTGACAACCAATTACTTCGGTAGGTCCAGTATGAGTGTAATCAAGATGATAAGAACTTTGCAAATGATTAGGGACAAAAATTCACAGCTTTAGAAACCAGTATTATAGAATCAAGAAGTGGCAAGTCACGTACCGGTCTGGGAATAAGGAAACCGGCAAATAGATTCCACAAGCTGAGGAAGAAACCCATCAAAATGGCTCCAATTTGGTGGCCCGGTGTCAGAGCAACAAGCATCATCCCATACATTGTGAAGTAGATGAAGCATGTCAATATGAAGTAGTAGAAGTAGAAGAATTTGCCAACGTTCCATTCAAATCCAATCATGGAGTAGAGGAGAAGAGTGTAGATAAATGTTTGAATCGAGTTATAGATTCCCTCTATAGCCACCTGTAGGATAGGAAATAGCATATTAGGAGGGAGCATGGACGTAAGGACTAAGATTTGTAAAAATATTTTCATCAAGATACTGAAAATATTTGTAAATTCCTGTTTCTGATACCTGAGACAGTGCATAGGGCATTGATGAGTACATCCCTGCCACTCTTTCACGATAAAAGACTGTCCTCTCAATGGAAACAACAGGTTGTACAGCAGAAGCATTGGTGGCTCCCAGGAACAAGACAGCAGAATACATTGCTCCTAAAAAGTTCATCAGGTCTTGCTGTTTAGATCTGTGGATGAACTCAGAAGTCAGAAACCAAACGTAACGTTGATGAAAAAACATGCTGGGGCATAAAACACTCAAAAACAAATTACAACAAAGCAAGTACATCGTTCAAGCTTTGATCATTGACTCAATAGTTAGCCTACAATTCAACTTGTGAGCTATAACCAAGCTTGAACACAGAATCAAGTATTTTACGGTTGCACTTTCGCGTGGCTTTTCAACCCATGGCCCCCAATTTGAGGGCAACATTCATGAGCACCTAAGATATATATATGTTCTCCCCCCCAACCCACCCCCACCAAGTTTTGCGGTTTTTTGACAGTCATGGTAACTTAAGTATCATAAGTAAGGGACTAAGAATTTTAGTCCAAGAAAAGCTAGCCAATAAATCTGAGCCTAACATGTAAGGAATTTGCAAGCATTTCAACATAGCTAATGTGCAACATCACTCCCTAAGTAGGAATCCTGAAAAAGGCATTCCTATCATGGTATGTGTTTTTCGTTATATAATACTTAAAAGCAAGAATAGTTCACTAAGTAAACACTTACGTTGTACGTCCCTTGTCCCAGAAGATGACACCAAACACAATACCGACAGCTATTGTCATCACAAATCGAACAACGTTATACTGTGGATTCCGCCAATAAGACCAATACTGCTTCCAGAAACAAGCCTTAAACTGAACAAGGAATGATTGAGAGTACTTAGTTGGGAAGTGGAGATCATTAGAATCTGGTGCAGGTGTACTGAGCTCTTTAATAAGTTCTTGATTTCTCCTGCATAATATATCATAGGACCATCTCTTAACAAAATTTACGGAGAAACTTCAAATTTTTAGAGATATTAATATGTGAATAGAAAACTTCATTACTTGTAAAGCGAGGAATTAGCGTAAATTTCTGCAAAATCAACATCTAGCTGTGACTCTACTTGAGGGGTACTGATATCAAGCATCCATGTGGCAGGATTGTAGCCATCCCTGATTTTAGGGACTCCGGGAATAGCCTGTTACAAGACCACAAGTTCAAATCATTAATGAACTTGTGCAACAGAGAAGAAAAATGGAGTAGCAATGCACAAATGAATCTAACAGATAGAAAATTGAATGAAAGGTGAATAACTTACTTCAAAGTATTCAATGAGCTTATGGGAGTGGTGACCGAGAGGGCCAGCAAAAATAGCTTGTCCTCCTCTCTTCATTAATAAGAGCTGCAGTAAACAAACCATGTAAATAATGAGTCCAGAAAAAATATATAGTGTACTTAAAACCTCAAACAGTGGAAAGGAATATCATAACTTTGAGGTTTATTACCTCATCAAAAGCCTCAAAGATGTCTATGCTTGGCTGGTGAATTGTACAGACAACAGTTCTTCCAGTATCCACCGTATTTCTCACAGTACGCATGACAATAGCTGCAGCTCTTGCATCAAGCCCAGAGGTCGGCTCATCCATAAATATAATGGAGGGATTAGCAACCAACTCCACTGCTATTGTCAATCTTTTCCTTTGCTCAGTTGATAGACCATCTACACCAGGAAGACCAACCAGAGCATTCCTCAGTGGTTTAAGCTCAATCAACTCCATTACTTCTTCAATAAACATCTGCATTTTAGATAAAAGGTGAATTAGTTACTAGAAATTGAATAATTGACTTACGATCTATGTATATGTAAGTGAAGCTGGCAAATGGGTTGCTCAAACTAGATTTGGATCATGTTGAAGATGTGGATTCATGAAATTTTTCAGTTAGGTTGGGTCATTTCGGGTTTGGAGCTTCTATAGCATGAGTTCATCCATTAAGCTTGTTGAGTGAAAGCAATTAATACTGATCGGACGAATTTCAGCCTGATTAATTTTGCATCTGATTAATTCTAGTTCCGGTCAAAAGTGGGTTGGCTTATTGTGGATCTGTTTTCATATAATCAAGTACATATTATTTTTTCCAATCTAAGTATAAGACAATTGGCTAGTGAATCATGTAACAAACCTTTCGAGTGTTTTCATCCACATCTTTAGAAAGACGAAGCCAAGCTGAGAATACGAGGGATTCATAGACAGTGACATGTGGTGAATGTATGTCTGTCTGTTCACAGTAACCACTAATTCGGGCAAACGTAGCTTGATTCTTTGGGTAACCTGATATGCTGACGCTACCCTCAATGTATCCACCGGTTTTTCTCCCAGCCAAGACATCCATCAGTGTGGTCTTTCCAGCACCACTCACACCCACTAGTGCAGTCAATACCCCCGGCCTAAAAGCTCCACTTACATCCCGTAGCAGTTGAAGGCGGGCTTCTTCAAAACCTTGGCTTTTCATTTCCTGATGGAGAGAGAAATGAGAATTTGCATCAATATTCTCATGTGAAAATCCAATGTGTTTGAAATAGTTTGAAATGAGAATTTTTCATCACATAGTTTGAAATATCAGTAACTTACAGGAGGCATATCCACATAGTAATTGATATGGTTGAATGCGAGTGAAAGAGGTTGAAAAGGCAAAACCATTCCCCTTCTACCATCACCGACAACTGAATTGGTACTCCCTGAGTGAGATATTGCAACCACACCTGTGGTATTAAGATCATCTTCAGAGGATATCTTGTTCTTTTCAGTCTCATCATCATTATCCACCACTATGGTTTTTGAATCACTAAAGGCTGAAAGAAAATTACAAGAAGTGATGAGGGTTATTAGCTTCCATCCCGTTTCTGATTTCAATAGCCAAAAGGAAACAGGAGAAGGCTTACGATTCAAGTATGTCAATGATAGGATGTATAACAGGTTGAAGACAAGAGAAAACCCCAATAGAGCACCAATACAAATCCAAAACCAATATTGTTGCTTAAAGAAACCTCTTGAGGCAAGAAGCACTCTACCAACAGTTGGTTCATCGATTCTTTTGTCTATATTAGGCTGCATTAGTTATATAGCATTCATAAGCAAACATATGCAAATCACAAAACTGAAAAGGAACCCACGGTTTGGGAAAGAACGGATAAAAGGAACAAAGGAACTCACAGTGCTCCATCGCTTGTCAAGAAATTCATTAATAACAATAGCAGTTTGTCCGTACATCATGGGTGAAACGTAATAACCCCATATCATCCAAGGTCCAATGTCACCTACTCAAACCCACACAAGGAGAACAAATTATGTCATATATGAAGATTTTTGAAATTTGGTAAAAGTCGGAAGTAAGGAGAGGCTAGAAGCATACCCCTTGCAATGATGAAACCACCAAGGACAAAAACTAATAACAATGCAAATATACCAACATTGTTAGCGACCACCATGGTTCTTCCAGCCGCACCAAGGAACCGAAAGAGTCCCAAAGCCATCTGATGGATACAGAAGAATGCTAACCACTGGAGGAAAAACCTGATGAAGGGCATGATCAATTTCCAAGGCGCCAAGTTAGAATGCACATAAGATAGACAATGTGGCAAATTTACCATTCATAGCAAGTATCGACAACTAAAAGATTTCAACATAATCTCACCTGCTGGCAGCTGGAGCATAGCCAACAGTGTAATAGGTGAGAATGGTCCATATTGCTGATTCCATGAATGAGAGTGGAACACGGAGGACCCAGACTGGGAGTGCATAAGCCCATGCAGGGTAGAACAGAAAATCCCTCTGTTTATAGAATATAGGGAGCCTAAGAACCGTCATAGCCAGTTCTGCCATACCATTAAACATGACATTTATGAGACTGAAAAACAAAACTCCGTAGAATTTTTCACCATCTGCTACTGTTTTGTGATGCATTGTTGTCCTAAGGAATACGGTCATGGTAATCAAAGACATGATTGTTATCTGGGTAGTCTTGAACACGTAGACAAAAGAATTGCGCTTCATTAGCAGCCACTCCCTCGAGAAACACGCCTTAAACAGTTCCCAGTTGGAGATACCGTATTTCTCTTTTACTAAAGCAGCTGGATGGACCTTAGATTTATCATATGGAGTGACGAGATCATATGCCAGTTTTTTCCCGGTTTGGAAAGATTGGAAACCCTGTGCGAAGTCAGAAACAGAAACATATCTGTAGGGTTGGTCCTCCCTAAACCAGTACTGTTCTTGGTCCTTCTTAGATGTCACTTCCTGAAGAAAGTCTGCTACTCCTTTCCTCTCGGGGCACTTGAAGCCCATGTATTCGAAGAACTCAAGGACTTCTTCACGGGGTCCTTGGTACACTATTTGGCCTTCAGAGAGGAGGATAATGTCATCAAAGAGTTCATAAGTCTCAGGCGCTGGTTGCAGGAGAGAGATAATCATTGTTACATCCATTATATGAACCATTTGCCTCATATACTTGCATATCTGAAAAGTGGTGGAACTATCCAACCCAGTTGAAATTTCATCCATAAGCAGAACTTTTGCCGGACCAACTAACATTTCACCTGTATCCAAGTCAATCCATAGGTTATCCTTCCAGAAGATGAACAGTTTAAATTGTTTTTAAATTCTTCTGAAATACTTTGATATATATCAACTACAAAGCAAAGGTTCATCTCAGGAAAATACCAGTAGTTACGCGCTTCTTTTGGCCACCAGAGATGCCCCTTCTCATTTCATCGCCCACAATGATATCGGCACATATATCAAGTCCAAGGATCTGTCAAAGCTAAATATTGAAATATTAACCTTTTCTTTTCCAACTCATTAATTCCCCAAAAAAAGGATTGACCAATTTTGAGATCACATACCTTCAGGACATAATCAGTAACCAGACTGGTTTCTTGTCCTTCCACTGATATGGCCTTCATGAAGGCGTCAATCTCAGGGTCAGGTTTGATTCCTGCTTGCTTTTCTCGTCTTGACAGTTCTGCCAACAACTCATACCTCGTCCCAACCCCTAAGCATCGCCCTGAAAAATCTAATGTCTCTCTAACTGTCATTTCTCCGTTGTGAAGATCATTTTGACTGATATACGCACAGGTCCTCTGAGGAACAAATTCGTGTAACTCATGCCCGCAATATGTTATCTTTCCGGTGACCTGTTTACAGTCCAAGTAGAATGCACCAACATTAGAAAATCACTGCTATGTCTAAAAAGATTGCTTTTACACACCTCAAAAACCATGGTTTTCACAGGAAAAAAAGTTTATATGTCAAAAAAAACAGAAGTGGTTTAGGAAACTATCAAATTGACGCTGCATAGGAAACCTAAGGATTGAAGATCTTCTGTCATGAAATCTTTTTAAAAGCTTGGCTGCATTCAAGTGCGATCATCTCTAAGACAAACTACAATCTAAGGAAGATAATGCAGTTTGAGTGAAAAGCTAAGAAAATAGTGTTCCTGATGAGTTTTGTAGAACATTAATAACTTGATTGAATGATCAACACTTGTGTCTATTTCTTGTAAAGATCGATCAATGAGTTAGCTACAAGTTAGTTATGAACGAAGCTCGGAGCAAGGAAAAACAAAACACCTTAAGGTCTTTGTCAAGCTTCCCAGCAAGAGCAAGTAACAATGTTGTTTTTCCTGCACCTGGAGGCCCAAGAAGTAATGTCATCCTGACAGTAAAAGCATCAATACAAAATGTCAGCACAAGCATCAGGCAACAGTATGGATAGAGCCTCTAAGACATCATACAACATGGCACACTCTAAAGATTATTCTTTTTGTTAGATTTTTCTATAAACCATGAAATACATTAGGGATAACAAACCTAAGCAAATTCTTGGATGAGACTATTGCACCTACTGATATGACAAGATGGAAACTTCTAAGGATGAGGGCGATAATAAGCTATTTCAAAGTTTTTATTGGATGTAATTGATAATGCAAATAAGTTTGTAACTGTGTGTCCATTATCTTATTTAACTACTCTATATATGAGAGTATTGTAACAAAAAAACAAAAAACGACTTTCTATATCACAAAATATGTAATTATGAAGCGGAATAGAAAAAACAAGAAGTTACCTGGAGGGTCTGACAATTCCAGTGACATCTTGGAGAATCTTGAGGGTCCTCTTCTTTGATGGAGCAAGCCCGATAAGCCCTAGAACTGCCTGCCATTATCAATGGAGGATCAATTTTCAAAACCCAGCTCCTTTGTTTAATTATTTTTAAAAAACCCAAATAAAGTGAGAGTGTGGTGTTATTGTTCACATTTGAAAAAAAAAAACTCCATCTATTTCAAACACATCGTTTTAAGGTTATAAGAGAAAATTAATGTAATATGAAATTTATGACAAATTTTATGTTAAAAGATTAAGTTGTACATGTATTTCTTTGGAAATAAAAATAAAAAAAAAGAAACAAAGCAATTAATAAGGATAAAATTGGTAAACTAGTAATTAATATATCTTTGACACAAGAAAAGTTAATTAGAGTAATATGTATTTTGAAAGAAAGAAAGTATGATTTAGGAGATTTTTTTTTTTGAAAAAAATGAATGCTCAATTAAGCATAAATGTCAGTATAAGTATGATTTGAACTAAAATATATAATAACATTTAAAAATTTACTAGCTGTAATAATTGATGTTAGGGGAAGATCGAGTCATACAAGTCAAATTGAACATTAAAATAGTGTATTCATCATCACATCCATATCAGTAATATTTTAACATGATTTTTTAAAAATGTTTAATGGAGGAACAAGCCAAATAGTTGAAACATTTATGTTACAAAAATCTAAAATTAACTTCAATGTACGATTCTGATTTATATCTAATAAAAAATTGTATAAATAATTGTGTGGTTCATCTAATACATTACAATACCACTGGACGACGTGCTCAATGCCGAGGTCAGATAATACTCCCTCTATTCTGAATTACTCGTCTTTATTATTACTAAAGGTGTATTCATGTCAACATTTATGACATTGTTTTTATTATTGCTAATAGCCAATAAATGTTACTAATAACTAACCACGAAGCATAACCTTTAGGATATGCTGATAACCACCAGTAAACTGCTAATTGTAATCATTGGTAGCATTAATAATCATTGAAAAACGCTAATAACCACTAACTATTAATCATAATAGCTAATAAATGCTAACAATCACTAATTGTAACTGGGCCTAACACTAATAGTTGTTGGTAAATGTCGGTAACCGATAACCACTAATAATAATTAATAATTACTTATCACTAATTATAACTATTTATAATTAGTAACCTCTAATTATTAACACCGAACCAAATAGACAGATCTTAATAATTCAACTTTTATGAAATATGAATAAAATTCTTATTTTCAAGAAGAATAAAAGATGTCAGATCTGGAGAGTAGAGATGGATGTATAATTAGTAAGAACATGGATGTATAATTTTAGAGTAGGTGAGTGCAATGCAAGTAGAGTAGGTAATAAAAATTAGTTGCATGTATTCATGTTGTTAGGTCAATGAGAAAGTGGGTGGCCAGTGGGAATGTAATTAATTAATGATTGATATATTTATCATTGAATCATAAGATATGTTAATTTAAATGCTATTATATGTTAATTAAATTATAATTGTATTTCTCTCTCTCAATACACATCACTGCCTTCCTATGTATAAACTAAATCAAAAATATTTTGCCACACACCAAAACTCCTCCTTGATCATCTGTATTTTTAAGAAATTTTTTAAATATTTACAAGACGTGGAGTTTTATCTATCATATTATTAAACTTTTAAGATTTTTATTAGTTAATGTCTTTTATTATTTAATTTCTGGTTATACTTATATTAGAGATTTGATTCCCATAATAATCTCTTACTATAACAAAAGTTGATATATATATTCATTACAATAGGGAAAAAATTTAAACTAATTACCTCAACAGTGTTCATGGTAGTATTGAGGAGGGTGGGTACTGCTCTGCTTCCAACATGTATATTCCCTTCCACTGAAAAATTTTCATATCGTACTTCAATTTTTGGTGTCTCCACTCCCACCCTGTGTTCATTAATTCGATCAAATATGAAAAGAAAGAAAAATTACATACAAATTTATTGTGGTTTCGTATAATAATAATTTGTGGAACCCATAATTTTAGATAAATAATTATGGAACATATAAAGTTTGGTTAAATATTATGAGATACCAATTGCGGGGACAAACTTTATTTTCCGGTTAAAACTCGATGCGACAGTTGAATTTACAGACTGTCACGTTAATTTTTTATTGGAAAATAAAACTTGTCCCGAATTTAACGTTCATAATATTTGACCAAACTTCATATGTTTTAGAATTATTTATTTACAATTGTAAATTTTATAAATTATTATACCAAACCACAATAAACGTATATATTTTTTTTTCAAAAAGTAACTATGCATGAGAATACTATTGCATGGCATGAATATGCTAGCAATACTAAAACGAAGTTGAAGAATGACATAATATAAGAAATTAATATGAAGAAATAATATTATCAAAATTATCATCCATAACAAATGTGAGGAATGGAGGAAGGTTGAATTCAGAAAATTGAATTAGGAGAGACCAACACTTAACAAGGCTAAATTATACCTAACATTACATATTTGGTTTTTACCTGAAATTTAATGAAAACAAATACATTTTAGTATTTTCTTTTAAGATTTAGGAGCTCTATCCCTACATATATATAATTATATCGATTTTAAGGTCGTAACTTTATCTAAATTTGAAGCTTGAAACTTGAAACTTGACTATCAAGGGTATCCTCGACTTTACTTATCACAACAATCATATATATATATATATATCACAAAGAATAATTATTACAAATAATTTGTCTAATGTATATTTCTCAAAATTATCGAAAAATTACACACACAAACACACGCAATAATGCATATAATTAGAAGTCAACACTTGCAATCTAATTGTACCAACTTCTTGCAAATTGCACATATAACAATAATGACGCAAATGGTTCACACTTGGAATCTAATTTGACCAATCAGTAATCCCATTTTATGAAGATCTGCAATATTATTTTTTTTTCAAATTATATATTTATAATGCTTTTATATAAACTCACTTTCACATTAATTAGTACTCAAATAATTGTTACGTAGCAAACTATTTTTTATATAAAACTATTCAGTTTTTTTATTTATATATATATATATATATACCAATCACTTTTTTGTTGCTCTGAAAACCAGTCACTTTTGAATTAGTTCAAAATCTTATTTTACCCAAACATACAACATATGGTGGAAGCTTACTTGGCATAATTAAGTTTAATGTGGCTAAACATGTATTCTATTTATGGATAGTTCTGAAAATGCTACAAATGTGTACAATATCCCTTTAAGTACATAATATATACATAAATAGAATTCTAATATTATGTAAAAAAAAATTTTGCTGAGTAAAATATTATGTAAATTTTTGATAATAACTCCGAGAGATTATACGTCTTAAATCTAAGTATGTAACACTCATAATATTACGTTTAATTAGTTTTAATTACACAGGTTAAATATTGTAATATAGTTTTAAGTTTTTTTAACTAATGACTAAAAAATAGTACTAAACAAAAGCAAAGCAAATGAAGAAGTGGATTGGGAATGAAGGAACTTACTGGTCAATTCTGTCCCTGAGTCTTCTAAGGAATTTCTCATTATCTTCCTCAACAACTTTGAGAATACTGTCAACCAAAACCTTCCTGTCTTGCCTTCCCAAGTTCTTGAAATCAATCTCACTTGCCACCACTTTCCCGTCTTCCAGCACTTGCTTCAGCACCCCTTTCCTCACCCTCTCGAAGGTGGGCAGCCGCTCGATGGCCGCCCACCGGAGCTCCTCCTCTTCCTCCTCCGCCGCCTGCCTCCGGCTGCTCCCGAACACATCCCCTCCCCCGCCACCACCTCCCGGAAGCTGGCTGCTGCCAACCCCGGCCAGCTCCTCCTGCTTCCCCCAACATTGTCATGATCCGCCGCCATCAATGCAACTCGACTTGGGAAATGAACAGACTTAATTAAGCTTCAATTCAGCTGCTACAAATTCGATTGTTTCATGCCCACGTAGAAATATTTTGTGGGTTTTCCCTTTTTTCTTTCTTCGGGGGTGGGGAGGAGTGGGAGAGAGAGAGAGAGAGAAGGGAGGGGGAGAGAGAGATGGAATCTACAGCAAAGCGAGTTCTAGTGCATTATTATATATATAGGAAGATGCATGGTGCATGTGGGTGTGGGGGGTCAGAATTAAACTGGAAAATTGGATGAAGATTTTCAGGAGTGGAGAGAGAAAAACGATCGAGAAGAAGAGAAGGATCCGCGGAGAGAGAGAGAGAGTAGAGACAATGGGAAATTTGAGGCGACCGACCAGCTGCAAGATTATCTTACAGAATCCGGAGTTGTGATTTTATTCGTTATTTATATCAAAAATTCATAAAGAATTGTAGAATTAAAACAAATTCAGAAATTAAATAAATATACATCAAGAGTTTAGATTAAATTATAATCTGGGTTAGCGACATGTATGTATGCTAGTTTTTATGTCACGGATGACGGTAACGTATCTCGAAGTTGCTTGCATATATTTTCCTATTTTTTTAGTACAATTTTTCTTGGTTTTTTGTCTTTATAGTACTATAATTAGTATATCTTCGACGTGATATAATTATGGGCCTGTTTAGTTTTATTTATATATATAATATTTTTAAATTTAAATGGTAGTTGTGGGGAGGCATGCATGTATGGATCATTGATGGATAGATGACTACGATGATGATCATAATTGAGATGATTTATGATTGGAAAGTAGTGTTGGGATTGAGGTGGAGAGTAACTAATCTTATGGAATTATCGGACAAAACAATATCTTATTTATATAAAATACCAAATTATATATCGGCAACTATATATACGTCTAAATAGAGCCATTAAAAAATTTAATTAATTTGTTAATAAGGTTGATTTAATAATAATCTTTTGTTTTATATTAATTAGTTTGTTAATTGGTTGATTGTGATTGAGCATGATGTGTATAGCTTGATAGTTGAAAAATGGATCAGTCCATTCAAATTTCTTGTACTTGACGGGAAGGAGTTTAGTTTGATTTGATCCAATTCAAACTTATTAAATTACATTGTATTATAAGTCGAGTAATTGACATATTTATTTGTATATATATTACAAGAAATCTCTTTTATTGGATGGCTACTGTTACGAGAATATATATAAAAGTCGTACTTAATATATTGGTGTTATCTTCACTCTTTATATCTAATTATTGTGATTATATAAACTACTTCCTCTCCGCATGCGCATAATTTTGAATAAACTGTTTACTAAAAAATATATATATAATTTTGAAAAACTAGTAATACCAACTCAATTCAATGATCTCTGGAAAAAGAAAGAAACTAATGAAAAGAAATATTGAAAGCATGCATGTGAGTTTGACTCTTTCTAAACTTTATACTTCTTGATGGTTGACTGTGATTTATACTACTTGCGGGAAATTTAAGTTGGACTTTTTCCTAATAATTGTTAGATTTCACTAATAAATAAAGGAAGGAATTCTGTTTGTTTATTATTCAATTTATTTCATAAAGGAAACAGACCGCTAATCCTAAATATCAACACCATGACTTCTCTCAAATCCAACATATGAGTATGTTCTGTTGAATGATTAAAATGGTGCGGTTTATAATTGAGTAAGTTTTCTTTTTAGAAAGTGTGGTTGAGATCAAATTGATTTTTGGTAATTCAACTGACTAAAAATAGTATGATTGAGAGTTGTTGAGTGTGGTCGAATATTGATTTTTCCTACTAACCACCCAAAATTACCTCTTATCATGCATAACCTCCTTTCATTCTCTCTAGACCATAATTCTGCATCGGTTAATTTTGTTTTTCCCTTTTTAGAATGTTAGGGCTGTTGTTGGCCTAGTTACGGCCAGTAATATGCCCTTTTCATTTCAATTTTTTCAATTGAATTAATATGTAGAGGTTTTGTTATGTTATTTTCTTTCTAATAAATTTTTCTCGGTCTTGTGAGAGTTTGAATTTTATTTCTTCCCTTTTTGTGAGAATTATCCTTCTTGTGAGTGGGGAAAAAATCAGCCTATTTTCTTTCTATTCTTTTTGTCCCACGAGATCGTGCTGAATTAGCCAGAAAAGTTGGCACGCAAGTTTTTTTTTTTTAATTTTGGATGAAAGTTGGTATGCATGTTGGTACGTTGAATCAGGGAAGATGAGTGGAAGAATAAATTAGATTTTTCCAAATAAGAAGCAAACAAGACAATATGAATTCTGTTACATAAACACATAACAAGGGCACGTTTAACTCATTACTAATTGTGTACTCCAAGTTTTAGTAACCATAATTTGAATCATACATGTATATATCTAGCCAACCACTCCTGAGTGCCGCATGCAAAATTTCGTTCAATTTGAATATTTAAATTTGTCCGATTCGGAAAAAAATTGGGTATAATCGTTAATTATTTGTCTGAATTTTAAATTTAAATACAAGATTTTTCTTATTTCTATTGTCCGAATCCAATTTTAACCCGAATTTGAGACTTATTCGATTCGTCCGACTAAGAAAAAAAAAACACAAGTATCGAATAAAGTATTTCGTCCGAATTTTAGGTGTTGACTAATCTATCATATTCAAACTTGACCTGACTCTGAGTTTTTATCAGTATCACTCTTAGGTGGTGAGGTGATTCCAATTTTCCAATCCTATGATATCTTGCTGGAAACCTCAATATCTAATTCCGATTGAACTTGTATTCAACTGGAGAGTCCATCTATCAATGTTCCTCTTTTGTGTGAGAGGCAGGGTCTCATCTCATCCCTTAAAGAATTTTGTTCGCATATTGTGTAACAACAACCATTATTCTCGATCATTTATAGTATAAGTTTTATTGGGTTCGGTTTAATTCAGTAAAAATAATACTTATACTATTTTTCTTGTAATTCTCTAATTAGGCTATCTACCTTTGTCCTTTAAATTTACTGATTTTAATTGAAGAATGACTCGAAATGGAATTTTATATTCTCTATCACGACCATGATTGTCCCTTCAAATTAATTTATCCTCTCAAATAAACAATTCTCTATAAACTTGTATCATATATAATTCACCGACATTTAAAAAGACACAATGATATAAAGGGTCGTGATTTAAAGCCAAACAACCATTACATGTATAATAAAATGGATAATTATTTTTTTATTAATATGACGTAGTATAACTAGATGGAGAATATCATTATTAAAAGAGAAATTTTAATTAAAAAATTAGAATAAACTCATCGATATTATTTTAGTATATTTTGTTAATAAAAATAGAGTTTTTAAAAGTCAAATGATATTTGAATTAAGTTTAGAAGCAGGCATCAGAATTTATGGAGATAAGGGTTTACATTTGTCAAGAAATGTTTCATATAAATATAAAGTTGGCCTTTCGCAACACAAAGTTGTACGTGTCATGGCTTAATTTGAATAATTAAGATAAGATGGCTAAAATGTTATTATGTGAATTATTCTAATAATAATGATTTAATGGTTAATATATATAATTTCCAAGTCTACTGTCACATACGCATATGAAGATGGTGACTGCCCTGAATATGGAGCCAACGCCAACCACATGAATTATCGAAAAAATAATTTCAGAGAGAGAAATTAAACTGTAATTAGAATGTTTGTTAGTGCATCAAAAGTCAAACAATCTGTAATTAAAGAAAATAAGCGCCTCCTAATTATATATAACCGGCCAAAGGGAAACAATTATATTTCTAAAAAAGCTTTGTCATTTAAAATATGGCATATATATTTCATAAAAAAAACGCCATATAGCAAAATTTAAAATGGCAGCAGCAAACTGGGGGAGCATGTGCTACAGGGAGAGGGACATTAAAAAATAAAAATTATCTATTTGTGACCCGGGATGTACTAGTAAGTATCAGGTCTGTAGTATAATTTGTACTCGTAATTTCTCTTCCTAGACTGTTGGAATTATTTGCCAAAAATAGTTGTTCACCCTTTAGATAATAATATAATGGACTGGTTTTATTAAAAATGAGCGAGAAATTGTTCAAACAGAAAATTTTGTGAAAATAATAATATGATAAATTTGATTTAAAATACAAACATGATAAATGTTTTTAAATTTTTTATTCTCTTGGTTGCCGCATGATTAACGATATGTTTGACTGCTGTCAAAATACTTCTTCCATAAATTAAGGATTTTTTCTTATAGACTGGGAAATTTCACCAATCACCAACCAAAAATCATTGACAATCTCCTAATAAGAATAAATGTAAAATATTATTTTGAACAACATTCCTGCCATAAGTCACTGTTTTTTAAGTCTAAATTGTTTATCTTGAACATCTACAAGTTATAATATAATTTTATAAAATAATTATTTGTGTGATATATTATATCCCTCTTAAAAGAACTATCATTATGATCAATCCATATAAACCTTTGTTATTGAGTCATTTTCAATCAAAACAAATAAATCTAACTTATATGATAAAAATAAAAATACTGGAACAAAGCTCTCAAACTAAGTCAATGACCTTTATACAGCTTGCATGATAGGTAAGACACTGGCAAAGCCGACCGAACCGAACGGGTCAACCCGAACAACCCGAAACTCAAACAGAACCGATATTCAAAACAGTTGAACCGATTTTAACCCGAAAACCGAAATGAATCAACCCAACCCGAAATCTAATGAACATGATTCCGACCCGAACCGAAATTACCGAGCTGAAACCGACCCGAAATATGATTGACTCGATTACAAACCGAACCCAAAATGACCCGAACCGATTTAACCCGAATAAAAGTGGCCCAATTCTCTTTTTTTTTTGTGGGTCTCTCGGGATGGACTTTTGTACCTATAGTGGTACAATTTTTTAGTGGGTACAATTTTGACACAAAAAGTGACCCGATTACGACCCGAAGTTGACTCAATCCGAAATTAATTGGACCGAACTCGAACCCAACTCGAATGAGATTAACCCGAAGTTGAACCGAATCAAAGTTGACCCAAACCGAAACCGAACGAGATTGACCCGTAGTCGAAACCGAACGAGATTGACCCGAAATCAAAGCCGAACCGGACCCAAACAAGATTGACCCGAAGTTAACCCAAATCGAACTAACTCGAATCGAATGACCCGATTACAGATGTAGATATAAGAGCCCTATAAATCACACAATAGGCAAGATACTAAACCCGACCTATGGAGAGAGCTTTAACAATCAAAATAAGGAACAAAAATTTATTAGGAAAAAACAATGATATCCTAAATAATTGAAGGGAACAAAGTAAAAGTAACTTAAACGGTGACTATAAGTTTCTAATAGCAACTCCAATAATTTACAAAAGAGAAGGAAGAAAGGGTACTAAATTACAAAAGTTATATCATGGGAGTCCCAAGCCACATTCAACGAAATGGCAGACGGTGAGGCGAAACAGAGGGATTAGGGGTTAAAGCAGTGGCGTAGCTATGTTAAGGTCATAGTAAAAAAAATTAAAATTTATAAAACTATTGAAGGAGACATCATAAATTTAAGAATTTATAATAATATTTATAAAATTTAAGAATATTAAAAAATGAGACATTCTTAAATATATTTGTTAACTCATCATCTGAATTAAAGAAAGATAATTTTTAATTAGGATGCACTTATAACGATCTGTCGTTATACGACAATCACCATAAGATGTATTAACCTGTACCGTACATGTGTATTGCAATAATCACAACCGTTCATTTTTTTCTTCTAATTAAATTAAAAATAAATTTTAAAAATTTAATTAAGTATTTTAAAAATTAAATTAAAATAATTAATTATTCTTATGTTTGGGTATTTTAAAAATATTTTAAAATTTATAAAAAATTAATTATTAAGAGAATGTTTGATTCTTTACAAATTTATCAATTGCCTCAATAAAAAAGACTGAATTTTTTTAAAAAAGAAATCAAACACCCATTCCCTTCTTGTTCTTCATGCCCCCTCCCTTCATGTTTCCCGACCAAAATTCCGGCCTTCCATTAATTCCGGCAAGGTGTTTTTAGTTTGAGTACTCGTTCGCTCCTCACACCCTCTCTCTCTCCTCCCGCGTTAACCACCATTGTTGAATTTTAAAGCTTTGTTGAATAGGGTTCATAACTTCTCTTTAGGATTTTGATCGTTTTTCGACTGCTTTGCCGCGGAAAATGCATAACCCACATTTTCCTGTGCTTGCCGTCGGAAAATAAAATCAACAATTCGTGGTCGCCGACAAGTTCTTGTGCTTGTGCCCGGATCGTGAGGAGAGAGATGGGGTGACCACCACGATGGTCGCTCTGTGGCCGACGAGTTTGACGGCCACCGGGGTGAGCCCGGGGTGCCCGCCGTTCGTTTATGAGTTTGGCGGGCGTCAGTTTTTGGGCACCAGTAGTGGAGAGAGAAGAAGGGATAAGTGGTGGGAGGGTGGGGAGATGAGATTAGTGACTTTACACATTTATCACTTTTAGATCGAAATAAAGAGATTAGATTTAACATTTTTAATTCTCACTCTAAAAATTTTAAATTTTATTATATATATATATATATATATATATATATATATATATATATATATATATATATGGATGTACTTTTTAAAATTTATTTTTAACTTAATTAAAAAATAAACGGTTAAGATTATTGTGATACACATGTACGGTATAGATTAATTTAATTTACGATGATTGTCGTATAACTACCGTCGTTATAAG
Source organism: Talinum fruticosum (assembly GCA_021018815.1). Taxonomy (NCBI): domain Eukaryota; kingdom Viridiplantae; phylum Streptophyta; class Magnoliopsida; order Caryophyllales; family Talinaceae; genus Talinum; species Talinum fruticosum. The sequence continues at coordinate 317,326 of JAITYX010000094.1, read as the reverse complement.
TTTTTCCTTTTTAATTAATCTTTTAGTGTTTCAGGTTCATGAATGAGTATTTAATTAATGTCATAAATCTATTCTCGGAGCATGACTGTAACACCATGAATTTAGTATTAAATTATCTTTATTTTTCTACAATTTTAACTTTTACTGCCTTTTAGATTAAGTGTAGTATTTTAAATGTAATGTACGAGAAAGCGAAGACAACTGTGAAGATGTTTTAAAAAAAAAATCAAATAAGAATTTGATATTGACATTGGGTCTATTAATGATTGACTTTAAATAAACCCTTTGATTTTGGCAGTTTGGTATAGATGGACTTATGAAAGGTATTGAGGATAAAGTAACATAGTGGTTAGTGTAGGTTACTCACTCCATTTTAAAATATATGTCATTTTAATTAATTTTTTCGTTTCATAATACTTGTCACTTTATAATTTTAATTATATATTAATAATTAGTGTACTAATTTTATTGTTATTAATTGCTTTATTTATCTCCTTTTCTCATTGATTTTCTTCATTTCCAATAAAATCTTAGGGCAATTTGATCTTTTGACACAAATTTTGTCATAAATTTAATGTTTCCTTGGTAATCCATCGTAACCTTAAAACGACAAATATTTTAAAGCGGATTGAGTATTTGTAAACTATAATGTTTTAATATAGTTGAGACAAACAAAATTAACAATAAGTTAGAAAAATGAACAGATATTTGAATTCTAAATGTGTTATACTCAATAATCAGTACTTAATTAGAATGTGTTAGCTTGGTAAAGGGGGAAAAGAGAAATTCTAATATTGTCTGAAATGTGGGCCAATTGAGAAGATCCAAGTTCCAAGATCGATGGTGGAAAAGAGGATGATCAGCTGGTCAAATGCATTTACAATATTAGATATGATGATCATAAATTAAGTTCTCAGCCGAAAAGTAAGGTATTGCACAAAAAATACAAAAACAAGACTCATATTGTTTTTTTTTTTTTTGAATAGTGACAAAGGCCAAAAATAATATTATACAATTAAAATAATACTTAAAGGTACTAGAGAAATAAACCAAATAACTGAAAAAACAAAACAAGACTTGTATTGTTTGGTCATATCAAAAGAAGAGATATAAATGCACCTATATGAATGTGTTAGAGAATTGACCTTTTTTCCACTGTCTATACTTTGCCTTTTTTACTTAATGAGTAAGCATTGATGTGGTTAACTTACATATTAGGTATTAGTGTAATCCTACCAAGTTACCCGTAGATTTTTCAATTCGGATGGTATGTTAAATACGAGTCATATTTTTTCGAGTTTGTAAAATACTCGATAAATTATATTTATAGTTCAAATAAAATATGGACGCTCCCATTTCATTTTTTGTGAATTTCAGTCTTTTAGGGTGACCCAATAAATTAAGAGCATCTTAATCAATTATTTTTCTTTTATCAATTATAAAAGGTCAAGTATAAAAAGTGAAAAAGTGAAAGAAAAATCATATAATAGGCACACAACATTCGAGTCAACAATTCACAAAGCCAAAATTCTTATTTTTATTGTCTTGACCCGATGATTCAAACGGATTTGAGTAAGGTTTGACCCGCTAATTTACGTATTTTTAAATTGGAGTCGAGCAAATCGTATGCAAAACCAAAAATTTGAGTTCGGATCAAATCGGTTTTTATCAAGTCTAATTATTAGTATTGGATTCATATTATTGTATTGCACTAATTAGTATTCCTATTTTTTATTTTTTTATTATCTAACTCACTTGATACTAGTATTTAACACCTCCTTACGCAAAAAGAAAAAAAAAAACAAACGATCAACACCTCCATTTTTAAATGAGCTTCAAAGGTTTATGGCCCGACAAAAAGTTATTTTTAATTTTTACTTTTACAGGTCTATGAAAATTGGTCTCTCTACTTATATATATTTATAAAAATAAGACTGTGTATATTTAAATCTTACCACACACTACAAAAGTGAGACACACACTGTGAGTTATTTTCAATGGTTGGGGACTATTAGTGGTTAATTAGGACAATTAGCAACGGATATGAGTATTTAACAGTGGTTAAAGATGAATCATTGTGTTCATCTATGCATGCACTAATTGGTGGAGTTGATGTCTGATATGCAAGAACTAATGCGTGTCTATAGAAAAAGTATAATTACAATAATAAAATGTACACTCGAAACCAACATATTCCGATTAGTTAATTTTATTTTTTATTCTTAAATCATCATATTTTTATGGTAATATATTTAATCTGATTACATCATGTCATGTAAGTGTCAATTTAATATATATTTTATAAGTATATTTAGAATAATGGGTGTATATAACATACTCTAATCTCCCTAAATTTTTATTTTTTTTTTTTGGGGGGAGGTGGTGATTCATACATAAGGGTCCCCAAAAGAATGGGGCAGAGGAAATACGAGACAAAAAATACCCAATAATTTGCTTCTTTTTTGTTTTTTAGAAAATTAAAAAAGCATTTGTTGTGTGCTGATTGATTGATTTGGTGTTTCCTTGAGCGCAGGAGGTGGTTTTTCATAACTCTGTCAGAGTTGCATGAATCTTCTCAGTTCTCAGCTCCTGATTACAATTATTAATTTTAGGAATAAAAATTCATATTTAATTTAAAACATATTATTAATACATACCCACTTGTGGTGATCTGCTCAGAACCAAAACTGGATTTCCAAACCCAAATTAAATAAAAAATATTTTTTTGACAGACTGTACGGACGCAACAGCCCGAAATTTTAGGGATCGGATCCTCTCATTTTGTATGGGCCATCTACTCTTCTTAGAAAAACAAATCCTCTTCGTTTAATCAGCTTTTATTTTTATTTGTCATCTTTTTCCCATTCATGTTTGCCATGTTCGTTTCAATCTAAGCATTAAATTCATTTGACCCCCTCCAAATTTCCATTATTATTATTATTATTATTATTATTATTATTATTATTATTATTATTATTATGTATCTCAGTTGAAGAGGAAGGTTGTCGGTAGAGATTCCGAGATTGTTGCAATTGTCTGCTGGAATGCCATCATGTCACCATGCTATTATTTAACACTTGGTTTTGTGGCTAATTATGCTGATTTAGTTGTTGTTCTGGTTGTTCATGTCATAGTTAGTGGCAATTATAAGCTCTGCTTTAACAAATGCTCTGGATTTGGTATATCATTATCTATCTTCAATATGAATTTTGCTTTCTAGGTTCGAAATTTTTTAAATTAAACTTTATAATTAAACATGTCTAATTTAAAATATTCTAAGGATGAATGAGTATGAAATCTGTTGAAAAGGTACGTGCTGATTTATAGGGATTGATTAATGATATTATTGACAAGATTATAAATATTTTATCGATCATTCACTTTCAATATAGTTCGACACTATTAAATATACCATTCAATATCGTTAATTGATGAACATTCGACACCATTCTCTACCAATATGGTATAATTTATGAATGGCATAGTAGGTAAAATTAACTAAAATATAGGTGAACGTATATTTTGTAATTTTATTTTACGCATATTATCATATGTTTATATAACCCTAATTAATAAAACATATTCATTACTTTATCTTAATTTCCATCCGGACCTAAATAATTAGAAATTCAAGATAAATTATCCTTGCCATTTTGAATTTGAAACTAAATTGTATCTAACTAAAAAAAAGAAAAAAAAGAAAGGAGGGCAATTAGGCGTTACTCCCCTGTTTCAAAATATATGTCACTTTAACTAATTTTTTCGTTTCATAATACTTGTCACTTTACAATTACAATGACATATTAAATAATAATTTACCAACTTTGTCCCTATTAATTACTTTATTTCTCTTCTTTTTCATTGATTGTAAATATAGGAACAATTTAGTCTTTTAATAAAAGAATTGTTAAAAAATTTTGTATTTTCTTATTATTTTCGCATCACTTTAAAAGGAGTGTATTTTGAACAGGAGGTAGTAGATTACAAGGAAAATTAGTAGAAAAGTGGAAGAGGTGGCTCATTCTGGTAATGCCACGAGAGACAGAGCGAGGGAGAGAGAGTGAGAGCAGTAAAGAGCGAATTGAGTTCAGTAAGAGAAGTGGAGAGAGAGAACGGAGGAAGAGGGAATCCGAGCGAGAGGAAGAGCAGAGGGAGTCGGGACAAGAACCTGAACCAGAGAGGAGAGAGGCGAGCGACTGGGAGATAGAGCGAAAGAGGGAGAGCCAGCAGGGGCTGAGAGATTAAGAGGAAGAGAAAGAGGAGATCGAGAGCAAAGGGGGACCGAACGCGAGCAGCAACAGAGGGATGGAGCGGAAACAGCGAGAGGCAGAAAGGAGGGCGAGATTGAGACACTGGGAAAGAAAGAAGAAGAACAGCGAGCGACTGGCGAAGTCAAAAGCGAGAGGCAGAGAGAGAAGGCGCGATAGATAGAGAATAGCGAGAGAGGAGCGAGAACCAGGGGACGAGACAGAGAGAAGCAGAGAAGGGGACTGAGCGGCGAAGGAAGAAGAAGGAATTGGAGACTGACCTAGGCTATCCCAAATTCGGCAATCTTCAATCCCTAAAAATTCAGGGTGGGTAATTCAACTCTTGAATTAATGGAAATTTAAAGCCCTAATGAATTTGTTGTTAGATTATTTGATTGTGAAATTGGATTGAGATATATAGCATATGAATGAATCGGGAAGAACAAGTTAAATTGAGGGTTTGTGGGTTTGAGTGTTTGATGTTGAATTGTTACTTGCCTTGTGAATTCGTAGGTCTGAGTTAGTGTTATTGGAATTAGAATGCTAAATTGGGATGTAGAGATTAACTTTGGTATTTTAGTTGGCGAATTGAGATACAAAGAGATTGTTGCAGGTTCTTGTTTCGTTTAGGTTGCAAACAAACTGAGTATAGGTTACTGGAACAGAAACGTAAATGGTCTCCTAAAACAAATGGCAGAAAGTTGAGTTGAGTTGTGAAATAGAACTGAGAGTTATATGGCTGAATGCATTCATGAAAGTCAATAGTGAATTGATTCCCAATACGCGCTTGTGGATTTGAGTGGTGAAATAAAATTTGGAATGTTTAAGTGTTGGATTGAGTTGGAGAGAATACTTGTGATTATGGGTTGCAAATTATTATTCTGTTGTGGTTAAACTCTATGTGTTCCCGGAAGCTTATGTTTGAGAATATAATGGCTTAAAGTGTGAAAGGGGACGAGGATTGATGTTCAATGAAAGTTTAAAAGTGATAAATCACTACTATAGGACTTGGTGTAGAGTTATCTTTTAATTGATGATTACTAGGACCTGAAGGTGGAATTGGTGAGGGGAGTTATTCTGTAACTGGCATTTGAAATCTGAGCTTGAAGTAAACAAAAACGAACTGAAGTTGAATTGAACCAAAACCTGAAAGTTGTAATGAATGAAATATATATGCTTTTAATTTGAATATACGAGTTCGATGAAATTGAGAAGTGTATGTTGGTTTGAATACGATTTACGTAAGTTCTATCTTCATCTGTTTATGCAAATTCTTTTTACCCCTTGCTTTAAGCCTGAATAGGCTAGTTTTGATTATGCAAAATATATTCTGAATGCTTTTGAATAGTTTTAGAAAATGATCGAGAAAATTGGATTCGAGATGCGGGTTTTACAGGATGAATGGTTTGATCTATAATAACATGATTTAACGATTTATTTAGTTTAGTTGTGATTTGAATGGCTTTGGAATGCGAGTTTTTGATGGTTTGTGGCTTGAAACAAGATTGACTGGAGCTGAATCTTGAAATGTGACTTTAAATGGAAATTTGGAAATGCGGCCTTTCCGGATGTCCTCTTTAAAGTAAGTGTATTGATGTTGAGTGACTTTAAGAGTTAAGGAGTCTAGCATCGGAGGATACCGGGCGGTGCAGTTCGGGTTAATGATCGGGTACTAACGAGGGACTTGGTCGTGCGATCCGACCTTAGGATACTCGTGCGGTCCCGTATTTCTTGACAAGAGTTCCCCCTTGACTTTAATAGTTCCCGAGATTTGAAAAGGCCAAATTTGGGTTGTTGTCACCCAAATGAAAAGGGTATAAGGGTTTTGATACCGATATGAGAGTATAACTTTTATTCAATTAGGGAATTGTATAATGGTTTACTTGTTTGAAAATGTTTTTATTCAATTAGAGAATTGACTAAGCTGTGTGATGTTTGAAAATACCCTTATCCAATTAGAGAATTGAATATTAGTTTGTGAAGTGAGTTGATTAAATTGCATTAGTGGCAATGGGAAAATCCAAAAGTTGAAACATGACTAAAATTGTGGTTCGGTTTGGTTCGATTCATTTAGTAAGATGATTAGAAATATGAGAAATAGTTATTTGAGAAATATGTGGAGCATATACGCCGTTTAAACCGAAGTCCGAAAACAAGGAATGGAAGATACAATATGATTGATAGATTATGCTCCATGGTTTGTATGTATCCGTATAATGTATAAAGGTTGTGATTTGGGATAGAATTACCCACTGAGCTTGTGGTTTGGTCACCCCATCTCTCTCTTCCCTTACCGGGAGTAAGTAATAAAAAGGTTTGACGTGAAGTCTTATGTGGTTTTCTTTGATGTGTTTGGCTTGCTTACTCTTGTATATGCATAAATAAGTTCATGTAGTTACTGTAGCCGTGTCGTAGACCAAACAAACCGTTTTGAGTTGGAACCTGGATATTGGGTGTACTCGAAGTGTGGCCATTGAGTTGGATGTTGTATAGTCCGAGCGTGTGATTCGTTGATTTTATTGTGGTTTTATACGGATTTAAGGCTTTAAGCCTAGGGGTATGCCATGTTACAAACGGAATTTTGCCGGAATTTAAAAAAAATTTCAAATTAAAATAGAAAATCACCTCTATTACCTTTAAGTTGGGGTTAGAAAACTAAACCTAACTCTTTAATTAGCCTTAAGGCCTCATTTCGGGGAATTCGACGATGTAATACTCCTCGGGTGGAGTGCGGGGTGTTACAAACACCGAGAGAGGATACATACCTTGATCCAAGCATTTAGTCTATACTAGGATCAACTTGAAAAACTTTTCCTTTTACATTTGCAATGGAGAGTTTACTAAAGAGATACACGATGAGGTGATATTATTCTAATCAAGAAGACTAGATAAGCGGTCAATAATAAGTTGGAGATATGGAAAGAAACTTTGGGTATAAGGATTTTAGATTGAGCAAGTCAACAATGGAATACTTGGAGTGCAAAATTTAGCAAAAGCCAAGGTGAGACAAATTTAGGTACTTTGGATAACCGTTGGAAAAAAATTTGGGTGTGGATCAAATTCGAATCAACAAATCGATAAATGTCCAAAATTTAAACGAAATATTTTGTTTGATATTTGGTTTTTTGGTGACAAATCGGACAAGCCTAAATTCAAATCAAAATCGGGTTTTAAGTTATTAGGCATTTTTTGCTCAATTTATTTTTATTTCATGGATAGTACTTGTCTCTTCTTAGAATATTGTGTGGTTTTAAGTGGGGGTGAGCGGTTCCGGGTACCTTGTCCTAAAGCTGGGAACCTAAATCGATGTGTTTGACCGATTCCCGAATTTTATGAATCGAATCGGAACTCTGTTTGACCGGTTCCTAAAATTTTAGGAACCTGAACTTAAACCCGATATGTTGATGCTACCCTCAATGTATCCACCGGTTTTTCTCCTAGCCAAGACATCCATCGGTGTGGTCTTTCCAGCACCACTCACACTCACTAGTGCGGTCAATACTCCCGGCCTAAAAGCTCCACTCACATCCCGTAGCGGTTGAAGGCGGTCTTCTTCAAAACCTTGGCTTTTCATTTCCCGATGAAGAGAGAAATGAGAATTTTGCATCAATATTCTCATGTGAAAATCCAGTGTGTTTGAAATAGTTTGAAATGAGAATTTTTCATCACATAGTTTGAAATATGAGTAACTTACAGGAGGCATATCTACATAGTAATTGATATGGTTGAATGCGAGTGAAAGAGGTTGAAAAGGCAAAACCATTCCCCTTCTACCATCACCGACAACTGAATTGCTACTCCTTGAGTGGGATATTGCAACCACACCTGTGGTATTAAGATCATCTTCGAGAGGATATCTTGTTCTTTTCAGTCTCATCATCATTATCCACCACTATGGTTTTTGAATCGGCAAAGGCTGAAAGAAAATTACAAAAAGCAATGAGGGTTATTAGCTTCCATCCCGTTTCTAATTTCAATAGCCAAAAGGAAACAGGAGAAGGCTTACGATTCAAGTATGTCAATGATAGGACGTATAACAGGTTGAAGACAAGAGAAAACCCCAATAGAGCACCAATACAAATCCAAAACCAATATTGTTGCTTAAAGAAACCTCTTGAGGCAAGAAGCACTCTACCAACAGTTGGTTCGTCGATTCTTTTGTCTATATTAGGCTGCATTAGTTATACAACATTCGTAAGCAAACATATGCAAATCACAAAACTGAAAAGGTAAACATGTGATAAACAATATTATCAAGCCATAGAGGTGTTGAAGGTAAAGATGCTTCCGGAGGGAATTGAAAGCAAACCGGTCTCCATATTTAAGGAGCTTGGTGCCAAAGTCAAGGCCGTTGTAGATGCAAATGGTGAAGGAGATCAATTCATAAGTGAGGCAATGGAACTTATCAAGGAGCGGAATGACATGGAGTTCTTCTTACACTTTCCAACCGATGGAGCGGCCTATTATTGGCTTATGAAAAAACTTTATGGAAAGGGGAAGTCTTATTACATATAGCCCATATGGTATGTGACAGGGTCTATTTCCTAACTATGTCTTCCGTGTCTTTGTGAGCCTTTTCATTTAGTTTCTTGTTAGAAAACAACTTCGGATTTTCCTATGAAATATGTTTGAATGTGTGATGTCTCTTGTCTGTTTTTTCTTCATGAATCATGGAAATGTGGTGTAAATTATAATAATTACAGTAATGATATTACTAAAATTTTTAAATACAATAATGTTATTTTTTGCAATAATAGTAGTAATTAATAATAATAATAATAAAAAATTATTATTATTATTATATGAGGTTATGATTTTTATAACGGTTATAGCTGATGTTATGAGCTGTTAAAACTGTTAGGAGGTGTTAGCGGTTAGAAACGCTAATTCAAATAGACTCTTGATATGAAAGTCCTCTTTAATTCACACACTCCTCCCTTCTCTTTTTCCTTAATTCCCTCTAGACTCTAACTGAAGCTCCCTCTGTCTACTCTCTCCCGACTCCCAGTCGCCCTACGCTCTCTCCGCCTCTCTCCCTCGACTGGTTCCTTGAGCATCGCCCTTGGGTGCCCCGACGCGACGCCACCAGCCTGCCGACAATTTCTTCCTCTTCTTAGTTCTTTCTTTAATTCAAGTAATGGTTAGGATTTTGACTTTTTGAATCAATTTTACACTCCCAACCCAGTCTCCCTCTGCTGTCTGCCACCCTTTCCCTTGACCTCCGCCTCCCGTCGCCTGCCACTGCTGCCAGTGTCCCCTGAGTGACCGAGGAGGTGCTATTCTTCTGCTTCAATTCAAGTAATAGTAGGACTTAGAATTTTGAATTTCAGAATCAATTTTATTTGGGTGAAAAATGGAAGGTCTCTAATTTGTGTATTTGTTGTTTGGACTTTGATTGGATGAAGTAATTGGTAAGATTTTGATTCGTTCCATTCAAATTTTCTGTGTTTATTAGGTTGTTAATTTGTGATTTGTTTGTGTAATTAGTAGGAGAGTAATATGCGTAATTGGTAGGGGATTGGGATTTGTTTGTGAATTCTTGATCTTTGTGCAATTGTGCCCCATTATTTGTTTGTGAGTAATAATGCGTGTGTAAAATTTTCTTTTCAGTTTAAAATGGAAAGATTTTTCAAGAGGGTAACTAGGAGTCATCATTCCCTTCAAGCTCTGAATCCCAAAATTTAACTAGACTATTGAAATCAGGTATTTGTGAGTCTTTAAAATTGAGTTTTAAACACAAAAATGTAAGCTGAAATGTGAAATTACCAGAATTCGAAAAACCAGAAAAGTTTCAGATTCGGATGGATTGGACCCATGTTAAATTTGAATCAATCACTTATTATTCCGACCCCTATCGGTTTCGGTTCTGGATCCCGCCATTTATCCCTGTGAACAAATAGAAAGAGTTTTGGTTTTAATTGGGTCCTTTTGTATTTGAGTGAAGACAGGTTAAGCTATCGATTTCAAATGAGTTTGCGTGTTCGTTTGTGCAGATTAAGCTATTGATTTCAGATGAGTTTTCCATGTTCATTTGTGAAGGATATTTGAGATGACTAAGTTCTAGTCATACCATTAAAAAAAGTATGGCAATGCAATGTTGTCCTAGGGATAACGAAAATTGAGATTTGGTTTTATTTTAAATCGTCTATTTGTTGTACTAGGAGATTGAAAATTATACCAAGCTTGGTGATTGAGTACAATGCCATACATATGAGAATTCTGTCTCTCAGTAGCTCGGGAGCTTGCAAAGAAAGTGGCTTAATTTCCTTATCGTAATCTGCTTTGCCAACTTGATTATGGGAGGATGAAGAGTAATCCATCTGACTTGATGTCGGGTTCATCAATTTAGGGGTGGAATTTGTTTCCCTTTCAATTTTCTCTCTAACTGTGAATCAGTATGATTTTTCAGGATGCTGAAGAGTGAAGACGATATGAGTATACAGAGGAGTACGGCGGGTTTTTGGGTTTTGGTTGCTTTCAGCTAATTGTGTTTTCGTTCTCATTGCCTCCATGGGTAGATTAGATGAAGCATTGAAGCTTATCTTCAGGAGCCCTGTGCCTTCGGATCCGTCATTTTATTTGAAATTGTTAGCGCTTTGCATAGATGCGAGAGCTGGAAAACAGGGTCGTTTGATCCATAGATATCTCTTCTTTAATGGGTTTGGATCAAACGTCACTTTGAATACCAATTTGGTCATTTTCTATGGCAAAATCGGCGACATGGGTTATGCATGCGAAGTGTTTGATAGAATTCCTGAACGAAGCATAGTGTCTTGGACTGCCTTGTTGTCCGGGTACTCTCAGAATGGGCTGTTTAGGGATGCGCTGATGGTCTTTCAGAATATGCATCACTCAGGTGTTAAAGGCAATCAGTTTTTACGGTAGTGTATTGAGGGCATGCACGAAGCTGATGTGTCTGAGAAGTGGGAAGCAAACTCAAGGGTGTTGGCAGAAGAGTAGATTTCTGAGGGATTTGTTTGTGCAGTGTGCATTGGTTGGCCTGTATTCGAAGTGCGGGGATATCAAGGACGCGAGTTATATTTTTCAGATGATGTCTGAGAGGGATTTGGTCTGCTGGAATGCTATGATTGGCGGGTATTCAGCTCAGGGCTTTTCAAATGACGCACTTAGGACATTCCAGTCGATGCTCAGAGAAGGTTAGGTCAAATAATCTACTATCGTTTTTCACTTCTTGCATCTTGTGTTGAATTTCTTAGACTACTGTCTGATGCACTTTGAGTTAAGTGACCCAGAGTCATCTATTAGCTTGTTTATGCCAAGCATTTTGTCTTCCTATGTTGCAATTGCCAATCTGATATGGGTGTCCATCTATTGAAATACCAGGTGCAATGCCGATTGTTTTACTTTGGGAACTTTATTGGGTGCCTGTACCCATGGCATCCATCTCCGTGCAGTCAGTCAAATACATGGAATTATTTTACATCATGGTTTTGGATCAGATAATCTGTTGAACCGACTGTTAATTGACGCATATGCGAAATGTGGAAGCACTAAGCAAGCTTATATCATATTTGAGAGTATGACAGTGAAAGATATTATGTCTTATACAGCTATGATTTCTGGGTTTGTGCGTGAAAATGACTGCTATATTAATGCTTTGGATCTCTTCAATGAAATATATGAAGGTGGAATGTCTCTGGATGGTTTCTACTTTGCACAATGCTCAACATATGTGCCAATTCATCTTCTTTGAACTTTGGAAGACAACTTCATGCTCTTGTATTAAAATATGTACCTATGCATGATGTGGCTATTGGCATTGCCCTCATCGATATGTATGCTAAATGTGGAGAACTTGAAGAGACTAACCTTGCTTTTGATCAGATGCGGGAAAGGAATGTTATTTCATGGTCATCTCTAATCAATGGATATGCTAAGCATGGTTATGGCCACAAGGCAATGGCATTATATCGGATCATGGAGAATGAGGGCCTCAAACCAAATGATGTTACATTCTTGTCTCTTCTATTTGCTTGTAGCCATGCAGGAATGCCAAAGGAAGGCTGGGAATGCTTCAGTAACGTGATCATGAAATATAATATTGCTCTCACTGGAAAACACTATTCATGTTTGGTAGATCTCTTTGCACGAGGAGGGAAACTGGAGGAAGCTTTCAATCTAATGCAGACGATGAAAGTTCAATCAAACTCCTCTGTTGGGGGTGCAATTCTTGGTGCTTCTAATGTCTATGGAGGTATCTTCCTTGCAAAACAAGCAGCAAAGCTTCTTTCTGATTTGGGTATGGAAAGTTCGTCCAATTATGTTGCACTGGCTAATATATATGCTGCCGCTGGCTTGTGGGATGATTCCTTGACAACACATGAAGTGATAGAGCAAAATAATTTGAAGAAGGGTCCTGGCTGCAGCCTTGCCTTTTCTTCATAGAGAAGAGAACTACTGCTAGGGTAAGAATGATGGAACGGGCAGCTATGATCCATTTTTGGTGCACCTTTAACTAGAAATGGGGAATGAAAAAGCAAGGTTTACTAATTAATGTTGACCTTTGCAGCAAGAGTTTAGCAGTCTTTAATGGGATACATCATACATTCGGTTCCAAGTCGCATTGGTAGCCTTAGACAGGTTCAGGTGCTTTTTATTTTTGTTTTTATTGAGAAATTCATGACTTATTTTTGTGGCATGTCAGATGGTAGCCCTTTTACATCAGATAATTTGCATTGCATCGGTGTGCTAATTGTTGGCTCGGTTTCAGTCTAGATTTACACTTTGAGAAGCAAAGGGATGTTTCTGAGAGACCAAAAACTTTTTTGACAATGTAGTTGCACCATTGTCAGTAATATAAAAATTTACTTAGCCTTAAGGTATTCTAGCAAGAGTTCGTTACCAGTTAGGTTGTTGGCTTTGAGGAACTTGTTATCGATCATAACTTCCATTCCATCAGACCTACAAAATGGGGGGAAAATACAACATCGCATTACTGGTAATCTGGTAGTCAAACATGTAAAATATTTACAAGGTTTCGAGTCTAAAAAGTAGAACCAGTATGGACCAGTGAAGCCTTTTCATTTTAGGCAGTCAATAGGGAAACATACACTCTAGAGCTTAAGCTACAAATATGTATCAAAGTTCAATCGTAAGAGGCTTTACAAGGCTAAATCTATCTCTTGTGGCGTAAATAATCACCCAACAAAACCCAAGCATAAATAATCACCCAACAAATCCCAACCTCTGCAGTAATACCTCATGAAATGAAATCAGATGATTGGAAAAATGTAATAAGAGACAATGACATGTATTAAAGGGAGGGGTTCCATAGGGGAGGGCATAGAGATTAAAGCATCATAGATACAAGATCATACATAATTTTACCGTTTCCATTTGATATCAATAGTTACCCACTATTTTAAGGAACCTAATCAGAAGAAAATCGTGAAAAATATCACCGTTTACACCCAGAAGATTTTGATCATTAGAAAATATTAACAATTGCTCCTGGGCTGATGTTTGAATGATGAGTTCTGTGTTAATTTTTTCCAGCTAGTTAAAAAGACAAATTTTTGGCACCATCAAATTGATTAGGCAAGAAGTTCCTTAATAGCCAACAGAGTACAAGTGCCTCAGCAGTGGTAAGCCTCATACCTAAGTCAATATTCTTAACAATTATGAGCACAGTGTTCACCTATGCATAAGTTGAGCCCAATCTCCAATCATGCTCCAAGGTAAAGTGTACATTAAAAAATTCACATATGCCCAATCATAACCTCAAGAAAAACCCTTAGCTATTTAGGTTATGAATAACTAGTGTCAAATGGATAGGTAATCATCAGCCACCTGATGCTTCATTGTCATGTGCTAGCAATATTTTGGAAACTTAGCTTTCAATTACTTGGGCTTCCCTCCAATGGTTGCTAATTCTATCAAAATCAGCCAGCTTGTCAACGAGGCTCCACAAGAAAAATTAAATAAAAGGCCACCAGAGCTGTTCCTTATATTATACCATCTTCTTGATTGGTTGGCTTGAGAAAACAGCCTTCGACAATGTGGAAAAAACTCTAGAGTACATCAAAATATAGACTGACCAAAACTTCTTTTTCTTTATTATACAATCAACAAACATACTGTTCCTGACTGGGACTTCATCTTTCACTTCACAGGCGAAAACAAAAAACAGACAACTCTGGGGTAGCACAATTAGGAAAAATAGAAAAAGTGCCTAGATGTCATTCTCTATTAAGTGCAGTTGAAAGAAGAAGAGAAAAGGATATACCTGAGGGAAACTGGAAGATATAAACGATTGTAAGCAAAGATACTGCATGACCCTGAAACAGAAAGGCTTCCAGAGGCTTGAGACCAAAAGTGAAGGCATGCAGCACACAAAAGTCCGAATTCATGATGCAATAATTCATCCTCAAAGACTCTTCATAGGAAAGAATGAACTGGCTGCTACTTTCTAGGAGTAACTACCACTAAAATCTTTAAAAATTTGCAATGCCTCCCGGTAGACTTGGCAAAACCGACCCGAAACCAAACTGAACCGACATCTCAAACAGTTAAACCGATTCTGACCCAAAATCCGAAAGCGAACCAATCTGAAATCAAACCGACCCAAAATCTAATGAACTTGATTTAGACCCAAACGAAAATGACCCGATTCGAAATCGAACCGACCTGAAATATAATTGACCCGATTAATACCTAAACCCGAAATGACTCGAATCGAATCAAATCCGAGTTTGACCCAACCCACATTATTGTGGGACACCGCAACTTTGTTTTTATTTTTCTGCTTGTAGTGGTACAATTTTGATCGACTCCAAATCTTATTCAAGCGGATCCATACCAAGGGATGGTGGTGGACTTGATAGTATTCTATATGGTTCTCTAAACCATACTTGAAACCATCCCCGAGACCTACCCGAACCGACATTGACTCGACCCAAGCCGAAAACGACCCAAATTAACTTCATCCAAAGTTGAGCCGATCCGAAATTAACCCGAACCGACCCGATCGAGATCAACCCGAATGAGACCCGAACCAAAGTTGACCCAAATCGAAATTGAACCCGACCTGAACGAGATTGACCCGAAGTTGACCCTAACCGAACTTAACCCTTACCGAACCGAACCTGAACTGAATGACCCGATTTCCAAGTCTAACTCCAGGGATGTCAAGATTAGGGAAGGGAACAAAATAAGAGAACATCATACAAGATCTCCTTGTCACTTACTAATATTAGTTTATCCACGATAACTTCAGGCAGTCTCTATTATTTGTGATTGAAATCAATTTCATTTCACATGTCAACAAGGACCTTTGTTTTAATGGATTGCATGAGATGGTAGCTTTTTACAAAAATTTTGATACACAGGAAACATCATTTCAAATTAATACCTTAGCAATGCGATAAAACATTTGGAATCATGAAATTGTACAAGTAGTCAGTCCTCTCTATGGGTAACCCACGCAAGTCTTAAACCCCCTGCCCCTGAAAAAATGCATAAGCTTCTTACCCACCCAGTCCATTATGTAAGATAACATCTGCCCCTCCCACCCCCCCAAAAAAAAAGGGCGACCATGAAGGAATTTTTGAAGACCTTTCAGAATTATGTAACAAACTGTCATGAAGGAGTTAGATCCCTTAAGATCAAGATTAGCTTTTCCAACATTACAATAGAAAAATTGGTTCTAAAGTGTATTTGCGGATTCTCTCCACCTGTAGGGAATGCACCATAACCCACGCTGAAGTATTTTATAAGCCTTCTACTAAAAACAGGGAAACCTCCATCATATATAGATAGCAGAATAGAGGTGGGGAGAAACCCCATATGAATTTCTGCCAAAACAAAATTGTTGATAAAATGAGAGTTAATTGAAAGGTGTTGGTGCAGCATACCTCATTGCCACAAAGGTCACTGAGACATCCTGGACATTGTTTGTCATTGATGCTGAATAGCTCATGGGCTTGATGAGACTGGTGATAGCAGCAGAACTCTTGGAGCCATCAAGTTTCTTCTTGCAGTGACCATCAGTAGTTCCTAACATTGGTTGTTCAACTCTATTACATGACCTAATACGTGGTAATGTGTTTGTGAACAATTTTTTATTTTCTGAACATTTTTACTCAAATTTGGTTTGTAATAATTTGGATAGTTTAGCTATGTGTTTGAACACTTTGTGACGGAGAAAATCCATCTCCAATGCTGCCACCACGTTTGCTAGACTTTGAGACCAGTTCAAGCATGCACAAATTCAGCTAGGAGCTAAAGATGTGCATAAAATTTGGAGACAATGCAGTTTGAGGGTGTTAACGCCTTGGACAAGTCCCAAATGCAACCAAAGAAGATGAACCGTGAAGGGAAGGACTGTCCACATATGGAATCCAATTTTAGCATATCGCGTTCCTGGTTTCAGCACATTTTTTTATCTTTGGAACAATTTTTGCATGTATTGGTCTGCAATATTTCAGGCAGTTTTTAGTTATTTTTTGGACATTTTCTGATGGATACATTCCATCCCTGTGGTTGCCACCAAGGTTCCATACCCTTCAGTTCAATTGAGGCAAGAACAAGTCCAGTTGCAAGCAAGGGATGAGATGTGCATAGAAGCTGGTGGAAGTGCAGACTAAAGGAGATTTGACTTTGAGCAAGTTAGGAATGCAAGAAATGATACTATTTTAAGAAGGCCGACTCCTTCACAGGTACATGTTGAAACTCCAGATCCAAATAACCTTCAGATTGGGGGCCATGTTCATCGCTATCAAGATGTGGCCATGCAGTCTGAGTCCCATGACAATCAGATTTTTTAGCTGCTCTAGATCTTCTCATGCTCTCATCATGTTGTACAACAACTTCAACCATGTCATCCTGAAGATTGGCATACTCATCTAAAGCAAGAAGGTTGTGTGGTTCGTTTCCAAGTGTCAACCTATGGGGTGTTGCCTTACTCTTGGACACACCATAAGAATACTGCATTTTCTTCTACGGATGAGTGAACCTGCGTTTGCGCTTTCGAGAATTCTTGTGCCCTGAACGCAAACTTGAGCCAAAATGTTAACAATATAAGCTAATACTAAACCCTTTTTTTTTTGGCAGGCCAATCACTTGTTCCACAGCATGAATCAAAAGCCAAAGTAGCCAGCTTTAAGGATTCGTGTTGTGATTCTAGCATATATGTATGTAATGTATGTCAAGAAGTAGCAATTCCAGCATATATGTTGAGAAGTATACTGAATTACTAAAAAGGAGGAATTCATAGTTGATACGCACCATTTGATCAAATACTGAGGCTCCCCATTTTATCAAAATTGTTGAAGAGGGATTGATCAATATTTTGAAAATTCACTGTTTTCTAATTTGTTCGAGGTACCTTATTCCTGAAGTTCTGATTGATGAAATGTAAGAGACAATGGCTAAGGCTTTGACAATGGGCACACTCAATCTGGAGAAAGTGTACACTCTTCTATCTATAACGATTATTTCTTCTTTACAGCTTTGACGCGCCCAACAATGAGCCTCTGTAGATGCTGGAACTGGAGGCTAAAAACCCATCATCTAACAAATAATATAATGAAAATGGGTCGTTCAATCTCCGCTTGCACAGCCTCTGCAGCCGCAATGCACACACTCTATTACCTTCTCCTCCCTCAAATGCTTGGGCACCCGACATACACATGTTGTTTGGAAGTTGTGATCGCGTGGCTGAATGCATCGTAGGCAGCATAGACGTTCATACCCTGGCTGCAGGGTAAGCGAGTTAGTAAAAAATAAAGGACAAATTTGATTCCTTATCCTACCACAAACTCATTGCATGCTGTTAATGACAACTTCTCAATCAGGATCGCCCCTAGGATTTATCTAAGAAGATCGAGACATGAGCAGCCATACCCCTGACAGCCAAAAAGGCTGTTTCAAATTCATCGTACATCATTACTTGAGTAACAATTTTACCTGTTTTACCAACTCGGGAGATTGAAGCTTTACAAATAGTAATACGCCAAGCACTAGTCAGTAGTCAGTAGTACAGTTGTTGAAGCATAAATATGCTTAATCTTAAAGAGCTAGGTGATGGTTCATGGCGGCGGCGGAGGCTATAGTCTCTGAGACATACACAGAAAGCAGGTGAATACGTCACGATTCAGGAACTACTGATGAGGTGCTGTGCAGATGGGTTAGGCCGTGGGTTAGTTCTGGTCCACCCTTCCAGAATCTACATGATGGAAGTTGGATCAGTTTTGAGTTGGACAGGTCATGTTTGAGCGTTGAGAGGAGAGAGGTTTGGTTGGTTTTTCAGTTGGGTTATCTTCTTATTCCAAATTGCCAAGTGCCAAAACAATAGTTTATCATTGAAGTTTAATATGCAATTTAAAAACCTGAGACTGGGTTGAGTGTGGTTTTTAAATTCGGGGTTAATTTGGGTCAAGCCTCACCAGTTCATTTAAAATTAAGTATTCATTCATGGTTGGGTTTCTAGGATTTGTAAAATTGGCTACTTCTGAAGGATTTTTTTTTTGGGGGGGAGCTGTTTTGTAATAAAAAGATTAGTAATCATTGATTTGAACTCCTCTTTGGGCAAGTTCTCTTTGCCAACCTGAACATAGCCAATCCCACAATAGAACCAAAGATGCAGAGTAATCAACTTTTAGAGAGAACTCTTTTTCTTCTCTCTCTCTCTCTCTCTCTCTCTCTCTCTCTGTGTTTTTCCCTTATCCAGAGACGACTCTAGAAAAAGATATGAGCTTTAAACAAGAACCATGTCTCCTGGCAAATGCAGGACGGAACAAGTCTTATCCAAAAGTGTAGTGAATTTACTCTGCTGACTACATTCAATTTCCTACTTCACTACCATGTTCAATTGATTACAGATATTAAAAAATAGTTTTCTTATTACCATTTCTCACATTTAAACCAATTCGCTCAATTATCAAACACTTTTTGTGCTTTGCTCAGAATCAAGAAAAGTAAAAGATGTAGAGTAAAACCTTCTTCCACTTTGCAATCAAATTGCGGTCTGCATACCCTTGTTCCAAGCAGAATTCATAAAGTTCCTTGGATATCTCTTTCCTTCTGTAATAAAGATCATAAATATAGCGGCTCTGCTGGTGAGCAATTTTAAAGATGGACCAGAGTGACTCACACTTTCTCTTGCCCTCATGCGGTTCATTCTCAGCTGTTAACCAAATTAACTCAGCAGCATACCAGACCTATAATAGATCACTAGGGACAAAATGGGATTGCAATATTTGGAACTAACCTTTTCTCATCTTTGCTTGCAGTTCTCGAAGAGTAGGCTCAATCAATTCCCATCCTTTTGGGTACTTGATGCGAGAGGTCTTCACCTTGGGCATTTTCTCACTACAAGTCAAAACTAAATATCAATATCAGTAATAATTTTAAGAAAATCCAGTATTCAGAGACCATCATGCGACAAACAGAAGTGATTTTGGACTTTGCTTGGATTGAAGATAGAGAAGTGAGGGGAAGGAAAGGAAGACTAATCAATCCTTCTTGACCTGTTTGGTGAAACAAATGGAGAGAAACCCATCCCTGTGTTTTTTCTAACCATCCTAGAAATCTGGATGATGGTGAATGTAAGACTTTGAACATGTTTATCCTTCATATTTCCTCCCTGTATTCCCTTTACTATAAAATCTAAACAAGGTGAAAATGCATCTATGTTCTTTCTGTAGCTCCATGTATTAATCTCACCTCTATTGTCCCTCCCTTTCTCCATGCTATGCAAATAGACTGTTGACAGTAGTAGTTAATTCATAGTCCATAACCCTTACTATAAGATCTAAACAAGATGAAATACATCACCATTCTCTCCTAGTCCTTCCATAGTCCCATTTGTTAACCTCACCAATATTCATGTCCCCCTTCCCCCCTGCCCCTCCATGCTATCCAAACAGACTGTTAAGAAACTATAGTTCATTCATAGTTCTACATGTTGACATGTCACATGTAAAGTGGAGGATGTGATTCGGATAACCAATTTCATTACACTATTTAAGTACTGAAGGTCTACCAGTTTCTCTCTTTGCTGTTAACAGTAGTAGTTAATTCTCGTTCCACCCAGCATACAATCTGTCAAGTTACACTTTTGAGGACCTAACAGCCATAGGGGATTACATTTCAGGAATAATACCCCTCTAGTTCTCTCATATAGATCCTCCCTTTTTCTTCAAAAATGATATATTCATGCCCCAGGGAACTTGAGTTTTTTCATTTTCAGCTATTCCTCCTGTTCTTCTAAAGATATGGTACATAGACTAGCTACATCCATGTCACCATTTGTTATATATGAATCAGACCAATTCAATACTCGGTTCCCTTTTACCTCTATTTTTTTTTTTTTGAGGAGATTACTTCCATTAGAGCCTCGAGTTGTGAGGCATTGATTAGCTTGGTACTTCACAAGAAAATGAAGGGCACATGACATAATATAGAGTGACACATGAAAATTTTTTATAGGCTCAGAATAATCAACATCCAAAAACATAGACAATAGCAGCCCCTTGAGAAATGAACTACTAAATTCAGACCCAAAAGCACAAGTGAAACTAGATCAAAGAATCAGGAAGAGAAGAGTAAAACCCCATAAAGGATTTAACCTGATCCTTCCAGTTTTATGCAATTTGAACAGAAACTCCCCAAACCCATCAACAGCAGCTCAAGGGACATATGACATCCAATACAGAGCATTTTGAGTGTTTAATATCCAACAAAGCATTCTCATTTCTTAGTAATCTAAGAATCTTTTCACAAGAATAGTGGCTTCAGCATTTTCTCTGCCCTAAAAATTGGAAAACAAGAGAAAATTCAAAAGCAGAGAAACACGTGCAAGTACAACATATTCGCCTTAATGGGAAGAAGAAAAAAATTTTGCGACAGATTAATAAACCCTAATAACCTAGGATGGGTTTTGGAACTCACCTCTATCTTCAAATTGAATCTTTCCCTCTGCCTTTTATGCTCTCTCCCTCTCTCTCTTGAGTATAAGCCAAAGA
The DNA here is from genome assembly GCA_021018815.1 of Talinum fruticosum. Classification (NCBI taxonomy): domain Eukaryota; kingdom Viridiplantae; phylum Streptophyta; class Magnoliopsida; order Caryophyllales; family Talinaceae; genus Talinum; species Talinum fruticosum. Next base: position 296,094 of record JAITYX010000094.1, on the reverse strand, counting down.
CGTTAATCGCAGGAAGAGGAGCCGTTAGAGATAGATACGTCCCGCCCCTCAACTAATTAACCGAATTTTCCAGACACATTCTCCCTCGAATTTTCTTATAATAAAATTAAAAAAAAAAAGAAAAAGAAAAAGGGGAAAGAATAGTTCAAGAATAAAATGGCATTTTTTTCTATTTCTTTTGTCCCCTCTTTTGGCTTCTCTAGAGCATTCTCTAGTTTCAATTTGTTTTTTCCCCTTTTCTTTCTTTTTTGGAAATTAAGGGGAGCAATTTCAAGGATAGTAATCTCAATTATATCTATAGAAAGTGAGTTTGATAAGAAATGACATTGAAAAGAGGAAAAAAATTCATCAAAGAAAATTTAAATGTTATAATGATTTGCTCACTCAATTATAGAATGCTTTGTCCTAATTATTTTCTTCTATCAAATTCTTACATAGAGGGAGTGATTAGTATTTCATGTGAATTGCATTTTGCATACTCTCAAAGTCACCTTTACTATTTTTTTTTTATGCCTAATAATTCAAACTCTTTTGTATATTTTGTCAAACATATAGTTGTCTACCGGCATGAAAGGGTGATAAATTTCACGAGTAATTAATCTACTCTACATACACGATAGAGCAATATACATAATGAATGGAAAGAAATAAGAAGATTCTAGGAACTCTAAAAAGGCAACAAAGTTGGCCGTGAGTAAAATAAAAAATATATATAACATGTGATGTAATTGTCTCATATAAAACTATGTCTCTTACGCTATGAATACCTTACGATCGACTTATTATTAGCAATCGTTGCTTTACAATATCGTTAGTTTATATTGTATTTTAACTCAAACCACAAGGGAAGACAGTTTGAGTAATCACATTACCTATAAAATAAAATAATAACTCATTTCAAAAAGAATATTCTCTTTGACTTTTTATGGTATTTAAGGCAACACTTTATCTATTAACTTTTATTTAGACAATAAACTAATATTCTAATTGAAACATTTTATATATAAAAAAAATCTAATGGTAGTGGTTGTATTTTGTAAATTAATATACTTTGTAATAAATTAGGTGGTAACAAGCAATGACGCAATTTGGGCTAGATGATCGTCTTGGGCTAAACACTCATACTAGGCTAATGGGAGGCCCATAGAGAAATGCAATTGGCCCAAAATAAAAGAGACTAGTTGCAAATAAAAATGGGGTAGCTAATAGAGTACCTTGAATGGATGTTTCTCACTTATGAGGTGCCTATCTCCTCCATGGCACAAATATCTACACTTTAATTGTTTCTTGAAAACATTTTTCGATTCGGAAAGAGGATGATTATTATTTGCTTAAGTTTAAAGCTTACAATTACTTACAATTATTTATAATTTTTTTATAATTAAATTTTTAATTATTTTACAACTTCTTATATCTGATAGAACATTCAAAAAATTAAAATTTATACCTTATTTTTTATTGACTGATTCTAATGATATTGTAGGAATTATTGCTATGATCGATGAATCAATCATTATGAATTTTTTCAGATGCTCAGTTATTTTTTATTTTAATAATGATTTTCAAATGGATTCTTTTATTCGTCAGTTTCCATGTTTTCTTTTTATGATATTAGTGGAGTGATATTATGTGACTCGTTTTTATAGATGACCCACTTAACCGAAGGAAAAGGTTGAACTATAATTTGCTAAATCTCACCTTTAAGAATGGATAGAAAAAGTAGGATAAAATATAATTTAATATTAAAAGGTCAGCATTGCAACTATATCTATATATTGGCACCAATGTCTCCCCTACTTCACATTTTCCATCAAATGACCAAGCGAATCGCCATAATCACCTCAATGTCTCAGTATATAACAAATTAATTAACAATTTACCATATACCCATTACAAAAAAATTTATTACAAGGAACTGTACTTTTCTTAGATACAAACAAAGTTGGAAGGGGTCCCTAATTTCTCTCCCCTAAAACACCTCAAACTCCACATGTTCTCCAGACCCAGACCCAGACCCGGAACTATACTCCCCATATTTGTTCTTCTCCTGTGATGGCGCATTTGGTACCCCGTAGCTCCGATACTCAGGTAGCTCAGGGGACGGCACACCGGATCAAGGCCCAATTCAGCCCATTAAAGAACGGGTGCTGCTTTATCTCAGCTGCACCTCTCTCGGTCCCCAGCCGGCTCTCTGGTTCTTTTACCAATAGGGCAGAGATCAGATCTCTAGCTTGAAGGCTAACAAGGGGGCTATCTGGGAATTTTAAGCTCTGTAACACAACATTAGCCAATGTTTCCTCATTTCCAGCTCCCTTAAAGGGTGTTCTTCCATAAAGAAGCTCATAGAGGAAGATACCGAAAGTCCACCAGTCAACAGCACTCCCATGGCCTTCGCCTTTGATTATTTCCGGGGCCAAGTATTCGTGGGTACCAACAAATGAGTTGGACCTTGCAGAAGTGGGCTCTGCCACGAGCTGCAGTAAAGGTCTCATCTCAGCAGCAAGGTCAGATTTGAGTTTCCTTAGTTTCTTTGATTTGGAGGAGGAGGTAGCCAGAAGCCTAGGAGTAAAGCATGTCACTTGACAGGATGGTTCCATGCAGAGAGGCTCTGCACACCGAGAATCAGAGCATGGCCCCGAATTCTTTCTCGAGGGTTCTGATGTCGATGCTGATACCAGAAGTGTTGGGCTTACAGCGCATCTGAGAGAGAGATCAAAATCAGAGAGCATGATGTGGCCGTCTTCCCGAACCAGAATGTTCTCGGGTTTTAGGTCTCTATAGATGACTCCTAACATGTGCAGGTACTCTAGGGCAAGGAGGACTTCAGCTAGATAGAATCTGCAAAAATAGAATACAAGAGGTTTCAGATTCAATGAAGCAGCCCCCTTTAGATTAACCATAACAGAGACATGCATTAGCTCAAATTGGGGCCTTCACAGTCACAATCAACTTAGTTGGAGCAACTAGAAGCAAACCCATGTACAACCAAACTCTACTAACTATATTAATTACTAGGCTTAGTCTACGTCTATCAAAACCTCTCCACAATCCCACCGCACTCGACACCTCCACCCGTAATCCCAGGTGTACTTGCATGGACAGTTAGCAGCAACAGGCAGAAGAGAAAAAGGAAGGGGAGTTTGAGCAGCAACCGAATCATTCAGGAGGCAATTTGTGTGGGGTTTCAAGAAATGGAAAAGAAGCCCTCACATTCTCTGCCTCTGTTCAGCATTGGAATCATTCAGGAGACAATTTGTGTGGGGTTTCGAGGTAGCAAGGTTAAACATCAGAAGTGAGAGGACAGCATTGGAATATGAAGGTATTACCTTGCAGCTTGCTCTGTGAAACATCTTCCAGGTTGTCTCTGCCGGAGAACATGTAAATCACCCCCAGGACAATACTCCATAACTAAACATGACAAATTATCAGATGTAAATTGGCAATACAAAGTAGGGAGAAAAGGATGGTCCAACATTCTCAGTATCTCCTTCTCAGTTTGGGCCCTTCCAATCTTTTTTCTTCTTGCCAAGAACTCATTGTCCATAACCTTTATAGCAAACAGACAGTTTGTACCAATCAACTCAGCAAGATAAACTGTTCCAATGTCCCCACAGCCGAGCTTCTTGAGAAGATTGAAGTGTCTCAAGCCTACAGTTCCGTGTTGAAACCTAACACGGCGGATTGCTTCCCACCTTACATCCTTAGACATGTGAGGCCGATCACAAAAGCTAGGCCTGCTTAGATTACTTTCTTCGCTATAACTTGTGCTACTGCTACATTCGCCAGGGCTAAGTTTTGAACTATGAATCAATTCTCCCTTGTCTCTTGATTTGGAGTCATTCTTAGCTTCAGCAACGACTGTCTTGGATTTGTTTAAGCTATCCGAACTAGGTCCAGGTGTGCTAACATCAGAGATGACATGTCCTGAGCTCACATCAGCGCTAAGACTAACAAAAGGAGATACTGGGGATTCCTGATAGGATACTGGAGACTCATGATGTGACAAAGGAGATTCCTGATGTGACAATGGAGATTCTTGATGTGATACTGGAGAATCCTGATGGGATATAGGAGACTCTTGATTGGTTTCTTTCCATGCATCAGTCACTACACACTGGCATCTAGGACACACAATTGGATGTGGGCTTGAATACAAGTCATTATGAAACTCACTGCGCGCATTTTTCGAGCTATTATCTGATGCCATCTTCTTCTTTGATTTCCTCTTAACAAAATTTTTGGTCTTGATAAGAGGTTTGACAAAATGATGAGCATTTCGTGATGATTTGCTTGCCTTTTTGCCTTTTGGTGAACCAGACGAAGGTACAATCTTTGAACTATCCTTCTGAACTTTGGCTTCTACTTTGGTTGACTTTGCTGGAGGTTCTCTGCCCACCAACTTACTAGTGGCAGAAGGATTCTTGTTGCTGCCCAAAGCTTTCTCACTAATATCGGAACGACGTGGAGAGCGTGCAGGTGGATGCTCCTCCCTATCCAGCAGATCAACGTTTGTTCCACTTGATGAGGGAATCACCTCCTTTTGTTCTGACAATTTTTTGGAATGCTCTAAATAGGTCTTTCCATCACCATGATGAGATGAAGGGTGAAGAGATGCATATTTCTCTTGACGCAATGGCTCTGTCAAAGAGGGAGAAAATTTTCCTTTATCTACCATGCCACCAATGCAATGCTCCCAATCTTTGTCAACAAAATCAGAATAACGTGGAGAACGAGTATTCTCTTCCATATGTAGGATCTCTGCCTTTGATGTTCGATTGCCAGCTCCAACTGACACTGGAATTATCTCCTTTTGAGAGGGCATTTTTCTGGCAAGCTCCAAAGTGGTCTTTCCGTAACTAGGAGGCGATGAATTTGAAGATACATGCTTCTCTTTGTGTAATGACTCTGCCATAGATGGTTGGCATGCAAACTCAGCTGAGGAAGAGAGTTTACCATTTTCAGTCATGCTACTCTTAGTTACCTCTCTAATGGTATGTTTAGCAGTTGGAGAAGAAGAAGAGGGTGGAAGCATTTGCTTTTGTTTCAGAGACATCTGAGAGGCCGATGCTTGATTCCCAACTTCAGTTGACGTCATAACTCTTCTATGCTGGTCCAAAACACCGTAACCCATTTCGGGCATGTGATCATCAACATGTGGATAAGTTAGAGACACAGATACAGGTTTCTCTGGCCTTAATGTTTGATTGCCACTTATACTCTTTGTCGAGACTGGCCCAGCTCCTCTTTCAGCTAGAGAACTTCGGTTTGAAGGCCACAGGTCTGATGCAGGTAAGCTTTCAGGGCTGTTCCGAAAAGAGCCAAAAGTGGATTCCTCAGGCACGAGGGATATTTCCAGCATGCCTCCTCTACCATCATCTTGGGAATTGTCAGATACATTGTCTTCTACAACAACATTGCGGTACAAAGTCATTATTCTGGATTCTGAGGAATTGCGTGACTTCGCTGAACGTTTCATGGCAGCCATTTCTGATGCCTGAGAAAGGCACAGACCCCTAAGTGCCTGCTTTAGGTTCACCTTGTCAGAGATTCCATGTCCAGGTGAATATGATCCTCCTGATTTAACAGGCTTTTTCGAAGAATTCTTCCGTGAAGTACCAGCTTGGTTCGAGGGAGTTGGGCCATGAGATGAAGCTCTACGATTAAACATCTCAAAAAGCTGGTTGAGATCATCCTCTAAAGAGTTTATGTGACCAGCATTAGAGGCAAGAGATCTGCGATCTTTGTCCTCCCTTTTCAGTTCAGCTTTCATATAATTGTTATTTCTGTAATGCTCATCAGGGTTCAACTCCTCTTCTACTTCAACAATTTCGTGATTGCCAGGAAATAAACTCAAATGTGCCATACAGACTAAATTTATTGCACAGGGAAATGTAGAAGATGATACTCAGCACTCTCTACCTATATTCCGAAGGAAGCATCTGAGTTTCACGGCAGCAGACAACAGTAGTAGAGTACACAAAGACAATTTCTGAAAGAAACTAAATTCTCACAGGCAATTCATGATGCACCATAACTTCCCTGCATCAAAATGCAAATCAGTCTGACGTCATGAATCAGTCTAACTTATGGATCAAATGGAAAACAGAATGTATACACTGATTTAGACAGCTAAATGCATAACATTGTACACTACAAGCAATTTATCAAGGCAATTAAATGTGTGCACATATGGACAGAGGTGGGGAACTCAATCATCTTACAAATGCAAAATCGCCACACAAAATGCTGCAAGCCCTTCATTGTCAAAGATCCATCCATTCGGAATGGAATATTGGCAAGGCCAAGAGGGCAGTAAAGTCCGCCATTCTTCCCGTTCTCTTGAAAACTAATATGTATGTCTCAAAAGGCTAACCTGATGAATCGTCTATCATCTTTCACCTAAATTCTGTTGTTTGGCACGTTTCCATTGTGTAATTTAAGATTTACTTTCATAAAAGTGCTTCCTCAGGATCTTTTCCAATCTACATTAACACCATTCCATGAAATGCAGAAAACTTTCAGATGACTTGCAAAAACAAAACAACCTTGCAGCAATTTTGGCACACCCAAATATTTTTTGCACAATGACATGTCAAACAAAACAAACACTACCATTCCTATATCCCATAAAAAGCTCAAATAATCCCCTTTTCACCAAAGCCGATACCCCTCTTATTCCTCTGTTCTTCCAAATTCATCAAAACATAACCATGATTAGGTGCGCTAAAGTGATATACCAGGCAGAGCAAACCTTCATTGAGGAAGAAATTTGGCCCATAAATAGCAAGTTCAATGGCAACCATAGTGCCAGACACAAGCAAAAAACTAGACAGCCCTTGAATTGATATACAATCAATGGAGACCCTTAACTAAGAAATTGCTTGTAATCAAGAACCAAATGTAATGGCTCATAGAGTGGCAGCATGGATGCTTAGGAAAGTAGTAGACAACGCTCAATTCGAAGGTACTCCATCTCACCCATCGCTGTAATTGTACCCTGTGATGTTCTGGGGATAGCCCCTTTATTCACCCCCCACCAAAAAAAAAAAAAAAGAGAACCAAAGTCTCTCAATGGGATAATTAGGTCAACTTTAAAAGGGAAGTAACTACTACGGTACACAAAATATGGACTCAAAAATAAATTCAAACAGACAATGCCATGAAAACCAGCATTTTCAATACACGAAAGCAAATATTCAACTGATAAAAAGAAAAAGGTCAATGAAAATGGAAAAGAAAATCATCTAGATCTTAAACAGGCATCATTTGCCCAGCAACTCAAACGAACAAATTATCGAACAAAACCCCAAAGTAGATAAAGGGGTCTAACCAATTATGCCCATCAAAGAAAAGCAAAAAGATGAAATATTTACCACCACAGCAAGCAAAGAAATTACCCAATAGCAGGCAAAATACTACTAGTCCAAGAAAACAGCAGAAAACTTGCAACATTAACAAGAACAGCAAGAGGGGAAGAAAAATCAGTACCTGAATAGAGTACAAAGATGCCACGAACCCAGCTTGAAGCCAAATGGGTATGTGGGCAGTAGTGGTTGATGAGGTATATCGAGCAAATAGAACCAAAATCGAAACCCTAAGGCTACAAATACAAATGGAGAGAGAGAGGGGGGATTTGAAGAGGGGTAACGGAGGAGGAGGAGATTAATGGGGATGCACTATTATCAGCGAGTTCTCTCTTTCCATACTGGCTCAGATTATTTTGTAGATCTGGGTCCCTCACCAAAATGATGTTGGTGGGACTCACGTAGAGGCCGAAAACAACACTTTTTCAATAATTTCTTTTGAGAGCTCTGTATTTTGCTTTCAAAATGGTCAATTTTTCAGGTACATATTTTCCTCCTTTTTTTTGGGGTCTGTATTTTTGTTTTGCCTTTTTAATTAATAAGGTAGCATATATGAATATGACACAGATGGCCTAATCTCTCATTGAATTCCTAAGAGAAACTTGTTAGGGGGAGGGGGAGAGTAAGACACATATACACTCTTTTAAGGTCACAAGTGAAGTGAAGGGTTGGAAAAGTTGCCTTCTGGAAAATTTTTAAGGACTTTAATTTCTTAAAAATAAATTAATTTAATGGTGACATTTCATTTAATTGTAAGGAAATATAAGCTCGTAAAATTTTAAGATAAAATTATATAAAATAGGGCGGACTTTTCATTCACCTCCAATGCCCTTCAAAGTTCAAAACTTTCTTTTGGTCAGCAAAGTTTGAAACTCATACTAGTTAAGCGCTACCGCCATCATTAGCATAAGCTACTTTTTCATGTGGTGTAATTTTGGGAGAACTAGGGAGGTATGCCAATTTGAAGGAATAATCATTGTTTTTAATTATAAAATGAGAAAGAAAGGCTAATTTAGTTAAAATTCGAATTAAAACATTATTGTGTATTGAACTTGGATTTAAGTAATTAGTCTAATTAAATCCACATAATGTCAATTTGTATTAACTCTTAATTATTGAATGATATATATCTTTTAGATTGAGTAAATGTTCAATAGATAGAGTCAATTATATGAAACTTATATAATAATTTTTATCATTGACTAAAAAATAGAGTTACAAAATAGACCAATAAAACTACAATAGCATTGAGTATAAATTGATTTTGAAAAGCACAATTGGCAACATTAATTACAAAATTTGAGAATTACTTATAAATTTTTTGGTTGATAATTTTAATGAAATTTCATGTAAACATTATTTACGAAATTATTATTATTAATATCTAAATTCATATAGTTTTCTAGAGGACTTTGATCTTGTGAATCCTTTTAAAAATATAAAGCCTATTCCACCCCATGTTAAGCTTATGATTGGCTTCAAAAAGCTAAGTGAACCTTTGGGTTTGCAAGCCATCCATTGAGTACTATATACTCCCAAGTCCCAACCCTTTCCAACCCTATTAATGTAGATGTGTAAGTTAATAAAGATAATTTTTGTATAATTTTTGGTGCAACTTCTTAAATTTCATTACCCAATTTTTAATACTTTTTTACAAAGCAAAATGTTTAAATTATATAAAAATAACATTCAAAGTCAGATATATATAAAAGACTGGTAAATTTCTCCCTGAGTTTAGGAGCATCCTTTCTCTTTTTTTTTTTTTCGAGTTTAGCAAATTAAAAAGAAACTTACATTAGCAAAAGAAGGGATTACCAATATGTAATTATTGATAATGATTGTCAACCCTTCTAAATACACTTTATGTGAGAATCATACATAATAAATACATGCAGAGCATATATGATTAACTCAAATTGTGCAAATGATGGATTGCAACCCCAAATAAATAATTGGGTATATGATGATGATTGATGGATGCCAATGCCTGTAATTCGTTACCACGACTTCCCATCTTTATCAGCTGCTGAGGCTGATCTGTACAATTAACAGTCATAATTGCATATATTATTATCATACCAATATATATATATATATATATATATATATATATATATATATTTTAAGCCCACCAAAAGGGATCCTAAGTATAAACCTACACATAAAATAGATATATAAGTATATGTGGCAAAAATAGGTATATAAATATGTATTTCATATTTTGATATGATAAAATAATGCATTTATGCAACATAGAGATGTCAGATGCTGTCAGAATATTGCTGCTACTGTGGTCTAATACAAACAAAGGGAGCCAAAAAGTTATGGATGAAAACAACAAAACAGGCTTATTACTCAAGCTAATTTCATTCCTCCCCTCCCCTCCTCTACCATTTGATTACACATTGGGGTTTTCAAATGTGCTTGCTAAAATTACAAAACTCTTAATTTTAATGCATAAAACATTATATAAGTGTATTTTATTTGATAAGAAACGATAATTTAAGACAATTTCAATATAATATATCGCTCTAATATTTTTTTATTATTAATAAAAGTAAAATAGTTAAAATAACACACTAAAGAACATAAAACAAATCAAGAGGCACCCTTTAAGACATGAAAGAATTTGTTGTCAAACAACCCAAAAATATGATGAAGAATTTAGAAAATTTAGTATGGGGGTCCCCTAACTTTATGGATGTAGAGGGAGACAACACTAGAAACAATGCCAAAGCAGGGAAGTTAATATAATATTTGACTCAGCATGAAATTTAGACAATATGGGTTGCATTATCCAAGAAAAAGAGATATTAGATTTGCTTAATAAATTGTTGTTTGGAAACAACAAAACTGCTCAATTATTTTACATCTACTAATCTCTACGTTGCCGCTTTCCCTTTCTTCAAATATACTCATAACATGCTTTCCACTCCCCATATGCCAAATTAACATTAAACAAATGATATCGAATTACAAATCTTTAAATCCGAGCAACCATGATAAATTACAAATCTTTAAATCCGAGCGACCATGATAAATTTTTATTTTAAGGTAACTTTGTAATATTTTTATTTATTTATTTAGATAGTTGTGATTTTATCCGATAGCTGATTTATTGAATCTTTCTTTTTAACATTTATTTTGAGTTTGATTTATTTAATAATCGAAAAAATAGAATTGTAGATCCAAAAGGAGGAAAAAAAGGGTTTTAGAAAATATCACTAATAATTATTACTATACAGCATCTTGCATAATTGCTCCCTCTTCAGTATATGTAGATTGTATTTTTAAAATTTAAAAGTCACAAAAGTGTAGTATAATATATTATTATTATTATTATTATTATAATACAAAACAAAGGAGAAAATGGAATCTAATGTCTAAGATACTGTAGCCTCATGACTAACTATTACGTGAAGATCTCAATGGCACCTGAAAATAAGTACTTAAGCCAAGCAAAAATGGGGTAAGTTTCAAGTAATTTTATTTAGATAAATTTAGTTATACATGGTCATCAGAAATATTTTACATTATTCTTAAATGGTACGGGTATAGTCATTTCGCCAAAATGACAATGACGGTAATTCTTGCAATTTAGTCATATACGTGACAATGTTTAAACTACACCATTGATTATTTTTTTCTAATACAATTAAAATTTAACATTAATAAATTACTAAAAAAATTATTTTTTAAGACCATATTTGGATTGTTAAAAGTTCTTTCCTTAGACCAATAGAAATGTAAAAAAAAATTTAAATTAAAAAAATAATCAACTTATATATTTTCCGACAACAAGCTCCATATTTTCCGATCGCAAGCTTACCGTTTAAAAAAAATTTGAAAAATAATCAACTTATATTTTTCCGGCCATAAACTCCATACTTTCGGGCCACAAGCTCCATACTTTCGGGCAAGTCCACACCGACTCAAATGACACTCCGACCGAAATGCTCAATTCCGACCGCCATCTTTTGCAAAGGGATGGCAGTTGCCAGCGAAAACGAGTAGGTTGCAACATTACTCAACATTTATCTTTTTGGAAACAAACTCCGTGAATTATTATTTTATTGTACCAACATATCTTAATTCCCGCAATGGTGAACAATTTTTTTACGAGCTTACAACATGAAGATGATAAATATTAATTTGAAAAAGCTAACAATATAAAATAAGTTGCTCTAATGGATAAAAATTTACATTAATCTTAAGTTGTCAAATGTTCAATTCTGGCCAAGCACAATTTTTGTTTTACATTAACTATATGTTTTTTAATAAAATTCTTTCCATTTTACGAATTACATAATTTTTAAAATTTTCAAAATAAAACTCTATCGAAAAAAAAAAGAATTACATAATTTTCAAAATTTTTATCTCTTTTAATAAAATTCTTTCCTCATAAGAAAATTTATTTAATCAAATCAAATAAAAATAAAATAATAGTATCACCAAAATAAGGAAACAATTAATAGAGACTATTATTTGCCTTAAATTCCTCCGTATATCCGCTGGATTGCTTTGTATTTTATTTTATTTTTTAAAAAATAAGATTACTTAGAAGTTGTGGCAGTGAGAATAAGTAAGAGAGGAGAATCACCAAAATAAGGAAACAATTGATAAATACTATTATTTATTTTTATTTGATTTAATTAAATAAAATATGGAGCTTTTGGCGGGAAAATATATAAGTTGATTATTTTTTCACATTTTTTAAATGCTAAGATTGTGGTCGGAAAATATGGAGTTTGTGGCCGGAAAATATATGAGTTGATTATTTTTTCAAACATTTTTTTAAATGCTAAGCTTGTGGTTGGATAATATGGAGCTTGTAGCCAGAAAATATATAAGTTGATTATTTTTTCAAACTTTTTAAAAGCTTTTTACATTTCTATTGGCTTTAAGAAAGAAATTTGACTATCCAAACATGGACTTAAAAATAATTTTTTTAACTAATTTATCAATGTTAAATTTTAATTGTATTAGAAAAAATAATCAACGATGTAGATTAAACATTGCCACATGCACGGTTAAAATTGCGGAAATTACCGTACTTACTATCATTGCCGTTTTGTGAAAATGACCTTATCCATTGGGATTCTTAAATTGATATTTATATCATTCTTAAATTAAATTGTAAGTTATTGTAAGAGTAATTATATTGCAATCGAGATTACATTGTGTTACAATGTATAATAATCACACATTTCTTATAAGTGTTAAAATTATTTGAATGAGAACTAAGCAGTATTGTTGGTAAAAATCGACAAAATGAATAGTCTAAGTAGTGGAGTTGATAACTATTTAAATATATGATACCCGTTAGATTTTAGTTGTTAATAGATAGTTGTTCAAATGAGCGGTTGAATAAATGTGTTCGGTCAATTTAATAATTTAGTTATCCGATTATTGTAAATCGACATAAAATGATATAAATAATTTGTCAAATGTAATTAATGAATGGATGCTTTTATCAAAAAATATGAAAAGCTACTTTTAATTGTGAGAAGGTAATATTTTTAACTTTTCAAAAACACTATTTGAAATATTATAAACTAGTGTTAGCGAACACTAATATTTGATTGTTTAAATGTTACTTCAAACATTGTTACCGAACATGAGCTATATATTATCCTAAGGAGCCAAAATTTTAATTGAAGATAATACAAGATCTAGATTGATACAATAAACCCTGTTGGGGTGTGTATTATGTCCAATTAAACTGATTTAAATTAATTAATTTATAAGTAATCTTTTTAATAAAATGTGAAGACACACTAAATTCCTTTTCACTCTTCCTACTACAGTTTGTACCCCCCGCCCCCTAATTGGAGAAATTTGAAGTGAGGTTTATGAAAGTAGCTATTAGGTGGTGAAAATGACAAATAGATTCTGAAAGATATTCCTACCTTATCATACCAATAATTTTGGGCACTCTACTTAATGGAGGTTGGATAAACATAGACACTGTAACAAGTTTTGAATTAAAAAGTCAAGCAAATTGGAAATAAATTAACATGCTGGTAAGATAATGTGGTTGAATATACAACTGTCAAAAAGACCAATTGACTAGCAATAGTCAATATTGAGTTGTCATTACCTTAATTTGACCTTTTGGTGTTGGATCGAGTTTCTGATTTGATTTTATTTCCTAATCTTAAGGTTAGAGAATTATAACTTGAATTTTTTAGGGACCAGCTCAACTAAAATGCTTAAGTTAATATCCTCTCATGTAGGGATGGCAATGGGTCGGATCCGGGTTGGGTCCGACCGACCCGCACTCCATTTAACTTTTTAGATTTGGACCTGCACCCGACCCGGACCTGACGGGTCTGTAAAATTTGGACCCGGACCCGGTGGGTCCACGGGTCTTAAACGGGTCTTAAATGGGTCCACTATATTTTTATCATAAATGAGTTTAAAAATCAATATTTTGTGCCCTATTTTAATATTATTGTAAATTTACAAGCAATTTTGTTACATATAACCTCTTTAGCATTATACTAATCTATCTATCAACCAATATATTGTACAAACAAAAACTTAGTTCATACAAATCAAATACACCAATATATGAAACACAAAGTTCATCAAAGTTTGACAACACAAAGTTCAAAGTCCATCAAAGTTTAACAACAAATTGTAGGAAGGGTTTCCAAATTGCACCGGGTCCAAATTTGCATGAATACTACTCGTTAGAATTTTTCAAAAAAATAAAATTAGTGTTCGGGTCTTAAACGGGTCTCGGGCTGGGTCCGGGTCTTATTTTTGAGACCCGGACTGAGACAGCTTAGACCCAAACCCGATCCGGACCCATCGGGTCCAAATTTTTGGACCTGCACCCGATTAAATGGGTCGGGTCCGGGTCGAGTCCAGGACCCACCGCCATCCCTACTCTCATGTGAATACTTTTTGATCTTGAAATGTGTGCATGCACTACTCTTCTAACATTGTATAACAAACTAGTGTGGGGGTTGTTAAGATTCGAACTCGGAAGATTATGATATCATATTCAAGAATAATTTCAACCAAAAATTTAAACCGATAGATCAAGGTCTAAAATATGTTATATACTTTAACAAAATAGTTCACCTTGACACCAAAAATTAGATTAAGTGGTAAAATTTTGTGTTGGTATGGAACCAAGTGAGATTTCATCCTAAAATTAATTGATAGAGGAATGCTTTACCATGCTTCTATTGTAGTTCTTGTCATGCTTTTTACTCTACTATGTGATATTCCAACATCATCGAAAAAGCCCTTGTGCACGAGTTCACATATGACTCTATCTAGAGTCTCCAACATGGCACCTACTTTGGTCCAAGAGTATCAACCATACAAATGTCACATGTTACACCTTTTGTCCATGTTGTCCGATAAACCTCGTTTTTGTCGGTTTTTAAGGCATTATTTAATCCAATTCCATGATGATTTCAATGATATTTATTTAGTTTTGGGTTAGATTTTGCTCATTTTCTCTTTATCGTCACCTAAGCTCGTAAATCTCCTTATTTTAGGTTTTTGGGCTTAAATTCGAGAGATTCGAGACAAATTTGATGAAAAGCGACGAAGAGGAGAGTTCGGGCCCAAGAGGAGGCAAGGAAGAAACCTAAAGCACATCAAAAGACCTTGCACGGCCCCTCGTGCGACTTTCGCACAGCCGTGCGAATCGTTCGTAAAGCTCGCTGCATTTCGCACGGTACCCAGTGCATATGTCGCACGGCCGTGCAATTCAGCCGAGAGAGTTCGGCCAATTCGCACACCCCACCGTGCATCTTTCGCACAACCGTGCGAGAACATCCAGCGATTACCCGGTTCGCACGGTACCACTGTGCACATTTCGCACGATCGTGCGAAGCGACCGGAGAGTGAAGCAATTTCGCACGGTACCCCGTGCGACTTTCGCACTGGCCGTGCGACTCATTGTTTCGGCGGTTATTTAAGTTTCCTAATTGTATTTGTTGAGGGATTCTATTCCATAATGTAGAGATTTAGCTAGGGTTTCGAGAGGGCTCGAGAGGAGACTCAAGAATACTCTTTATTGTTCATCTACTTCAAGTTTTTATGATTGAATCGCATCAAACTTTTTATTCGGTAATCGTAATTTCTTCTCTTTATCTTTTCTTCATAATTTCTCTTTGTTTCTCTATGGCTATTTTTCCCAATCTTTGTCAATTGTTTAGTATCATGTTTAGGGGCTAATTTCTTTGCTTAGGTTGGGATTGATCCCTATTATGCCTTGATAATCATGAATTGAGTACCAATTGGGTTGTTCTATGCTTTTTAGGTTAGAATTCACTTCATTCATCACTCTTTCATTGATTGCCTCGAGAGAGGACTCATATGCTTTTATTAGGGTTTTGTGGAACATCGAAAGATGAAAACTTACCTAGAATGACGTTGTGAACGATTAGAAATTTGATATGAAAATAATTAGGGTTTTAATCGGGGTTGTGAGACGCATTCATTGTGATTTTGCTCTTTATTAATCCCATGAAAATAGGTGATTAAATTGTGCAAGATTAGTCTTTGACCTTCGAAAGTAGGCGAAGATAGGCTTAATTGGTGTCTCCCTCTTCTAAACTACTAGCATAGGCAAGTCTCAAACAGTATTCGATTATGGTTTCAGGCATATTAGTGTGATTAATCCCAATCTAAGACTTTTTATTCATCATTTTTTTCTTAGTTATTTTGTTATTAGTTGATCCAAAAACCAAATCACTCGTCGAACCGAGTTTTTACCTAGATTAGAAAGTTTAGGTTAGCTTTGATATTTGAAACACAACTCTCGTGGACACGGCCCGTGCTTGCCAGGCTAGCTACAACTACGCCGTGCACTTGCGGTATAATATTTCTCTCAACATTGTCATCTCAAGGCAATAGTACGAAAGAGCTCACTTGTGCCATTAAGCCATGTATGAGCAAATGTAATTCTGCTCGACCAACGCATGCCATTATTAGGCCTACCATTGTTCTCCGATACCATTTGATTTAAAGGACACCACATCTTATGTGCTTGAAGGAGGAAAAGCATTCAAGTTAAAGGTCCATTATAAGCTCATGTTATATTTAATTTTAAAACGGATTGTTAACCCATAATGCTTATATCATACACGATCTTACCAATCTTAAACTTTTAATAGAGGACTCATCTCATGTGTGACATTATTACAATAAAGTATGAGATGGTTGCTAGAGATTAGGCTAAAAACAGTGATGAAATATGTTATCAATGTGTAATTATGTACGAGTTAGTTTTTAAGATTTGATTACAAATACCTATATAATTTTCTTTTCATTACAAGTACCACAAAGCCTACTAAGTCGAGCTTAAGAAAGATTTGAATGTAACTTATGTAAGTCATGCAAGCACGACCCCAAAGTTTTACAAGTTTGTGACAATATTAAAATGTTAAAATATATATTTTTTTAAATAACTTATTAACTCAATAACCAAAAAAAAAAAAAAAAAACTCATCCAAATTCTCTACATTGTAAAAACTTTCAATGTCACAATTATAAGTCTATTCTTTTAATTTGTTCGTCTGTCTGTTCTTTTGCTTTTGATACTTTCTAACTTCCTCTAATATCCATTATTTCCAATTTCTTTCAGTATCTTCAAATTCTTCTAATATCTTTGCATTGTTGAAGAGTTCAGTGTGAGGAGTACTCGAAGGCAGAATAGATATCGCTTTTCTTAAAAGATTTTATTCACCTGTATTGCAATAGGTTTCTCGAGTAGTCTTTAAAATACAAGAAGATTTCTACTACGCTTATGTCGCACTCACAAACATAATTGCTAATGTTTTAAGAGTATACAAAAATTCTAAGGAATTGATATTTGAATAACTCTCTCGATTCATATCAATCAAGACATATCAATACATGCCGTAATATATCTTACAACTTCTTTTAATATATTGAATAAATATGTGTGATATAAGATATAAGCAGAAGAACATCTTCTATTTATGTTTTCTCACAACTAATAGCTATTGAACTCCAAATTCTTTGAATAAGGTAGTATTTGCGAAAAAAATTACAAGAAAAGTCCAATTGAAATTATTCCAAAGATATATATTTTCAGTTGAGTCTACATTTACCTTACGAAAAATGGGAAAAAATTTATAGGTAACCTATGAGACTATAAGTTGCATTAATTGCATTAGATAGGTACCCTACAAGATGTTACATATGGATGTAGATATTTAAAAGAAAGACTAAATTTAATTAATATTGTCTTGTCATGTTCATGCACTTGACTTGGAAATACATGAGCAAAGGAACTGAGAGAGGCTGGCACTTGTATTACCTTTGCTGCTCCTGCTGGTATATGTGTGGATGAGAGGGGAGAGAGAGAGAGTAGGGTAGTGACAAATTCCTGCCAACCCTAATTACCCATTTGCAAAAATCAATTTTCAGTCGGTGGGGTTTACAGATTTTGAATTCATGCCCCAAAAGCAATGCTCACAGAGTTAAAAAATCAATGAGAGCTTTTAAGGCCCTGAAAAAATTAGAGATATCTGATATCCACATCTGGACAAAACACCCATTTTGTCTGTTGTTATCACGAAGCTGCACCTCAGCCCCATACACGGCAAGAAAACCCAGATTTCCACTGTTGGGAATAACAATTACCCATTATTTGCACATTCATCTCTGTTCAATTACCCTTTTAAAAAAAAAAAAAATTGTTTTGAAGATATATTGATTCATTTATTTGTTTTATTATTTGTATGTAAAATCATCCTTGGTTGTTAACAGATCAATTTATTCATTTTTAAAAGTTAAAGGTAATGTCCCTGTTATTTAAAAAATTTGAGTACAAATCCTTTTTAACTCTGTAAATATATGTGTATATAAAAGGACTTAAGTTAAAGTTTGTCGAATGAAAGAGATTTTATAATAATTTGGTACAACTTTATTGGTATATTTAGAATAATTGCAATTTATTAAATAACTATAATTCTAGTGATCATATTTAATTGAAGAATAGATGTAACGATTCAATTCTTTTTAAAGTTGAACCTAAATTAAATCCATCCCTAAACTTCTCATTAATACAACTTTAGTATCTTTATAAGACAAATTAAGCAGAATAATCAAATAAATTTAAAACTATTCTAAATTGAAATGATCTCACCTATATAAATTGATCATATCAACCAACATGAATTTTTTATTTATTGTGGAACCACTCTTTGTCCATCACGAATTTTCTTCCTTAATAAAACTCGAATATAAGATATAATTATCTATAAAAAGTAAATTACTTTAATCAAATTCTTTTGATAACTTATGTGAAACCAAATGTTGTTTTGCAGACAATATATAAAATGTTTTAGACACGTGTCAGCATCGTTACTTTGAGTGTCAGGATGGCCGAGTGGTCTAAGGCGCCAGACTCAAGTTCTGGTCTTCGTGAGAGGGCGTGGGTTCAAATCCCACTTCTGACAAGTATTTTTGCTCTTTTTAATTTTTTTTCGTATTTCACGATTCTTTATTGGGCCTGTCCCAGCCCAAAAGATAAAATAATTCGGCAAAATCAGTTAGCCTTCATTCAATCCTCCAGAATCCTACCTCGTATTACCCGGCAATAGTCTGTACACATTGAGAGTATTGGAGGAAATTAATTTTATATTTAATTAGTATGCCTTCAAAATATTCTATTTAAAAATGAGTGTCATGTGTCAAATAAATGAAAAAGTGTCAGATAATTTAGTGGAAATTTTCTTTGTGATGCGTTTAATATATTAGAATATGCGTTTCATAAATTCTTGAACCAAACTTTTGATAATTATTGGTCATAACCATGAACAATCTGATAATTCTCAAAACCTAGCCTCCACCCCTCTTGCGTAGAGGGCATAGACATGTAATTTAAGTTAAATTATTTTTTTTTTTTATTGTTAGTTGGTCAAAGTTCAAAGTAGATATAAAAAATAAATATTAGTAATATCATCCACTCAACTAAAACATAAAAATTAAAATAAATTTGTTAAACATTATTATGTTGGCTACTAACATTCTAACACGCTAAAGAAACAAAAGGCAACAAACTAAGCTTATCTTCGACTCTCTATCTCTTTTCTCAAAATCCAAGTAATCCTCCTAATTGTAATAGGATATTGAATCTTGTGTCAACTCTTTTTGTTGAGAATCTACAATTGATTTCTTATAATCGTTTGTCACATCAATATCTCCCTCTTAAAGTTGTTATTTCGTCTTCTCTTCCCAGCGTCAAATTAGATAAAAACATTCTGTTGAGGCCCAACTATTTCTTTTGTTGAGATGCCATTGCTACACTTGTTTAAGTGCATTCTTACTCTATTTCTAGTGCATTCTTACTCTAATTTATCGCAAAAATCATTTACTTTGGCCCGGGCAGCCTAATATGCAGGGTACGGTGGGAGAAAAATCAGAGAATGAATAGAACTCGCTATTGGGAGATTTTCAAGCCCCAGAAAGTGCTAGCAAGTAGCAACTGAAGGCTTCAAACCCACTCATATCATACTCCTGGAAGCAAAGATTCAAACAAACCCATATTTGAACGCAGAAAAAGATCACTAAGTTAAATCATACGACATAATTAAGACTCATCTTCTCCGATGAGAAGGAATAGGGGAATAGCTTACAAAATTACTAACCCCAAAAGGGAGGGGGAGGAGGGAAGATAAGCTTATATGAATTCTTCAAGGTGATAATAACTACATTCTCAAACAGAAAATCCAGGCTATTTTTCCAGCCATTATTCAAAGGCATTGCTCATGTAACTAAACCGGGGGAAAAAGAAGAGGAAAATGTAAATGGAAATCTCAATATACCCTATATGTCTCTGCCTCTCAGTAAAGAACTCTGTCTTTGAGCTTAATAGGTGTAGCCCTTGACAAACATTCCCTTCTTTGCTTCTTCACTCTCCCCTTCGGCAGAGTACCTTCCGAGCTGGGCAAGGGAATTGGCCTTGGCCCGAATCAAAAGAGCTGTCTGGGCTGCTTCTACGTTTTCTGGCTGTCCTTGCCATGCCTTTAACACGCTGTTTTGAAGTGCCCGAGCATATGAGAAGGAAACGTGCCATGGGTTTGGGCTTTGGTTCATTGCATTCAGGTTCAAGGTTGCTTCTACTTCAGATTGACCTCCGGACAAGAACTATACAACAGAAAGAAAACAAAAGCTTGTGTTACTCTTTTAGAGCTTTATATATGCAGAAAACAACAAAAAGGAGCCGACAATCACACTCATAAAAAACAGAAGTCATGTGGAAGCCATGCCATCAACATTATTCATCCTGGACCAAATGACAAGTACGTGTGTTTTAAAATCCTCCGTAGTAGGTTTTGGCAAAGCTAAAATTTCAATCTCAAAATCTGACTACCCATTTAAGTGGCACAAAACTTTTAGAGTCTGCTGAAACAGTGAAGAAGCCAAAGAAAAATACACAATGCCACCACCCAGAGTAGATCCCACATGAACAGCAGAGTCTAGGGAGAGTCACAAGAAGGCAGGTTTTAAGCCTTACCCCCTCCACCCGTCGAATACAAGATAAACAAGGTAATGCAAAATAACTACAGCATCAATCCAATGTATTAAGAGTATACTCAACCACTATATGCAGTTAAACTACAAAGATCAATGAATTTAAAAAAACAGTAGTCCTCTGAAATATGTCTTCAGCTCTAAACGTTCACATAAAATATTCACATCTGAGTATGCTACTGGCGTCATCCCTCAACCCCCAACTCAAAACGAAAGCTACAAAATAGCAAAGTTCAAGACTAAAAGGATTGGTGATGCTAGCTTCCATAACAGTCAGGGCATACCAATCGTGAAGTACCATTCTTTTCTCAACAAGGTGACCATCAACCCCCCCAACCACCACCACAAAAGGCAGGAAAAAAAGCTGGGGCAAGACCCAACCATGGGGAAGTAGCAGGTTTTGGGGAAAGAGGCAGCAAGGTGGGGGAGAGGGGTTTGCAATACAGGCCCTGATCTGCACAATTTGTAATAGTTTTCCCTTCAGAAATTAACTAAGGGAACCCATATCCACACTTCCAGTAGCATAGCATTGGCAAGCCAGAATCCAAAAGGAATTAATCAGGCTCTACAGAACATGTCTTAAGTTCCACAGGCAGCACTACTTGAGGTAATACATGACAAAACCATGTACTGACTAATCCCTTACAGAATAAGAAGTATTATTTTGAGCAGGCATGAGAAGCAAAACTTACTCTATAGGTCCACACAGATAAGCATGTTAGCAAGATAGTTTTAAAATGTTCAAGCATGAGCAAATGAAAAGTTTGCAAACTATACCATGATTCCAGGAACAGCAGGTGGTACTCTCCTTTTTAACATTGTAAGGGTGTATTTGGCAATCGTCTCTGGAGAAGCCTTCTCTTTGTGCTCCGCTCCTGGAGTTACCATGCTGGGCTTAAGAAGGATTCCTTCAAACAGAACATTGTTTTGAGCCAAGTAGTAGAATACTTCAGCCCACACTCGCTCTGCTACTTCAAGGGTCCTGTCAATTGAGTGGTCACCATCAAGAAGGATCTCTGGTTCCACTATAGGCACAAGACCATTGTCCTAAGCAAAAGAAAACATGAAAGAAATACATGAGAATATGATAACGAATATAGCTAGACAGGATCCATCTGCTCTTTAGCTTAAATGCAAAAATATCCAAATATATGGACAGAATCCAGCCTCTTGTAATAACTAGGTGCATGTTCCACTTAAAAATGCTAATGCAAAAACACCCTGAAAAGATGTCCCAATAGTTTGAACACACTACACAAAAACAAGAGATACTAAAACATTAAGCTGCATCTACTTTGCCGCTTGAGCTGTGTTGCAATAAGCCTCAATTCATGTCAACACTTCATAAAACAACTCTAAACTAGCATTCCACATGCCCTTCACAAAAGCTTATAATAGTCATATAATAGTAATTTATAAGGAAGAACTAAATACCAATTTCCACAGTTAAAAAGGTACGGACAATGATTTCTCTATATGTAGCGTACGAACAGTTAGCTATGCCCAGCCCATTTGTTCCAATTTTCCTTGCATGAACACATTGGTACGTTAATCTTCAGTGAGAATGGCCATATCTGCCCCCTTCATTTTTATGTATTGAAAAAGCTTTGACAATCTTTAAGGAGAACTTTAGCCCATGACCCAGCAGACCCACTCATTATTAGCCTCAAAGATGCCTCGAGTTATGACCTCTGCAGTTAGTGATTACCTTTATGCAACTAAGTCAAGGTACCTGTACGAAAACTTCTCCTAAGATTAATATCATAGCAGCATTCCATAATCATATGTGGCGGTTTGATTCAACGTCAACTACTTCCTAACTACATAATGTACACTTTAAAAAACTGGTTGCCAGGAGTTTTTAATGCTTACATTTGAAGTTTTCCAAACAAAATTTATGTAGAGAAACATGATGCTTCAATATGTACCTGAGATATAGCAGCATAACGAGCAAGTCCCCATGCAGCTTCCTTAACAGCCAAAGCAGAAGGTCCACAAGGTACACTAACTACAGTGCGCCTATCATTGCGCATTACAGAAAATGTAAGCAAAACTTTGCCAGAAAAATGGGATTACTAAAAGGTCTCAGTGCCGATATACCTTTGCCTACCATTTTGTCGAAAATAGAAGAAGAAAAGAACAAGTAAACATTGCAGGTTAAGTGCATGAGGAAAAATTTGACTTACCATTTCGCAAAACGAGCACCTTGTTTGTAGTACTCAGCAGATCTTGAAGCTAAACCATCTAAACCTTGACACCAAGACTCATTATTTGAGCCTGGCAATGGAGACAAACCCTGCAAACAAAGAGTCAAAGATATGTATCAAATCTTCATCAGCTGTTCAATAAAAAAGCTTGCACATGTCAAGGTCTTGAAGACACATGTGACACCCATATTACCTTGTCAACTTTGATGCCAGGCACAATGTTTTCATCACGTAGACACTCGACAAATCTCTTACCATCTGTTGTAGATTGGTAAAGAGTTTCCTCAAACAGAATTGCACCAGAAATATATTCACCTAGACCAGGACTTGTAAGCAGAAGCTGCCTGTAAGCCTGACGATTGACTTCAGTGTTATCCAAGCCAATTGACGCCAACCGCTTCCCGCAAGTTGCATTAGATTCATCAATAGCAAGGATACCACGTCCAGGGGAGGCAATAGATTTCTGCGACATCAAACAGAAATCATACGGTTAGGGGGAAAAAGCAAGACTACAACCAGGAACATCATGCATGCTTTTAACACCGAGAAATCAGCACCTTAAAAAGAAGTCTCGAGGAAGCAATGAGAAAAACGAGAAATCACAAGAATTCTTTACAAAGAAAAAGAACAAGAGCAATTGCATTGGAAATGATATGACGATGATAATCCATCTGGAGATATTAGCAGCACCATCCTCACTCGTTCAAGGCGTAGCTAGGGAAAAAGCAGTCCCCACCCGTGGCATATAATGATATATAACAAATGCCGTTATTAGAAATAAGATCCTATATGTCGAATGAAAGTACAACAACAACTCCCATTATGGGTCATGCCAACCTTACCTCTTCACACATCTCTACCAACAGAGAGACCGATTCCATAAAACCCACATTAAAAAACTTTAATTAAAACATTTTGAAGTTGAAAATCTTTTGAAACACAACAGGAAAAATAACCACTAGGTACCAATAACAAGCATCATTTCATATATGTTGAATGAAAGTAGATCTAAGATCATGTATTAGTTATGTACCATAGCATCAAACTAGTATCCCGTATAATTAAACTAACCACTAGGTGTTTAACTATGCAGCCTCACTCATAAGACAGAAGAGGCTGTTTTTATCATAGACTTGATTAGAAATACATTCATCAATATGCTATTCACGACAATTAAGTGCATGACATTTTTCAAGATGCCTAATTTAGTAGTCATAATCCAAATCTAAAACATTGTCCAATTAACATCCAGACCAAACTGACATTTTTCCTGAATTTCATGCAGGGAAATACAAGCAATGAAAATTCCCGGATCATTTCCGAACCATCACCAAGCGACCATATATATACATATACACCAATTCAGGGAACAAAGAAATACCAAAATTAAGGATACCAGTGTGACTTAGTTCAACCACCTACATCCTTCCAGCGCAATTAATATACACAGCAACTAACAAATATGAAAAGTTTGAATTCAAACAATCAATGACTCAGTAAAATTCACTAATTGCAACGGAGGAAGCTCCGATGATAAACCTCGCAGCATTAAAGATCCATTTCGCATAAAAGAGATTACGATCAGTAACAATATCCAGACTTGAATTCTAGCAATTCAACAAGAATTGAGATCACAAAGAAGATCATGGATACATAAACCCTAGAGAGAGAGAGAGAGAGTTACGGCGGTTTTGACGAGTTCGTCGGCATAAGAGGCGGAGCTAGCTCGGACGGGGAGGGAGAGTCGGCGAGTAGCAAGGAGAGCCGGCGATCCGCGGCGTTGATTGAAGGAGTGTTGGCCGACGAACTGGGAGGAAGTGGCGTTTAACTTGACCAAACTTGTCGACGCCATTGCCGATCTCTGGGTTTCTCTCTCTCTGCTCTCTGCTCTCTGCGTCAACTACTACTGCGGAAGAGAATCGAATTTGGGAAGAGCCTTTTTGTAGGTGGAAAGTAGAATGAAGAGGACCACCAGGCTTTGGTTTAAATAAGGGATGCCAAGACAAAAGCGAAAGCTGCTTTCTTGGAAAGTCCGCGCCCAGCACTCACAACAGAAGTAGGGAGCAAAAGACGACGAGTTTTTGGGCAAAAGAGTGACTAAATTTTAAATTTTATTTAAATTATTTTTATATTTATCGGTGTTATTAATCTACACTAAAATGTATTAGTATACATTAGTAATAGGATGAAGGAAATTTAAATAAAGTAGCATAATAATACGTTTTAGTGTAGATTAGTGGCACAGACACCAGTAAATACAAAAATAATATAGGAAGAAATTTAAATAAAGCCTAAATTTATGGACTTTTTTTATCTAATAACTCTACTCTACAATAAAAATATGGTGCTGGAGATTTTATAAAATAGGAACAAAACTTCTCCTGGGGATACTAATTTGGGTTTTAAAAAACAATTTTAACCTTGTGATTGAATTACAAAATAGAAAAAATAAATAATGTGGTGAAATTTTTTACAGGTGGCTTTAACTTATCTTCTTGAAGCAAGATAAAATTGTTGAGAAAGTTTTTTCTTCTTATTTTTTTGTTCTTAATTTTCTATCCTTTTTCATATTGTTAACGGTAATTTTAGTAGAACTCTAAACAACGACCGCATAATATTTTGTACTTTCTTTTTTTTTTTTTGGAAGAAATTAAATTATATGATGAGTAAGTAGCATTATTATTCTATAAGGTTTAGAACGTGGTTAGTGAAGGTGGAATTGAAGCCGCCATCAAAAGAATTGGGCGCTACAGGCCTTTTTGGTGTCTTTTTCACCTAACATTGACAATTGACCATCAACTCGCTTCACTAATTGTCAGTTTAGCTAACTGCCATCTCCCAACTCTAACCCTCCTCAACACAGGACCAGACCTGGGCCTTGTGGACCATTGATGGGGTGAGAATGAGAAAAGTATCAACTCACTTCACTAAGGGGAAATTGTCCAGAACCCTAAGCCCAACGTTTAACCCCCTCAATTTTACAAATAAATTGGCAAATGAAACCCTCCCCCACTTCCCCCAAAATAAGAATATGTATGTATGGGTGGGAAGGGAAGGGAGGCAGGAGAACAGGATGTCCAATGGGCCCTTCGCTATCCACCATTTAACTTGGGGTTTCTTTCTCAATTTTTCACCTCTCTAGTCTATCTTCTTTGCTATTATATTTTTCTTTTTTAAAATTTTTTTAAACCAATCCACCATTCAAACAGGCAATAAGCACAGCAGGCCCATTGCATAAAAGACCCGGTGTAGTCCAAATAATCTCATACCACGACGTATTTAGGATAGTAATAATTAATGAAACAAAAAGACCTGTACCCACTACTGCATGGTGAACAATAATAGTTAGCACATCATTCAAAAACAAAATATCAACTGACAAAATAAAAAAGAATTAATTGGTTCAGGTCGCTTAACCGTCACACTCCAAAACCATAAACCGAAACGTAACCAAATAAATTACTTAACCCCTATTAACCGCCTTTGATAAACTGCTTTAAATAAAAAAATCAGCACAGTTTTGTCTATTTTCAGTTTGGTTTACTGATTCCCCATTTTTTGCTCACCCTTAATATGCATGACATTAATTTATAAAACGCTAAAGGCAAAGCTTTCAAATTCGAAAATTATAAAGGTTTTGATACAAGACATAAAATGATAGAATTGAATAGAGGAAGAGTTTTTAGTAAGCATAAATTCATATGAAATTATCTTATTATTTACGGTGTTCACAATATATAAAATTATGTGTATGATTCTATTTTTACTAACATGGTTTATCACATTAGAGGTTAGGATTACTAGTGCCATTTCGAACCAATCTCTAACATCACTTTGTTGGGACTAGAAGCGTAGTAGATCATATATATATATATATATATATATATATATATATATATATAACAATCAAATTTAACATAAAACTCTTCTTAAATAGCGAATGACTAATAAATCCAATATAATAGCAAAGATATATTATGTACACATATATTTGCAATAAT
The DNA here is from genome assembly GCA_021018815.1 of Talinum fruticosum. Taxonomy (NCBI): domain Eukaryota; kingdom Viridiplantae; phylum Streptophyta; class Magnoliopsida; order Caryophyllales; family Talinaceae; genus Talinum; species Talinum fruticosum. The sequence continues at coordinate 268,989 of JAITYX010000094.1, read as the reverse complement.
AGTATTACCCTTTTCATTCTCCTCTTTCTAATATTCAAGTCACCTCTAATAAATTTATGTCGCCTCAACACCTAGTGTAGATACAGTCTCTCAAATCACCTCATCTTCCACACTACTAAGGATAATTAGCATATGCCTACTTACTATGCGTTTATGTAATGAATTCCAATTAGAATTATAGAAATGATAGTTTTTTATGATAATACTAAATTATAAGATTAATACAATATAAAATCTGTAAAATTAAATGATATCTTATGAAATATTCTCACATAATTTAGGTAGATAATACAACAATAGAGTACCATTTACATCCATTAACACACATGATTAATACTTAAAGCTTTAACTAATAATTAATTTTTACAAATTGTGCAATTTTTTTAATCCAATAAGGGTGTATCATTAATAAATTAGGGAAGACAAACTTTGTCAGCCAGAATAAGTGACAGACATGATACATACAGGGCCTTCGGGAACCCAAATTTTAGTTCTCCCAAAGGAGAAGGCAAGTTTTGCGATAATGCTAATAAAAATTCGGATTTGGGTTAAAATTAGGTTGAAAAAACTAATTATTGGATAAAATTTTCATCCGATATCTGATTTTTTTTTTCAGGTCGAACAATTCGGACAAGCGTAAAATTCAAGTTAAAATTAGGTTCGGACAATAGAAATAGAAAAATTTTATATCTAATTTAAAATTCGGACAAAAAGTTATACTCGTATCCGATTTTTTTAGTTCGAACGAATTCGGATAATCGAGTCGACAAAATTTTACCAGCGCTACTTTGCAACATCATTTTTTTTAGAAAGGTAAATACATCAACAATTAGGCAGCCCTTCTCACAAGGGTTATACCCAAATTGTGTTCCATTAAAATGGAGAGAAAAGAAGAAACAGATGGAAGAAAATCCCAACATAATGAATGGGATAAAGAAAGATAAACTCTAGCTATCCAATCAAGCAACCCTATTGCCTTCACGAAATCGATGAAAAATAAAAACATGACTGCAATTCCTAAGATATAAAAGGATATCGTGAATAAGGATATGGATCTCCCATGGTGATTGACATTCCCCACATAAAGCCTTTATAATAGTTTGATTATCCCCTCGATAACTATAAAGCGAAAGTCCGATTGAAAAGTGGCTCTAACTTGCTCCATTCCTCATAACAGTGGCTTCGACTACCAAGACTAAGGCTGGTGCCGGATTTAACACTCTCGCTTCGACGAATCTACCATCCCACCTTCCGATGACAAACCCTCCAACCGTATTCGTAAAAGATTTTGATCCATCAAAATTGATTTTGATAAATCCCTCTAACGGTTTCTCCCATTTGATAAGATGATTAGAAGTGATAGGAATAGAAAGAGAATGATATGATGAAGAAGGAAAATAAGGAACATCAAATCTTTCTCCTACTTTCCATTATGCCCATAATCTTTTAGCTTTAATAATGGTAAATATTGAGTTGTATCTACCATTATTAACTATAATATCATTCATGCTCTTCCGAATGCTCCAAATCGGATAAACCACACGAACCAGCTTGTTTTGGTTTATTGAGATTCCTAAACATTTGAATTATCTCGTAAAGAGACACCAAGCGAAGCTATCCAATATTAATATCAAGCCATTTATGAAGATAAGTTTTTTCCGAAGTATCTTTAACATGAGGGTATCGAGCGAAAAGATGATCAAATGATTCCTCATTCTGGTGGCATACTTGGACAATGGTTAGTCACATTGATCCGTCTTTTAAAAAGTATATCTCATGTAGTTATGGCATTATGATGCAGTTGCCATAAAAAAGTTTTGTCTTAGGCATAACATCCAACTTCCAAATCTACTTGGCCTCCCAAACTTGATTATGATATTCAAGTTTGTGTACATTCCAAGTTGCCGATTTTGTAGTGAATTTACTCGAACTCGACGAGTCCCCATCAAACCGTATCTTTCATATCATGTTGAGGAATGGGTACATTCCGTATGCTCCTACAAATTTCCAACCGAAGAAAAGAGTAGAGAAATTGAATATTCCATAATTTTTCAAGCGTAATACGGATACTCGACTGGAGTATCAAGTGGTGATATATTATTCCTAGATTGATCATAATACTAGAGAAGTGGTGTTTGCCTACACCAATTGTCATGCCAAAATTTTGTAGCCTTCCCGTTACCAATTTTTCAATTTAAAGCTCTTTTGAAAAGATCCCTTTCTTTCAAGCAAATATTTCCACGCCCAAGAGTAAGAAGGCTTAGGCTTTCGTAAGAAAAAATCCTCGGTTAGAAGGTATTTAGCTTGCATGAATTGGACCCAAAAATTATTTGCCTCATATAAATATTTCCATATGAGTTTACAAAGAAAGGCATGATTAACAACCTCTATTTTCCTAAGACCCAAGCCCCCATTTTTTTGGCGTATAGATTTTGTCCCATGAAATAAAAGGAAGACCTTTAACATCTTTAGATTTACCCCTAAAAAAAATCTATATTGATCTTTCTCCAATATTGAGGTGGTACTCTTTGGTAATTTGAAATATTGCATAGTATGTACAAGTAGCGATTCCAAATTGGATGTATAAGAACAACCCGTCCTACTTTGGATAACAAATTAGCTTTCCAACTCTACAACTTATTATATCCTTTAGCCAAAAGATTAACAAAAGTAAGACTATTACAAATGGATGCAATCGTAGTTCTATCAGCAGATGTTGTATTTTTAGAGAATATAACAACTAACTTATGGAAATTAACAAGTTGGCCGGAAATGTTACAAAATTCATTCAAAAAATTGTTAAGCTTGAAGCATGTTCCATGGTTGGTCGTACAAAATAGAAGATTATCATCTACAAACAATAAGTAAGGAATTTTTGTGTATTAGCGAAATCTTGATCCCAATACCCGATTTTGGTAGCATATCCTCTAAATGTAATCTATATGTAAGAACATCCATACAAATAATAAAGAAACACGGAGACGAGAGGATCTCCTTGTCTAAGACCTCTAGATGGTCTAAAAAATCACATGATCCATCATTAATAATCAAATAATATATGACAAAAGAGATACACTCTCTTATCCAACTAATCTAGGTATCATAAAAACCAAGTTTTTTAAGACAAGCAAAAATAAAATCTCATTTAATCCTCGTCATCGATTTTTTCATATCGACTTTGAGTCTAATATATGTCCGCTTTCCTTTAATATTTCCGAATTTATTTACAATTTCGTACGTTAATAGGATATTATCATGAATGTCTCTATCGGGAACAAAGGTAATATGATATGGACTACTAATTCTTTGAATAATCAATCTATTGACAATAATTTTGAAGATAATCTTATACAAACTATTGCATGGATTGATTGATCTATATTGTGCCGTAACTGATGGATCATCCACTTGCCTTATTACAAGATCGATTAGCCGCACCAAATAAAACATGAGAAAAATACCTGGAAAGTTTACGACGGTCTGTAATAAAAGTACCAAAGTAAGAGGCTGTGTAGTTGGGCTGAGTCTGTTTCAAGCGTCACTTGTCGAAGGCTCAACGAGAGAGTCACATGCAGTCCAAAATGCGCCGTTGCTGCCTCGCTTGTGTCAACATCCCAATTCACGGCTTCCTGTGCACAAATTAGATGACAAATAATAGATTAATTGAAGATAGTACATGACAATATTCTTATATCTTAACATAAAACCTTTATCATTACATGACATATGCCTTGTGCTAATACACTTTTGCCTTAACTTAAATTAGTATATCACATATTTTAATATTATCATATTTTCAACACTTACAATTAATAATTAATAAATTGTGAAGTTGCAGTATTCATTAATCACATCAATGAGTACAAAACATCCTAATAGAATCAATTCTGCTCGCGAATATAAATGATGCACATAATGTTGTTATTTTGAAAAATTATGATGAAAAAGTAAATTTACACAATTTATGAATGATAACACCCTTCTCCTACTCAATTAATAATATAATTTTTAAATTAAAATAATATAATTTAGCTCAATAGATTAAAAATTAGTTTCCATTTTCTAAATGAAGTTAAATGAAGGGATAAAATGCCACATTTGCAATGTGAAAAGATGGGTGTTTGGTGGCAGGAATAAAGCGAGCTGATAAGAATTTTGGCACCTTCAAACCTCCAAAAAAAAAAAAAAAAAAAAATTAAAAAAGGAGAGAGTTTTGGCAATTTTAAATAAAAAATAAAAAGTATGAACACGTTAAGATGCCTAAGACAGAGGCTTCATTTTCAAATCATCAAGCCGGACGGGCAAATTCCATACCCTTTTTTGGTTTGTTCCCCTTTATTTTGTGGAGCCCTTTCTGAATATTTAAGAATTTCCATCTAACCAAAATTCATTTGTAAAATAGTGTTGGAATCTTACATCACTAGTGACGACATCATTCTTTGCTCCGTTATACTAATTAATTAATGTTGCCACAAATCATGGATATATTCATCCCTTTATCTTTCACCCAATATTGAATTTCAAACATTCATCTCTATATAGTTTAATTCATAAAATTATTTCAAACTGTTATAAAATTAAATTTAAATTTCATATATAATAGCATCTATATTTTCTTTAACATAAAAGAAATATAAACCTTTATATTTTATCTGCATTAAAAAATTTTTTCATTCCAAAGTAACAAAAATTAATATTTCATATACATCCTTGGCAGTATAATTTCCTTATAATTTTCTTGAAAATTTCTATGTCAAAGTTTTTTTTGCTTTGATGTATTTTAAGTGGAACTCAACTATTACTCTATAACAACAAATATGTGACTTAAGTTTTATTATTTTAAAAATTTATAAGCAAATAAAAAATTACAATACTCCATCCGCTTTTATAATAAATATTTCTTTGACTAATTTTTTTTCCATTTCATAATACTTGTCACTTTACAATCCCAATTGTATATTAATCATTATTTTTTCAATTTTATCTTTCTTAATTATCTTACTTATTTTTAAAACTTTAAATTATTTCTAATAATATCATAACATATTTAATTTTTTTATTTATTTAATTTCTTTTTATTCATATGAGGATGGAAAAGGGAAAGAGATGGAAAAGAGATATAGAGAGAGAAGATATAGGGAGAGATTGTACAGAGAGTATTGTGAAGAGATAGAGAGAGATATGTGAGATTGGAAAATTGATAGAAGATAAAAAATAAAGGAAGAGTTGTAATTTTACTGGAAATAAAAAAAGAGATAATATATTAGATATTTTATTACTTAATTAACTTCATTTTTAATTGACGTTAATTTTTCTCTATTCTATTACAACAATAGGTAATTTAAAACAGACGGCTTACATTATTAAATTTTTAATATAACAATATTAATAAAAATAAAATTTTAAATTTAGTATATAATAGTTTAATATCTTTAAAAATCAATTTATTTTCATCTAAAAACATTTAATTTAAGATATTAATAAAAATAAAATTTTAAATTTAGTATATAATAGTTTAATATCTTTAAAAATCAATTTATTTTCATCTAAAAACATTTAATTTAAGAAGATAGTACACTGAATAGAAAGATGATTTCTACATATAAAAAAAGATCGACAGATAATTAAATCAAACCAATCAGGATTATGTTACCATCAATCAATGGTACTTTCTAGAATTTTTCACAAAATCGAACTGGAAGGGGAAGCTTTTGTGGGAAATGCTCTGTCAGCGAAATCAGACGGTTTTCAACAGGCCACGTTGCAAGAAACCACCTGCCCCCAGTCAATCAACGTTGGTCAACCAATAAGGGCGACCTTTGATTTCGCAAAAAAAAAAAAAAAAAAAGGGACAGAGAGAGAGATAAGAATTTTTGTAAATATATATTCAACCAATCCAATATTGCAGCTCCGGTTCTCTCTCTCTATCTCTTCTTGGCGACGAACTGCTCATCGCTGCGCTTTTGCTCTGATCGATCTGCAGAAAACGAAATCCATGGCGGAGAAGCACTTTAAGTACATCATTCTTGGTGGTGGCGTCTCTGCTGTAAGTCTTATTCTCATACTTTTTTTTTTTTTTTGTATTTCTCTCTCTTCGATCTCCTGACGTTAATATGTTAGTCTTTTTTACTTTTCCTTTTTTGGCGTTTGATACGAGCAAAAGGAATTTTGATTGAATTCGATCAGTTTTTCCCCTTTTTTTTCTGATTTTTGAATTATGGGCTAGTGTGATGTTGATTTGGCCAACGAATTTTACTCTTGATTCATGGTCTAATTATACATCAATCTGAAAATCTCGATGTTAGATCTGATTGCTATTGATTGGACGTGTTGATGTTGACTTAGAAAAGAGATAGCCGAAGAACGCTCCAATTTTGATGCCAAAATGGTTTCTGATGAGTGTCTTTGTGGCTATCGGCGTTAGTATTTGGTTGGGTTGGAGTTGATCAGTTAGTTAAGTAGTAGCACTAGCAGTTTAGACCACTTATGAGTTTTTGGGTGCAAGTTTTTGAAGTGGATGATCACCTCTGCTGATTGAGCAGCTACCGTTTACAATGTTTTTGAGTGGATTTTCGAATGTTGGAAATGACTCGAGAATGGTTTCGAATTATTTTGATTACTTCTAGACCAATTTCTCCAATGTTTGTCGATTTTGATCATATGTTTGAATGATTGTAGTGTGGTGGAAGTTCTGCTTTGAGAAGCAATTAAATACTGAATGATGATGCTTGAGTGTTGGGATTCTTCATCTTAGGTTCATGCTTTAAAAGTACAATTAAAGAAGATTGTGCATTATTATGATGGGAACGTCTATGGTTGTGACTCGTCTAGTGACCGAATATGTTCTGACATTCTTTAAATGCCCAGATTTCTGCATTTTGGGATGCAGGGAGCCTGGGTAGCTGTAAATTTATAGTTTCTGTACTCTACAATAAGATATTTTCTTATGGTTTCTGAAATGAGATTATTTGCTTTGTTTTCAGGGGTATGCTGCTAGAGAGTTTGCCAAACAGGGTGTCCAACCAGGAGAGTTGGCTATCATTTCCAAAGAAGCGGTATGCTGAGTTTTAGATATCTGTTTATAATCTGTATTTTGCTACGAGTTAGTGCTTATGTGACTACTTACCTCACTGTTTATTAATTTCGTAATATTTCTGCCATCTTTTTGAATTGAGGAGTGCAAATATGGCATTTTATTCATGACAAGATTTCTTAAGTCTATTGATTGGAAGGCATGAAATGTGTTTGGTCTGCCGAGAAGTAGTGGCAGTTGCATTTTATATGCTTAAAGCCCGCATACTTGCGACCTTCGAAATCCACATTTCTTGATTACCCGGAATAAGCTTTTTGCTCTTATTGTCTCGTCAGGCATTTCTTTCGATCAGTATATTGCAGTTCTTAGTTGTCTTCTGCTTTTTTACACACTTATTTTCGTCAAAATGATAAGCTAGGCTTTGAGGAAGACACTGATGTGTGCATCTTCATGTTTCAGGTGGCTCCTTATGAACGTCCAGCACTGAGCAAAGGTTATCTCTTTCCAGAGGGTAAGTGAGGAAAATTGCACTCATATGCATCTTTTGTTTTATTTTTTGGTGGTTTCAATGAGCTACAAAAGTTAGTACAATACAATTACGACATAAAAGGGAAGTGAGAATCGGACCTTAAACCTAATGTACCTAGGTACTCAGACTTAAGTCTTGAGTACTGTGTTAAGACTTCATTGGTTAATGGTGATGCATCTTTCAATGGTGTGGAGTAAATTTTGGCCCCTGGAGGGTGGATCTTCTTAATTTTCCAACTGAGAAATGCTTCAGTCATAGATATAGCCATATGAATTTACTATTTCATGGTAATGTTATTCGTCTCTCTTTGTAACCCACAATTCTTGGTTTTCTACAGCCTGAATGTGATATGCTATCTGTATTGGAAACTTCAAGTATATTTAGATAAACAACAATCTGGACTTAACACAACTGATTTTAACCCTGGATCGTAGCATCCATACTCAGCCCTCACCCTTGAGTCTTGAGTCTTGACAGTTTTTTGTGCATTAGATGTGACTGTGGGCAGACAGCGAGTTCTGTTCCTTACTGTCTTTCTGCAAGAAAAGTCTCAGCTCCATCATCTTAGATGGGTTAATATTCTACCTGTTGACCTGAAATCCCTGTCACATTTTGATATTGGAGTATGTTTTGTAGTTATTTTGCTTGTGTGCTGGCTAACAGTTATTCTTTTTTTTTTTTTTTTTTGAATTACAGGTACGGCTAGACTTCCTGGGTTCCATGTCTGTGTAGGAAGTGGAGGAGAGCGCCTTGCTCCTGAGTGGTACAAGGAGAAAGGTAATGTGACTTTGTTCAAGCTGTGTGAGAGAGTAATTTTATCAATGAACATTCCACAGATTAAGCATGTTCCCCCTGCCCCCAGCTATTTTTCTTGCCTGTGGAAGAATTAGATTCTTCAAATACTATTTCTATTTCCTTTGATGGCTTTGAGAAGAAAAAAGGGGTCTATGTTCCATTGTTAATGCATGGTTATGAATGTGAAGAAAACAGCATGAGACAAAGAATGGTACCTTGCATAGTAATTTGGCAATGACATAAGCTTTTTCCAGTCTATACAAGTGGGAGCATCGGCTCCAGCCCTCCCGCTTCTTTCTTTTGCATACATCCATAGAGCAAGTGTGCTTCACAGCTCCATAGCAATATATGCCTTCATGATTTTGTACTTGTCTTGGATAAGTATCCACTATGCAGCTTTCTAGCAGAAGATGTCACGCTTGTGGATGCCAATCCTTGCGTGTCCTTTGCTTAAATTTTCATGGCACATTTGATTTGTTAGCAGGCATTGAGCTGATCCTGAGCACAGAGATAGTGAAAGCTGATCTTTCTTCAAAGTCTCTCACAAGTGCAGGAGGAGAAATCTTCAAATATGATACTTTGATCATAGCAACTGGTTCCACAGTGAGTGCTATAAAAACCCAAATCTTTCTTAGGAAATCTCACCCGCCTGCTAATGACAGCCCTGTTTGTTGGCATTCTCATAGGTCATAAGATTGACAGATTTTGGTGTGCAAGGAGCTGATGCAAAGAACATCTTGTACCTGAGAGAAATAGACGATGCTGATAAGCTTGTCGAAGCAATTAAAGCAAAGAAAAATGGAAAAGCAGTTATTGTTGGTGGAGGATATATCGGCCTTGAGCTAAGTGCAGCACTGAAAATCAACAACTTGGATGTCACTATGGTTTACCCAGAGCCCTGGTGCAGTAAGTTCAGATACTGACCATTTCTCATTTCCCTGATATCATCTTTGCTAGAGAGTTCTTATATATAACATACTCACCCTCCTTACCTGTGAGTATAAGAAGTGAAAGGGAAACTTATGAGTGATTTGCTACTTGAAAATTTCTTGCAGTGCCTCGACTCTTTACTGCTGACATAGCTAAGTTTTATGAGGGTTATTATGCCAATAAAGGAATCAACATCGTTAAAGGAACAGTAGCAACTGGATTCAGTTCTAATGATAATGGAGAGGTATTGCATTTGTTTGTCTTGTGTTTCACTGTTTCACCTGTATGTGACATCTATAAATTACTCTGAATAATGGTCTGTTGCATTATAATTCAGGTGAAAGAAGTGCAGCTAAAAGACGGTAGGGTGCTGGGAGCTGATATTGTGGTTGTTGGTGTCGGAGGAAGGCCTCTAACAGCTCTGTTTAAGGGGCAGGTTGCAGAGGAAAAAGGAGGAATTAAGGTTTGTGTATTTCAAGCCTTTGTGTGCTTGCGAACCGTGCATATCACTATCAAAACTTTATAATCCTACCGTGTAACACTGTGACTTGCTTACTCGGCTGCAGACTGATGGCTTCTTCAAAACAAGTGTTCCAAACGTGTATGCGGTCGGTGATGTCGCTACCTTTCCATTAAAATTGTACGGTGAACTTAGAAGAGTGGAGCATGTTGATCATGCCCGAAAATCTGCTGAGCAGGCTGTGCAGGTAAACTATAAAACTGCTTCTTACCACCACCCCCTGCCCCTACTGCCTCAACAATTCAATCCCTGAAGCTGCAGTGGCTTCAGGTAGACCTTAGTCAATAAGAGTCCCCTTTTTTTCTTAAAAAAAAATGTAATTACACCAATAATAGCTTTACAGGCACAACATAACTCCTTCAGGCATTAAGGGCAGCTTTACAATCGTGTTTAAAACTCCTTTTCCCACCTTATGCCTATTATATTTATTCTTCTGACAGCCAAATTCAATGTATTAAATCATTTGGCCCTTTTTATGTAGGCCATCAAAGCCAGTGAGGAGGGGAAGTCAGTAGAAGAATATGATTACCTACCTTACTTTTACTCTCGTGCTTTCGATCTGTCCTGGCAATTCTATGGGGACAATGTTGGAGATGCCGTTATATTTGGGGATAATGACCCTGCATCAGCAGAGCACAAGTTTGGGTCATACTGGGTTAAAGACGGGAAGGTGGTAGGTGCATTCCTTGAGAGCGGAACCCCAGAGGAAAACAAGGCCATTGCTAAGGTTGCTAGAGTCCAGCCACCAGCCTCCAGCTTGGATCAGCTGTCAAAGGAAGGGATTGGCTTTGCCTCCAAGATCTAAGCACATGCTCAAAACAAGCTCTCCCATTTTTATGAATGCGTGTTTGTCTTGCATAATAACTTCTTGTTTCTGGTTCAATTTTATGGGTTACATTTTAAACACTATTTGCAAGTGAATGGCCTATTGGCATATGTAGAGTTGAAAATGAATGCCAGATATGAATGTGCCTGCGTTGTACATTCTGATTTCTGAATGAATGTATTCACCTTGTCAAGGTTGTTTACTTGAAAAGTTTCGTTTCACTGCTTGTTAGTATTAAATTAACACAATCCTCGGCAACATTTTCCATCATTCCTGAGCTAAAATAAACACATCAATATAAGACATCAAAAGTTGGGGAATCTGCGGAACATCTGTTTAGGGATTGTGAATTTGTTAGAAGAATTTGGGGTTGTGGTTTACTGGGTATTAAGATGCAGGTGCCGAAGGGATATCCGCTTGAATTATGGATAAGGAATTGGATGAAATTACTATTAAGAGGAAGAGATAATTGGAAGGAAAAGAGAATTTTGTGGCTTTGGATGACTTTATGAGAAATCTGGAAAGCTAAAAATAAGGTAGTCTTTGAAGGAGGAAGTGGTTGCGCATGAGATTATGGAGAATATCACTACTTCTCTGGCTTTGGAGGAGACCTGCGGGGAGAGGTTGCAGATGGAGTAAGACAGTCAAGCCAGGAAAGAGACGGAGAGAGGGAACATTTTTTGTTAAAGGAAATCAAGTTGCTAGGCCAACTTATTTAATTATTGATGGGGCGAGGCGTGGGAGGGATGGCAATGGGTCCTGGACCCAACCTGGACCCGTCAGACCCGACCCATTTAATCGGATCTCGGGTCCAAAAATTTGGACCCGATGGGTCCGGGTCAGGTCGGGTCCGGGTCTCAAAAATAAAACACGAGACCCGACCCGAGACCCATTTAAGACCCGAATACTAATTTTATTTTTTAAAAAAATTCTAACAGCAAGTATTCATACAAATTTGGACTCGGTGCAATTTGAAAACCCTTCCTACAATTTGTTGTTAAATTTTGATAGACTTTGAACTTTGTGTTGTCAAACTTTGATAAACTTTGTGTTTAATATATTGGTGTATTTGATTTGTATGAACTAAATTTTTGGTTTGTACAATAGATTGGTTGATAGATAGGTTAGTATAATGTTAAAGAGGTTATATGTAACAAAATTGCTTGTAAATTTATAATAATATTAAAATAGAGGCACAAAATATTGATTTTTAAACTCATTTATGATAAAAATATAATAGACCCGTTTAAGACCCGTGGACCCACCGGTCCGGATCCAAATTTTATAGACCCGTCAGGTCCGGGTCGGGTCTGGGTCCAGTCAGACCCGACTCAGACCCGACCCATTGCCATTCCTACGTGGGAGGCTAAGTTTGGTAACATAGGCTTTGCTTGGTTTTGTGTAGGGTATGGGAGGGGGCTTCTCTTGGATGTTGGATCAAGGTTTGCCCTATCAGGCGAAACTTATGAATTGGAGCTGGCGCTGAAGAGTCAAGTCCATCGGTACGGATGCAGCTCAGGTTATTAATTTTTTGAACGTGTACAATCTCCTCCCAAGGAGTTAATCTCTTTAGTTTCTAGCATTAGGCGTTTGTGTGATTGTTGTAATTCAGCATGCATTGCGAAGACAGGCAGAAGTTGAGTGCGAACTTGAATCGACCAGACCCAAGTTAAAGGGGTTTTAGTGCGAACTTGAATTAACCAGACCCAGGTCGACCTACAACAAAATTTCCTGACCAGTATTCAGCCATTCAAGGACCAACTGGTCAAACTAAATTGGTTCCAACATGGTATAAGCAAGCGTAAAGCTCAAGAAAATGACCCATTTGCAACGTCTTTAAACAAACATGTCTAGATTCAGGCCGCATATAGAATTTCAACGTGGAAGCACAGTAATAAATTTGCTCTAGGACCCCATTACTCAGCTCAGTGTTGAGGTATGTAATATTGTGAACATTCTCAGCGTATAATGGAAACAAATGAAATGGTTAAATGGATAGTACATATCCTTGAGGGAGCTCTGCCACCCCAAACCACCACCACCACCTCAGTTGAGGAAGGGGGTGAGCCAGAAATGAGGTGAAAGATGGATCAAAAATTATCCAGCAAACACAAACTCAATGGATCCAAAAGGGAATGATAAATCCAACAATTTCCAATTCAATGGAAATGATTGTAGCAAAATCTCTGGTAACATGATTCAGCTAATATTAAGCCCTAGCTACACTCTGGAGATACTGATAAAAATAGATGAAAAACTCTAAATTGAGAAAAAATAGTGCCGCACAAAGGGGACCTGTTTTCAACCCCTTAGTCGAAAAGACTGAAGCCCATGTCCTGCACCAAATTGAAAAAGGAAAGAGTGAGCTCCCATAAGACAAACAAAGCACTCAGAAACAAGTTAAAAGTAAGGTCTCTTCATCGATTGAGGATACAAAATTTCAGAAACATGTAATAACAGAAGAATATAGCATGCCAAGATATGCGGACAGATGCAACTTTGGGGATAAGAATTAAATTGGAAAAACTGAAGTATAATGGCATTTTGGCAAAGATAATTGAACGATGCTAGAGATAATCCCAATATATTTTCAACAAAAATGAGATCAGAAGATAAAAACATTACATCGTCTGATTCCTCTTTCTCCTCCACTTTTTCTTCTTTCTTAGACTCAGCAGCTGGAGCAGCAGTGCCACCAGCAGCAGCACCGCCTGCGGCAACAGCAACACAAGCACCGCCACCGGCTGGAACTGAGGCCAACTTCTCCCGGCCAGCAGCAACAAGCTCTGTAATGTCTTTGCCCTTGATTTGTGACATGAGAAGCTCAATCTTCTCATCATCAGCATCACAGCCAACTGGAGCAATTACAAAACCCGTTATTAGAAATTTCAACTTACTACAATATAAGGCTCATAAGAACAAAAGTTGCACAAAGTTCCACCATAAAAAATGGCAAATGTATTAACATAAGTGCTCAAATAAGGAGATCTTCAACACTATTAAATGGGAATCAAAGTTCCCACTAACAAAGCAAATCGAAGAATCAATAACCCTAAAATGTATGAATTATTTTGTTCCCGAGAAGCCAAAATGATTGCAAAGACACCATGATTTCCTCTAAAACATCAACTTTTTCGCTACTTAATATGATTGTATTATACAAAGTAATAAATCCCAAAATTTCGAACACATTAACAGAAGGTTTCGAACTTTCGATTAAGCCCAGAATGCAATCAAATCCAACATTGTCACAAATGCACATAAATTCATTTCTGCAACTGAAACGATTGCAGCTTCGGCTAATAGAAATACAGATCTTTGCGCACATTATCAAAAGGGTATATATGTGTCCAATAACAACACTTGGTCACGAAAAGATATAAGCTAAACAAATGAATCATGCAAAATTAAAACTAAAATTGTGGAAACGGCTAAGAATGGATTGAGGAAAATGGGGAGAGAGAAGACCTGAGTTGAGAATGTTCTTCAAATCATCGGTGGAGGGGTTGGCATTGCCACCCAAGACGGCGAGCAAGTAGGCTGCGATCACCTTCATTGTTCTCTACTGGAAGCGCTTAACAGATGGAGGGGAGAGAGAGAGAGAGAGAGGATCTGCAGAATTTCAGCTCGTAGTGAACCCTAACGCGGAATAGAAAGGGTGCTGGGTTAAATTTATACAATTAGGGTTTTGTGTTCTGGACTCTAATCAATATGGGCTTGGCTTTATTTTTTGAACTTCGTTGGGCTTTTTATCTCTGCACTTGTCAAACTAGTTCCCTTTCTCGTTGATTGGATCTGCTTAAGGATTTTTGTAGACCTTGTTCATTTTAGCCATTATAATTACTTGTTACGGTTTTTTATCCCTGATATGAGTTCTTATCATTAGGAGTGCTTAAAGTCGGTTAAACATACTTTCATTTTTCAGTTCAAGAAAATTTAGAACCAAAATCGAATTGAAAATTTCAATTAACCAAATTTGGTTAATTGAAAATTTTGGTTCGGCCAAAACTCGAACCATAATTGAACTGAAAAATTAATTAACCGATTTTCATTTCGTTAATCGGATTTTTGGTTATGTTAATTGAATTTTCGGTTCGGTCATCGGTTAACCATTAAAAAATAGGATAAAACTTACATTTCAAACCTATAATTTTTTTACTTTTAAAATTAATTTTTTTAAAAAATATTTTGGTTTCGATTAACCGACCGATTAATCGAATTTTCGAACCGGTAAACTGAAACTGAACCGAAAAGCTTTTTTTTTTTTTCTGGTTTGGTTAACCAAATTGTTTTTTAAAAAGTTTCTTCAGTTAATTAGTTTTTTGATTTAGTGTTTTTTTGTTCACCCCTAGTTATCGGTATTATGATTAACTCGCTATACCGTTATATAAGCTGTTGTGAGCTATTATAGATGTGAACTGTTACAAAATTTTTAACATACTATTAGTGATATTATTCATTATATATTTCACAACAACGAATATTAGGCCATTAATTGATAATCAGTAAATATAACTTACAAACTTATAAACATGAATAATAAAGTGTAATACCGGAATTTTAAAGAAAGCGATCGAAAAGTATAGAATTATTAAGTATTTTTCCCGCAACTAGGGGGTTGAGTGGTCGATTTTATTTACGGCCGGACATATTACGTTGGAATTCCTTTGGAGGCTAGTGGCGAATAAATAAAATCAAGGAAATTGCCTTCCTTTTTCATCCGAGCGGAATTGTTGGGTGATTCGGAATTGTCGTGGCCGGCATATTAAAATGAGTTAGGACGCAGATCGCGTAAGAGGACGGAAGGGAGAAGATATAGACACTGTCGTATATGGGCCGGTGATTATTTTCACTAAATTATGAAGAGATGATTAAGCTTATTTGGGGGTCTAATTAGGATCGAGAACCGCCAAATTAGGCGGTGGAAGGTGAAAGGAGAGGAAAGAAGGCTCGGGAAAGGAGGCCGAGCGAAGAGGAAGCGAAACAGAGAGCGAGGGAGAGAGAGAACGCGCGGAGCCGGAGCAAAGGCGGTGGCCGCTCGAGCAGCGAACGGCCGGTGGGCGAAGGGAAGCGGAGGCTCGGGAAGGCGAGAAGGAAAAGAAACCGAGCGAAGGAAGAAGGGAAGAGGGAGGACCGAGCGCGTAGAGAGAGAGAAGGCGAGCGGTGTGAGGGTCGAGGAGACCGAGGGGTGGCCGACGACCACCATAGGCCGAAGCGGCAGCCGGCGACGCTAGTGAAGGGAGGAAAGCGAGAGACCGATGGCAAACGAGGGCGAAGGAAGGAAGGAACCGAGCGAGGCGAGATGCGGGAGGGTCCGGAGGCCGGAACCGGGAAATTAACGGCGGCGAGGGAGAAGGGCCGGCGGCAACGCGCCGGGGCCCGGACCGAGAGTCAGCGGAGGCCGAAACGGCAAGCCGGAACAGGGAAGCGAAAAACCGAGTGACCGAGCAAGGACTGCAGAAACGGAGACCGAAACCGAAGGCGGGAGTAAAGGAGTTCAAAATCAATCCCTAAAACCCGAGAATTTCAGGTGGGTAGTCTTATACTCTAAACTATTAATAATTTCGAAACCCAAATGGATTTGTTGTGAATGTTGAATGTGTTATGTGATTATTGAATTTGTGCTTGAGCGTTGAGTATCCGTATTGAGTATCCGTGTTGCGAAACAGACCTAATCGTCGTAAGATTGAATAAGAGCTTAGAATGTATTCGAGGAATGGAGAGGGTTGAATCGTGAAATGGAAGGAGGGTTAAATAGCTGAATTAAGTTGGGGAACTTCAAAGAGATTTAATAGTTACTTAAGGTTGAATTTACGAAGAGGTTAAGTTGCATAGGTCAAATGAACAAGATTGAAGTTTCGATTAGCTATTAAAGATGAAGAGTGGGGTTATGGATATGAATTACGAGTTAACTAAGTTTTAGAGATTCTTGAACTCGCGGTATCAAGAACTAATTACGAACATTGGGAAATGGTAAGTTGAAATATAAAGAGGAGTATGAATTCGTATTGAGTAACGCGCAATTGGGACTAATAAGTGGGAATAGGCAATTGTGAACTTGATTACATTCGAAGTATATCTAATTCCTCGAGGTCGAACTAAGCGTGAAAATAAGCAAAGGTAATGGAGATCGAATAATGAAAAGAGATTGAGAGTTACGTAACCAAGGACGGACGAGCAAGAGTTAAATAATGAGTTTAGAGCATATCTTAGTCTTTGGGGATGAAATCAAGTCCGAAGTTAAGCACAACGAAAGGGACTTAGGCAATAAAGTGAGAGCAAGAGAGGTATGACTGAATACGGGCAAAAGAAGTTGAATTACAAAGTAGAAGCGTAAAATGAGTAAGTGAGGCAAAAGGCAATGAATTGTGACGAACTTGAAACGTCACTTGAGTGATATGTACTTGTGGTTATTGTGGCCCGAAAATGGAAATAATCGTATTAAACCGATGAATTGAGAAAGGCACGAGTTGGAAAAGAGTTGGGAATGATTGCTTGCATTGAATGGTGACTTGTTCGTGCTATGTGTTTGCTTTATGTGATGTTCACAAGTAGTTTCGAAAGAAGTTTTGTGTTTTACGTGAAATGAACCTTGAAGGTGATTTCTGTGAAGTATCTTTCCAACGTGATTCTATTCTAAAGAAACAAAAGTATTTGAGAAAGTAAATTAGATTTGAGAAAGTGAATTTATAAGGGTGACACATGGTGTCATGCCTTCCTTGATACTAAATCGATTGAGAAAGTTAGAAAGTGAATGTGATGAATAAGAATGTGCAAATTGTTTTGAATCGACCGGCTACGGATCGTTTAGCATACCGAAGTGTTCGAGCCGGGGAACGCCCAGCTAGAAACTTTGAGGGAAGGGTTCTAATAGGGGTCCTGGAGAGACAGGATGCCCGCCCGAGACTTCTCGAAGAATGGTCCCGGGAGCCTTTTGTCGGGGTCGCGCCACTGAATTAAAGAAGTGCTAGTTCGAGTCCTCGAAGGCCTGGAATGTTGATTCAACCCCAAAAGAAGTATTCTTGGATGTGAATGTGTGCTTTTAAGTGATTAATGAGTCTTGATCTTTTTTTCATTACAAAAGAATTCGAGTGAAAAGTATATAGATTTCTATTACACTATTATGTTTCCGCAAATTTCATTATTATGAGTATTATGTGTAAAGAATTTCCGATTTAAGGGTATAAGACTCCGGTGAGCCCGTTGATTATTGCTCACCCCCACAAATTCCCCCTTTCCCTCCCAGTGTTGCGGTACACTTCAGGAGCATGATTTACCCTTAGCATATTTCGGACTCCGCTGACTGCTCGTTTGATGTATGCTTGAACGATTCAAGTCAAGATTATGCATTTATGATATTTCTCAATATTGTACTTGTAATTTAGTGCATATAGTTGTACCAAATGTATAGAAACCCTTTAGACTGCTTTTGAGTTGTATACTCCGAGCGTGTGGCTCGTTGAGTTATATCATGTTTTTCATGCAGGGTTTTAAGGCTTTAAGCCTATGGGTTAGTCCATGTTACAAACGGAGCTCTGCCGAAATTTTCGAGAGAATCTCATATTCTTTTGGGAACCACTCGGTATTACCCTTAAGTTGAGTTTAGACAGACCAAACCAACACCAGAAAGAGCCTTGGGAGTTCCTTTAAGGAACTCCGGCGATGTAATACTCCCGGAGGGTGTTTTGGGGTGTTACATAAAGGCTCTTAAGTCGCCAATATGAGATAGCCTTCCAAATCCAAGTTTAACGAAAGAGTTGCTCTCTCACAACATGATATTTTTAGGAAATAATTCAAGGTATAATACAGAGCATATTTTCCAAATCTGTGACCATAGAATGTGAGAGATATGTATCAAATAGCACAATTAACGAAGTCTTTAAAAATTATTGTCAATATTTTAGGGTTTAAATTTCACTTACATCAGAATTTGCATCTTACAATATTTACATACTTTTGTCTTTTTGAAGGATATATATAAAAACATATCGCATGCCTCATAATTTCCTTGGACTCAACGCCAGGGTCCAACCACTAAAAATCTAGTTGACATTGTTGTGTTTTTTGAAGGATATATATAAAAACATTTTGATTCAAAGATAAAATTATTTCTTTTTTGTTTTTCTCCCCTTTTTACTTTCTTTTGTTGCGGGGTTTTCAAAACGATTTCCTGGAATCAGAGAGAGAATAACATTGGAATTAAGCAAATAAACCATATTATTACAGATATAGGCCATAAAGAACATTTTCAAATCACACATGGTCACATAGCTGTATCATGGGTTCACACACTGGCAAAAACATAGAAAAGATATTTACAATAGAAAGTATATCACCCATATCCACCATGACTCGGTCATATAATATCAAGTATTGCAGATTGAATCCTTCTTTTGATGTACGCAGACGCTATGGCAGCATCCAACTTGTCATTGGCGGCGTCAACTTCCTTAATCGTTTGCATACTCTCAGCTGCGGCAGAGTAAGCATTTCTAGCCCTGGGGATATCAGAAGGGGGCACATTATTGGCAGATTGAGCAATGTTCTCAGTATTCAATGGGCGAAATTCATTGGCAACAACAGGACTAGGTTGATTAAAATTTGGTGAATGATGGTAAGTTCCTGTTGGAGGAGTTGGATATGAATATGGATATGGATATGTGCGATTGCTGTGCATATGTGGTGTGGTAACATGATGGTTCGGCGGAGTTGAACTTGGATTCCCATAATAATAAGGGTAAGAATAAGGAGGTGGATTGTAAGGGGCTCCTCCAGATGGGCTCCATTGCCCATAATTTTGAGGGTAATGATAAGGGTATTCTAAAGGAGAAAGATTACCAAAAGATGGCATAGAGGGGTTGGAAGGAGGACTCCATGAGGTGGTGGTGGCTTGATGACTAGCTTGATCCTTACTAGCAAGATCTTGTTGCTCCCCACCCGCCATGATAATAACCAGACCTTTACAGGCACTCACTTACCTCCTCAAGTCAGTAAGTTACAATGCTAAGTTTGGAGATTAGAAAGAAGGGTCAATATATATGGAATTAGTTCTTAGGGTCTTTGGACAGTTCATCAAAAGATTATCTTCATGTTAGATCACCCCCTTTCAACTAGGCATTTTAAATCTTTAAAAGGGTGACATGATCTTCATTGAAAAATTCAGGACTCTGGGGATGTGATTTGTTAGATCAATAACTTGCCCACACTTGGGATAATCTAATAATGGATAATCGGGATAATGAAAATCTGAGTAGGACTTAAACCCTTGATATTGAATAAATTCCTCTCGTAGAACAACTATAGGAGTTCAGCAAAAAGAGTCATAGACTACACTGGTTGCTTACTGATTAGATTCTTTGGCCTTTGACGTTGGTGGCATGGTTTATGACTTCTGAACTTAGTATATGAATTGTTCGATGAAGATCATGTCTACCCGTTAGATGTATAATTCTTGTTGCCAAAAAAAAAAAAAAAACCAAAAGTATAATTAAATTTATCTTTCTGTGGACAAATCAAAGTGTGAGTGATTTTATATATTGACCCTTTTGGTGTTAAATCCAATAGGTGACTTATAAATCTTGGAGAAGAGTATAAGTGCATCCAAAGAGTAAACTATTACGGCAGTTGATGGTGAGCAACAAGATCATTCTAGCGAGGATCAAGTTAGCCATCATCAACTCACAAACCCAGCTCCAACTCCTATGGCGTGCTCAATATTCATAACCTTACCTTCCAAATTCCGGGCACGGGATCCCATTTGAGGGTACCCCATACAACCCATCTCCTCAATTATTTTTACCCTCATTATAGGCATTGGAGTCCACCTCAGTCAAACCAACTCGTTACAGATCGATACTGTTGATCCAAATACTGTTTAATTATGTAGTGTGACTCTGTGATGCTGCGCTGTGCCTTATACCCATGGGTTATTATTTGAAGACGTTCTCATGACTTTGTTAAAAATGTTGCTCATTTAGTTTCAAACTATACTAAGCCAAACAACTATCTGAGTACAAGATCCTGTCATTGAATTGAGCCGCCCCTATATCTACAACTTTTATAAGTATGTGTGACATTTGTATATAAAGCTTAAAATACATACAATTTAAAATTTTTAGTGGAGCTCTAAAAATTTCACTGTAGATCAAATTTCCATACAAGATTGTTCTTGAAAATTATAAGAAATGAAAGTTATGAATAATTGGAATGCTTGAGATGGTATCCAAGGGAAATGTTCAATGGAAATATCTCATCAAAAAATATAATATTCTCATTCCAAAATGAACAAATTTACATCACAAAGTGTGTCATCAATCAAGTTGTAAACTGAAAAGGTAATGAAAAAACACAAATTATTTATGATGAATTGTCAAATGAAGATTATAAATCTACCCTGCGGATTGAAAATGTCGAGTTGCAAAGAACAATGATTTAGGATATGGTTTTATGCCACACCCAAAAATAGGTGTTATAAACATTGTTACAGACATCATAATGAAAATGCTGTAAATTAACATGTTGACTGAAAGTATTCAAACGTTACTTTTGACAGCAAACAAGCCTGAGGAGGTGAAAATGCAGATTTAAAATGTCGAGTTGCAAAGAACATAGGACTGCAACTTAAGCAACATGAAAGTGAGCTATCACACGAGAGCCTAATTGGGCCACTTAGCACATATACCAGAGGCCTTTGACGTATATGGTCTTAGGCCACACCCAACAACAGTTGAAGCGCCCTAAACCTTTTGGATTATTTTGCTTCAGTAAAGAATGATAAATCCAATATTTTGCTTCAGTAAAGAATGACATTAAATCAAGCAAATAAGCTCACACATGTGGTTGATGTATACAAGTAGATCAAATTGCACAGCATAGCCACAAATGATCGAAGTCCAAGCAGTATCATAAGGCCACACAAACTGACAGCAAACACATTTCAATCACCCAAAAAATATAGCTTGTTGATCACTGATCACTGATCACTAATCACCATATAATATTTACTGCGGCCCTTTCAGCCCTTCCTGTTACAAAGTTAGCTGCTATGGCAGCGTCTATTATCTCATTGGCTGCATCGACCCTGTTAATATTCTGAATGCTGTCAGCAGCTGCAGCTGCATAAGTATGTCCACCTCTACTCCCACCGAAGGGGGCACATTGCTAGTGTGTCCAGCATGCTGATTATGATTCGATTGGTGCCATTGATTCCCACCAAATTGAGTACTAGATTGGTTAAAACTTCCAGAACTGTGATAATTAGCATTCGATTGGTGCCACTGATTGTCACCACCAAATTGACTAGATTGGTTAAAACGTACACGCCTAGAACTTCTACCACGGTAGTTTTCCATTGGAGGGGTGGGAATTGGGTACTGGTGATTGCTATAAATATACGGGTTACGATAGGGGACTTGTTCAGGTGAAGGATATTGGCCGCGATGAGTTGGGCAAGAATAAGGAAGTTGGCCAGGTGGGATGCTCCCGAATGGAGTACCCCATGGCCCGTAATTTGTAGGATAGGGAGTAGGGTAACCCATCGGAAAAGGGTTAGTGGGTTGATGATTGGCTTGAACCTGAGCTAAACGGTCTTGTTGCTCCATGGTAGCAATATTTTTGGATGCAGCTGAATCTAACCAGCAGGGTCCATTTAGATATATATATATATATATATAAATGGATAATAGAGGGTTTTGATTTTGAAACATTCGTATATAAGGTGAAATATATATATGGATAACTTAACTTCATGCTAGATCATTATTCAACTGGGTATTTTAAAAGTTTTACTCAAAGGGTGGACAAAATCTTAATGAATAATTCGTACAGATTTGTACCTGTTCGTACCAATTTGTAAGGAAAGAATGGATTATGAATAATAAGAATGCTAGAGATTGTATCCAATGGAATCGTTCAATGGAGGGCTCCATTGGTATGAAAGTTTCATCAGAATATAATATTCTCATTCGAAAATGAACTTCAAATTTGCATCACAAAGTGTGTCATCCATCAAGTTGCAAACAGAAAAGGTAATTAAAAACACAGATGTATGATGAATTGTCAAATGAAGATTAAATCAACCCTAAACATTTAAAATACCGAGTTGCAAAGAAGAATAATCGCACATAATGAAGCTAATCTTTTGATGAACCATTCAAACTAAATTAAAGGCCTAGCTATAGTGATGATCTCCTTATATATTTAGCTATCTAGTTTACAGTCCAACAAGCAGTTGGGTTGTAAATCTTGGAGGTGAGGAGAGAGAAGTTCCTCTAAATTAAGCTTTAATTGTCATGGCAAGCCATGAGCAACAAGATCATTCTAGTAATGATCAAGCTAGTCATCAATCCACAAACCCGGGTAATTCCACCCCCTCCACCCACAGGCGCCCCTTCTCCCAATGGATACTCTTATCCTTACCCTTCAAATTATGGTCACTGGAACCCGTATGGAGTTCCACCCTACTACAACCCACCACCTTTTTCCTACCCTTATTATGGGCATCAGAATTCAACCCAATCCAACCCTTACGGTGTCCCGCCAAATATGCATGGTAATTACCAATACCAAGCCCCTCCAATGGGAAATTCCTATCATTCAACAAATTTTAACCAATCTGGTTCATATGATGGCCGCCCACCGAATGGTGACCATGCTCAGTCCACCAACTCGGCTGCAGCTGAGAGGATTCGGAGAATCAATGAAGAAGAAGCTGCAAAAGAAATGGAGGATGCCGCTTATGCAGCTGCGGCTATAAGACAAAGAGGTCGCTCTGCAGCACTTGATCTTTTACGGCCAAGTCATTACAGATACTATTATTGATACAGTTACTCTTCTAAGCTGTCATGTATGGTTGTTTCGGTGTGCGACTTTGTGGTACTGCTTTACACTTGTGTTACTTGGAGATGTTTTCGGGGACTGCGTGTAAAAAGAGGTTGCTCATTTGTTTCTAATAATATGCTTATGTGTTACAGTTATGATGGAGCTAGATTTTCAACCACAAAGGATTGATTATACCAACCTAAACAAACATCTATGAATACATTAAAATTTGCTTTTATAATGTACAGTAAATGCATATAATTTTTTTAAGGTGATTGAGCCCCGAGCCCCCACATAGGCCCGGTGCAGGCTGAGCAGGGGTAATTTGGGGGGGACACTCATAGTCGGGGTTGAATATCTGCTGGCAAGCGAAATACAACCTGCACAGCTGAACTGTTGCAGTCCAGCGACCATCATCCAGATAATATGCGATGAGATCCAAATTAGCCTTTTATATAATCATGTCATGGACACCGTAAACAAGAAAAATTAGTTTAATAAGTTGTTTCAATCTCAGAACCCACACCAGTTGACAAGTGTCAGATACCGATATGCTAAATCGAGGAAAGTGTCCTTGCCTTTCAGGCATCAGACGGTAAACTGCTCTACCCTGCATTACGGTGAAAAATATAAGAGATCGATCTTATATGTTCTGTAGTGCTTATGTATCATGGTTGTAAGTATTTCTTTTCCTCAGCCATCTTACATGCAGTTGTGCTTAATCAAGTCCAATGGTACATGCTGGGTTAACTATTGCTTTCGACCCGACTATATATATATATATATATATATATATATATATATATATATATTTCTGAATCAATTTACAATATCACAAATTGATTGCAGAGTAAGCTTATAGTAATTGTGGATTCAATTTTTTGATTCTAAAATTTGGTTGTTGAGTGAGCTTAAACTTTGTTGATGCAGGACACTGGGTTTAGTTTGTATCAAGATGGTTCAAGTGCCAGAAGTCCACCATGTGATAGCCCTCAGCAACCTTGTTGCCTTCTAGTGAGGTGACCCTAGCCTAGCTTCATAACTAGAGACCGAGCCACCTTTTCCTCTTTCGTCTTTTAGTAGAGTTTGAAGCTTGCAATAGATCGGACTTGGGCCTAGTAGATCTCCACCTTCATCCACCCACCACCCTCTAAACTGCTCATTCCCACCTGATCCACCTCCCATTACTGGGTGAAACAGGCCAGGTGATAAATGTATGGAGCGGGTAAACATACCATCAATCTTATACTTTGTTTTTTCAAATCATTCAGTTGTACCCAGCACAGAAACAGAAAAACAAAGCTGTTACTCAGATGATAAGCGGTCGAATTGTCATATATAGTCAGTGATATACAGGCTTTAGTTCAACACATCCCTGCAAGAGTGCAACACTTAGACTTTAACCAATGCACCTGGTGAAATACTGCATACAACGCTACACCAATCGAATACCAACTTTACGCTAAAAATATCAATCGACAACCAAGTGACCAGATCCCAGCTCTTTGGAAGACTTGTGAAAACCAGGTGGATGATATCATTTTACATATTATACACAGAAAAGTCGGCTCGATCAATGACAAGGAGTTGGAATACAAATTACACACTCATCGTACACTATTTGCAACCCCTTTTTGCCCATGTCTTCTCTTCAAAGCTATCAATGGGGAGCCTTTCTCTCAGTTATCCTAACAAAAATGTTGCTTGTACAGAGAGTTCTCTATAGAAGAAAGAAAACCTAGTTTCTCAGCACACACGCACGTAAACCCACACCTGTAGAGACACACACGCAGACATGATGATCAAATCAAATAGACAAACATAAAAAACTCTAATAACAACAAACAACGACAAGTATAAATCCTACATTGACGGGACAAAAGAAGTCTAGATACATGTAGCCTTACCCTTACACCTGTTAGGGGTTCTTGGAGCAATCAATGAGAAACTCTGTTTCTCCTAATCAATTTACAACAAATTGCGGATGCAAAACAGAAGAAGCAGACTCCAAGTTATCCCACCATTCCCTGGTACAGTACACTATGGGCGGATTAAATGAATCATAGCCCTCAGTTGGTAGCTTCTTCAGCTGTGGGCAATCAATCAAAGCAATGGTCCGCAACATAGGGAAAGCTAATGCCACACTGGAAATACTCCTTAATTCGGGAGGCTACGGAAGGATATAGTTTTAAGTTTCAGTAAACATAACTTTGAAGAGTCTTCTGTCAGATCGTCACCTCCTACAATTTCTTCCATCCCTTCACAGTAAAATACATAAATTCTTTCAAGGCTTGGAAGATGTAGAATCCAAGAGAGATTTTTCAACTTTGGGCAATACCATATATTAATGTAGCGAAGATTTCTGTGGCATTTTGGGGTCACAGAGATCCTCCAAATGGCAGTCAAATTGGGGAGCGTATGCAATGCAAGAACCTCAAGCCTAGGCAGCCAATCCTTCCCTTCTTCAGAGCCTAGGTCGATCTCCTTCAATGTGCTGCAGTTGTAGATGCTTAGCCGCCTTAGTTTTTCTCCACCGCCATAAACTGATGCTAACATTAGATAGACTAATCCTTCACAACCTTTTATGTACAAGTACTGAATACAGTCTAATAAATGGGGAAAACCAGAAAGTTTCTTCATGGAAGGATTCTCGGTCACAGTGATTCCGAGGGCAATTAGGTACCTCAAATTTTGCAGATCCTGGAAGACTACCTCACTATCTGACTTTTCCCACTGCTCAAAGCTGTAATACAAATTGAAGATCCTCAGGTTGGAGAGTCCTAATATTGCCTCTCTTGGAATATTTCTAAGAAATTGAGTTCTCTGCAAATCCAAATGCCTCAGCTTTGACAGACATCCTAACTCTTTTGGCAAGGCAGTTATCCTATTCCTCGACAAATCTAGGTAACGTAACTCAACTAGCAGGCCAATGCTCTCTGGGATTTCTCTTATGCTTGTTGCTGACAAATCCAGAACTTTAAGGACTGGCATAAATTGAAAAAATCACTTGAGATTCTGCTCAAATAACAATTGCAATTGAGCAACAAGGTTGAGAGGTTAGGGCAATAAGGCACAATTGATAAAATAGAGATCTCATTGTCTAGCAATGATATCCTCTTTGCCACTTCCCATTCTTCAACTCCAGGTGATTCATTCAGTCCATTGCAGCCTTGCGCCAAGTACTTGTCGTTGCTCTTCCCACCACTAGATGCTATCCACAAGGCAAAGCTTCGGACAACATCGTGCATCTTTACTTGGCCTTCAGCTACACTGCTCTCTAGCAAGCATGAGACCTTCAATGAACCAATGATTGCATGCCCTTTGTTACGAATGCTACAGTAATTTATGCCATCTAAAAATCCTTCGCCTATCCAATAATCTATGAGCTGCTCTTTCTCAAGAGGATAGTCTTCAGGAAACAATGCACAGTACAAGAAGCATATCTTCAATGTAGAATCATGCAAGTTGTCATAACTAAATTTCAATGGTGCAAAAACATCTTCCATACCTTGGAATTCTGATGGTGCATTATTGAGTACTTCTAATGCATACTTCCATTCCTCCTCAGACTTCCTGTTTGCCATGGCCCTTCCAACAGTAATAAGGGCAAGAGGCAGACCCCCACACTTTTAACGATTGCTCGTGCATGAGGCTCTATATCTGAGTTCACAATCATATCAGCCTTGTCACAGAAGAGGTGCCATGAATCCTCGTCACTCAAGCATTCCATCTTCAGTTTCTGGTTAGCATCCATCTCGCTGCACACATCCATAGATCGTGTTGTGAATACCACTTTGCATCTGTTTGTCCGGTCAGGTGTCGGAATTCCTATCTTCTCAAGATCAATTGCTTGCCATATATCATCCAGCAATAGTAGAAACTTAATCCTCCTCATGAAGTTATATATTCTGAAAGCAAGCCGTTCTTGAATTTCTGTGTTTTCCCATTTCAAGCCCAACCTTGAGAGAAGAGCATGCTGTATCCTGTCCACTCCGAAGTCTTTGGACACTGGAACCCAAATTACTGCCTCAAAATCATGAGTTCTTGCTAGGTACTCATTGTTAATTTCCTTCAGGAGGGTTGTCTTCCCTGAACCACCCATCCCATAAATTCCAATTATCCCAATCTCATCATCTGCTATGCTGTTGAGTGCCTTATGCAATGCTACATTTAGACCAACCGTCGGCTTACTGGGTAATGTGTCGATTAAAGGCCATTCACCGACCAAACAAGCATCAAGCGAAGGTTTTTTACTGATCAACGCACTAATTTCTCTCTCCATCCGTAGTGATTTCTTGCTCAACTTGTATCTTCTGTAACACCTGGCTGTGCAGAAACACCTCCCTTCTAGTTGTATAGATCGTGTAAAATTCAAAGCTATTTCAGCTTCTGCTTCTTCAACTCGTTCCAGCCATCTTTGAACCTGTTTAGTACCCTTTAATCCTTCTAATTCAGCATGATCGAGCTCTCTCTTGAAATCATCCCTGGTATCCTTCAGTTCCTCAAATTTTAGCAGCATGCTCTGAATTCTGTGCTTGAACCGTACAATATGACCAATCTTTCTAGCTAAAAAGACAGATGAATTATCAATAATTCTCGTAAGAGGTGTTAGAAAGTCCATCCCTAAAATTTAGAGATCATAAAATTGATAAGCTGAATCTAAATGAATCTGGATAGCTATTAATGTACACATAAAGAACAAGAGACTTCATAGTTTACTTGGTCAAGTCAACTCCCACCCTTACCCAACTTGAAAAATCTATTTTAAAACAAGTGACTTCATATTATATGGTAGTTCCCTGAGATGTGCGTTGAAAGTTCTTCAAGTCATGGCCATTGCACTGTTTATCATAGACATTGTCAAGTCTAGCTGCTTTTGAGTTTTTGTTACTTTTAACGCAAACGAAAGTTCTACTGCATCCCTGTGAAGCCTAGCGATGCTATCAGCGCTGAGTATCGGTCAATATGGCAAATACAACTCTACGAACTTGGAGGGCAATCAGATTTACATGGTTTCAGCATGTGAAGAGAACCCATCAGTCGAAAATAAGATGCAATCTTAGAAGGCACTGAGATTTACATGATTTCAGCATGTAAAGAAAAAATATCTGAATCAGATGTAATCTATGTTCAAATCATCAATTAAAATCGAGGCACATAACCGCTCCACTACTGCACCCACATTGTAATTTGATACCATGCTGTCTAGCTTTCCACAAATTCTCTACTCTCTTAACCATGAGAATCTCTGTCCTGGTGTGAAACATGACATAGAAAGAACATCAACTGACTGACAACTTTTCTGACAAAGTTAGATCGTCTTAATGCCTAATTCGATTAATTTCTAAGCTCTGAAAAAGAAACTGATATCTCTGTTTTACATGATGTGATTATTAAGCTATTGTCCTAAGCCACAATTGTCCTAATATATAGCCTGAAAACTATTGAATTAGTCCACTGATCATGAAACTCAAATTATAGTTCTCCCTAATTCACCAGATTTTCCTCCTGATCAAACGTCTCGAAATAAAAGTGGTCATGACCCTTCATCCCACCCCTTGCATCTCAACTAAAAGCTTGAGCTACTTGTTGAAGGGCCCAATAATAGATTTGATTTGATTCTAAAATGATTCATGGCATAAAAACAGTGTAATGCATACAAGCTCCATACAAAAACAATATGACATCGAACGACAAATTCAATGGAAATACTAGTATGCAAATTTCACTACTTTGCATAAGAAAAAAAATATGAGGGGAAAAACTGTCCTGACACACTCACTGTCCAGCTGCAGCA
This sequence comes from Talinum fruticosum, assembly GCA_021018815.1. Taxonomy (NCBI): domain Eukaryota; kingdom Viridiplantae; phylum Streptophyta; class Magnoliopsida; order Caryophyllales; family Talinaceae; genus Talinum; species Talinum fruticosum. The sequence continues at coordinate 239,740 of JAITYX010000094.1, read as the reverse complement.
CAAGTATTGGTGAGAGGAAGGAAGCTCTATTGGCAGTTAGTTAGAAGCAATTACCACAATAGGGTTAGAACTCTAACTGAGATTTGGTCTTTGGAGAAAAACTTCCCCAAGTTGGGTGAGGCCCAATACCGTGTTGCTTTTCCTGATACAATTCACAAGTTGATCAGAGGGTTAAGCTTATTGTAGTAAATGTGAATGCAGGGTAGAGTACTTAGCTGTGGAGGACAAATTATCACAATGTGAACTCAGAATAAGAATAAATTATCAGACTAAGAGCAATATTTTTTGGGAAAATTAGTTGTAGGTGTTTAAGGAGTGCCGACGGACTGCATAATAATTTTAATGCTAGAAATAGCACGGACTCTCAATGAAACACCACAACTATTTATGTACATGTTATCAGAATTTAAGTTCTCATTTCAAAATAAAATGTCAAATTTCATGACAAAGTGTGTCATCATCATCAATTATCAAATTATAAATCAAAAATGGGAATTAGAAAAAATATAAAATACAATGATCATGTGCATCCTTTAGATTGAAAATGCCAAGTTGCAGAAAAAAAGGATCTAGCATAAGGAAGCTAATGGTTTGATGAACAATTCAAACGATATCCTTGTATATATACTCATTTATCTATTTGAAGTGATCTAATGGTTGCGTTCCAAATCCTAGGTGAGTGGTGACTGAAGGGCCCCTAAAGAGTTAACCTACATGGCAAGCAACGAGAAGCAAGATCAGTTTGATAAGGGTCAAGCTCAACTTCAACATACAAGCTCAGGTGCTACCAACCCCCTCCTCCACCTTCTGGCACCCCTTGTCCTTTGGGTTACCCTTATCCTTACCCTCCAAATTTTGGGCAGTGGAACCCATATGGAGGTCACCCCTACAATCCGCCACCTTTTTCCTACCCTTATTATGGGTACCCGGTACCTACTCAATCAAATCCTTATAATGTGCCAACAAATATGTATGGTACCTATCAATTTCAAACACCTCCAATGGAATATTCCCATCATTCGACAAACTTCAGCCAATCTGGTTCATCTGGAGGCAATGAATCCCGCCCATCAAACGGTGACCATGCTCCATCTATCAATAAGGTGCCCCCATTTGGCGAATACAGGTGGAGATGCTTACTCAGCTGCGGCTGAGAGGATTCGAAGGATTAATGAAGTTGACACTGCAAATGAAATGGTGGATGCTGCTATTGCCGCTGCACAATTGAGACAGAAGGGTCGCTCTGCTGTACTTGATCTCCTGCAACCTGCTAGTCGTTACAGATACTACTGATTCAATTTACTGTTGTATCATCTCTGGTTGTTGTTATTTGTCAGTCAGAGTTAATTTTATGGTCTGGTACCCCATTTTAAAAGTTATTTTACCATGTTTCGTTCGAATATGTGTAAAAGAAATATTGCATATTTGTTTCAAATAATATATATGTTCATGTCAGTTGCAGAGCTAGATTTTCGATCCTATGATGATTTTTTTCTGATGGACTATGAGATAAAATTATACTAATCAAAACAGGCATCTGTAAATACATTCAAGATAATTTATAGTCCAACGACATTTTTCCTAAACATATATATGAAGATACACATAATATACCTTATTTCCATCACACCAAGACCTAAAGAATTGAGGACAAGATGACAACCACCCCCCCAAAAAAAAAAAAAAGCATATTCTTGTGGCTTAAAAGCATTAGTTGGATTAACTCATGGAAGCTGTATTTTCTTGTGCAAGAGGTGTCAGGTTGAGGGTTGAACAATGGATGCACAATTCACATATAAGAGCCGAGTTCCAAAGAAAGGTATGTATGACACAATAGGCTTCTACATGCTTTCATTTACACATTAATTTTGAGGAACGGAACGGATGTGGATGCAAATTAAAGGTTAGATGGCCCTCCATCAAACCAATGATATTCGTTCACACCACCAATTATCAAATGTTAGGTTACACATATCAATGGATACGAAGGACATTTAAGACTTAAGAGATCAGCCTTTTGTCGGGTGGGCCTGCGTCGGGAGTTAGGTCAAGTATGGGACAAGGTCATTCAGTTCGGATTTCAGATCTCGAGTAAGTTTTACCAGGTCTATTCTAACCACTTATCTAAGTAGAGAGAAAACCCTCCAGCAAATCATTGCTGTGAATATCGCTTTGCCTAGCTATCTTGCATGCAGATGGACTTTTGCCAAATGCAATCTACTAAGCTGGATTAATTATTGCTCTGGAGTCAACTATATTTTTCTAACTCAATTTGCAATATTACAATTTGATTGGAGAGAAAGCTCTATAGTAATTTTGAATGTCTACCTTTTTGTTCTTATTCTGGTAATCTGTTAATGCAATGTAATAATTGCTGAATTATTTTTCTTATAAAGTCAGCTATAATGTAATACTAAATATTGTTTGTTGGATGAGCTTAAATGTCATTTGATTGTAGAAACTGTCCTGCATTGACAAAGTCTAAATGTCAGAAGTCTGAAATTCTCAATTGCTACTAGTCTAGCTACCTTCTCTTTGAGTATTCATTTGTTCTTTTTCTTAGGGAAAGAATTTCCAAAAAAGAAAAGGAAAAATCCAATGTACTAATAACCCCTCATCAACCAAGTTCTCTCTATCCTAGCCTTGTTCCATAACTAGCCACCATGTCACCCGCTTCCTGTTTTGTCTTTTGGTAGAGTTTTTGAATTTTTCTTAAAAGTTTATGGAAGGTTATGATAAAACAAATGAACAAGTAGGGACGAGGTTTAACTAGTGTATAATAATAATTTTTATTTAATGCAGTAAAATAAATCACGAAATTAAATGATTTTTTTTCTCAACTTAAAACCTATATAATTTCCGTAATAAATATTAATGCAAACAAGAGTATCCAGGGAATCGTCCAACCAAGCAACTCAACTATATGTATAGTTATCACAATTGAATTTCTCACTCCAGAATGAAGTTTAGATTTGCACGAATAAGTCATCACTAAAAAGAAAGTTAAAAAAGAGCATAAAGAATGGTCATGATGCATTGGTCAAATGATGATCATGTGCACTCTTGGGCTTTAAAATGGCCAGTTGCAGGAAATAATGATGAAGCTAATTGTTTGATGAAGAGTTCAGGACATCTCCTCGTCTATAAATGCTCACATATCTCTTCTTGAAGTAGTCCAGTCTAACAGTTCGGCTTGCAAATCTTGCTGGTTATTAGTGAATTGCTTCTTAAAGATTTCACAATCATGTCGAGCCACGAGCAACAGCCACAAGAGCATTCTCATAAGGATCAAGCTATGCATCAACCCACAACCCCGGTTCCCCCGCCCTCGAGCATCCCTTTCCCTATGGGATGCCCTTATCCTTACCCTCCAAACTACGGGCATTTCGGCCCATTTGGGGGTACTGCACCCTACAATCCACCTCCTTTTCCCCACCCTCCTTATCATGGACATCCGAGTTCATTTCCCCGAACCCTTCTTATAACATCCCACCATATATGTATGAGTATGGCAGTCACCAATATCCAACCCCTCCTGTGGGAAATAATTTTCATCAGTCGACAAGTTTCAACCAACCTGGTTCAACTGGTGGCGACCATGCTCAATTTTCCAATAATGTGGCCCCATCTGGCAACGCCGGGGGTGGAGATGCATTTGCTGCTGCAGCTGAAAGTGTTAGAACGATTAACGAAGTGGATGCTGCTAACGCAAGGATGGATGCCGCTATAATGAAGGCGCGGGTTATGCATATGGCTCTTGATGCAGCACGGGATTATATATGAACAAGTCATTGCATATATAGATCATATAACGACCAAGTCATTACAGATACCACGGATCTAATTGACTAATAATGTTTTATATGAATGCTTTTGTTTGTTTTTAGTGTGTCAATTTGTACTGCTTCATACCTAAGTTGTGTTATTTGAACATGTTTTGTGGACTTATGTGTAGAAAAATGTTGCTTACTTGTTTCAAATAATGTGCTTATCTCCTGACGGGAGCCATGCATATTGTCAATCATATGGTATTAAATTATCCTAATCCAAACAAACAGCCATGGATAACCAAATCGATTTTTCAGAAATATTTGAACTAGGGGAAGTGTACTTTTTCAGCCCTTTATGTTCAGCAATGAAACTAGATCTCACTGGCCGGTGCCCACCACCATTGCACCTGCATGAAATCTGGTGATTCTTCAACGGAGGGGTAAGAAACGCAAATCAACATTGTTTTCAGTCATTTTATGCTCTTTGCCTGCCAAAACAATATTACTTAAGAATCTATTACTGAAAATGAATTGATTAAAATGAATGCTACAAATTGTGGTAAGAACGAAATGAACAGTAGATTTATTTAAACTTTGGTCAGGATTTTGAATCGCTAATATGATTCTCTAATGAGCTTATGATAATTTTTTATATCCACTTATTTTTAGTATAGTTTTGTGAGATTTAATGAATTTTGGAGTCTTGTTATATTTTATTTGGAGTTGAAATTGATTGTATGAATTTGATTTATTAGGTTTTTTTCAATTTGTTATTTGATGAATTTTAAGTTTTAGTGATGCATATTATTTATGTTGATGAATTTTTAGTTTTTAGTAATAAATATTTGTTTATGTTGATGAATTTTTATTATTAAGGAGTGTTTGGTTGGGGGATGTTTTCCTAGAATATAATTTTCCAATCTTCCGTCGTTTCGTGAAGAGTATGGTGGAAAATTATTTTTCAAGGAAAATCATTTTCATCCACATGAGAGAAAATATTTTCATTGAAAAGGGGAGGGAGTTGATTTTCCCAACATAGATGACTTCAACAATTTGTATCAAAATTTGAGTATTTCGTAGGAAACATTATGAAAAACTCAACTTTAAAATTCACATAACTGCTAAAATAATTTAGTTGACCAATTTTTGGATACGGGATAACTTCAATGGATTGAATCGAAACTTTACCATTTGATAGGAAACATTAAAAAAATTCAATTCTAAAATTTGTGTCAAAATTCCTTCATTTGTGAACATTTATCACCACATATGACCACTAAAACAATTCAATTGACCAATTTTTCGGACGTTAGGGGACTTCAACACTTTGAATTGAAACTTTACTATTTTATTGGGAACTTTAAATGAAACTCAACCCTAAAATTTAATGTCAAAATTCCTTCATTTGTTGACGTATATCACCGTATATATAACCACTAAAATAATACGAAGTATGAGTAGAAAATTATTTTCTTTCCTACCAAACAATGGAAAATATGAGATGAAAATTATTTTCCTTGAAAAAACTATTTTCCATAGAAAATGATTTCCTTATAAAATCATTTTTCCTCCATCCAAACACGCCTTAGTGATAAATTTTTATCTTTTTAGAGTGATGAATTTTATCTTTTGGTGATGAATATTTATTTGTTTCTATATATATATTTGAACTATTTTATATTGAATTTTCATTTCTTTATAAATCTAAAAACTTTAGTGATGAATAATTACTAATGAATATCTACTAAGGGTGGAATGATATGTGTCTTGCGTAAAGACACTCTTAAAATGTCTTGTCTTAACTTATATTAATGTATTTTATGATTTAGAATCACTATTTTTGAATAATTATGATTAATTATGAAGCTAAAACTTTAATAATTGTCGCCTATACCGACAAGTATCAAATGACACCCTAATCGGATTAACCCTACTTAGAAGGTGTGTATTACACATAATTTTACAAATATGAAAAAATGATAGATAAAATGACAATTTTATATAATTCATAAGTTTTAATACAATTATACTATTTAATCATACCATTTTATAAAATATAAAATTTTTTTAGTCAAAATAAGACGGTTAATGTGTGTCTTATACCAGAAACATATCAAAATCCATCAGCTAAATGTTGATGAATATTTGCAGAAAACTAAGTACAAAAGTCCACGGACGTTTCTCGTAAATGAGTGGAGTATATGTGGAGAATGAATATTTGCAAAATATTTGCAGAAAGATAATTGTTGTAAAACTGTAAAATTCATCAATGTTGTAAAATTGATCAATTTCTTACAAAATTATTTATAATATATTTGATAGTTGATTCTTTCTATATGTTTTACATAAATAAAAAAATTAAATATACTTGTGCTCATTGTTATGTTTTTAGAAAAAATTAAAAATATCTATTTAAGTCAAAATATTCATCTCACTTATACTAATTTTATCTTTACTCGTTGAAAAACTTTAAGTCTTCAATATGATAGAAAAAAATGCATATATTTAATAATAGTATTATAAAGTTAATCAAAATACCAAAATTTATTATTTTGTTATTAAATTTATTCATAGGAAAAAAAAATTCAACAATTTGTAAAAAATTCATTAATTGACTAATCAAATTACATATGTACGTACATGAATATCTAACTTTTTACTCTTCCATCATTTTCATCTATTCCACGTATTAACATATGTAGATAAAGAGAATATAAGTTATATTTTATTTATCTTTAACTTATAACCTTACAATTTTTTAAATATATTTAATAACTTATATATATATATATATATATATATATATATATATATATATATATATATATATATATATGGAGATTTCCTAAGAGGGAGGGTAGCCTAACAGCGAAGGGGATGATGGGGAAGGCATGCAATGCAAGTTGGCAAGAATGAGAGTAGCCAGTAGCAGCAAGAACTGCAAAGCAGCAGGAGATTGCCGCCACTATTAAACCACCGGAACTCGGCCACGTCATCAAGCCCACTCCACCGCCCTATGAGTAGACCCTTTTACGTCTCTCTGTCTCTCTCTGATCTGATTCCCATGCGACGCGTTACCCACTGCTACTAGCCAACCAGCAAGTCATCCTTCACACTGGGCCCAACTTCACTCGCCGACTTCCTCGTTTCCCCTCTCTTGCCACGTGTCCTTTACCTACACTGTCTACGTTGTACTCCCAAACGTAGGGGACTGTGTACTCTACTTCACCCCTGTAATGTGCAACCACGCCTCCATCCTATTATAAAACAATAACCCAACTTCCTCTTTCTCAAATATATATATATATATATATATATATATATATATATATATATATATATATATATATGATATTACCAACCTGTTTTATTTATCTTTAAACGATTTTCTTCCATCATTTGTAGTTATTTATAACTAATTTTATCATTATTATATAAATTTTATAATTTTTTAACGCTTACAACCTTATATCTTCTTATATCTAAATAAAATAAAGATCTATATTATATATTGAAGTAATCTAATTCACTAATTTTAAAGTTCAGATAATAAAATTTTGTTAAATTGAAAATTGAGTTCTTATATGTTGAGTTAAAATAGGTATACCGAAATTATATTTTCTTAGTTATTTTGAAGTTAAGATGGTAATATGTACTTAAATTGTTCGATTTATACTCTCCTAGTTTTAAATACTTACATCTTGATCATGTTTCATTTAGTTTTACTTCTTTTAAATACTTTATTTTGATCACTTTAAATAATTTTTAACTTATTATAACTTTTTATAACTTTTATGTACTTTCTTCGGACTTCATTTACTATTTTCGACTTATTCTAATTCTTCTATGAATAACTTCTCATTTCTTCCCTTGGCTTCAACCAATTTTGATATGGATAAAAAGCAGTCGAAGGTATTAATGTAATTCACCTATGAATAATAGAGTCAAAGATGAAAAGAATTATACACAGAACTAAATGAGAAAATTCGATCATAAATTAAAAAAATGAGAAAAATTATAGAATCACAATATACAATCTTAACATTGTATATATATCTTAGTTACTGTACATTATGGTAGGTACATAAAAGATCAATTTAATGAAATTATGTAGTTGTGCAAATATTATGGGGCTGAAATAATGGTGTAAATTTTAAAATATTCATAAAAGCATATACTCTTAGGAGAGAGAAAGAGAGATTGTCCATAAATTTTTTTTATTTTTTCATTCGTTTCATATACATATAAAACATTCTGAAATAATGGACAACAGTTAGGATATCGGTCATGTTGTATAAAACTTCTAGAAATATTCTAGAAAGTGCATATAGATGATGATATGTAGTAAGGGGAATGCAAGAATAACTCAGGACCAGGTCACGTGCCGGAGGTGGTGAGGAGACCGTCCAGCGTGGAGGAAAGGACACGTGTCCAACGTAGATACATAGGAAGTCCCAAATTCCCACATGTGTCTACCTGTGATCTGGCATCACCCCTGGCATTCCCCGCCCTTTTTTATCCCATCCCAAACACCCCCTCCCTTCTCTCTCTCTCTCTCCATATCCAATTGCCTCACTTGCACTCCACACTTCTCTCAAACACACACTTGCACACCCCTCATTCATTACCCCTCTCTCTCTCTATCTCTCTCTCTCTAGTTTACTTAGTTGAGTGGAATCGGCGGTCATGTCTGAGTTGAGCTCAACGGGGTCGAGTTCATCTTCTTCACTGTCGTGGGCGGCCAAGGAGGACGACTGTGGGGAGTTTGAGGTGGCCAGGGTGTTGGCTAAGCTCGGAAACGCGGCGGTGGGAGATACTGATGACGGTGGCGGCGGCAGCGGTGGTGCTGAGTCGGTGGAGCGCAATAGCAATTCTAACTGGGGAAGCAAAGGGAAGCGGTCGAGTAAGCGAGTCAAGACCGAGTCAGACTCCAACCCTGCTGCTCATTGCTCGGGTTTGGATTCGGGTTTGGATTTGGGTTTGGGTTTGAGTTTGCACTCCTCGGTTCCTTTGCCCTTCGATCTCAATGTGGTAGGCTTCACTCTTATTCACCGCTTCTTTATGGGGTAGTTTGTGAATGATAATATATGTTTTCTATGGATACATTATTTAAATGTTATATTTTAATCTATATTAATATATTTATAATTTAAATTTACTGTATTTTTAATAAATATAATTAATTATAAAGATAAAATTTTAATAATTATCCATTATATCTGGTATTTTAATAAAATTAGTGATAATTTTGTATAATTTATAAATTATAATTTAATTATTAATTTATTACATAATATGGTAAATTTTAAAGCGTGAGAACGACATTTAAGGCATATATTATTTCACTTTGTTTTATTAAAAATCCAAAGAGGGCTCAGTATCTTTTTATACTACTATTGTACTATCATTTCTTTTGAAAGAAAAACAACTGGATTAGTTGTTTCCTACGTAATTTATAGTTATAGTTAGCATATGAACTTAACTTGGATCATAATGATGAGACTCTTAGTTCAACGTGGGAAGTATGTACTTGGTTTTACATTATTATTTTTTACAAAAGAGAAAGGAGTGCATGCTTATCTAGCTTGATTTTGAATCGATTTATTGACCTTGGACTTTTGTACAAGTAGTCGGGATAGATCAATATGGATACGTATTTTATAAATCCATGTATTACAGTCATGGCTCACATAGACGAGTACAACAAGTTAGAAACTGAAGAGGATAAGTAGCATGAGTTTTAGTTCAATATCTAGATTTTAGTAAATTAATTTAGTTAGACAGGTCCGATTGAGAATTGGTATCCACTAAGAGTAGTAAGACAACAACAATAACAAGGATTTGATATGTTCTCCAAAAAAAGAAGATGATAAAATCGTACATTTGATATGAAGCATATGATTGATGGACAAGAGGTGAGTCATACGAAGTTTCACACATGCATGTTATCGGTAGCGGACGTATCACAATTTAGGTCCGTCTTTACTTGGAAACATCACATAAGCGTTGTTCCCTTAGAGGTGATAGATCCACTCATTAAATGGGCCGTCTTCATTGGGTCCACAATTTTGGGCTTATCGAACATGAGATGACATCCTCTTTAACCAAGTTTCATCTTCATTTCAAGTGTCCTTGCATTTGGCTTTGGCTTTGGCTTTGGCTTTGGTTTAATTAGGCTCTAATGCTACTCAAGTTCCCCTCTTAATTCCCTCTCATAAGTCGACTTTCATATTACGCGATCTTTTGTTGGTTAGGGCTTTTGAAAGGCAGGGCTAATATAGGTAGAATTTGAACTCATAACTTTGATATGCATCTTCTGTGACGATTCCTTTAAACCTCCTGCACCCTCCAAAACAAACCCCCACAAAAAAAAAGAAACAAAACAGGGGACAACCTAACATTGAAATGGATTGATTATTATTGTGTAAACTGCTAGGAAATCTGGAGATGTGCTTGATGTTCAAAGACCGGCAAATTCAGCACCGAATAATGAACCTGCTCTGCTTGAAGGTGTCTGATCAGAGACCTATTGAGTTTATCCTCTAAGCTTAATATTAGTAATGTCTAATTTAAAAGTTGATCATATATTAAGATGTGATGTTTTCGAGAGGAAGGAGGCGGGGGGGGATTTTGAAGAGAAGAAGCTTAAGGTCTACTTAAAGGTTGGTAGTTACGAGCAAGAAGTACAACATTACAAGACTATATAACCAGTGACTCTTTCATGGAGAATAATCATTCGTTCACCATTGTCTTAGTCCTGGGGTATTAGCAAAAGGTTATTTACGGGCTTGAATGGTTTGGCCCGCTATATGTATAACCAACTTTGAATGAATAACAGGATCAAGCTGCATTATATCAGGAAGAGTGTGAGAACAGCTTCCCAAGCGTCGGTGTGAAATTTGAGGAGGTTTGTGAATCAGTTGAGCCAGGTCCTGTTAGATGTGCACCACATAGCGGGGGCAGGTCTAGGCAGAACTTGACAGAGGTAAACAATAGTATTTATCTTGGGTTAGTGATTTTGTTGTATATAGGTGTGTTGATTGTGTGCTTAACTGAAGCTTAATTGGTGCAGGCAGAGAAGGAAGCTCGAAGAATACGAAGGATACTAGCCAATAGGGAGTCAGCTAGGCAAACAATTCGCCGGAGACAGGTGAGTTTTTCCCTTTTCATAATGCATATTCAGGGATTGCATAGGCTACTTTCATATTGTGAACAATTAGTGCATCTGTGTGTTCTGTCGACAAAGGAGAGGCCTCCGGAAGGATGGGTTGTTTGGAGTGGAGAGCCTATTTGTGTTCTAGGTTTATGTGGTAGAGGGATCATTCAGGACAGGGAAATTTCAAGTTGGGTCGGAACTAGGTGAATATGTGGGTTCGGTAAGGCTCGGTTTCATCACTCAAGTCACTCTGGGTCCAAGCCATGGACAAGTAGTTGTGTCTGATTAGTTCGTTAGTCCAATCAATTATTCCTGGTGTGATCAAATCTGGGTTCCCTTATCTCGGGTCTAATCTTAAGCTGTTGAAATTAGTATGTGTCGTTTTTGCATATATACCAATACTTTTTTTATTCTGGCATCTAAAATTTAGTTTATTGCATCTATTTCAGGCTCAGTATGAAGAACTAACACAGAAAGCTGCAAATTTAGCATCTGAGAATGATACTTTGAAGAGGGTATGCCTTCTTCTTCAGCTCCAAAGAATCATTACAGAACTTGTTTTACTTGCTTGCTGATATTACTGTAAATTATGCATAAACAGAACAAGGAGATGGTGTTGAAAGAGTTCCAATCTCTACAAATCACCAACCAGAATCTGAAGGAGCAGGTAGTTGTGAGGGAACAAATAACGAGATTATCTTATGCTTTATAATCTGAAAACCGGAGAAATGTTTTTATGCGTCACCCTGCTATATATCGCGCAGATGTCTCAGATTTTGGGAGAAAACCGGGGAGAAGCAAAACCATCATCGGATGTCATCGATACTCATAATCTCCTCTCAGCAAACTGGCCAGTTTTCATATACAATACACCCTCATTAGCTAACCCTCTTTCCTGTGTGCAACTGCCTTCACAACTGAATCTATGCCAGTTGAGTCACACTTTTCTATCCCATGAAAAAGAGAATTCCCAGAATACTCCTGGCTTGTGCATACTCCCCTGCCCTTGGTTCATTCCTTTGCCTAACAATATCATCAAGAACGGTGAGGAGGACCATGAGGCTATAGTGGATGCACAAAATGTTCCAAGTCCATCCTCAATTATACCTCGGTTGATAAACCGATCCTGGGCTTTACCTGCTAATGAGAAAGCAGATGCCCAGGAAGCCCATGTTGGGATTTCTTCAAATGGAGAGGGGCAAAAGGAGGGGTCACAGTCCAATAAAGTTTTGAAGGTTAGTAAGAAGAAAGTAGATGCAACTGTGGGAGCCGAGGCTAGGAAGAGGCGGAGGGAGTTAATGAAGCTCAAGACCCTCCATTGCCATCCATTCAGAGGAGGAATTCGCTGAGGAGAAGAACTATTTGGTTTGCTCATTTTAGACAGTTGATGACTTGCTACCAATTTTGGATCATTTTCAAAGAACGACGACTGTGGATATTTACTCTTTTGTTTTTTAAGCAGAAATTCCCTGTTCCGGATTATCAAAACGTTGTTTTCAGGGGTTTTTGCTTTGCAGAATAACTGTGGTCTTGCTAGTCCTTTGGATTTTGCAGTAAGTTGTTTCTTCACACTGTTGTCACCAATTTGGATCATTTTATACCGTTAATCATGGTTCTTATTGAAAAATTACACTTTAAATAGTTTTAGAAGTAATTTTGATGGGCAAAACATGTAATTTGTTCGCAAAATTCGACCAAGTCATAGCTTTTGTATTGGCTGAATGCCTTAGGATCTAAACAATGCACTGTTGTTCTTCTCATTGTTGCAGGATATAATAGTAGTCCATCAGTGTTTCGAAATGTTAGGTTGTCATACTTGGTCTTTCCTCAATGGGATTATAAAAGAAAAGTTAAAAACTTAAATATACTGAAAAAAAAAAAAAACCAAATCAAAGCACTGTATCTCTGTGCGTGATACACAGTCAACGGGTGAGAAAATTGTCCAGTTTGACTACAAGAGTATTTTTGTCCAAAAAGAAAATTTTGCTATAGATGTGTATAATTGTGTCATGGATTTATCTGCTGATGTAAATAATTTAATTATGGATAAATTGAATATTGCTAACTATCATGGACAAAATTTCATCTAGTTTATTTGCTATGAGAAATTAGGGGTAAATTAAATTAATAGTTATAATTAACTTGTTTACAATAATAATATATATAAAAATTTAACTACTGTAATTTAAAAGAAGTTGATAATCATAGAATTTTTCATTCTAAAATCTTGGTGAGAATTTCTAGTTTTTTTTTTTTTTTTTAAAGAATTGGCATCTTCAATTAACGGAAATTTATTAAAACAAAAGAAAGGGAAAAAAGAAAGAACCAAACACAAATTCTTTAAAATTGGCAGTAAAACATAGATGTCTTCAAGCAGCTTAACCAGGAGGGCACTTTTGTCCAAACAGAAAATATTTTTGTCCTTGTCGACATGTATAATTGTGCAATGGATTTATGAACTCCCGTTGCTTGCTATAAAAAACTCAAGTAAACTAAAGTCAATGGTTATAATTTCTCTGTTCATAATCAACGGTTCATATAAAAGTTAACTATTATAATGAAAAAAGTTGATTAGCATAAAATTTTTCAAGAATTAATTATCTGTGTCAATGAAAGGGTTACTCCATCTGTTTCACAACACATTTTACTTTAATTAACTTTTCTCGTTTCACAATATTTGTCACTTTATAATTCCAATGACATATTAATTGCTAATTTTTTAATTTTATCCTTATTAATTGCCTTATTTTTTTTCATTGGTTGTCTTCATTTCCAATGAAATATAAGAGCAATTTGATCTTTTAATACAAAATTTATCATTAATTTTGTGTTATCCCTTAACGTTCCCGTATAATCTTACAACTAACATGTATTTTAAAATGGAAGGAGTATACGATGTAACATGATTTAAAAACAAAAAGATTAATTGGTTATTAGGTGATTACCAAAGAGTTCTCCCTAAACAGATGACTAATTAAGATGAATAATGTTTATCAAAAATAAAATTCTAACTAATTAAATAAAAAAATCGGCAATAAAAAGCTACTAATTGTTCTTAATTATCCAAATTTATCTATGCCTATTAGGCACATATTAGAAAAAGGTAGAACCTTGTTTTTAATCTTACTACATCATGATAATTTGTCTATTTGAAATTCAGTTATTACTTATATAATGCAATTCTCAATTTCACTTTTGGTGGTATATTTTTCATTGGTATTATGTATTTTTTTCCAAAAGACTAATTTCTTTATAGTATGAATGTTTTCCCTCTAGTTCGAGCTTATATTATATTTACGGGTGTTAATTAACATAATCGATAATATTTTAAAAATTATTGTGAAAAATATAGATTTTAATTCCGTCTCAACTTTTATGTCTCTCTTCACAACCAAAATTTTTAAATCTATATTATATATAAATTAAATACATGTGCATGTTAACAATTATAAACTAACTCTATATATCTGGGTGGAGTTACTTTTTAAAATTAAATTTCCTACCTTAGAATTAGTATTTTTCATTATTAAATATCTCCGTATAAACTAATCGTATTATAATACAAAGATACAAGGGACATTAGTATTATTAATACTGTACTACTACAGATTGTGGGGAGTGGGCTCCATGTGTTTAGAGATCCAAATTATTTTTTGCATGTTCCCACAAAACTGTGAGAGATTATGACTTCTAATTTTATTCACCATATAAAGAGAAGAAGATATGAAATCAAACTTTAGTGGTATTATATTGGAGAAAATCATAATATCTTACATGAAAATGGCCTTTTTTTTTTTGTTGAGGGAATAAAGAAAAAAATTTCCAACATTTTTTTTGTGGCCTCCAAGTAGATGCACAAATGGTACCATGACATTGACATTTAATCTTCTTGATTATAAGTTTGTGTCCGAGAATTTTTTGAAAACATGAACGTCTATATTACAAAGAGACAATATCATGACTTGCTCAAAACATGTTAGAAATCTCTCTCTCTCCTCTCTTCTATGTCTGGCGGTTCTCCATGAATTCTCTCGTACCTTTATTTATGATTTAATTGGACGATTTTGTTGTCCTTAGGCTGATTGGGAATGAGTTGAAGTAATCTTTTACAAGAAGTCTGTTGGATTTCTAATGTATCGATTGTTTTATTCCTGTCTCACTATGATTATTATCTTGACTATCATCTTAACGATTTTTAAAAAAATCTTCAAGTGGAATCCAGTAATTGGTTGATCCCAATAGGATAAAAAGAGAGACTGTTGATTATATATAAAACATATGCGGTGTTGGATTCGATGTCAACTACTGACTCAATTGGATATTGATCTTACAGCAATGATTGAATTTGTTGAATTAAAATATTTTCAACTTAAACTTTTATAATATTTATAATTTTTCTGGACTGAAATGATCTAATTAATAGATAAATTTAGTTAATTTTTCAGTTTGAAAATTAATTAGTGAGAATGATTTATATGACGGACTAATATGGTATATATTGAATGAAATCTAAATGTCTTATATTTGATTTCTCCTTCTTTAATTTGTATATTTATGACCGTAATTTATTCTCTTTTATCTTTGTTTTCTTGGAATATTTTGGAATCAAGGTTGCAAATGATCAGTTGCGAAACTCCCACTCCATAGAAAGGAAAATTTGAAGCAGTTGTATGATAATTGAGTCGGTGTTAGATTTCCTAACATAATCAGAAAGAAATTATGGTTAACTAATTTTTTGCTGTCACTTGGAGCTTTTGGATGCATAGAAATGGGATTGTCTTTGAGAATCAAGAATACAGTGAAACTGGCCTCAGTCACACAATCAGGTGGAGAGTGGCCCTGTGGTCAAAAACCTGGAAGGAGTCCCCTAATTACGATGCACAGTTGGTTGCCAGAAATTTCAACTCAATCCCTAATATTTTTAATTGATTGACTAAGGAGATGAGAGGTTGTGCTGTGTTGGATAGTCTGTTTCTTTTGTGGGTCCTATTACTGATGTTGGAGGGTTTTGCCTCCCTTGTATTTTGTTGAGCTTTGTCATCAGACACTATTTATCAACAAAAAAAAAAAAAAAAAAGAGAGACCAATGAGACCTTGGCTTAATGGTCGAGGTTAAAGTCTTACGTACATTAAATCCCTCAAACTCGATAAAGGGAAAGAAAAGAAAAAAGACATAAAGAGATAGAGAGAGAATGAGGGTGCTATTGCCATCATTGTGTTAGAGCATATTGCTTCTTGCCTAACGATGATCAAACTTTTGAGTGGGCTACAAAATGTCCATTGCCACCAATTAATTAAGTTGGATTTCTTATGTATTCCAACTCTTTTTTGTCCCTTTTTCAATTTATTTTGTTTATTTTTTTAAAAAAAATTCTTCTGTTTGATTGAAATCAGAGTATGCTCAATCAATGACATCAATTTGGACTAAACACCAGCCAAAACAAAAAAGTAAAAAACCAATTTGGATTTTACCCACACTACCACTATTGGCCAAATTGTAACATGTGGTATTCACACCTTATGAAAACGAAAGGCTTTTGAACCAACACAAATTCCTATCACATTATATTTCAAGAGAAATATGTTTCTGTATACCCCACTTGATATCAATGTTGTGCGATTATTGCCATTCTCCGAATACGACTTTCAAAGGTAGGATGTTGTATTATCCTTTGTGCGAATAGAGTGTGATGGACATTAACAATTCATTATTTTCGATTTCCCTGATTTCACTTAAACTAGTACACTTATTGGATATTCCTGTGGTACGAGACCAGTAAATAGTATAACTTATCAGGTGTTTGTGTGTGTGTATATATATATATATATATATATATATATATATATAACTCTAAAAAGCATATATTCCGAAAAGTAAAAGATAAAATGTACTTTGCCTAAGTACTCTAAATTCTAAACTAAGAAAATTCCCCAACCTTTTGTTCCCAATTACAAATAGTGATATAAAATATATGAAACATGCAGGTCCATAACAAATTTTATATAATTGCATGAAACAAGAATTATTAATTAATTAGCTCAACAATGTACACTTCATGGCAATTTTTTTCCTTTACAGCTAAGATTCAAACCTTTTTTAACCTAATATTTATTATAGTATTTGTGGGTAGACAGCATCCAATTTATGAGATTGGTTCAAGTACCACAGCAGAGCAGCAGCAACTGCAAGTACACAACACATGATTCCAAGATATGTTCCTATAAGCAATATAATGTTCACATGTGACATTCTTTTCTTTCCTTAACTTACCAACCTACAAATCAAAGACAATACCGTAACCATGTGTCCCAATTACTAAATAAATTGATAAGATTATTAAACACGATATCCACCGATATTCCGACCCTACTCTGGCCTTTGCTTATATTGAATTTTCTTTTATAGTGACGACAACTGGATGATTTACCTTAAATAATGCAAGCACTTAACAGGTAAAAAATTCCTTTTTAATTGAAGAAAACAAAAGGCAATGTAGAGCACTATGAAAAGGCAATCCAACCAAAAGATAAAATCATGTATTTGGATTGGATTTCATATTAATATAGGGTGTTGTGTATTGCTCATTTTCACGAATTGATATATCTTTTTTAGTTGGTTGTTGGGTGTCCTTGTTGATTTGTTAAACTTGTCCTAATCCATAGCTAAAGTCACACATTAGGAATTGAAGCATAAAATTAAGATACATGACTACTTAAATATTTTGGAAAATAATCTACATCTACTTCCTTCCCATGCTCGATTGAAAGAAGCCTTTTTGCTCCTTCTTAAATTGTATACATAGTTTTTGGTTTTTTTTTTTTTTGGGGGGGAGGAAGGAAGAGGAAAAAATCAGCATATATCTTAAGACTGCATACAATGAAATAAAAACCATGAAAATTAAAAAGCATATAATAAACATAATTAATCATTCCTTGGAATTGGTGGATAAATATAATGTTGTATATTGTAGCAAATCAAGTTTCCTGGGCATAAGAAGATCTGGGTTTATGAATTGAATTATTTCCTTGTGTGCAACAAGACAGGCAATCCACCTTTGAAGGTGGCTGTTAAACCAGGGGAAAACCTTGGTCCATGATCATCATAAGAGTTGGAATCAGCTAAATCGACATGGAAGTCTCTTAGGATAGAGAGGATGACACATTTCATCTCAAGTACTGCCATTTCCTTCCCTAAACAAACCCTAAAACCGCCTTGGAAAATAGGGTACTTAAAAGGGCTTTGTTGGCAAAAAACTCCATCTGCATTCAACCACCTCCCTGGCCTAAACTCTAAACAATCCTTACCCCATATCCCCTCCATCCTTCCCATGGCGTAGGGATGGTAGGTGACCCGAGCCCCTTTCGTGACTCTCGTCCCGTCTGGAAGGAGATCGTCCTTGAGGGAAAACTTGGAATCAAATTGAACAGGAGGGTAGATCCTCATACTCTCATAGACAGCTGCTCGCAAGTATTGAAAATCCCTTACCTGGTCAAAGTGAGTTAACTTCTTACTCGGGCCAAGTATTTTGTCGGCCTCTAAAAGAATGGAAGACTCCACATGAGGATGACGAGCCAATAGGAAAAAGAAGCTAGTTAGGGCGGAGGCCATCGTGTCTCGCCCTGCTAGCAAAAAGCTCACTATGATGTCCCTAAGGTACTTATCATCATTCTTCACCATGACCATGAACCTTGAAAGTAAGTCCTTCTGTTGGGCCGATCCTAGCTTTCTCCTCAGACGAATGACCTCTATGGCTAGATCATCAATCTTCTTTATGGCTTCCTTCAGCCTCCTCTCTACCCCAACACCTAGGAATCGCTTGACCTTCCAGGCCAACGAGCACAACTCGAGTGCTCGTTGGGCTGATAGAGTTGAAGCTATGTCAAAGGCAGTAGAGAACTCCTCCAAGCTAGGATAAGTTTGCTCTAACTGCCCAATCTCCACTCCAAAGGAGAACTTGCAAATGGTGTTGAAGGAAAAAACCCTAAAGGTCTCTTGGAAATCGAGGATCAAGCCTTGAGCAGCTTGCTTAGCCATATAGGGCATGAGCCTATCATCCACCTCACTCCTAACGACATGGAAGGAAAAAGACCTTACAGACTGCCTATCGAGCTCAAGGCTAGCCATCTTCCTCTGGAACCGCCATGTGTCTCCATCAACATTGAAGATGCCATGGCCTAAGAGGTCCCCCAGGATGGAAGAGAAGGGTTTCCCCTTAGGGTAGTTGTCGAAGTTAGTCTTCAACATGTACTCAACATTTTCAGGGTTAGCAGTGATGATGTTGTTCAGGACATGGATGTGGATGGTCTTTGTAGGGGAGGTTTTCATGAGGTGGGTGTACCAATCACAAAGATTTGGGAAATTTTTAGACCAATTGGATGTCACATAAGCATGGCAATCTTTGCATTTGCAGTGGAAATACTTCTTTTTGAGTATGAAAATGAGAGGAAAAACAACCAAAAATAAGAAGGAAAAGAGAATAATAATCACAGAAATTATTATCAAAGAGGAATTGGATAAGAAGCCACGAACTGAGTGGAGTTTTTCAAGCTCCATTGATTAAAGAATGAGAGATATTGAAATGTGGAAAGCTAAGGAGAGAGAGGGGTGATGAGAGTGAGGGACAGCCCAATGAGGGAAAAGGAACAAGATAGAGTATGTGTGTGATGAGATGAGAGAGCAATTATAGGCTCTAATTTAGCCAAGGAATTTTCTATTTCTTCACAATTAATTATCACTACTAATAATCTAATTAACCTAAAATATAAAAAAGAAATTAATGAAGTGATGGGGATCTTTGTATTATAATAGTCCTTATAATTAAATTAATTTCAATTAGTAAACTGCTTTAATCAAAGCTATTGCTTCCACTACTGATCGAGGGGATCACGTAATTATTTTAATAATTAATTTTATTGATTTTCATAATAAACTAATTAAAGGGGCCACACATTGATACCACATGTGCTAATAATAAAACAAATTACTTGTGATTTTCTGTGAAGAATTCATATCCTAACGTTGACTAGTACTTTTATGCACCAAAAGGTTAAGAACCGTCAAAAGTACTCCACACTTTCGATTTAAAAAACCAAAAAAAAAAAAAAAAAAAGGTACTCCACACTATTAATCTGTTCAAAAAATATATTGATGTATTTTTTCTAATTTTAAAAATACAATAGTGACATTATATTGTAGATGAATGAAAATTCTTATATTCATTTGGAACCTTATACTCCAAAGTGACATGTTATTATGTTAGGCTCTATAAAATTTCTCTTACTTTCCCTTTCGTTCAACCATTTGGTGACATAAAACTTGAGAGTATTTACTCTCAAATGTATAATTGACGTTATGATAGATGAATTTGGTTGTATTTAGCGCGATAAAAATTCGGGTTCGGATAATTCGAACATTCAAACAAAAATATTATACTCGCACTCTGTTCGATTGCATATTCGGATACCCCGACAAGACCTGTACCCAAACCTGAATATCGGAATATAATTATATATTACTGGAATTCAATTTGATCCGAAAAAGTTTCACGTTTGTATTTTACGTGAGACTCATAATTTTCTTTTTCTCTAAAAGTAAATCGTATGTAAACTAAATAACTTATCCATCGCATTCTTAAATAAATGGATGGAAAGACTTTCAGAAATATAACATATCCCCATTACAAATTAATCATTAAAATTATATCACTTTAGGCTATGATTATTCTAGGCTAATACTCGTGAGCTCTTTACATATTTAATTTATATATAAATGAGTGTTTATGGTGACATATTTATTTATGCATGTCAATCGATATTTTGCTCTCATCCTACTTTGCTTATCATATTAAAGTAACGGAAAGCGTCCTTATAAGATTATATTTTAATTAAAAAAAGATGAGATTTATTAATAAAAAGTATAGGGAATCTAAAATAAAAATTATAACAAATCTAAAATATCCACATAAATTCTCATCTTGATCTAAATTTGTAAAAAACATTTGGCCACTAATCATACTTTTTAACGTTTTGGCATCTTTTATGAATATCGGTGAACTATAATTTAGTTCAATGAAATAAGTATGTTGACATAATATATTATACATAAAAATATAAAATTTTATTGCGAGTAATTAAACTCCAGTCAAAACAAACAAACTCTATATAATAAAATTTGACTATCTTTCATAGTAAAAGACGAAACCCAACATTCACTAATCAAATAAAACTCATTGAAAAGAGATTTAAAACTAATTGTGTATATATATACTTATAAATTAAATAAAACATTAAACACAGATAAAAGTAAGACTTACCGCCAGTAATTATAGTGTATGTGTTATAAAAGCATTTGTAATAAGTGAACCTATTTCAGATTCATTTGATAGGACCTACAATGAGACATTAGTTAAGGGTCTCTTTTTTATTCTCCCTTAATCCTTCCTTACATTATAATACTATTTAACGTTGACGTTGACGTCAGTGGTGTGTCATCGGCCACACACACCAAAAAAAAATTATATAGAAATGCAAGTTGTACCAAATTTAGTACTAATGATTTTAACACCAATGCACGTGCTTTTATTCTTATCTCGTACAGTATAATACTATTTTTTTTTCTATATATTATTTTTGTCCTATTCTGAGCTTTCCTTCCGAGGGGGTTTTCTTTTCTTTTAATTTTCCATTCTCTGTCCAATCGCAAGATAATACTGGATAGAGAATATGGGTATTTATTTATTTTTTTATAATTATGTATCATTTTATATTCAATTTTATCTTTATATATTGCACAATTAATATGATAGTGAATGTAGGAGACCAACAACTATGTACTTTTATTTATGACTCCAACAGCTACATCTTTAAAGCCCTTTTCTTTTTCCACCACTTTCCTTCTTGGGGAAATAAGCAACCATCTATTAATTCATCCAAAAATATGCAATTAAGTTCACCTCGTTACGGTTTTATTTAAGTTTCTAACACTTATTTATTTTAAATAAGATTTTATATTTGAATTTTATACATAAAGAATAAAAATTTTTGGTGGAAGAACACTACTGATCTAATAGTATAAGTTGACTCAAGTAAAATGAAGTATCCAAGACTAAAAAAGAACAAAAGTCTATGTTTAAATAACTTATACCAACTAGCATTAATTCTTATCACTTGTTCAAGGGTATCTTTCACGTTTTAATCCAAATTGTAATGAATTTACTCGTGTTTAAATTAGCTTAATTCAGGTCGATTTATTTTAAAGTTGAGTGTTTAGAGTCGAATATTTTTACTTACGGGTAAGTTCCATTAATCTCATAATTATTGTATAGCTATTTACCTTTCTATACTGGAGATAAAAAAAACAGAGAGAAGAAAATGAGCAAATGGGATTTTATTTTACTTTTTGAAGACTGTTATAACTATAAACTAAGAAAAAGTAAGAGCTATGAATAGGAAATATCCAAAACTATGGACTGCCTTTTTTCCCATGGGAAAAAGGTCCTAAAAACTACTTAAAATTCATCAAAAGCAACTGCTAACCATTATAGCTTGGACAAGAACCATTTTTAAGTGAATGAATTGAAGGGAAGGAAAATGCCCACACACCTTAGTAGTACATTATATTATAAGTACATTAGATTTAAAGTTTAATTTTTTTACAAGAAAGAAATTGAGAAAGATACGAGCATTAATGTTTGTTTATGAAGGATTGCAATAGTTACCTAACATCTCTCCAATCATGCGAAATATTCTATCTATATATATATATATATATATATATATATATATAAGTGAGTACAATTCTCGCGGTCGCGACACATAACAAGGTAACTCATTAATTCATGAGTTAATTTTTTTGTGGTATTAAAGTGATGTATTTATTGTTAAGATGTAATTATTTGTGTATATTAATATAAATATAAATATTATAATAATCATAATAATAATGATATTATTTTGATAAAAAAATATATTATTATTGTTATATCTTTTTTAAAAATTAATAACTTTTGTTAATATAAATTTTGTGTACATTTAGAAAAAATAGTATGTAAAGTTAAATAAGGAATGAATAATTTTATAAATGTATATTCAAAAGTTAAATTTTGTAATCATTATTTTTATTATTTTAATTTCACTAATGCTTATTTTAAATACCCTTTGGGTATATTTTTTTGTCAAAGTTAGATGCAATCACCAAAAAAAAAAAAAAATTAAAACTTTCAAACATACATACATTTAAAAATTAGTTATTAATAGTTAATTGTATTAAAGGCTTCCTCTTACCAAATAATTTAATATTTTTAAAAAATTATATTTTTCTATAGAAAATTCCTAAAGTAATATAACATGATTATTAGATTAAAATTTTACAAATTATTTTAATTAAAATCTTAAAATAGCACGTACATAACAGGGGTTAAAGAACTAGTGGATAATAATTAATATAAAGAGTGATAAAAGTGAAATGAAAATTATATTATAAGGATACACAAAATCAAAATTATTATTTTTATTGTCTTAATCCACTAATTAGTGACTTTTTGTGTTAGAATCGAAAAAATTGTGTACAAAATTTAAAAATTTTGGGTAAGTTCGAATTTGATTTTAACTTTGGGTCACTTTTTAAAACCATACTTAAGTAATGTAGATACGAAAGGACCAACGAATTATGTTAGACTCAACCACATCAAAATCTTATACCACAACCTTCCAAATAGACTTTTATCATGTATTAATTCTCTAAACACTTTAGGTATAATGCGTATGATACAATGAACACTCACATTAGTTTGTATTTAATATTCAATTAATTTCTCCTAATCAAACTAAGTGTGAATAATAAGTCATCGTTCTTAATGACTCTGATATTATGTTTGAAAAAATTATTTAATTTTAATTAAAACTTAAATTAATCAACTTTAGAGTTATGCATAATACAACTTGATTATATATATATATATTTAAAGCTACAACATAAAATAAAACTCATGAAAAAATAGGCACATATGTATAATACTCCCAACGCTAGAGGAAACTGAAAAACAAAATATGCGGGGACTTGAAGAAGAAACATATCAAAATCAATGATCAACAATAAAGTCAAACCAAAATAAAAAGAAGAGAAGAAAAGAGAAGAGAAGAGAAGAGAAGAGAGGAGAGTGTTGTTGAACCAAATTACAATAGGAAGACAAATAAAAGCAAAAAAAAATAGATAATTTCGAACCAAATACAAATGTGTCAAAATGACATTCTATACATAACCCATCAACATAATAAAGGAAAAACAAGACAAGAAGATTGAACCAAATAACCAAGAGTCTCCTAATGATGTCCCTTACTCATATTCACACTCTCTTATATATATCATTCAACTCTTAATTACAAATTTACACTTTTCTTAATCTCATCTTCTTCTTTTTCCAATGGTAAGTGGACTCATCTAATAGGCCCTCTTTGTAGAGTGTAAGTTTAATAAGGTCGTAACAGGAGGTTGGGTTGTACAATTATTGGACTAGACCCAACGAGATACTTAGGCTATAAAGAAAACTGTAATGAGTGGTAAGATAGTTGTAAAGTTCGTTATAAAAATTAATAAGTAAGCTGGAAGGTCTGTAAAGTTGAAGTTAAATGAAACAGGGTCTTAATCATATCTTTAGACTTATTAGGAGCCCGTTAGGAGTTCACAACTTCTACCAAAAAAATTAGTCACTATGATTTAAACTCTAATGGGAAGTATGAAACTCCATTCTCATACCAATTGAGCTACAAGCTTTTAGTGTATTAATCCCATCTTATTAATGGCGGCACATTATTTATTTTCTTGTCAACAACAATTTACTTAATTTAGACTTTTTATTTACCTTGCGTTAGTTATATAATAATTGATAAAAAAAAAAATCATACAAAAGTTAGGATTTAATTTTCTAAATTAATCAGATTAATTATTTTCCTTTTACTATTCATGTGATAACATTTAATAACAACTTAAAAGATACTTTTTATACCTAAATATATGATATGATATGATATAATGATTAAAGATTAAAAAGGATGTATTTTATGAGAAAAGCCATGCATGAATTAGATATGAGATAAGCACTATGAAGAGGTTTTTTTTTTTTTTTTTTTTTAATCATTAAAGAGTTTGAAAAACATATGAATCTTGTTCATGAGAAAGTATATGTTATAATTATTATAGTGAATGATAATTAATTGCACTTTATTTGATACTCTATTCGTTTTATCATAACTTTAACTAGTACTCGATCGGTTTACAATTGCAACGACATATTTTTTTAAAAGGAAGTTTTCAGTTTTTTTTTTTTTTTTTTGGTACGGATAAGTCACAAATGACAGTCTGATACTAATAGGAGAAGGGAGAATCGTACTTGAGGACCTCAGTCTTGACCACTATATTATAACCTCATTGGTAGTTTTCAACATATTTAATTGTATGAAAGTACTGTTATAGAAATTCTGTTAGCTTCTTATAAATTCTCTTAAACAAAAATAATTTATGTAATTCGAGGCTCGAATATATTACAAAAAAGTTATAATTTTAAGTAATTTTTTAACAACAATATGGAAAAGATATTACGGTAAAAAGAAAAAAGGAAAAGGAAAAGGAAAAGAAAAGGCAATCTTAATATAATATTTGAATCACATGGAGAAAGCATAAAAGTAATGAAAGTGTAGGTGGTCTAGTTTCCATTTTAATGGGCCAATCCCAACATAAGGCTACTTTAAATGCTGAAGAAGGCTTGCTATTATTTTGCTATGCTTTTTCAGTAGGCCCTGTTCTTGATTTTGATGATGAATGCTGACATATCAAACTTGGACAAGGGCAGATTTCTATGTACAAGGTTGTCCCTTCTGCTTCAATTCCATCTCATCCCCATATCCATAAAAAACAAAAGAAGAAGAAAAGAAGAGAAAGGTACTTTAAAAGCTAAGGCAGCAAGTGTTTTGCATATGCACCTGGGTAATCAGGTCTCGATCTTAACCATTAAACTAATATTTTATTAACACTTTGAAAATAGGTCAAATTAGTATGAAAAAATTGTTATACATCATTGAAACTCGATCCCTTGTGGCTGTAATTACTTCATGAAGTAAAGGGTCGTACCCGACAATATTATTTGATCCACGAATGAGTTCTGCTTATTCTCAAGAGTAGTTCAAGTGTTCAACTATCATAAAGATGTTGTAAATTCCATGAGATTGACTTAATAGAAAGGGAACCACAAATTGACCAGAGTTATAAGGAGGAAATTCACCTGTGAATTGTCCCACTTTAATAAAAGACTGAAAGAGGGAAGGGGACACTAATCACTAATACATAACACCTATTAACATAGCCTATGCCAATCGGTTCATTGATTGAATCTTTGTTGGGTTAGTATATGGTGTAGATCTCATCCTCATCACCTACGTTAAGATGTCTTCAGTTTAAAATCTTATTATTCAAATGATTGAACTATTTATTGTAAAAGGGTTTACAAAACATTCATGTTTCAAATTAAAAAGTATAAGTGAAACATATTTTTAAACTCCCTACTATTAATGAATGTTATTTATATTCGAGTCGGTTTTTGACATATAACACGTGTTGAATAATACTTTGTCATTTGAATTCGAGCAACATTGTTTACTCCCAATGCTTCCTGACTGCGAAAAACTCCAAGTTTCTGTTACGAGAATATATGTACGACTATCTCATTGACTCAATGAAATATCAAATGACTTAGTTGTAGACCTAACTATTATTATCTTTTCACAATACAAAATAATATAATTATCAAGCATTACTGTATTGAGTCCATATCACTTTATATAGACATACACATATACATTCATAGGTTTATATATAGGTCATTTCAAGATGCGATTATGGTGCACTATTCTACATTAGGAGATGCCTCAATTATAGTAACATATGGACAAAACTATGGAGTCACAACACGCAGATTCGAACTTCTTTAGAGAAAAACATAAGATATTAGGTGGGGCTACGATGATGACTAAGGACCAGAATTTCATCACATGTGAAATAGGCATGGCATGTATAATTAGGGAACAAAGTCTATCTAATAATATCTATTCTAGAATTGAGGAGGTACTTCACTTGCCCGACAATAACACTGTAGATTAAGTTAATTATGAATCGTGATAGATAAAGCATCAATAGGTTTAATAGTGCACTAATCTAGCGTACCAGACAAGAGAGATTATTGCCTCGATACTGACATTAAACAGTATATTTAATCTTTCTTCTTAAAATTCCTCCTAATATCACGGTGAAGCTTTTTATGTTATTATTATTATATATTATATCCATGTTATAATTGGTATAACTGTTGTTGTATCTAAACATATCGTTTAGAGAATTATACGTCTAAATTTAGAAAAATATAATTGTCCTCTTTTTGTTAATTTTTTGAAAGTTTGTAAACAAATTTTATAATTTTTAATTATACTCCGAAGTTTTAAAAATTTTATTAGAACCTCAAAATTCTACTCTAAAACTTATAAATAAAATGTAATGGAGTTGAAAATTTTATAGATGAGTAATGGCATTTGAAGCAAAGTTTATAAAATTGAGAGTTGTAGTAAATCCTTGAAAGCTGCAATGAAAACTCCACAAACGGTATCCTTAAAAATCATTGATTCAGTTAGCTTTTGGGGGCTAAATGACAAAAGTCAAAAGTATATGCAAATTATGGCATCATGGGCTTATTTCTGTTCGATAACATGTGCGTGTGATTCACTGGCCCAAATATGGTTTGGTTATTATGGACTATTGACTTATGGGTCAATGACGGAGAGTCTAAGCCCAAGAAAGGAGTAGCATGCAATTGAGCCTTAATGACGTTACGTTGGTAGAATTTTGTGTTGTAGCTTGAACAAGTAGTTTGACTTGGGCAAATAATTTTTTTTTTTTTTTTTGGAATGGACGTTGTGTGTTTAGAATAATAGAGTTTTGTATTTGTTTCTGTCAAATATTTGTTAGTACTTAAATGAAAATTTTGTGTTATTGTAATCACTATCTCAGTTTGACACGATATTATATATTATAGTACGAGAAATTAGTATACTATGATATTTATTTTTCCAAGAATTGTAGCATAGTAGTACATTGACTAGTATCTAGCTGGTTATCACAATCATTAAGAACTAACTTTCGAAAAAAAAAGCTAGACGATATTCAAAATACATAACGCTCTTTTAACATAATATTCCTTGATCATTGATTATTATACAACAATCCCAACTTATTTACAAGGATGAAACTTAATTAAAAACAATGGGGAAGAAGAAGAGGGAGAAATGATATGAACACAGATTTGAATTTACCTATTGTTGAAAGGAGTAATCTTGAGTACAAGACCAGGGAAGACATCATCTGGGTCATTCACATGTGGGTTCTCTTCAACAATGAAAGGATCTCCACACTTTTCACTTATAGAATGCAGGGTTTCTCCCTCTCTCACTACATATATCTCATCACACCCCTTGTTAATACTGTTCTTCACCATCAGATCATCATTCCAGGTCTCAGACTCGATCATCGACAAGAACTCCCCTTCGCTTTTCTCGCAGAAGCTCGTAGCCAGCAGAACCGCGAGGAACAAGGCTGAGTACCATGAGATTTTCTCCCCCATGGCTAGTGTTGCTGATGTTGAGTAACAGACATTTGCCATTTTGCGTGTGTGTGGGGAAATATATATAGAAAGGGGTTTTTGTTGGATTTTGACTTAATTAATTCTAAGTTGGCTGCTTTAGGGGTCTAAGTTTGAATAGTTAGAGAGAATGATGTGGGGTTTTTCAATTCGGGTTGCTTGAGAGAATGATGCATGGTATATATACTTGAAAGGATCAACT
The DNA here is from genome assembly GCA_021018815.1 of Talinum fruticosum. Taxonomy (NCBI): domain Eukaryota; kingdom Viridiplantae; phylum Streptophyta; class Magnoliopsida; order Caryophyllales; family Talinaceae; genus Talinum; species Talinum fruticosum. Next base: position 210,934 of record JAITYX010000094.1, on the reverse strand, counting down.
CAACTAGAAGAAGATGTAGTGAGAGAATAAGGGAGTTTTTTTTTTATTTTTTATTTTTGGGTAAGATTTAGAAGGTTGTTGGAGTGGGTTAGCCTTCTAAAGAGGGGGTTGAAATGAGTCCCTCAGTGTGGTAGGTGACTGACTTGCTTCTATCTTTGAATCAAAATGAATATTATGTGGATGAAATTATAAATATGTTTGTATGAAGATGGAGGGAAAGTTGGTTAACTGCTTTCTGATTCAAAGGGCTTTGGTCAATATGGGCTTCCTTTTTTTTTTTGGGTTAACATAGTAGCCGGTTTAGAAAAATTCATACATAAGCTGTCAACTTTTAAATTTAAATATGTATCTATTAAATTTTATTAGCGTCCCCCTAAAAAATTTAAAAATTTATTTTATAATTTTATGTGCGTATTCTACACTAAAAAACAAAAGAAATATGTTGTCATTTTATTAGTTATCAAAAACTTGAACATGTTTTATTGTGTCATGTTAGTGTTTAGGTTGAGTGTAGGAATTGATTATCCAATAAAAGTCAATGTCTGTCATTGTATAAATTATTAGCCTTAAATAGAATAATTTAATGATAAATTATGCTAAATTATTACTTTTTGCATTTGAAAACACAAATATGCACTCTTGGTCTGCAAGAACAGTATAAAGTTGAGAATTACCAGTAAAAGAAGTGATTACCATGTAAATATTTTTGGTAATATTATTTTAAAATATGTTTTTAGTTAAAGATCCTTAAATTAATATATCTCAGGCTCACAAACCTGCTGAACTAGGAATTTATAATAACAAACTTTTATAAGTTAAACAAAATTATTTTAGTTTTTAATAGAAAGGTCAATTAACTAGTAACATCCGCCTTTTAAAATATGTTTTTAGTTAAAGATTTGCCTATTATCTGACCAAAGAAACAAAAGAAAAAATAAAATTATCGACTTTTATCCAAATTTGGTGGTAGCTTTTAATGAATATCACTCTGCATTTTTATTACTATGATTTTTAAAATATGAAAATACTCTTTTTGTTACTCCATATATAATTGGCAAGTGAATATCATTGTTTGTTTGGTGCATCTACCATCTATTTCTTGCAGATTATATTGTGCAACACTTCACCAGAACAACAATTTTTTGGGTCAAATTAATAATCCATTCAGAATTAAACCACTAGTTTGCTTAATTTGGAGGCTGCTCTAAGATAATGAAAAACCTGTGTTCTGGAAAATGATGTATGTTGGACTGTGTAGAGTAAATTAGGCACCTTCATGAAAAGTGAAGTTAAGGAGTAAATTAGGGTCCTTCATGAAAAGTGAAGTTTAGGGTATCATATCATGGTTAGGTTAAATACTAAGCAATCCAACACAATCCAATTTATGGTTAAGCAACTTAAAGAGAACCCAAATCAAGAAATTAGTTCACCCAAATTGGGTATCACTCAAATTATTTTGAGTTTGTTTCTTATTGATATCATCATACATGAAAATCAAACGGTTAACTTACACTGTAAATTTAAGTTAAAAGGACTAAATTATCCCACGAGTAAGGTTAATAAAAAAAAAAAAGAGAGAGAGAGACGAAAAACAATTAATCAGGATAAAATTGGTAAATAAGTCGTTAATATGTTATTGAGATTGTAAAACGATGCATATTGTAAATCTATAAAAGTTAGTTAAAAGCAACAATTATTTTGAAATGGAGGGAGTATTTTCAGTTTTTGGATTTTTGTGATATAGTTAATTATAATTTGACCATCATATTTTTGTAAACTTAATCAAATTATAAATGTAAAATATTGATATACTTAAGTTATAGACTACTACAAAAGGTATTTAGATTAATAATTTTAGACTTCTCCTATTTACTATACTATTCTCTTTAATGGGATTTTCAAAATACAGTCTTTTTGGCCAACTTTGTCAAATTTTATAGGATGGAGAAATATTTTTAAGATTGAAATCCTAATTGAAATCCTAATTGCATTAGCCATCGAATTCACTTTCTCTTCTACTCTTTTTTTTTTTTTTTTATCAACTGGAGGCACATAACTTGGCCACCTGATGTCATGGAACGAAATTTTTTGTCCGAATTTAAAATTTGGGTTGAAGTCGGATTAGTCATCGAACGAAATTTTTGTTCGATATCTGGTTTTTTCAAGTCGGACAAGCATAAATTCGGGTTAAAATCGGGTTCGAGACAATAGAAATATGAAAATTTTATGTCCAAATTTAAAATTTGGACAAAAAGGTCGTACCCGTACCCAATTTTTCGGGTCGGACAAATTCGGATATAATTGGATAGGATGAAGTTTTGCCAGCGCTAACCTAATGTTTCTTCTACTTAATTTTAATTATATTCCACTGATTTTTATGCCTCATAAATCCCAGTTAGCCATGATTATATTTATATTACACTGATTTTTATACCTCATATGAACTTAACTAAAAATATTGCACATATTTTTTTACCTTATTGAAATCAATTATATTTATAGAGACAAGATTATATATATTTAAATCTCTCTAAATTACGCGCAAGCAAGATCCACATTGAGAATTATTGTGATGTGAAATCAACTAAAAGAGATTGGAATTTTGGTGCCCGCATTCGGGTTATAAGCTCACGTGACACCAATACATTCAACTTCGATTTACAAAGGAGAGAGAGTATGTTTGAATAAGAATACTATTGTACAATCAGTTATGGGTACAAATTTCACTCCAATGCATCAGCTTCTGGACCCCAAACATGGGGTTAGCACCAGAACATGAATGAGTAACATTAGCAGAATCCTGCCCTGGATTTTGATGGAGTTGTTGTACCAGTTGGCCAACTTCACATTCCCTTTAAGGCTGCATTAATTGGCTCTTTATATACATCACAACTTCTTCCACATTGACCGTCCATGCCACCGAAATGGGCGAATATCTTGACCATGGGTTATCTGAATTCCATCTGCATTGCATATTCAGAGATCAAAGATCAATATCAAGTAGGATGACATGCACGAATGTTGGGGGGGAACCGGGAAGCCTGATGATCTCCTTTTGGGCAGACGAATGGCAGAGAACAGGGATGGATGGGGGAAAAGGGAATTTTTGTTATAGAAGTTCAGTAAATTCATGTTCATAGAGGATACAGTATGATATGATAAAAATATGAACGAATTTTATTATAATACATCTTTTCAAGATATAAGACATGGGTAGGTAATAGGAATCCCCATGGGGAATAAGGTCCTGCTGGAGATGATTTTTTTTTTTTCGGGGGGTGGGGGGATGACAAGATAGATAGGGAAGGGTTTAGATCTCAAGGATGGGGATGAGGTCCCAGTGCGCCCATTGACAAGCCCACAAAACACGTGTGTGTGTGTGTGTGTGTGTGTGTGTGAGAGAGAGAGAGAGAGAGAGAGAGAGAGAGGTGAAGCATTGGAGCTAACTTCTTAAGGCCTTGATCCATCAATGTATGTCCCAAACAGATGCCTTGTGTCTCAACCCTCACAACCCCTTTTTGTACGTAAAAAGATCAGGCCTCACTAGTGCTGCAAAACTGACTGGATCATGGAGGAATATACCTACATAAACATTTTACAGAGAGGGATCCATTCAGGTAGATCAAATAATAAGCTAAATTTGGGTACAAATTCAATAAGGCCCAAAGAAAGACCAGCAGTGACATTTACCATATACACCGTCTGACTTCACATGCCAGTCTCTGTAAAATTTGCACATATCAGTGAGTAGTTGAGTATGTCTTCCTTTGGATTCCCTTAGCTCTTGAAGATCCTCATCTGCTACCGTTAGAAACATTCAACAGACGTACTTAATGTCAATGACGACCACGATGACAAAGCAAAGTCTAATGTGACATGCATACAGATGGGAACTTCACCTGTCAGTTTGACTTGGGTAGTGATGTTAATGCCAACTAGTGTAATATTTGCACCCGAAGTGAACACCAGATCAGCTGCCTTTGGGTCTCCATAGATCTAGACTCAAACACACCACAAATCAGAACTCGAACAAATCATCTCAGAAGAAAAATAGACTACAAAGCATCTTGTATTATCCACACCTAGCAAAACTAACTCTTCTATGAGTACTCAATCCAAAGAGCAGACCAGCCCCACATCCCAAATAAGTCAATCTAATCTCGATGAACCTAAATCCGCCAAATCCATGACATAGCAATCCAAAATTTGCCCTATGAATTGCATTTTCTTAAGAACCTGATTAGACAAACAAGAGAGCAAATCGGCCAATATATGCGCCGAACAAAAAAATGACCTTACTAGAACCCAATCAAACATAAATACTCTACATCCTGTCTAGAACACTCCAAAATTGATCCAACTTAAACCCAACCTAGATGAACCACTTTCTAGAAACATCATTATAAATCCAGAAAACATTACACAAGAGCAACAGTACTCAGGAATTACATTTGCTTCAGCAGCAGGATTGACATTTCCCAAGGCAAAAAAGCACCACCCAGAATCACAATCCTTTTCACTTTGCTTGCAAAGGATGGATCTCTCTTCATTGCCTGTTACGGATGAAAGTGTCATGAGAACTGGGCTAAATTAGAAAACGGTAGAACTGTAGTGAAAACAGACCAAACTTACCAGAGCTATGTTTGTCAGTGGCCCTAATGCAAGTACAGATATTTCACCAGGATATTCAGAAACTTTATCCACCAAAAACTCAGCTGCACTTTTCTCAATCTCTTTCGTCTTTGGAGGCGGCAGATTTATGTTACCCAGTCCATCCGAACCATGAACAAAATCAGCAACATCTGGGATTCCACCCTGTTCAACAAAAAGATTTTATGGTGAATACTTATACATTTAAATTTCAGCTGCACTTTTCTCAATCTCTGAGTTTCCCTTCGTTGGCAAAGGCTAAAACAAAACAACACAATTTAAGCTACAGTGTTCAACAAGAAGTTTAATTGAACTACCTTCAAAGGCTCAGGACTACCCTTTGCCACTGGAACATCAGGACGTCCTGCAATCTCACACTATCCTTTTGCAAATTAAAAACAGTTAGCACCGATGAAGAAGAAGACAGAAAGTGTGCAATCATAGAAGAAAATAGCACCGAGAGGACAAAACCAAATGCATACCAAAAGCAAGGAATTTCGGGTAGCATCTTCCGTTGAGACATTACCAAATACTGTTGTCAAACCAATGATATCCAATTCTTGAGTTTGAAAGGCCATCAGGATGGTCATGCTATCATCTATAAGTTGAAATGTCAAGAACTTCAGAAACAATCAAATTCGAATACATTTCCATGTGAATATATAATATGACCTCGTCTGAATAGCACATGCGTTTACACTTTGCAGCACAGGATAAAGTAGATGATTCAAAATTGAGAAGCAGGTGCAGATACATATCCCTTAGATATAAGAAGAGATTCAGCGTAGACATCAATTCGAGGACCTCGAAGGCTTGCCTCAAGGAAGCAAAAGAACAGTGCACAAAATAAGAAAAAATCCACAAAAAATAAAAGAAAATATGGCAACTATTCATTGCAGATCATATATATGGAAATATTCCGACTAAACTGGTTACTTGAATATAATTCGGCATTACATTAAAATCACATAAAAGACAAAGTAGTGTCATGAATTTGGCTCACTGATCCATCTATTGAGGTGAAAGGGCCAGTTGGGATGGGAGTCCTAATTGTTGCCTTTTGCTTCATCCTTGTTTAGATTTTAGATTACGCAAAACAAAAACAAACTCCGGCTGATCAATCAAAATCGTCCGTCGCATTTTTAATCCTTTTCATTATCTTAATTATAAAGCAGCTAAATACATCAGCAAGCTGATTGCCCAGTGTCCTCAAGTGCTGAAGGTATTCAGATAAGCTTGACAGAGTCTCATGCTAGCCTATCGCCCTGTGTCCTCTTGCAGGATTTGAACCCCATTTTCTTATGTGGAACAGTAGAGCTGGGTAGGCTCAAAGTGCACCCATTTAATAATGAGATCAATTTCGAGTTAATTTTGAACATACCTTGTTTTCACGCTAGATGATAAATAGGTCAACTTTGAGTAGACAACGGTTCAGTTCAAGTTTATTTAAATTTCTCTTTGTATTTTTAGGTCGGATTTGAGTCAAGTTAACGTGTCATGTCTAATTTTCCTAGCTTTACTTCGAATCCGGCCTTCCTCCCGTAAAGTAAACCTAGGTTGGCGAGCTTGATTCTATCAATTCAAAACTATTTTTACTACATAGAGCTAATGAAAAGTCAAACGTAAATATTACGAAGCTTCCCTCTGACTTGCTGAAACAAATCAAGCAATCAGCTTCAAGTCCATGAAATTTACATATTACACAGAGTTGAGTTGACCACAACTTTGGCACATTTTTTTAAAAAAGAAAGAAATAAAGGTTATACTTCAAAAAAGGTAGCTGATGGGCACTTTCTGTGATGTTGACATAAAATTAGCATAGTCATTGATTAAGTGACGATGAATTTTGTTCAATCTAGTGGTAGGATGACTGATTTCGACAAAGAAGATGAGTGTTCAATTCTTCTTCAACTGTGTTCGTACATTATAATTCACCAATCTAAAAAAAAGTGATCATATATTCTAGTCAATTAGAGAGATTCGAACCCATGACAATGATATCAGATTAAATCATCTTGGGTCCCTTAAAAATAAGTTGACAGAAATTGACACCAATAAATGATTTGGAAGTTGAAAATCAACGATGAAATCAGCAAAACTATAAATACAAGAAACAGAAATTGATAAAAGATGAAAATCAGGCAAATTGTCACATTGCAGCAGAGGGAGGGGAGAGAATAGAAGCGCACTAACCAACTCCAGGATCAGTATCAATGATGAGCTTCTGGCGCTTGAGAGAAGAGCAGCTAACGACGCCGTTTGGGACGCCGGAATCCGACGTCAGAGACTCCGGAATTGTGCCCATGATGAATCAGAGAGAGAGAGACAGAGATGGGTTTGATGGAAATTTCAAGGAGAAAGAGAGGGTCAAATTTAAAGGAAGGAAGAAACCAGAGAAGGAGGAATCGTGACGTGGATGTGATGAGGACACAGATTCCTTCTCTCTCCCTCTCTCTCTCTCTCTCTCTCTCTCTCTCTCTCTCTCTGACGGGAGGTGGTAGGTAGTTGGGTTGCGAAGGAGCTCTTGGCAGGTATAGGCCGCGGGAAGGCGACGCTCAGAACTTTCTACATCAAACGATCCAATCATCAATTGCCACGTCGTACATATTTTTCTTTTTTGGTTATTGTATGGAGGGTTTGGTTGATAATTCGGGTATAATAAGAAAACAAAAGTTAAGATAACTAACCCACGTGGAATCAATCCCTTTCATGATAAACATACATAATACGTTGGATAATGATGATTAATTAATTAATTAATCCTTAATAAATTATTAAAAAATTCCTTTGATAGGTTTCTAAATGCCATCTTATCGTTGGGTAATTGTGTAGAACAAATGCCATGTTACACTCAGATCTCCATGTATATTACTCATGTAGTGGTTAGACCATTATTTAACTATATTCTTTTATTGGTCTTTGCAAAGCTTTCTTCTATCTTTGCTTTATTTTATATTATTTTAATCTAAGATTTCCGAATACATTTTAAAATTTTATATATTTAAGATAACATATTATTTGGAATAGAACTACAGTTAAGCTAGACTTCTAACCATAGTATAATTACGTATTAGAATTGAAGTGGTCTTATGTTGCTAATATGTCTTATAGTTATATTTGTACGAGTCTTCTACTTCATTCATGTAGCTCAATTATTACTAATATAAAAGGAAATCAGAGGATAAAAGAGATGACAACAAATCCTATTCTCTTCAACATCATTAGATTTTTACATATATCTTATGAAAAATCTTACATACTTAACTATGAAAATATTAAGTACAATTTTTGCTAAAAATCCATTGGAATTTATTCAAAGTCTAGCATGCATATCAATGCTTCGGAATGGCAGCTTTTTAAAGCATACATACCCACTTCTAGGAATAATGACCTAAATATTTAAAATTCTAAGCATCTAAGTAATTTGATTATGTTGGGTGGTGTCCCAAAATCTCATGCTTTAGAAAAAGCTGTTTCCTTATAGAATTGGTATCCTAAACCTAATTGTATTCAGATAAGAGTTTGTTTCCTATTTGTATTAGGTAATTGTTACCTATTATAATTAAGAGTAAGAGTTTTGGTAGGTTTAGGATATTATGTTGGGTTAGGATTTCTTTTCAATTTAAAGGAGGATTGACCTCCATTGTAAATATTAAGGAAGTTATTGTAAGGAGAGTGTTGTGAGATTGACATATCTAGGGTTTGGGAAGATCTATAGATTTGAGATCGTATTATACTCTCTCATAATAGTCAAATCATTGTTTGTGCCGTTCGTGGTTTTTCTCGGTTTGGGTTTTCACGTTAAATTCTTGTCTCGTTCCTATTTTTCGATTCCATCTAATTTCTTAGTATTGTTTTTGTCATCTTAAATCATTTCTGCATCTTTGCTCTAACTTCACCTAACAAGTGAGGTTTAGAGTGGGGCTAATTTCCTAACAGATTAGAATATGGTGATGTTTTAAAAATGTGACATCTACTCACTTAAGGTTTTTTTTTTTTTTTTTTTTTGGGTTGTTTGGTTCCGGTGAGGAATCATGTGACATCATGAAACAACTATCATTTCATAATCATATATTCATACTTCATGACACCTTTTAAGAAAAAAGAAAAAAAATTCAAGTTAGGAATCTATATTTATTATTTTTCCTATGAAGAATTGGAACATGGGAAACAAACCATGTTAATCAAGAAACCTTTTTATGCAGTAACCAGTTTTTACTTTTGTCTTTTTTTCTTTATTTTAAAGAACCACAAATGTCAATATAGTAGAATTAAAATATAAATAAAAAAGAGAATCGAACATAGAGTATAATATATTCTGGTTCTTAAGTTTAATCACCAGACCAAAATTACATTGGCATTGAATCTGTTGTTGGTACATGAGCCTCATAACATTGGACAAACTAAAGGGTAGGAATGTAATACATTATTAGACCTGGCAAAAATGACCCAACCTAAACCGATGATTTGGCCTCGAACCTAATCGAACCCGACCCGAAACTTAAAAATTCAAATCAAGATGACCATAACTCGCCTCAAACTCGAACTAAATCAAAGATTTTCCACCAAATATTTCGTCTCTACAAGACAAGTTTATTAGATCGGACATCAAGCGACTCGAAATCAAAGCGACCCAAAACAAATCAAAACTCAATAAATTTGAATTAAGAATATGACATGACCCGAACTAACCTAAACCAAAATTAACTCAAATGATCTAATTGTAAGATCTATACATTATTAAGCAACAACAATATATTTTGTTTGGTAAGAAATTGACATGTCAAACTTGACATCATTTTTTCTTTTTAATAATGTTAGTTTTTGATCTCCTGTCAACTCAAATCACAATCTTACAATTTATTTTGTGCATAATTGATACATCTCTCTTGATATAGGTATTCTTCATTTACAAAACTTAAAGGCTTTAACCTATATTGATCAATCAAAATCCTATACATATACATATGATATTTGATTGCATGTTATAATGTGATGGCAATATAATGTAGTTTACTTTATGATGCAATTATAGTTACAAAGTTTTGTAGCAATCTAAATTACAAAATGTTGGGTTTTTAAAAATTTTAATAGTATTACATAACCAAACTCAATAATGAAACACAATTACACATTTCTTTGCTCCATCTCCATTTCTTCTTCTTTTTCTCATATTTGTGAGTTTTATTGTGACCACTTAAAGCTTTTTTTTACAGTGGAAATACAAAGGACAATACAATACAATAGGAAAAAGGAATTTGAACCTGAGACCTCAATCATAACCACTAGGTCAAGACATCATTGGTATATTTAAAACATTTTACAGAGCCAAGATGGTTGGATTTCTAACCATCCTCACCATTTCAAGGGATGAACTACTCTATTGAGAAGTGGCAATTCAATGGATAGTCAGACACTTCAAACGCAGTATTTCATGCTAGAAAAACACCACGCTCAAGAGAACTACACTAGATCAGCATATCCCCTATCAATAAAATCAAAACAAATCTACGGATCTCTTTCCCGAGCTTTATGAAGAAACAAACAGTTTCAATGAGAATGTACATAACGCCAGTTCTTTCGATATGAAAATTCTATTTTGAAAACTGGTGCTTGTTATTGTCTATTGTTCATTGTAAGTTTGTAACTGCTGTATGGCAAATTACTTCAAGACTTATCGCAGTCAGAATGGCATCTAATCAGAAAACATAACCCTGAATACATTTAAACTACATTGCAACCTCAACAGAGATGCTATAAACTAGAAATTCCTTTCCAGTCTTCGGTAGGGGGCTTTTCACTTTACATCCCCATTTTCTTCTGCTAAAGCAAATCGAATTGGCGCCCATGGTAGGGACCTGAAAGAGATGCAAGCTAACCGAATAAGAGAGCAAACTTTTGTACGCTTCACCAAATGATAATGAAATTTCAAAAGAATTACTTCACAGATCCTTACATCGATCCCCCACCTGTTAGATATACTAATAGCCTAGTCTTCTGCATAAATAACTCAGATTAGTTTTAATTGTAGATTCTATCATGAGAACCACCAAAAATACTCATTGTTTCGTGATCATCGATGTTTTTCCCTGAAAATCCTTGCTGTACCTTTGAATTTCTTCCCCCTCTTTAAATTACCATAATTGAAACAAAGTCATCCTCCAAGAAGATGCAACGAATCTCCAGAAATTGGGACCTGGAGGGAGATCCAATCATAAGCTTGCGATCACAGGATCCATACCTTCAGACGCCTTCAACTCTCAACCACTCCGACAAAATGCTCAAGTCAAAAGCTCAAGCTCAACAAAATCTCGGGTTCAATTGCATTTGATTGTGGCAATCCAAACAATGTACCTCGAGTTATGGGTGTTGTCAGTTGACATTTTCCTTTCTCTGCATGTGAATCCCATATTTTTCAGCTTAATTAGGATCCCACGACATTGGGGGTGGCTTTAGCCAAAGTCCCCTTAGCATTTCCACCAGCTGTTCCACCAGAGCTCTTATTATTCACCACCTCACTGGCTGCAATGGATTTCTTTACCTGCCAGGAAATACAGGAGTAACAAATGGTTAAGTAGTGAGGGCATAATTGGGGAAAGGTTGAGTTGCTTCAATGAAGAAGGATAGTTAAGAACCACTGCTAGGCGCTCCCTATGGACTTCATTCACCACCTGCAAAACCAGCTTAGATCAGAGACAAATTGAATAGATTGGAAAAAAAAAAAATATTGTTTCTCATGATCTATTACTGCAAGCAGCTGGTTGACAACCTTATCTAGTACTTACTGGTTTCTTATAGGTTTTGATCTCATCTCCACTAAACCCAGGAAGTGTCATGTTCCAGGCTCTCTCTGCATCCACATATACATGATTCTCAAAATCAATATCAGGACAAGTCCTTGATCATGATGGCCTCAAATTCTGACATGCTAATATATATGACAGGCTTGATAATCTGAAAGCTAACCTAGGTGCAACAATATGTCCTTTGCTTCCAGTGTGTTTGACTTCCTATGTTTGGCCAATGAGCAACCAAATGTTGTAACCTGCTCCGCAAGTCAAAACTCAAATGCATCAGAAGATGATTATCTTTTTATGCACAAGGGTATGAGAGAGGAATAATAATATGCTTCAGGTATAATTCGAAAAGAAAATCATCACAAAAACTGATTAACTGTATAATCTGCATTTCAGTATTACAGAATTTCATGTTCAGTTACCGAAATTCTATTCCAATTACGTTCCAGTTTTTTTTTTTTTTGAGTAATACAATTATGTATAATCAACAGGCAAATTATGTACACAAATTTTACTTACAAAATGGGTAATCTGTTGTTCAGAAACTCACCGAGTCAATAAAATCCTCAGCAATGTCAACCAGAACATCTTCAACTTCAGGATCTAATTTTTCAAACGGATCTATCTGTTCATGAAGCAAGGGAATAAATGAACACAACCAGACCAAAGGTTAGTGATTATAAGGAGAAACACTTTCATGCAACTCTTCAGATCTATTTTGTGTTCCCGGGTTCTGAAGATGCAGTATAATTTACTTTCAAGTTTATGTTCTCCTGTCAAGTCCATCCTGAATATCCAGAACAGCTACCTATATTTATACATGATATAGAGAAAATTTAACGTCATATGAAGGTAGCATCGTTAAATTTTTTTAAAAGTAACAAGGTCTCTGACAATCCTGGGCAAGCACAGAATTGAAGATACAGAACAGAAACCTAACCAAGAAAATATTACTCCTTTTGATTATCAGAATTTGCCTTGCATGCTTCATTTAATTGGTTGTCTCAAAATAGTTATCCACTTTCATACAATTTAAAGATCTACTCTCAGTACTTGTACTATTATCATGGTCAATCAAAATGTTACACAACTCAATCATTATAATTGCATTCTCTGCCAAACGCATAATAACTTTATTTTGGAATTGACAGAGAAGTCAAAACTAATCCTTTGTGTCAGCAACTACTATATTCTGCACAAAGATGAAGTTCATATTTAGAGACATGACTTGATGTTTCTAGACAGCATTGAGACAACAGAACAATCAAGCTTCATCAAAGTAGTTCAATTATTAAGGACTGGAGGACAGGAAAGAGGATAGAAGACAATCCTCTCAATCCCCATTCACACAAGAGAACCTCTTTCCCCCAAAACTTTGTGCTATTCACCACTTAATATAATCACTCTGGATTGTAACTATGGTTTTCCATTCTTCTGAAAGCAATTCAACCCAATTTCAGAGTCATTTAAAGACACAGTGTTAATGATTTTGATCAGTCAGAGAATAAAAACTGCAACTTCCTCTAGTAACATCTTGTACAAGAATCATGTTCGAAGCACTAAAATTCAAATTAGTTTCACCTTGTGATTGAGGAGAATTTTCTTGTCATCTGTAATTTCTTTTAGAGTTTTATGTTAAGCTCTTGTTACAACATTTCATATTGTTGAAAATTGAGAAATGACAGCTATCTGACACTCGATTTTTGCTTTTCAGTACATCTTTAAGATCAGTTTGACACATGCTAAGGCAGGTAAATGAGCAGCCAAAGTCATAAAGATTGGAAAGAGTTAGAAATAGAAAGAAATATTACTCCAAACAAGAAGACTAGCCAAAAAAGAGAAAGTGGCCAACAGGAAGTTTACCATGTATGATGTACTAAAGGACAAGCTTTTTTCTGCTTTTCTTTTTTTTTTTCTTCCAGACAGGGTGTGGTGTTAGTTAATCCATTTACCTGGTTTACAAGCTCCTGGATGTTTCTTTTGCTGAGGATCCGGTTACAGGATTCCATGGCTCCAGCACCACCAGACTGATCAGTAGGGTTTGGTTGGGTAATGCTTGGTTGCACCATGGCCGCAGAAGGAGACTTCTGGTTTCCTATGCCCTGACCCCGAGCAACTTGTTGGTTTGCTGTTGGTTGTGGAACTCTCGAAGACGACAACTGCTGCCCAGGAGTCTCTTGAGATTGATTCGATGTAGGAAAAGATTGCTGCTGCAGCTGGGAAGATGATAGCTGCTGTGGCTGTGAAGTTGCCGGCAATGTTTGAGGGGATTGCTGAGGAATATGAGACCTTTGCTGCAATGATTGAGAATTCGCCTGTGGTCTAAAAGATTGAGATGGCAAAGGGGCCGCCCATGAGGAGAAGATGACAACCATGGCTGATGTGGGGATGGCTGGCTTTGTGAGGTACTCGGAGATGACGAACTGGGAGAAGCAACAGAGGAGCCTCTCAAAATGCCATGTCCTTGGAAATTCTAAAAAGAATAGAATAGTAAATATGAGACCAAGGTACATAGATTGCAAAGAGCCAAGCATATACAGGACCTTCAGGGTTGCAACAAGACCTACAGAAAACAAAATAAGAGTAAAAAGTAAAACCGGCAGAATAATGGTGAAACCAAAAATGAACCAGAAAGAAGGCTGATCATCAATGAGTTCCTAGACAAATTAAATGAACCAAAACAAAACGGGCATAAGATTTAAAGGGAAAAAGTTGTTCTGAGAAGCATCAGATAGTAATCCTTGGACTTGTTGTAGTTGTATGCAAATGGAGAAGCATCTTGGTGCATAGATGCTTCATGTGTATTTGGTGAATTTGAATCCCCTTTTAATTTGCTGCTTCGTTGTTATTTTGCAAGAACTCTTAAGAGTGTTAGCTTTCAGTTGCTTAAGCAATTTTCACTTCATCCATTTTGCTAAAGCTCTTCGGTACCAGCTTTCAATTGCATGTATGTTTGCTGGGCTGCATCAACTCCATTAAGAACCATCCCTTGGCTTATAAGAAATATTTTGTAGAAAGCTAAAAAGAAGGCTGTCATTGTAGCACCTCATGTATATTGGAGTATTTTTAGGAGGAAAAATAGAAGAGTGTCAACAGTGTGAAGATGCAGCTTCAGCACATCAAAGATAATTGAATCAAGACTCTTTATTTTTGGGATAATAGAAACTTCTGCTATTAGTGTTATGTTTCTCGATGTCACTGACTTCATGAGAAGTATTTTATACATAGGATGCTTACTTTGCATCCATTCTTATGAAATTAACATGTTTCCATCAAAAAAAGACAGAATAAATGAAAATTATACAATAAATAATAACCACTTCCTAAGGGCCAAGGGTCTCATAATGTATATATGAATGAAATACAAAGGCAAAAGGATCATGCTTAAGAAAACAGTGCTGATGGTGACTAAAATATATATGAGTAATCAACAAGAGGAACAGGAGCACACAACCTGAGGGGTTGGTAGTGCAATGCCTGCAGCACTCAAAAATAAAGAAAACCAGAATAACCCACCAAATAAGTGTTGGTCCTCAACAATGTCTCCTCAAATCTAACAGAAACAAGCCTTCACAAATGCAGCCAGCCTTTCCCCTTCACAGGACCCAAGAACGCTACTAATAAAAAGCAGGGATGCTCTTATACCAAATTGATAAAGAAAAATTAAGCACATAAATCCCATATTTTCTCAGGCACTACAAAGTAAACTAGAAAAGTAACGTAACTAACACTTTTGTTTCATGATAAACTTCCGGCTAATAAATTAATAGGACAGTTATCAGTTAACCCCTTTTGCCTTTCTAACTACCATTCCAGACTTTATGTCAGACATAAACCTTAAGGTTTAAATGTGCAGAACTGCAGATTGCATGATGCCGTGTGACTTCCACAGAAGAATTACTGGCATTTGCCAAAAAGCATTTGTTCGGTTATTTAAGTGAATGGATGTAAAAACCCCCATAGAGACTAAAATTAGAATCTGTTCAGTTTAACTAGCTTTTTTTTTTTAGCACCTAGTATTCTACAGTTGGTTTTAGCATTACAATAAGAGCATCAACAGTCTCTACGCACCATAGATCCTGCCAAGTTGGGTTTGGGAAGTTCCAGATCTATACAACTTTTTCACTGACAAGCGAAGAAATTGTTCCCAAGATATCCACAATAGGTTATTGCAACAAACTTTTAAACTTTGTAAAAGCAAGTGAAAATAGAAAGGAAAAGGTTAATAAGTACAGAACTAAATAGGTAGGACTGTCGCAAGCAAAGAGAGGCAGATAGCATTGTGGGATATACAGTACAGATACTCAAATACAAATTTTTATACATAGCAGAAAAGAAAATGACCATTCTTGAAAAACCTTACATTGAGAGAATCTGTGGCTAAAGAAAGGGATTGACTAACTCTGCTCTCCCCTTGTAGCTTTGGTACATATCGGAATTTTGAAGCTTGGTGGTAATATATACACATATTTTACCCCCAAAAAAGAATAGCTAGGAGCGGTACTAATAGAAAATAAGCTATAGGAAGCAAGATATAGATAGTTTGGACGTGTCAAGAGAAAAGGTAAACATGCATGATGCACCTGTTGAGTGTGTGAGGATTGGAGATCAAATGAGTATTAGAATGAGGTGATTAAACTAAATATAGTACATTGGCAACATACAAAGGGTTAGCCTCAATATAGAGGTCTATACTAGGGTCACAAATCTTGGGCAGCTAGCCTTTTAACTCACTTTGGTTCCCATAGTAACCAAATGGGTTGTCTGCTTTTTTTCATAGCGAAAAGAGAAATTTATTTTAAAATCAAACTGATAGATGCAAACCAAGCATTCCACAAAGGAGTATTTGCATCGAGCATGTAGACTATCTACAAAATCTACAATATCAAAAAGATTGACACAAACTGCCACTGTCAAAAAGTCGAGTCTTGATAAGCTTATCTTTAAAGCATTGCAGTGATGTCTCCACTCCTTTGAAGACTCTCTGATGACAACAATTTTTAAAAAGGATAAATGTAAGACCTCTGAGAGCAATTCCTACGGGAAGGGGCGGCTCACCTAGAACAAATCAATCTCACACAAAAAAACTAAAAATTCAATGTCAATTCTTATTCATAGTCTGAATTCTCCAATTACATAAAGGGGTTTCTATAGTTAAGAGATTAACTAATACTAAGAAACCTAAACATAAGATATCGAATATAAAAGGTTAGAAATATATAACCTTATATTATCCTAATGGAAACTAAATCTTGATAAATTACTAAATATCTTTATTTTATCTATCTTAAAATATGTCAATAATAAACACACAAAAAGAATAAAAATAACAAAATATATTTCAAATCTATTAATATAGAGATATATTAGTAGCTCTCCTTTATTCTTATCTTGCATCATTCTTCCCCATTTGCGAAAAAACTCGACCTCGAGTTTTGAAATGAACTAAAATTGGGGACGAAGAAGATATAATTGATTCAACTTCATGATAGATGTTCTGAAATTCAACCCTTAAAATATGCTCCCATGCTAGTAACCTTGTAAATACGAATAAAGTTGAATTTTCACTAAGAAGTCTTTAGGAATAAAGAAGTCAACATGTCCAACAACTCCTTGTGTCAAACTAGTATCTTCGGCACCGGTTCCAAGACATTCTCTACTTGCACTTCTTTTACACACATCCACTTTAATGACTTCCCTTGAAAAAGCTTCATCATCAATATCTAGAGTGGCGGCTTCCCTTTTAATTGCCTCATCCACAAAATAAGAGTCAACTTGAGAGACATCAATGTTTGAAACATTGACATTATTGTCTGCAATTTGTTTCTTTGTCATTCGGAAATCTCCTTTGCTAGACTCTACAATGGTGCCCTATCATCCTCAATGAAGGCTCGCCTATAATCTGTATCATGGTAGGTTTGATGTTTAACTAAATAATAAGTTTGGATGAAAATCACCCCTTGTTTGAAACATAGCTATGTTTTCCACATCCCGGTAAGGAGAGAAACGCGGTACAAAACATTCATTGTAACAAGAGGAAGTTCTTTATCAAGAATGATTACGAATAAAACTTGGTGATGTTCTTCACACCAATCCATTGTTGCCGTCGGCAATAGCTTTAAGCAATGGAAAAAACTACCAAACAGTAGCATATAAACAGCCTATGAGCAGCGGACCACAGCAACTTGGGCAGGAAAATCAACATGGGCAATAGATCTGTTTTTTTTTTTTTTTTTGGTGGCAGGTATTTTTATTTCTTATTTTTTGGAAAATTTGGAAATCAAACATAATGAAACGATGTAATTGTATCTGGGATCAAAAGGATCTAATAACAAATTGATGTAAGACGCTCCGAGAGCAATTCCTACAAAGAGATAAATGTAAGACCTCTCGGAGCAAATCCTACAGCAAAGGGTGGCTCACACAGAGAAACTCAAAATTCAATATCAATTCTTATTCATAGTCTGAATTCTCCAATTACATAAAGAGGTTTATATAGTTAAGAGGTTAACTAATATTAGGAAACCTAAACATAAGATATAGAATATAAAAGGATAGAAAAGTATTATCCTAATGGACTAGGAAACTAAGCCTATGTTTGGATTGGAGGTTAAGGGAGGGGAAGTGAGGGGAAGGGAGGGAAGGGGGAATAATTCCCTTTAATTTCCCTTGTTAGGATAAAATAGAGGGGGTGAAGGTGGGGGAACCATTTTCCCCTTTCACCCTTTTTCATTCCCCTCCAAATTGAGGGGAAAGGAGAGGAGGGGAATAAGATAATAAATAAAAAATTATTTAATTATATTTAATTATATTTAAATTCTTTTTATTATCACATTATATTTTCTTATTTCCCTCCAAATTTTTCTTTTTCTTTTATTTTTCTTCCAAAATAATTATATATATATATATATATATATATATATATATATATATATATATATATATATATATATATTAGGGTTAAACTGGTATTCTATTTTACAGATCGTCATAAATGCTAATACCTATTCACTTTTTTTTTTCCTTTAGTTAGTAACTAATCTAATTCATATGTTGCCTATTGTTTTTGGTCCAAATTATTAGCTTAAATACCTTTTTTGAATTCGTAATTATGATGAATAAAGTAGATGATATATATATTAATCACCATGAATATACATGTGGACATTAATATCTTTATCGTTCTCCTACTTTTGTTTTTTTTTATTATATTTTGGGTGCTTATATTATTTAATTCATTATTTTTAATTTAAAGTGGTAATAATAATAATAATAATAGTAATAATAATAATATGTTTTCCTTCCCCTCCCTTTCCCTTTTTTAATCCAAATAAGGGAATATTAGTAACCCCATTCCCCTTTATTTTAAATCCAAACAAGGGAAGGTATCTTCGCTCCCTTCCCTTCCCCTCCCTTTCATTTCCCTCCCCTTGATTAACCTCCCCTCCCTTCCCCTTTTTATATCCAAACAGAGGGTAAATCTTGATAAAATACTACTAAATATCTTTATTTTACCTATCTTAAAATATATCAATAATAAACCTACGAAAATAATAAAAATAACAAAACATATTTCACATCTACTAATATAAAGATATATTGGTATCTCTCCTTTATTCTTATCTTGCATCACACAATCAAAGACATACGGAATAAGCAAGACTTTGTTCTTTTTAGCTTTTCTATCAAAGTAGCCCTCCCAAGCCATGAGATGGTTCCTAACGGAGCTTGAAATAACTGAAGAGACTCCCAATCAAGTGAAGGCTAACTCCCCAAAAGCTCTAGCAAAAGGGCAATGCAACATCAAGTAATAAGGAGATTCCAAATCAGCTTTGCACATAAGATATCTATTCACCAAAATTTATCTCCTCGTTGGTAAATTATCGCTAATTAAAATATCACCAGGACAAGCCTCCCACACAGAAAAATAAACTTTTAAAGGTGCCAAAGACTTCCAAATGAGCTTCCAAGGTAGATGATTTGTAATGAGGGAGACCGATAGGAAGCATGCTTCAAATTGCTCATAGAAAACTCCTTTACAATTGAGATCCCATCTAACCATATCAAGAGAAGAATTCGAAACGCAGTCTCATTAAACTTCACAAAGAGATTAAGAATAGTATCGTCATCAATGAGGACTTCTCGAATAAGGACCGGAGCCCAAACAATAGTGTCAAATCCTCTTTCAAAATAACTAACCATCGGAGCATCCTTATCCCTTGCCATGGCATACAAAGAAGGGAACAGATTTTTCAAGGGAGCAACTTCACACCAATGGTCATGCCAAAGAAAGGGAGAGCCAACCCTAACCTCAAAAGAAAATTGGGGTAGGAAATTTTCCCATCCTTTAGATATATATACCTCCAAAGGTAGGAATTTTCCCATCCTTTAGACATATATATATACCTCCAAAGGCTTTGTCTTGCAGATTGGATAAATATTACTCCTGTTTGCTCGCAATTTGCTACTATTTTCTAGTGCGCTCCCCACACCTTTTATTGCTATGATTGAAGAATATTATTATTATATGATGCTATTGTTTTCTAATGCATCATTTACTACAAAAGGTTTCTTTAAAAAACCACACAACTATTAATACTACTACTTTCGTCGATCTCTCATAATCAGTCTCTTTCCTTCCGAATAAGAAGCCCACATCTATATCTCTCCAGACCACGCTAAGAATCCACAATGCTTGGTCTTCATATAAAACCTCCATGGAAAATCACCTGTTTTTGCTCCCAAACATCAAAAAGCAAGTTGTACGCGTTCCTCATCATTGCGGTGCTAACGACCTTTCCTTCCTGGAAAATGCAAGATGTCTCCTTTTGACTCTCAAGTAATTCTATCATGCAATTTCCTCATCATTGCATAATCATTAACTAAAGTAAAACATCACACTTACATTATCATTCTATTTCTTTAGTTGTGTATTGGTTGACAATCAAAACTCCAAGCGAAAAGCTTTTGTCCAATTCAATACAAGACGTATGGTTGCATATATCATACAACCCCTCCCGACCTAGTTTTAGGCAAGACTCCTAGGGGCTTGGACCTATCAAAAACGAGATAATGGGTTGTTTGAATAGCTATCAATATAACACCTTGGTAATACCTTAGTAAAACCGACTAAAAAGGACATAACAAATACTAATTTCCCCGTCTTGTGAAAATCCTAAAGCTAGTTAACTAATACCACTAAATTTGAATTTCTAATTTGTACCATTCTCACATCATGTTTCACTTTCTACGTAGTATCATTCTTATACTTTGCATTAGGCCTACATATGGAAACAGGTAACCTAATGTAAAGCCCACTTTTCTAAAGAAATTCATACAATAAGCTATGCATCTTATGCTAAAGTACTTGTAAGACAATAATTGGGCTAGGTTGATCATTTAACCCTCAAGACTTTAGTTTGCCTTAGTTTTTCTTTATTTAATCTTCTTATATGTTATGGGTAGAGAACTATCTCTTACAATAATACAGGAGTAAAATGTGGAAAAATAAGAGAAAATTTCAACTGCACAAGAACTTTTCTCACTCTCAAGGTCATAGTCAAGAAAAAGAATCCCAAGAAGCAATATCAGCTTGATTGTACTCTAACCTCACACTATTTACTTAGGACACTCATAAGTCATAAGATAGAGCATGGTCACACTAAATAATCACCCTTTTAACTCAAAAATATGACTGTTCACTCCCTTGAGACATAAGCATCATGGCCATAAATAAATAAACAGTCCACAACACTTGGTGCCACATATGCCTTCAATTCCATTCTGTGCTAACATAAATGAAATTCTCACTGATGAACGTTAAATCAGTGTGTATTGTTGTTTTTGTAATCTTTTCAAATTAATGAAGAGAATTAGGATACCAACACCAGACACTTGGAGCAAGAGTAACACCAGAAAAGATCCAAGTGAGGAACGGCAGAAGAAAATGAGAACTCCAGCAATGTAATCATTCCAGACCTGAACACCAACTAAAGCTTCTACTCAATACAGCCCAATCCAACATACTAGTCTTCAAACAATTTTTTTTTTTTACTTCCAAACAAAATAGTCATCGTGACATGTTTGTGCTTTTTAATATCCCCAACAAATGAAAGATGAAAGATGAAAGCTTCAAACAAAAGAGAAGTCATCCTATAGCTACCTAATCTCTCGAAGATGAGTAGATGACAAAAGGATAATTAGTCAACAGCCTTCAAACAATTTTTTTTTTTACTTCCAAACAAAATAGTCACCACTAGTCAATGTTATTTGCACTCTTCTTCCCAATCAAAAGTACTACTATCTCCTGAAATTGAAATTGTAGCTCATTTGACCAAAAATGCTGAAACAGATAGAACTCTGCAAATATGACTATTATAGCTTTCTACTACAGCCTGATCCTTGTTAGCTTGGCTTACACTAACATATCTCCATAATATGGAACATTAGAAAAACGTCAGCCTATGGTGCAGCCTGTTTATTGTAATGAAATTTGGAGTCCTAGGAAAGGGAATCAAAAACAAATAAGGATGACAAGAAACAGAATCACATAAAGAAGAATCCCTTCCAAATGCCTCTGCAAAAGGTCGAATCATTTTAATATGTTTGTAATAACTTGCATGGATCCACCAGACCAATTCAGCGTCTCAATATCCTAGTATCCACCACTAGTTTGCCTAAGTCAATAGAGTAAGAGTCAACCCCCCACCCCCCACCCCCAAAGAGTGGAAGAAATAAAAGATTCTAGAGAATATTTCTCTTCAACAAAGATACTTTCTCCGTTCTCAATAAAAACAAAAGGCTAATGAACAAAGACTACACAAGAAGACAAGGTGAATATTATAACTTGCTCCTTTGGGCTTTTGAAAAATTCCAAACAAATGCTTATTCAAAGGAATATTCTATATTCGAAGCTTTTAGCATCAATGGTTCCCTTTCTGCATGGGCCACATTCTCTGTTTGTCTAGTCCATGACATACATTCTATTGACAGGATGAGAACGCAATCTTCGTGTAAACAGACAGACAGACATAAAAACCCCGAGATGCCTCTGTCTCCACCCAATTCATGCCAAACTGCTGCTTGGTTTTGCTGGCATGGGGTAAGAACAAGAAGCACAAGAAACTATGCCAGTGATAAAAGTGGAATCGGAAATGTCTTCAAATTTCTATCAAATTATCCAACGATATAAAGATGTGATGATCACAATCTAACTGCCCAAAGCAATATAAACACAATAAAGTTTGTTCAATGAACACAACAAATGGAGAATCCAGCTGACATCATTTTATACACGAGGTGGAGGTTAGACCTTTTTGTTCGGATCAACTGTCAAAAACCTCACTAGAGAACCATTAAGTAAACACTTTCATATGCATTTGATAATCATCTTATATGTTTCCGACAGCACATGTCAGTCGTGTTTTACATTGCACCCATTCAATACCATTGAATACAAAGCCATCAACTTCCTTGTTTTTGCATCCAAAATATACCAACATTAGATAACAGATGAATGACAATTCTTTTAAATTCAAAACCAAACACATTGAGCTTTAATCTGAACCTATTCAAATTACCTTGCAAAGCCAAAACGATGATGTAATATTGAAACAAAAGCTAACGAGACAAAGAGCTAAGAAAAACCTGGGGAACAGGAGGCAGATTGTTAGATGGATTCTGAGGTCTAATGCCTGAAGCTGCCTGAACAGGTCTCTGCTGGTGGACTGCTGATGGTGGGACCCCACCTGGCCGTATTTGAGAGCCTATCATCCCCATATTAGGCATGCCATGCATTGGAGGTCTAGCCTGTGAATTTCCAAACAGAACTCAAAGTCTGGAGGAGAAAGAACAAATAAATGAACAATAAACGACACTTTGGCAACAATAC
Organism: Talinum fruticosum; assembly: GCA_021018815.1. NCBI lineage: Eukaryota > Viridiplantae > Streptophyta > Magnoliopsida > Caryophyllales > Talinaceae > Talinum > Talinum fruticosum. The sequence continues at coordinate 187,597 of JAITYX010000094.1, read as the reverse complement.
TTCATAGCCTAGGGAAAAAAAAAGGAACAACTTGAGCTAGCAAAACCAATTTAGAGGCGCTACACACAGTGCAAGATACTGTCAAATTTCCTGAACAATCACCAATAGAAAAAGAAATTCAAAACACACAAGGATTGCAAATCAACAACAAGAACACAGAACTGGAGATCACTTATCCCAACTTGGTGAACTAAGCTCTTCACTACTCACCAAACTAGGGCGCTACTCCAAAATTGCACACATTTACCACTCAACCTGAAACCTTAAGCGACATTCCTTTATCAGATGGAGAGAGCATAAAAATTACCCATTTCTTATATACATTTCAACCCTAGACCCAAAGCAACATCCTTTTTTCCTCCCTTGGGGATATATATTCAAAATTCCAACAAAATCAGCAATTTGCCCATCAACCCTAACAAACCGCATGAACAAATAACATCAAAAAAGTCCCACAAAAACCCCCAAAACCGAGCAAGGCATCAACGAAACGGAAAAAAACACGAAACTCACTTGAGCGGAGCTCGAGGCTGAGGATGGAACATTCGGGTCGGGCACATTGATGGGGTTGCCGCGAGGAATCCCACCATACTGGGGACTCACAAAAGAGGGAGAAAACGAGGTGGGCTGAGAGGAAACAGGAGTAGGAGCAGAAGCAGGAACTCCAATGGCAATGCTGCCCCGCTGAATGGGAGCAGAAGAAGGAGAGGACCCGGCAGAGGAGAGAGAAGGCTGGAATTGAGGCGGGAAGTGAGAAAATTGCGAGGATTGGGACCATGGGCGGTTGAATTGCTGAGGCCTGTTTTGTTGTTGGGGTAATGCGGGGATTATGTTCGCGGAGCTAGGGTTAGGGTTGGGGTTAGGGTTAGAGATTGAGGAGGCGGAGGAGGGGAGAGAGGAAGATGGGAGAGAAGAAGGAGGCGGTTGTTGCTGCGGTGGTTGTTGCTGCGGAGGAGTGTCCGTAGACTGTGGAGTAGCGGGCTGTGATGATGATGATGGTGGTGGTGGTGGTGGTTCCATTGAAGTCGCCTTCGGATGAGGTCAAGTGTTGCTTCATGTACGGTTTGCGTTCATATGGAGAGGGAGAGTTGTTTTTTAAAATCTGCTTCCTCCTCTTCTTTTGGTTTCTTTCCTTTTAAAAAAAAACAAATTAGAGTATTGATTTGACCAAAAACAAAAAAAATTAGAGTATTGACTGTAAAATTGGAAAAATGGAATTTATGGGAAAAAAAAAGATGAAATAATCATCTTCTTAATTTCTTCTTCTTTGTATTTTTGTAAAAATTAGGCAATATTCATTTTTAATGCGGTACTTTAATCTAGTTTGTAATCTATGCTTGACCAAAATAATACACAATATTTTAAAACTCTGTGCATAGCACAAGTTTAGGGCTAGTAAATAAGAAAGGCGAGTGCAGAACACAACATATAAACTGTCCGCAGGCAACATCTACCCATTCAATATGTAATATAAATGTAATCTTTTTGCTATTAACAAATGTACAAATTACAACTGTATATCACCACATCAAATGCCATGATATTTGACAGAATTGCAATGCTTCTTCATGAAGACTAAACGCAAGGATGCAACCAAATGCTGTTGCAAGGATATTCTTCATGAAATACATCTTCTCGGGTTTTAACTTTTAATTTCTGCATTTGGAACCTGACACAACACAGCTAATATAACAAAAGACATGGAGCAAAAGAAAAATATCGACACCACTCCGTTGATAGCTCCCACATTCTGAGTTCAATAAACCAGGAGCTAAGATTTTTGAGTTCAATAAATCAGGAGCTAAGGACCGGTGATCCATCGTTCATGAAACTAGTGTCTCTTCTCTTGATTCTGCGCTTTCTTCATCAAGGACTTGGTATTGTCCCTCCAGATGCCCATCAATAGTGCTTGCTACTGGGACAGGATTTTTCTCACTGTGGAAAGCAATTCATGAGCATTTTTGGTAGAATGTATTGTTTGAAGGAATGAATCTTAGAAAATGGAATGCTTGAATCTGTCATGGATACGTTTCAATAAATATACCAGGGAGGAACTGTAAGCGACATCATCTAGAATTGTTACTAAAATCAAACAGACATAATGATTCAGCCGACATGTTAGTTTGCTCAACTCAAGTACCCATGTCAAACAGAGGACAGTCCGATACAAGTAGGGCAGTAAATGATGCTTTGTATTGGACCATAACGTGAAAAACTGTCAGAAAATGCGAGAGATTAAACAAGCACTGTGTCAGATTACTGTAGCTGACCTAGAGTTAATGTATGAGTAATCATCTTTCAGAACAAAACATAACCCTACCCCGATCTTATAACATATACAGACTGGTAATTAAATGGCTTTTACTAGTTCTTTTCTTTGAGATAGGTGAGGGGTAGAGTATTTATAGTGGAATGACAACATGAACAGTACCATCTAGCCACTAAAAACAGCTAAAAAGATCTATGCAAAACATCAACAGCAACTGCTCGAAAGCGAAGTAACATTCCCTCTAAAAACTATGGGAACACTGGAAACACTAAAAGGGAAACAAGTTCACAGATGTGACTTACAAAATTCAGCATCTAGAAACGAGAGCACCGCCCACCCCTTTTAATATTCAAGCAAAAACACGTAAGAGCAAGGGAATGGAATTCGCTAGTATGCATAATCAGATCAAACTTTGGGCACTTGACGCGATAACAATTTCAACCACAAAACAATATAGAAAAATTTTGAGCAAGGATCTGACTGTATTTTCAGCAAGCATATAGGGATTTAAAATCACAGTCCTTTGATAATGTTTACTCCCTTCACTCCCGTCCTCCTTCTAAGTTTCAAGCATTAATACTCTAATTTGTCCAAACGAGTGTGTGGCAAAGCTTAGCTACTCGAAAATTTTAGATCTATTGCCATTAGAAGCTCCCAAAAGCTCAAGTTTTGACTCCTGAAGGCAATAAGGTCACTGGTCCACTCCTAGGGGGCCAGGGCCTTAAACTCCCCTGACAAATGACAGATACTCCATAATACATTGATCGATCCAGCATCACAGAAACAATCATAGACACTTTTCTACCTGTCTCTAAACTTCTAGTAGTACAATGTTGTTCAGTAATTTGTCCAGGGGAAAATAAATGGGGAAAAGTCCAAACTCTGTCACATTGCATCACAGTTTTCTCAAAAAAAAAAAAAAAGCCTAAAAATGAATGCACTGTTGTGGGATGTTTTTCATTCAACCTTTCCGTCTTTTTCTTGACCATAGGACAATCCCCCAAACCCCAGGAAAAAATAGAAGAGAAAAACCACATATGCACACACACAAGAAACAAAGGAACTTAATATAATTTAAATGCTACAGAGAAAAGCAAAAATGCAAAAGAGGGATAGGAGCATACTTTTGGGAATAAATGACAAGTCCAACAACCACGATCAAAAAAGAAATATAATATAACCAGTCAACCTGCACGTGAAAAAAGATTCCTTAAACTTCTATATAGGCAGAATAGAGCAAGAGATAATAATATGATGATCTGATTATGTTAGATCGTAAACATTCTAGAAAGCACATCCTATACAAAAATTTAAAAATAATACCTGTTGGTGATAGAATAAAATGCGAATGACAACAGCCCACATGTCAGACGTGAGAATGGAGAGATTGAATAATGTTGCCCCACTTAGCTACACCAGGAACATATTCATCAGCACAAGCGGATAAAAGCATGATTCTTTCCACATGTTCATAATTTATCAACTTTCACATAAGCGAAAATGATGCCTTATGAAACTTCTAGCTTTTGGTTTTAGTGCAACAAAGCAAAATCTTTTAGTCGAAGCTTCTCCGAATATGTAATCGTGGAGTAGAGGAGTATCAACCTTTGTTCTAATCTAGTGCCCAACAGAAATGCCTCTATGCATTGAGGGGATAAGGCTGGATATATTTGATGATTTGACCAGATGGCCTACCTAGGCAGGTCTCTGTTGGTGCCCCCCTTTTTCTTTTGGGGTGTGTGTGGGGGGTGATGGGGGGGTGTCATTTTAGTTTGACGATGACCATGATCCAGGAATAAGCCCACAACCAGCTTCAGCAGGATCCATTTAGGATATTGTTGTGACGTGTATGTTTACAGTCCACAACAGACTAACTTAAATTATGAACAGATGACCAATCAATAAAAAAGAGCAACCAATCTAACAGATCCCTATACGAATCACCACGTGAATTGATAATCATTAGGAAAGATAATCCCCTTACCTTCAAGACAAAGGGAACAAGGGTATAGAACAGAAACGATGCTCCTGCAAATCCAGCAAATCCTGGAATCTGAAAACAAGATACGAGTCAAACCAGCATTTTGGAGGGGCTAATTCTGATTCCAGTCATAAGTAGAACACTTGTCAAAAGACTAATGTAATACAGTGAGGAGTAAATCAGGCATGCTTCATACTGACGAAATGATATAATTATCTTAATGCACCATCATATTAAGCTAGTCATATTAAGCTTGTCATGTTGCTCAAATGTGCGCTTCTTCCAACTAAAATCATCTTGCTGTCAAGCTGCATGTATAAACTTGTCTCAAGCCCTTTTGTAACTCCCTTTCAAAATTGTTTTTGCAGATCCCTTGGAATCAGCTTCTTTGTTTGCTTATCAGTGGTAGTAAGGCATGTACATCTAGATTTCCCATACCCCAGTCCAACATTACTAATATATTCATTGCATTTCACAGGTCAGAACTAAGAGTCCTCTAGTGCGTGGAATGAATTGACATATCAAACTACACTAGCATCCACCTTCAGAATAACTAGTCATTTACTCATTTCTACTCCCGCAAGACAACAGACTCTGATACAATGTCAACAAAACCATGCCTTTTCTGAATCGTAATTAAACAGTGACAACGGAAAAGTGATACTCACAACATTCATTGACCAGTCGATGGCCTCCAATTGACTTCTTTCTAGCAGAGCACTGATCAAAAGATATGGAACGAAAACAATATTGGCAAAGTTACCAACAGGCTACAATGCATGCTGCGGAAATTCTGAAAACCCAAAAACTAAATAAAAACTGCTACTGCTAATGTATAAAACTAAGATGATATACAATTTACAACAAAAGGATACATCTCACATATGCTGAATAACAATCCAAAAACACCAAGCATTGAAATAGTTTCAACGAGATCTTTCTGTTTAACAAAGAATTCCTGCATTCAAGGTCACCACACCCACAAGTCAGGGGAATGAAAATGGAAGATACAAAGGTAAGTAGTTACACAAAACAGTTGACAATTGAGATTCTAGCAGCTGTTGGGCAAGAAATATGCAGTTACAATCAATGCCCTCCATGGGATACCTCATCCCACTACTAGGATACAACTCAGTAATTTGCGTGGATACATAACCTCTTTTAGAGATCAACTCCCTGTGGGAATTTGTTTACTATTTCCAGTGGATCTGAAAGTTTTTACTGGCAAATTTCAAGCTCTGGATTATCATGAACTATAATGGCTCATCGATTCAGTGCTTCCCACTTGTAGTGGAGTATTGGATAGTCTATGCATTTCTAATCAAGAGCCTAATGGAAACAAGATCTCTATAATCGGAAGGACAGGGCAATGTACAACAGAGCCTGCTATCCCATGCCTGATCCTGAGCAAATGGGTTGTTTGTATGGACTAGCATAGATCTACCTAACGAACTTTGCTGGCATGGATCTAACTCTTGGACTTTGCAAACTGAGGATGTATAGTAGATACAGAAGCGGCAGAAACCCACGACTGAAGCTCAACTTAAAGCAGAAGAAAACTGACTTACCTCACCAACATTACTCAATGCATAAAAGAGAGTCCCAGCAATAACAAGACAATCACCCAGAAGAGGTTTCGACCCACCTGAAAGAAAGGAGTCAACTTCATGTTCACTATAATTAAAGAAAACAAAAGTGTATTACCGGTCAGCTAAAAACTGAAAGGAGCTGAAAAGACAAGTTTAACACCACTAGATTATCAAATTCAAGGTATTCCAAATAAAAGTGAGTAGATCGTTAAGAGAGATTAACACCACTAGCAACCAGTTAGAAGAGTGAACTACTGTCAACATGGGCGGTAAGGTGTCAGCTCAATCAACCAAGAACACTTTTATATTGTGGCCAACAGTTCATTGTAGAATACAGACAGCAGAGCAGCTGAAAAGCGGTGGCTAGAAGTAGACTAGAGATATGCTTTCTGCAGTAATGCAGATGCTCATGCTTGGATGGATGAAGACACAATAACAGATGTGAATAGAGCAGATGAAAAGCTAAACAAGCACCAAATGAAGGAAAACAAACAGGATTAAGGTTGAATGGCATAAATTTTATAAATGCACATTCTTAAGTTTTAACACATGTTCACTAAGCATATTTAAAAGAGGTTGAATAGGCGGCAGCTATTTGATTGGCATCCTAGATGAAATAACTCACGGCAACTTTTTCAAGAGAAAACTGCGCAGATTATAGACAAAGAAAGCAAGAGTTAACTCAAATTCGGATATCCAAGGCCATTATTGGCAATATATGCAGTATTTTAAATGGAAAAGGGGACCCAACTGGAAGCGTCTAGATAAATCCATCTAAGAGTTAGAGAAGCAGCAATAGAAGAGCTCAGGATCAGACATAAATCCAAACTTTGACCATAGATATATACTTGCTTTCCAGAGCTACAGTGATGTAACTTGGCTGGCACCAGCCAAAAAATAAGAACAACAAAGAATCATAATTGCAAATTAAATGTATCTCAACAAAAGCAGATATGCTATCAAACCTTGAAGAATAGAAAATAGATTATAAACCAAAGGTCAAAAGAAGTCTCACCTCCACCACTCACCCCAGAGTCAGAGAGGAGCACCAAACAAAGACCAACTATACAAGTGGCAGCTCCAACATACTGCCAAATGGAGTATCTTGTGCCTAAGACAGCCCATGTCAGAATGATCACCCAAGGTATCGTCCAGCAGTCCAATAATGTCACACTAGTAATGGATGTATACTGGAATGCTTTAACAACTGCATAAAAAGTTCAAATGAGCAGATAATCAAGCAAGTAACGTACTGCTCATTAACATGCCACTGCAGTAAACTCAGAATTAGATTCATATAAGAACAAGACTGCCCTATTTGGAAATTTGAGGATGATAGAGACAGTGACCACCAAGCCAACAAATCCGAGTGATATTTTAATGTGACACCACCATCCAGGGGTGCATTTGAAGAAACGGATTCCCATTATTTTTAGGTACGATCAAACTTTCTATAAATCCTTAAACATGAGCTTAAGCTTTTAGTCGAAATGGTTCTGATATGGAACCATAGCCTTTAATCCCTTTACGACTTAGGGTCTTAAGTTCAAATATGAGAAACCCAAGTATTGAAGTATTGCCCAAGGTAGGTACCTATGCACTACCAACACTTCAAGCCAAAAGGCCATTCACATGAGAGGGGCATGGTACAGTACTCTATAAGACTTTTCGTGAGCCTTCAACCATCTCCTTAAACTTTTGGTTAACACCATTCCAAAAAAATTATCATACCTCATTCAGTAATTGATGAAGGATGAACATCAGTAACATTGAAATGTTAGATTTGTCGCATATATGTTGCCTACTGAGGGGTTCATTATTTCCTGATGATAGACCAGTATATAGCAGTATGGGTCACATTTATCAGTCCAATAACCCAAAAGAGACAAACAGAATATTGATCTAATGAAGACAGGCCACCTAACCTGAGTTTCCAAGGACAACAATAAAGACCCTCCTAACTCCTAAATCCTAATTAATGATCACTTTAACGAAGAACATAGGCACAAAGCGTTTATTTTTTTATAATTAAAACTAGATATTAAGAAGCAAACACAAGGACTCAAGCATGATTACACACCTCTAACTAATATTACTCACCAAGGTAGTTTCCTTGAACGTCAACAAATCCTAGGGGCACATAATAATACCATGGGGCCTGCAGATCCCAAAACATAACCAATTTGTAGTCATCAAAATTAAACTGCTAATCAAACCAAAATTGTGCACTTTGCCAAAATATCCAAAATGAGTAATGCCCAAATACTGCATAAAAAGTTCAGTAAGGGCACTGAAATGTATCAACATACCAGCAATTTCTGACGCCTAAAAAGCATGATACCCCCATAAACCACAGTTAAACAGAGGTAGTTGAAGAAGGATTGTGTAATTGGAGCATCAACACCTGTGACACCCATCAATAAAAAAATTTTACCGAAAAGAAAAAAGGACCCAAAAATTGAAAATAACATGCTCAAATGGTTGAATTATGAAAAGGGCAGTGAAAGAAGGGATCAGATGACTTGCCAACGCTTGCCAAATACGAAGAGGAGAAGCTCATAAGTGCCATGGCGAAGGAAACGGCCTGACCCAGAAACAGAACGAATAGTGTCCGGAGCAAAGCTTCATGCTTATTCAACCAGCCTCTAAAGCCACAGCTGCTGCCGCTGCCCATTTGGGGATCGTTGTAGGGGAGGAGAGAGCGAGAAAATTAACCGGTGCTACTTGTACAGTTCTATAGGAGGAACTGTTACACCTGAAGAGGAAAGTAAACGAGAATGACCCGTTAAATATCCATAACCAATGACAAATGAACTTGATTTTGTGATGCTTGGTCAGCGAATCGGATCGATTTCATTTGAAGCAAATTGAGACAAGGTTGGAATGATTGGCTTGCTCGTTGCTTGCAGTGTAATTGTTTATTTGCCATACGTTATTATTTATTATTAGAGTGTATTGTTGCGAGTATTTTTTTAATCTCAAATCTTCAATTATTAATATTTTAATTAAAATGACTCTCTAATATGATCAGAGCATTTTCACATAAGATGTGAGTGACAAGCTATTATTTATGTATTATAAATTTTTTAAATCTTTAAGATGTTTAACTTTTTGGTTAAAATAATTCTAAAATATAAATTAATTTTTAAAAAAATAATTTTTTTATAAATTCACTAAATCTATTACTAAAGTATAAAAAGATCACTAAAGTTTTAATTTTTTTAATCAATAGTCGAACAAAGCTCTTAAAAAGCGCTTAATACAAAGTACATTCATCTCATAATTAATTAACATATTTAGGTCACAACTCCACTAAAAATAAGCAAATTGCACTCCAGTCAAGAATAAGCTCTTAAAGAACACAAATCAAACAAGTTACACCCATTTAGTGGCCTCCACAAAGATCAAATGAAAGGTGCTAGAAGATAATCTTGTAGTCTTTCATTAATAATGTACAATATACTTATACAAGATATAATCCTGAATCAAGGATAGAATCAAGGAAGAGATAATAATAATATCCAAAAGTATAGTACAAAACTAATAAAATTATTTACATAATTTTATCTAATACACCCACGAGTCTAAGCGGGAGGTCTGTCGAACGCTAAGTCTGTCCCCGAAATAAGTAAATAGAACACATGGAAGTCCCTTAGTAAAAATATCGGCAATTTGGTACCGAGAAGGAAAATGAAGAACCCGAACTTGACCACGAGCTACTTTTTCTTTGACGAAGTGTATGTCCATTTCAATGTGTTTAGTGCGTTGATGTTAGACAATGAAGCTCAAGAAGTAGATTGCGAAGCCAGCAGGATTCAACAACCACATTTGTAACACCTCGATATTCAACCTCGGCACTAGATTGGGACAAAATAGGTTGGCGCTTTGAGGACCAAGATATGAGGTTGTCACCTAAAAAGACATAGTAGCCGGATGTCAAACGTTGAGTATCGGGACACCCACCCCAATCAACTTCAATGTATGACCAAAGTCCCGATAAAGAGGAACAATATAGGTGAAGGCCAAAAGTAATGATACCTTGAATGTACCACAATATGCGTTTGAGGGAGGTCATATGAACTTGCATGGGATTGTGCATGTAAAGACAAACTTGTTGTACAGCATAAGAGATGTCGGGCCTAGTGAAAGTGAGATATTGTAGAGCACCGACGAGGCTGCGATAAAATTTTGGATCTCGATAGGGAGAATCTGCTGAGCACTCCAAGTTTGTTTCCTACTTTCAAACTCTTTCTTCAAACTTCGAGTAAGTGAGATCTTTGTCACCTACAAAGAGCATTTCAACTTTTTTATTAATGGCATAAATCTGTTTGTGCCTCTCGTGCAATGATCGTAGGGATAGGTGAGTCTTGCATTTGTTTACTTTGCACTTCCTCATGAATGTCAATAATTATTCCTAAAATGAAATCCTTGTCACTTGTAAAAGACATGTCAATTTTGTTAGCATCCAAAGAAACACTAGTAAAATTTAATATTCTAAAAAATAAATAGAAATAAAAGATATAGATTGTTACTTGTTGAATATTTTCTCAATCTATAATAAATTCCTTTGACTTTGTATTTTTGGATTTCATTACTATAATTTTTAATTTTACAAAAGAGCCTTTAGAAAACTAGATTGCAAAAAAAATATTGTTTTATAGTTTTAAAATGCGAAGGTTGGAAATTTTTAATTTATATCAACTTAAAAATTCAATTAAATTTTATGATAAAAAAAGTAAAATATATTATAAAGTGACATAGAAATGACATGACACTATGAAAGTTATGTTAGTGATTTTTGGAACCCAAAACTAAAGTTAATTGATTTTAATGATCCATTATAAACTTAATTGATTTTTATGTATTTTAGTGTAAATTTGGTGATTTCTATAACTTTTTTCCTTAAAAAACAACCTTTGCTTTGCAAATATTTTTTTACCTTCAATTTAGGTCCTTCTCTCCCCTACTCTCCACCCCTCCCCCTTCAAAATAAAAACAACTAAAAAAAAATTGAAAGTTCAAAAAAAAGGCATCACCAACTTTTTTTAATGTGCCTATTTTTATATTGTGCAAAGGAGTAAAAAGGTTTAAGTAAATGAGATATAAACTTAAAAGCATTCATAATGATTATTAAAGTTTTATCAAATTTATATAACTGACAGTATGATAGACATATGTGTTACTATATACTCCCTTCATTTTAAAATAAATGTCATTTTAACTAATTTTTTCGTTTTACAATACTTGTTATTTTACAAGTTCAATGATGTATTAATGACTAATTTACTAATTTTGTCCTTATTAATTACTTTATTTCTCTCATTTTCTCATTATTTTTTTCATTTTCAATGAAATCTTGGGGCAAGTTGATCTTTTAAACAAATTTTGTCATGAATTTAGTGTTTTCTTGGTACTCCTTCATAACCTTAAAACGACAAATATTATAAAACGGAGGGAGTATACATGATCACATTCTATCTATTAAATTGTGTTCTCGTAAACAATTTGGTAACAAAAAATAGACATCAATACCTCCCTCCTAATCTCATATTAGCTTTTAATGTAAAATTGTCTCGTTAATTATATTCATGAGATAGTTATAATTGAAGATACTCCACAATCTACATAAATGAGGTTATGTGGATTTACTTATCAGTTGAAGATATTAAAAAATAATTGTGAATTTGATATCCATTGTACAAACATTTATAAACCTGTCTCATAATAAATTTTCGCTATTATTAAATTTTACCGAAGAAAACATAGCTAATTTAGCAATAAAGCCTACTACTGTTCTTTTGACATTAAAAAAAAGTAGTTAATGCTATTTTGAAACAAAATAAGTTGCTCAAAAAAAAATTCATTGACAGATTTTCTTTTGTTTACTCTATTTGCACAAGATTATATTTAAAATGGGGCAGAAGATTCTAAAACCAATTGGCCATGTGAATCTCTTTTTTTTTCCCGCTCGCTCTGAAAAGGCCATGCGAATCATTGAACATTAGGCAAAATCTCATTTCAGTTTTTTTTTTTTTAAAAGGTAAGTACAAAGAACATTGGGTAATCATTCTCTCATGTTATACCTATGTTATCGTCATAAAGAATATATGAAAATTCTTGTGAAGGGGGATGTGAAAATAGTTGTAGACCTCATGACACATCCTAATTTAACAATACAATCATCTCGCCATATTACCCTCTCTAAAAACATGACTAATTGAATAACACGAGAACAATGAAAGCAAAGCGTGTATATCATGAACCAATGAGTGAATTCTTTAGGGAGTATGAATGGTACCATGAACTGCCTGAATAACTAATTTGTTGTCGACCTCCACTTGTATGTGAAAAGCCGGCATGTAATGCTCGCTTGAATACCGTCACGCATGGCCATAGCTTCGGACACAAGGATGGGAGCTTTGTGCATGAATCTATTGCCTGCCTAAATGAAGCCACCCTTCCAATCTCGTAAAACATAACGTCTCGCCGCTCCTGTCGAAGAAAAGGTGTCAGTCGAAGATAATTTTAATGAAGCCGCTCGGGGGAATCCACCTTACTAAGGAGGTGGTCTTGATGATGGGAAAAAAGTGAAAAGGTGAAGATGATGAAGTGGATTGAGGGGAAGAAAAGTACGCTATCTCCATTCGGCCCGATTACGTTTAACCCGGATGAGTGTACCCATAGGTTTGGGTAAATCATTCGGAAAACGATGCCATTGCGTGATTTCCAAATGCTCCACAAGAGAAATGCAAATTTGGACATATTGATCCTTCAATCAACAAACATATTAACCAATGAGTCTCTAATAGAAATGTGTGGATTAGAAAAGGGCTTCTCGCAAAGTCATCCATGTTGAATGGCGATGTTCCAAACTTGATCTACAAAAGGACAAGTTGCAAAAGGGTGTTCTATATCTTCAATGTATGATAGACAAACAGGATAAATAGGATCCGGATGTACTCCATAATGTAAAAAATTTCCTCTAATCGGTAATGAATTATGAAGACTTGCCATAAGAAAATTTTAATTTTAGGCGGAACATCCAAACTCCAAATCCAATTAAACTTTCATACTTGGTTTATTAGGCTTCGATTATCATGAGATTTCCAAGTGACAAATTTAGTAGAAAATTCACCATTGCCCGTAAGTCCCCAACAGAACTTATCCTCCATCTCTGCCGGGGAATAGGAACTGAAAGCACACGAGGAATAACAACCGCAAGCAAAGCACGCATAAGCTTCAGCTCATCTCAATTTTTATTAGATGAAATAAATTCACAAACTTTGATTTGAGGATCATGCGAGTTGAAGGGTCCAATTGCAATAAATCAGCCAAACTAGACTCATGACACAAAATATCGGTCAAAAAATTAACTTTTTTCCATTCCCTAACTGTCATCTCATATTTTGTCGAAAAAATTTACGGGTGCGCAACATACACTTCCAAACCGAATAATTGGTCTGTTTTTTCCTATACGTAAAAACGTATTCACGGAACCATACTTTACCCTCATCTGTTTAACCCAGAAATTATCTGGTTTAGTGAGGTATTTCCATGAAAGTTTGGCCATGAAGGCTATGTTGATGGCACCTGCTTTACGCAGGCCCAAACCACCATACTTTTTTGATTGACAAATTTTATCCTAAGCGACTAGAGGAAGTCCTTTTTTGTATTGGATTTTTCCAAAAGAAATCTCAATTGATTCAATCTAACTTGTCGAAAACAGACACTGGGAGCTGAAAACATTGCATTGTGTGCGTCGGTAAGGACTAAAGGCTCGATTTAATAAGAACTATCCTTCCCGCTTTAGAGAGAGAGTTAGCTTTCCAATTAGTTAGCTTAGCTTCAGCCTTTCTAAATAAATGCTTGGAATGAATCAAACGTCGGTCGCCCATGAAAAGCTGAGCAGACCTAAATATGACCCTAAAGAGGAATTATGAGAGATGTTAAAAATCCCTACAATGCGATGTTTATCTTGATTGGACGAGATTTTAGAGAAAACGATATTAGATTTATGAAAATTCACCAATTGGCCGGATTGAGAACAAAAAGAATCCAAGATAGATTTGAGATTGAAGGCAACCTGAGAGGTTACCTTACAAAATAAAAGGCCATCATCCGCAAAAAGTAAACAAGGGATTGTCTCTGCTTTAGGAGGGTCTTAATTCCAATACCAGATTAGGGATTAAGAGAAGTTTGAAAAAGTTGTTGAGCCAAAAAGTCCGTACAAATGATAAATAAATACGGAGACAGACGGTCACCTTGCTTCAAACCTCGAGTTGGTTTAAAAATCCACATGATTTGTTATTGACCATAATAGAATAAGATACTTGTTGAAACACACCCTTTATTTCAATTGATCCATTGTATACGAAAGCCCATACTTTGCGAGACAAACAAACAAATAATCCCATTCAAGTCTATCATAAGCTTTCTCCATATCAAGTTTAATTGCTTGCATATCTTATCTAACTTTTAGTAAATTGGAACTTAATTATTATTTTGTGTACAAGGAGAATATTGTCATGAATAGCCCTATAAGGGACAAAAGCACTTTGGGTCGGTTTAATAATGCGTTCTAAAATTGGACGCATTTGATTTACCATAACTTTAGTTATGAGCTTATACAATGTGTTGCACAAGCTAATTGGACGAAAATGATTAGTTGTTTCCGGATTAATCACTTTTGGGACTAAAGTAATGAATGAGTGATTGATTTCCTTCAGTAATTTTCCAGAAGTGAAGAAATCCTAAACTACAAAGCAAACATGATGTTTAATAATCTCCCAATATATCTAAAAGAAAGAAGCACCAAAACCATCCGTACATGGGGTTTTATGTGGATTCATTTGAAAAGGTGCAGAATGGATCTCTTCTTTTGTAATTGGTTTGATGAGATTCAAATTTTCTTCCTGGGATACTCGAGAAAAGGAAGAAACCTAGACGAAATTATTTGAGGTATTGCGTTTAGAGGAAAGTCGACGGGAAAAATCCGAAATGAACTTTTGTTCAATCCTATCTAGCTCATTTAGCCAAATACCAACATCATCACATTCCGGTATATATATATGTTGGGTGTTCCCTCTAATTTGGAGGACACCAACAATAATTAGTTAATTTTTTTAAAAAAGGGTTACGAGCAAAGTCTTTATAAAGCCGTGAGGATCGAAGATTAGAGAAAATTTGTCAAGATCATTTATTTCCATCTCAGTTACTTTTTAACAAAGTTGATCATGTTGATGTCAAAAGTCAAGTTGTTGAGCAAATTTCTCCTACCCTACACTTATATTAGGACGGTGTGACTGAAATAACTTCAATTACTTTAAGTCCCTTCTACTATATATATATTGGAGTTTTATGGGAAAGTTGGGATATATACAAATAAGTTTGTAAGAGAAAGCTCAAAATAACTCGAGAGGGACTGAGAGCTTTAAAGTGTAGTAGTGTACAACCATCAAAAGTACGAGGAAGTGTATTAAAAATTGTATCCTATTGATTTGATTAACAAGGTGTGATAAATTCTTTAGGTGAGAGGGAGAGGGTTTGTAACTTTTCCATACAAAGTTACATTGTACTGATATAATATATTTATAGTGCATATTATCCTCGCTCAAATTGGGATTGTGGAGTAGGTCTATTAAGAGGCCGAACCACGTAAAATTCTTGTGTCATTTTTCTAATTTTCTTATACTATTTATTTGTTGGTCCATTTGTCGTTTCCCAACAAGTGGTATTAGAGCAAGGTTCGAGACCCGGTGGTGACATTGTGTTCTAGTCGTGGTGATGGCCGAAAGCTTTACAAAATTTGAGATCCCATTATTTGATGGGAAAACAAACTTTACATTATGGCAGAGTACCATACAAGATGTTTTTGGTGAGTCAAGGTCTTGACTTGCCATTGGAAAATGAGAAGCCTGCTACTCGTGGATGTCACATAGTGGAGTAGGGTGCAAAAGAAGGAGTTTAGCATAATTCGATTGGCCCTTGCTCCCAAGATCAAGTATAGTGTATTAAAAGAAGTGACACCCAACAGTATATGGACAAAGCTGGAGAGCATCTACGCGTCGCGATCACTAACCAACCAACTTTGTTTAAAGATGGAGTTGTACTCACTAAAAATGGAAGAAGGTGGCAACCTCCATGATCACATTAATTCTTTCAACCAGCTAATATGTCAACTCTTGAATGTTGATGACAAGATTCAAGATGAAGAGCAAGCATTACTATTGTTAGCCTCTTTACCGAAGTCCTAGAAGCCAATTGTGCAAACATTACACATTGAAGCTAGATGAAGTGATAACAGGTCTACGGGAGAATGAAAGGATGCTAAGGAATGAGTATTCTCAAGGAGACGATCGAGTAGTAGCTATAGTGCATTCGGAGCAGTGGAGGAGCCAATCCAAGTGGAAAGGTAGTCCGGGAGAAAGATCAAAATCTCAACCAAGAGATATGAGCAATGTAGAGTATTATTATTGCGGAGAGATGGGATATGTTCGAGTAGGTGTCCTAAGTTAAGAGAGGACATAGGGAATTTAAAGAAGCTCCAGGAGAAAATGAAAGACAAAATGAACATAGAGAATGAGGACGAGTTAGAAGCAAATCTGATTGAAGGGGAGAAGCATTTTGGCTAAAAGTGCTAATGAAAGGATTGATGACTCTATAGAGGGTCAAAATTCTTGGGTGTTGGATTCAACTGTATCCATGCATATTTATAAGGACAAAAGCTCCTTTGACGCCTTGCACTCACACGGTAATTATGGCTATATCATTGTAGGTAACAATGAGAAGTTAAAAGTTGAAGGAGTTGGAAATGTCCGCCTAAAACTCCACAATGGCATAGTCAGAAAATTTCACAATGTAAAATATGTACCTATTGGTTGTGCCAACTTAATTTTGTTGGGACAGTTGACATCACATGGGTACAAGCATGTTGGAGTTCGTAAATGGTGCAAAGTGTACAAAGGTAACCGTTTGATTCTCCGAGAGGGAGAAAGATGAAAAAATATATGTCACTTGATTAGTTGTTCGATGTTGGGAACTACCAAAGATAGTAAGTGTTTTGAGAAGAAGAGACGGGTTTAATTATCGGATGTCATTGAAGTACTTGCAAATATGAGCAACATTTCGGCAGTTCCTCCAAATAGCCGGGAATGGGAGATTTGGTGGGTTTTTCCTCCAATTTGGAGGACACCAACAATAATTAGTTAATTTTAAAAAAGGGTTACAAGTAAAGTTTTCATGCAGCCGTAAGGATCAGAAGGTTGGAGAAAATTTGTCAATATCATTTATTTCCATCTCAGTTAGTTTTTGACAAAATTGATCATGTTGAGATCAAAAGTCAAGTTGTTATACAAATTTCTCCTAGCCTACACTTAAATTAGGATAGTGTAATTGAAATCACTTCAATTACTTTAAGTCCCTTCTACTCTATATATATTGGAGTTTTACGAGAGAGTTGGGATATATACAAACAAGCTTGTAAGAGAAAGCTCAAAATAACTCAAAGGGAGTGAGAGCTTTAAAGTGTAGTAATGTATAACCACAAAGAGTGTGAGGGACTATATTAAAAATTGTATCCTATTGATTTTATTAACAAGTAAGGTGTGATAAGTTCTCTAGGTGAGGGGAGAGAGTTTGTAACTTTTCCGTTTAAAGTTACAATGTACCGATATAATATATTTATAATGCATATTATCTCGCTCAAATCGAGATCGTGGAGTAGGTCTATTAAGAGGACGGACCACGTAAAATTCTTGTGTCATTTTTCTAATTTTCTTGTATTATTTATTTGTTGGCCTATTCGTTGTTATATATATATATATATATATATATATATATATATATATATATATATATATATATATATATATATATATATATATATATATTGGAATGTGATTTTGCCTAATGTTCAATGATTCACATTATTAAATACAAAAATGAAATTAATAATGTTCAATATATATATATATATAAATATATCACCAAAGATGAAATTACTTTTAGGTGACTAAACTAAAACTCTCATATTTTTTTTTATGTATGGTTAAATACAAAAATGAAAAATCCCAATATAATAATACATATGATATATCAACCAAAAAAATAGAGTATCTTGAACAAAATTCTCATTCATAAAAAATAAGTTAGCAAAACAAAACTACAGCTTGAATTGGCAACTATGTTATTATATCAAATAATAAAAAAAACAAAAATTAATAATTATAGCCATCTGTTGACAACCTTTCCCCACTAAGTAGTACAGGATTAGTTGCATTATTCAAGCTGAGTTGCATTATAGTTGAGTCGACAGACACAAAAATTTATAAACCATTTCAAATTAATGTCACCTAATTTACTTTACAGATTTCTTCATATTTATACAATTATTTAGATTTTTTAGGTTTTAAAATATATCCTCAGAAAATATGATCATTTAGTTAGGTTTTTGGCTTTCAATTGTATATTGCAATTTTTGTCACCTTCTGTTTTTCTTAATGCAATTAAAGTCATAAGTGATACTACAATGTAAAGTAGCACCAGAAAAATTTTGTTTGGCAAGATTATTCAAACTTGTTTAACTTGAAAAAATTGGGTTCAGGAACAAAAAAATTGTCCCAATTTTAAATCCGGACAATCTTTCACACCTGTATTAAAATTTGGGGTGTGTTTAAATTTGACAATTCGGGTCTAAATTTTGTGACTAATTTGATTCACACATATTTGGGCAATTTGCTTTGAATATTTGGTCATTCAGGTTCAAATATTAAGTTATTTGGATTCATACATCGCACATTGTGGTTTGGATTCAAGTTTGGTTAAGATGTATAAGTTTACAATTCGAACAGGGTTTAACACACGTAGAGGATTGGACCCATCTTGCCCCCTTCCACGCACATCATGTTGCGCTTATCCTTACATTCGGATTATTAAAATATAGGTCCAACGCCGGGCCTTTGCGATCTTTGCTATCGATAAAACCATAAGGGGGTTCAGTGCATTCATTGTTAACGATCAAGATATGGAGTTGAGGGATCCCATAACAAGAATGTCATCGAAGATTTTTAATGAAGTGAGGGCCAAAGAAATCCACCGTATTCATGGTTGGTATTTGATGAATATATGAATGATTCTCATTCTATTTTATGTAGTCTTTAGTGTGGAGAAAATTGGCCTGGTTCCACCCAAGCTAGAGTTTATGGTGTGGCTTCCTTTGCTAGTTGGGAAAGATTCATACGAAAACATCTTCTGCTCAGAAGGGAACACATTTTAACAAACGCAATCTGCTTTCTGCATACCTTTTACCCTGGGAACTAATAGCGACTATTTACGGTGTCCGATTACTTGAAACATATATATATATATATATATATATCAAGTTGCTTGCCTAACTCCAAACTTTCTCGATTTGTTGTCATGAACATATAATGACTCCAACTCACATGAATCTTATCACAAATTCATTATGTGTAGGTCATAAGTCATAATATCTACCTTGTCCACTTTCCTTGACCATACATATCCATGGTAGGTAAATATATGTTCCCAATTTTCTATTGACAGTTTGAATGCTTGATCAAACTGAAAGTGGTTAGAAAGGTATAGGTTCAGTACCGGAAGTTTACTTTGTTGAATGAATTATGGATTAAAGGATTGTTAAAAGGTAAAGGATGATCATTCAAAATAAATATGGGATGTGGGTCAAATGTTGGGTTCATTTATAGTTAAGTATTGCTGCACTAACATGCAAGACATGTGGTTAATGATCCCATATGCCCATATCTAATTGGATAGGCCTATATATATATATATATATATATATATATATATATATATATAATGCAATGGTTAAAAAGAGAAAATAGCAATTATTTGCCTTCATATGATAATTCAGCACTTGAAATATAATAACATCATGATTTACATGATGAAGCCACATTATATGCATTTTTGTTTTTGATGATGACATCATGTATATGAAATAAGTATTTGCTTTCAGTGTATTAGGAGAGGAAGACACGTCACAAACCTAATCCCAATAGGGATGTTGTGGCTCAATCTTTTTCATTTAGGAACAAGAATTTGCACCGAGATCTCAACAATGGTGGCCTCATTGCTGGGAAAACACTCTGATAAACCCTTGTGCCCAAGCTATTTGTCTTTGAGCTACTAATTCATATACTTAACAAAATCTCTCTTCTCTCTTCTCCTCCGAACCTTATTTTTAAATCTCAATTCTGTATTAGCTACGTTTTTTGTTCGATCCTCTTCTTTAAATCTTAATTTTTTATCTACTACTTTTTTCTCTTTGTTTTTCGTTGGGGATTTTAGTAGCCTAATTACAATCAATGATGAGACCGTTTTATTTTGATTTTTTCAATCCAATCAATATTTAAAAATATTGTTATTTTTTTAATACATTCTTCTCTCCTTTTTGTGACAGATAGGATTTTGTTGTTTCTTGTGAGAATTAGGATTTCCCATTTAGGGTTGTTTTATTAATTTTGATTGAGAATGATTCAATAATGAAATTTTGTATGATTCGATCAAGGTGATATTTCTTTCAAGTAGAATCAATTATGTCACACAAAGATCTATTTTATGAAGTTATAATATAGTTGATTAACATTCGCCAAAAATCGATGAAGTAAGAGAACATGATTCGTGGTCAAATTAAGCTGCAAATATAGAATCAGAAGGAAATATGTTTAGTATTAATTTTGTTGAAATAAAGATTTTTTAATATTTTAAATTTATTTTTACCAAAAAATTATCCAAATATAGCGTGCCTTTTTCAATAATGAAAATTTTCTTTTTATAAAATAAGGAAGATTCTACTATAGTTTTTTTCAACTATGACGGTTGAATTTTCTCTAATTTATGATTACCTGCTATGGTGAGTTACTAATAACCGGTTGGGATTATTTATTTATTTATTATCTTGTTGGTAATAGTGGTCGTGGTAAATCAGTTACTAATTGATCTTGATTTTTCTGATGCGATTCTATCTCTTCTCTTTTGCGGCTTCTCCCTTACTAAGTCTAGAAAACGTTAGCAATGGAAATTTGAATGTTTGGATTAAAATGCTATTAAATTATTTTGAAATGTAAAAATGTCACTAATTAATTTAATAATTAATAATTGTCTTTAAACTAGTTATTATGGGTAAAAAGTGCCACTATAACTCATTTTTTACTTGTATGCGAACAAAATTTCATCAATGACATTTTTAACCATTAATAATTAGTCCAGTGACGATAACTTATCATTAAATTAATTAGTAGTATTTTAACATTTTGAGATAATTTAGTGGTATTTTAATCCGAGCACTCATGAAAATCCAAAAACCCCAATTTTTTCTATTTGAGAACTCCAG
Organism: Talinum fruticosum; assembly: GCA_021018815.1. Classification (NCBI taxonomy): domain Eukaryota; kingdom Viridiplantae; phylum Streptophyta; class Magnoliopsida; order Caryophyllales; family Talinaceae; genus Talinum; species Talinum fruticosum. The sequence continues at coordinate 166,382 of JAITYX010000094.1, read as the reverse complement.
AAAAATAATTCGCCTTCAAAATAAATACGATATATTGAACATGCTCTAATTTCTTTGTAAGGCTCAGATTGCCCAGATCTTCTTCTCCATCCATGAAGACAACCAACACCAGCCACATAGTCCACTCAACAATTTCACAACAAGCAAGATTAAAAAATAGAGCAACCAAACTTAAACAAGGGTACAAATTGAACCAAACCACGAAACAAAGGAGGGGAAAATATCTGAACTTTGAGCCGATAACTTGTAATTTCAACCCCAAATTCCAAACTCTCACACAAATTGGACAAAACGACCAAAGTCATTTACCAACGTCTGTTCTATTATATGAGTTACTTGTATATAAGTTATGCTTGAAGATAAATTCATTAAAAAACAGAGGTTATTGAAGATGAACTGATAAAAATAGAGTATCGAGACTCTCATGAAAAATAAAGACGGGAAATAACAGAGAGAGAGAGTGTGTTTTTTTAATAAATCACCAGAGAGAGAAGGGTTGTACGAGAGAAGTGGGTGAGTGGGTTGTAATAGAGAGATGTTAACCTCGCTCTCTAGGTTAAAGCTAATAATTTTTAGTGGTTGAGATTTACTTAATTTATATCAATAGTTGAGATTTTCCAAATATCATAGGTGAAAAAATCAACGATATGATAAAATTTTCAATAAAAAATAATTAGAATACATTTAGCTCGAAGAATTATCTTTTAACCTTAGTTGCTCCGTCTTTTTAATTTTGGTGAATTTTTTTAAAATTTTCATGAATTTTCCGAATCTATGCAGAATTTCTATAAATTCTTCAATATCTCAAGCCGACGGAAATACCATAGAAAAATTAATTTGAAAAACATTTAAATTTTATTTTAAATATTCAACTTAGTTAAACTCTTAGACAAGGCCCAAAATACCATATAAATTACAAAATATTATTGATGATGTTGAAATTAAGTGCAAGATCAAACCCAATACATAATGACAAAGCATCTCATCATAAAAACACACCAACGTCCAATGACTAAACCTTATGGTAATAGACACTCTCCTCAAAGCTCATCACGGGCATTTTGGTGTGAAACTTTGGCTACTTTTTTGCAAGTGCAAAGCTCCCTGCATTTCTCCGATGACATTAGGCTGGTCAGCCATATTTCATCCGCGGGGCCGGCATCGGCATCGTCGGTGGTCCGGTACCAGGCCCAGTGAGCCTTGTTGTTGTCGTAGATTCTCAAGCGCCCGTGCCCCAAGCTTAGCTCTCTGTGCAATGAGATGGCTGGGATCGAGTTCTCAAACCTACACAATTTCCATGTAATTATTAGAATTCTAACCAAGATTCATAAATAAAGGATACTAGTTTTAATTGAAGTCCCATTTCTGAATATATGGAAAATCTAGACAATAAAATCTAGTCCCATTAGTAATTCATATTAATTTTTAATTATATATACCTAAAATTTCTTATAATTAATTAGAATGTTGCACTTTTTAATTTTAAGAAAATTTTAAAATATCAATTAAATTTTTTGATGTACTTTGAAGATTTTTTAAAAGAATTTCTGTATAATTTTTTTAAAAAAATTCAACAAGTGAATATCCGGCCGGAAAACTGGTCCCTAATGTAGTTGACGTTTTTCCATATATATGTCAAATACTTAACACTAGCATGGAAACGTGTGCTAGCTAGCCTTATAATGAAAATGGACAAGTTTATATGAGCTAGATGAAGAGTATAGTTCAAGTTTTTGAGAACTTACTCAAAAGTTGGCTTATTTCCTGCATCACCAAGGGTTATGTAAACAGGAGCACAAGAATCTGGGCTGCTGTCATGGACTCTAGCCTGTGACCAAAACATTGGATAAAAATTGTTAACAAAAATTTAAAAGTTGATCGAACCTAATTAAGCAAATGATATTTAAAAAATTATATGAATTATTAAGTGTTGCGTTACTTACGAAACGTTCGTAGGCATTAATACGCGATTGGAAAACGACATCCACTCTAGCAGAGTAGAGGAGGCCTTCCATGGCCTTCCTCATCGACTCACCCTCGCCCTTGTAGGCGACATTAGAAGTGTACCAAGGAGTGTTAACCACGACGAAAACCCAAGGGGTCTTAATCCTGTCGATGGCGGCTAGGTCGGCCTTAAGCCACTCGAACTGAGCCGAGCTGACATCATAGTCGGCATAAGAGCCGAGCATGATGATATGAGCCCCAGCAACGTCGAAGGAGTAGTAAAGGTTTGAGACGGAGCCACTCTCGTGGTACGGCATGAGCCACCGGGCGTTGTATGCCTTGTAGGGTTGAGGGCCCTTGGAGAGGGTGCAGACAGCCTCGATCTCGTGGTAGCCGGCAGTGACCATCCATGGCCTCTGGCTGGCATACGGCTCGATCAGCTGGCCGAAGGAGTCCCAGAGGGGCTGCTGGCCGTGGGCGTAGGCTAGACCACCGGATGAGAGCAACACATCGTAGCATCGTTGGCCTATGCGGGACAAGGTGGCCTTGGTCCATTCTGTTTGTCCTAGCCCACCTGGCTCAAACAAAACGATTCAAACAAATTAACCCACTAAAAAATTACTAATTAAATTTGGTAACTACTCCACTATTATGTTGTTATGATGTTTTTTTTTATTTTATAATTTATTCCAATTAGTCAAAAAGGGGATTATGCCATAGTGCAAGGTGTACAAAGGGGAAACACTTTTTGCAATTAAATATTTGAGATTACTGATCATGTGAATTAATATTTAAATTGCAAATATTATTTATGTGAATATGAGATTGAAAGGCTGGCATATATGAATATGATGATGATGTTTGAACAAAGAGAAAGTGGTCAGGGCATTAGTTTGGAGCATTCAAATAAAATAAAATCATAGGAAGTCAAATCTGAGCCCACTAGTGAGTGTTACATTACATGTGATTGATCTCATCTTCAGATTTAATAATATTTAATTTCATCAGATCTGTAATTGTCTAATTGATTAAATAATTATATATATGGTCTTAAATAAGTTTATATGGTCTTAAATTATACTTAAAATTTAATTTTTGGAACCAACATGAATCAGATCCAACTCAGGTTGCATGTGTTAGTTCTAAAGAAACTAAATCTATAAATAATATTCAAAATAATACAAATTAAAATACTGTCAAAATTTTTAATAAAATGATTGAGAATTAATATAATTTCAAAATTAAACTAATCGATATATTTAATAAGTTTAATTAGAATTGAATTGCAATTGTGGGGTCGACGGAAAGAAAACTAAGACGGCTTGAAAAAGGAGCAGAAGAGTAATTTTAATTTTCAAACAAGTGCAAAAAATTTAAAAACAGGGAGATTTGTTTCACGTTTGGGCATAATAATTGCCCATTATCAAATCAAATCAAATCCCAAAAGAAAATATATGTCAAGTTTGTTTAAATTCTTTTATTTTATAGAAAGGATGATTACCTTAAACGTGTAAACTGTAGTTATATACTCTCCTTTTCATCTATTCCACATTTTCATTAAAATTTTGTCGCTCTTTTTTTTTTTTTTTTGGGATAAAAAGGCACCTAACTTTATAAAGATGCTTTTGCAAGATGGTAGTTTATGATCCCAAAAATAAATAAAAAAAAAGAGACACTACATTTGTTACATTTTGCAAACCCTAATAATTAATAATTTACAAATAATAAATATCCGTAATACTTTAATTCTATTATGTTTTATTTTTCTCTATAATTATAAAATAATGGTACAGTGTATATATAGTTTATTCGATAATTTTTTTAAGGCGTACGAATATGTTGATTTGGAACATAACCAGCCACATGCATCGGTAGTAACATTAATTGATCTAAAAAAAGCACGAAAAATTTAAATTAGCTTTTCTAGAGACAATGATTATTATTTAATTAATTAAATTTAGGAAAGACAACTTACCGACGACGACAAACTCGGCAGGGAAGGCGGCGGGGGCTGTCTTGAAGGAGTATTCGGGTCCGGAGCCACCGCACCGGTAGTAGTAGGTGGTGCCAGGCTTCAAAGGTCCAATGGTGACATAGTGGATTTTGCCGGAAGAGTAGGAGTAGTAATGGTAGCCGAAGTTATCTCCAACTGTGTATTCCTCATATACGCCTGGCTTTGTCCCATACTCTACTACTGATGTTGCCATCTTGAATGTTGTGACCCATGACACCCTAATGTACCCATTTCCTGCCAATGAGATGTGTACCTACATAGCCCCCACAAAGGCCAACCCACATCAAAATCTTTTCAAAATATTATTATAAATTAATTTGGTGTCCACTTATGGATCTAAAATTTATGATTAAGAATAGCATTTTTAAATAGAATTTTATCGTACTTATGTTACAAGATATTTTGCAACCCAAACAAAAAAATAATAAAAATAATTTACTATCCATTTAGTGCAATGTATGTTTTTGTTGGATCTATTGCACAATTTACTTTCCTACTAAGAGAAATAGACTGTAATTTAGTGAAATATTTTAATAAATTAATTTCATAAAAACAAATGAAAAAAGTCATTTTAACCAAAGAGTTCTACTAATAATGTGCCCCAAACTTTTGGGCAAAGATGAAAAAATATCCTTGTTCTCTTAAAATAAAGAAAATATCCTTTGACTAAATTTAAACTTTCATTTACTCTCCAACTTGGCATTAAAGAAAAAGAAGATAAAGTTGTTGAATTAGATAAATGCCTACTATTTTGACATACTTAAAATATATATATATTTTTTGTTATTACCATTAGCATAGTAATTTGAAACAATTTTCTAGTTGTAATATCTAATTTTGGGGGTGATTAAATACCAATTTTTGATATAAAATACATAAATGTATTTCATTATTTACATTGCCAATCAAACTAGTCCCAAAATTCTATTTTTTTAAAATTTCAAAATCAATTTCCCCTCTCTACATATCAACTATCAAGTTTAAAAAGCACAATTATTTTCAATTTAGGAAATTTTTAACTAAATAGATTTTTAAGTAGATAAACTACCTAATTCCAAGTCTCATTTAGATCCTCAACAGCTTTACTAATTTGATGTGCATCTTTTTGCTTGACTTTATACTTTTTTTGGGAAGTGTCTCAAAATAATCATGTATACATCCATTAAAAAACATCCTAATCCAATCGAGACAACACTCTACTGAAGTGAAGATTGCTAGATACAATACCAACAGCTACAACACTTACTGTTGGTCCCACTTCAGCAAAATGTTCGGGATAATCTAACTGTAGACAACCTTACCCTTGTAGATTGCTAGATCATAACGATATCGGGGAGGGGGAGGGGGTGGAGAGAGAGGGAAACCTGTTGAGCTTGAGTTTCGCAAACGCTTCCAGCAGAGGCAAATGGCAGCAGAAGCAGCAGAAGCTGAGCGATGAGTTTCATGGGAACAGAGAGAGGAGAGCGTCTCATTTTTTTGTTGTCTTCTGATTATTGATTAAAAGACAATGTAGCAAAAGGTCCGAGCTCCTCTCTCTCTATATATAGTACAGTAGAAGCCTCCCAAAACAAACCCATTGGTACAAATAAATGAGATTTAATGGCGTGATATGAGGGGTGTAATTAAAAAGTCGAAATAAACACTGTGTAAATAGTCATTCATATGCTTACCAGCTCCAAATTGTCATTTTCTGGGGGTTTTTTTCCCTTTTCCTGAGCTATGACTGAGCCCGTTGGTTTGTTGGTTTGATCATTGATGTGCACGTTCCATTCATATGCCTTTAGTAAAATCCGTGAGGTGCAGGTGTTATCAACTTGTTCATTACAATATGTATGTAACAACTTATTTTCATGAATTTATTTCAGAAATACAATTTCATATTTGATGAGTTAATTACAAACTTGTCTACTAGATTTTTATGAGTAAGTATCTCGTCTTTATTTATAAGTCGTATAAAATAGTGAATTGTTTTGACATATTAATATCTTTTAGCTTATAATGTCACTTTTTTGTATGTTCTGTTTTTTTTTTTTTTAATTTTTGATATTTTATGAATGAGTTTAGCAGTTGTATGAGAACGGGTTAAAGCCCCTTATGTTCTCTTATAATTATTTATATTGTTGTCTGTGAGCATATTATAATGAAAATCTCTTTAATAATTTTATTTAACTTTTATTTATTTTTTTAGAGTTTCATAAATAGCACTAATGTGAAGGATTTTTTTATGAAATTTTTTGTTGTTTACCTCTCATCTTTGTACAAATTTGCTATAGGAGCAAAATAGTTGACGACTTAACACATTAGTTTGACATAGTTGTAAGATAAAGGCCTATCCATGTGAAAATTTGATCACAATATTTAAAAATATTTAAAAATACAAGTTATTTAGTAAACTATAATATTTTTATGAGATAGTTGGTGTTTTTTTTGGATAGTTGATGTTTTTTTAAAAAATCGTGATTAATAGGTCGTATGTCGAGCTTATAATTTTAATTAGTATTTTTCTAAGTAGACTTGAGGCATTTAGGCATATAAATTTCACGAGGGTTTAATGTTTAGTTGTAAGTCATGGAGAATGTGCTTTGAACAGTTCCACCATCTATTCAACAGCTCATCTCAATCACATCAACTAATCCAAACGATCATTAAAATTATAATATTTCATTTTTATAATGTTATATACTCTGCATGATTGCAGGGAAGGGGAAGAATAATGCGACTATAATTATATCAATCTAAGCTTTTGAAATCGCGCCATTTAATACATAGATCAAACCATATCAATGTATATGTAACTTGCTGTAGTTTGTTTTCATAAAAAAAAAAAAAAAAAAACTAGTAATTTGTAACACTTTGCTCAACTTTGAATTCATAATATCGAAAGATCTAGAAATTTTGTTTAGTAATGTGTAACGTTGATAAAAATCTTTACTGACTCAATTGTTTAAATTTGTTCAACTTGTAAAAAACCGGGTATGATCACAATATTTTTGACCGAATTGAAATTTGAGCGAGTTTGGGTTTGGCAATTTGGGTCCGGAGTATCCGAATTTTGTGACTAACTCGGGGTTTAGGCCATCAAACAACTAAGTTCAGAAATTCGATCATTCATATTTAGGTATAATTAAGTCTAGAATCTACAAAATTTTCAATAAAAATTTAGACATTCAGATTCGAAATAAAAAATCAGGTTCGAGTTTAGTCGGATATGATTTCAATCCAATTTCCAAAAGTTCATATCATAAATTTAGACATGTGAACATTCGAGTTCGAGTTTGGGTGTCTGAATATGAAATTCCGACTGGGTCGGAATTCTTGTCCGAATGCTCGAAATGTCCGAACTCAAATTGACCCATACCCTAATTTTTGTCGGTGCTAATAATATCCCTTTTAAACTTTTTATAATTTGATAAGTAATAGAAACCAATTAATTTTTGTAATTTTTCACTTCAAAATTGTAAAGTATAAATTTTATACATACATAACTTTAGATAATTTTCACTAGCAATTGTCCTTTGATTTATAAAATCACGAGCATATTTTTTTTTTTCTAGAATTGAAATCCTTGCAAATTGATCATAAAACAGCAATTAAAATTCATTTGCATTTCATAATTTTGTACTTTAGATCTTATAGAAAAATTGCAACTCTCGCAAATTACAATATATTTAGATACATACAGACTCTATAACATGCGCTTACATGAACCTTTATAACTCATATGCATACAAAAAATATATAAATCCTATAATACTAACATAATGTGTGGTACAATTATATTAAAAATAAAAGTGTGAAAATAGAGGTATTATAGACTAAAATTAACATGAGCCAATCACAAAATCCAAGCATTTGTTCTTTGGATGTCATTATACTGAGTATGTGCTTAAGAGCACATTGCAAAAGATTATGCAGATCCAGGTCTTGTCTTGCAATTTAAAGAAAGGAAGAAGCTGAAGATAATGTTGAAAGTTAGTGTGATCGTGGTGTTGTATGTGTGGTGATTGGAAAGGAAAGTTAGAGATGCAATTTAAACCGGGATATGCCCTGTGTACCTGAAAATGCAGAATTTACGATATGCCCTATGTACATGTACATGTACATGTAAATGTAGAATTTCCGGTTATCTTTTCACTAACAAAAAAATCACAATAAGTCGGTGTAGTATGCATTAAAAAACAATGAGTCGGTGTAGTGTAGTTTTTATTGACGCAAATATAATTTCTTTATCCCTTTTAGGCACTTAAACTAAATACTAATTAAGCTAATCACATGCTTAAAAAAATTCGTTAGAAATAATTTGATACCAACAACATAGTAAAAGTGGTAAAGCCCGCTATAGACAAAAATATTCTCAATTTATTGTCCACACTTTGCAGTTCACATATCCTGATCTACTCCAGAAAAAAATAAATTATGAAAATTTCAAAAACATTTATGTCTCCCTGATAGAGTGAGAGAAAATAAAAAGAATCTACGCTATACACTGAAAAACACGTACATACTAATAATTTTATTATTTTTACTTTATTTTATAGGGGTCAGAAAAATGTTGAAAATATTAATAAATTGGGTCTCGACACATCGTTTTTTGTCTACATATTAAGTATTCATGTTCATGTCATAAGAGCAGATCAAATCTGAGAAAATAATATTTCTCCTAATTTGTTTTGTCCCCCTTATAATTTCTTAGTCAATCTCTCACTGTGATGCATTGTCTAACATGAGGTTTTGTACATTCACTTACTCCTAAATTTCTGTATTCCATAAATATTCTACTACTGTTTATATTTTTAGGTATTCGATAAATAGTAGATAATTCGAATTAAATCAGTTTTTAATGTAGATTAGAGTAAAAGAATTTTAACAGCCTTATTATAAGAAACAATGTGAATATTTTTTAAAATGAGGAGAAGGAAGTAACCTTTCTTTTAATAATTATTAATTTATCATTAATAATTAACTTTGAACTTGAAAATAATTACTTACATGCCGCTTTTTGAAATAAAATTGAAATTAAAGTTACTTAAGTCACATAAAATTAAACTATGGATCTAAGAATTAGTTAAGTAGTATATTATACTCACCCCTAGAATTACGTGATGTAATATACTTAAAAAATTACCTAAATATTTTTAAAAATATTTCCACAAAATATCTACTATTATTATCAATGGCCACAAAGAGCAAGTTTCAACACATACGTTGCATATTTAATTCCGCAAGTTAAAAAGAAAAAGAAAAATAAATTTGGCCCACTTGGTTTCCGTAAGCCCATTTAATATGAACGCAAGTGATGCGTTTATACGAAAGCAACGTGTCTCACTCAACTTAGTCATGAGATATTTGTCAATGGGCCCAGTAATCTAATTATCCAACGGTCTACGGTTCAATTGGGCTATTATTATTAAATAGCTCATTTTAGATTTTGGACCAGATTAACATCCAATTTGCCTCCATCCAAATCTCCAAGCAATTTTGACAAATAAGTTATACGATATCTACAATAAATTTTAAATTTAAATAAGCACATTACTTAAATTACATAATAAAATATTTTTATAAAAAAACTAATTGATACACTAACGAACACACAATTTTCTCTAAATCGTTGTTTTATAATACAACTTTTAACAAGGAGATCCACAAAATTTGTATAACTTTCTTATCAAGAAACTTACCAGCTACCGTAGTCCAACCTCGAATAACTGATACCCAATGTATATCCATATTGTATTCAATTAACAATTCGATCCCATGTAAACAAAAAGTTTACATTTAGCATTTAGCACTATACTACTTATCTAAATTTACATTTGTTTCCATCTAAAATATTTATTAAAATTTGATTGCAATGGTTAAAGTGATGAGAAAATAATATAAACAGTGATATTTATATAGCATAAAGTAGACCTAACAATTCAGAGAGACGAACAATATTGTATTTTCAGGTTTAAAAATGCTAAATCTTAATTTAAAGTTTCGATTCATGTTAATCCAATGTGTTAAAAGCATATTTAATATTTTCTTTTTTGTAAATAATATACATAATAAAATATTTTTTTAAATAGTATGTGATCTAGTTTACAAAGGTTCAAAATAATATAATAGAAGTGCAGAAGAGCACAAAGCATGAGGAGAATTGTCGTTTTTCCTGTTGCATAAGAGCAGTACGTCCTAAGAAAAATATTATTTTATCATGATTTGGATTTGTAAAATAAGTTCTCATGTATAATATTGTAGAAATTCTGAAATGCTCCAGAGAGTATATACTCCTAATAGAGCGAAAGAAAAATTAGATCCACAAAATTTCCCTATTTTTCCGTTCATCCAACCATCTCGTGACATATGGTGAGAAGCGGATACTCCCGCGAACATTTAAGATGTTCCGATAATATTGTGTTAGTTTTTCAAAATACATCTCATATTTTCATAATTCTATTTTCTTAAAAAGATCAAATTTTTCTTTTAAATTGTATCATATCACCGATTCCATAGACATGATTCTATAATAATAAATATTGTAATTATGAACACGCGCACACACAAATTAAAATCATATATGTCTTGCATCACCCACCAAGTGAGCCTTGACTTAACGGCAAACAACGAGACACTTCATACTTTCACCCACTCCCCGGGGTTCGAAATTTTGGAGAGACAATTTACCTGTAAATTGTGCAAAAGTGTTGAGGTGGATTGTGAGCTTGGGCTTTAAGCTCGTGTTTGGTATCCCTAATCCCCTATGTCTTTAAGTTCAATAGGAGTTACCCCTAAAATATGAGTCTTGTTCTGTAGCCCGCATTTACCATATATGTATCCCAAATTGTGTCATGTCAAAGTTCATGTTTGATCTCCCTAATCTCCCTAGGTTTTTAAGTCCAATTGAAGTTACCCTTAAAATAGGGTCCAAGCAAGCAATTACCTAGGGTTTGACAAAAAAAAAAAAAAAGGGTAACCCAAACAAAATGGGCTCCAAACATGAAACGAACCGGCCCATTCCAACCAGCAACAGTGGGCCAATCAGTGTGGCATAGCACAATGGCACTCCCAGACAGGCAGGCACGAGGCAGACAAACAAAATCTTGTTCTTTTTTGTGTTTAAATAAGTCAATTATTTTATAATAATTTTTAAAAATATTATCCGGTTCAATTCCGATCAGCCGTTGGTTTCAAAATCCCAAACTAAACCGAAGTGAATATGCTATCGACTGTTTCGATTAACCGAAAAACTTCACCGGTTTGATTAACCGGATAAATGGTTTGATTTGACCGGTTACGGTTTTGAATATTTTGCACAACCCTACATTTACCCTATATATTCCAAACTTTGTCATATCAACAAATTTATAAACCTGAGTTTATGATATAAGTATTCTAATTATAAATATTACATTAAAATTATATATATCTTGCATACCAAGCATGATTATCATTTTGTTTGAGAGACAGCGGAGGCTTAAGCTAGCCCAATTGGTAGTCCCTCCAAACACACCAAAAAAAAAAAAAAAAAAAAAAAGCGCGTATTGACAATACTTGTCTCTCTTTGTGTTTTCCTTTTCCACTTTGTTTTGAAAATCCAAGAATAGGAAATACATTGAAAAGAAAAAGAAAAATTATAATTATAATTTAAACTTTTTCATTTGGTATCTCCACAAAAAACTGTAGTACAACAGCAATTATACAATATAAATCCCATGTGAATTGGGAAATCAAAATCAAAGGTATATAACATCATCCCTAATCCTAGAAAACATACCAAATTGTTTTACATCAAGTTTAAATGTACAACTAACTACAAGATTCAAAGGCACACAAATTCAATCCAAGCAAGCTAACCATTAATTAGGGCATACACATCATGCTAATTACAATTCATCGCGGGATGAATTAGGCAAACTGCATTTAGAGGAAGAGCTTAAGCTATCGAGCTGGACTTCATCGGCTACATATGCATCGGAATCACTGTTCCGGTGCCAAACCCACTGGGCTGTTTTCCCGTCGAGCAATCTCAACCGTCCGTGTCCGAAGCTTGGTTCTCTGTACACTGAGATTGATGGCGCTGGGTCCTCAAACCTTCATGTGAAATGTCACGAAAAGTCATGAGATTTGTATTGATTAAACATTCACATAATGCGATTAGTAACACGTTTATGCTTCACAAGATGATGATGATGGCGATGTTATACTTACATTAAAGCGAGGCCTTCTCTGTTCCCTCCATCGCCGATGGTTATATAAACAGGTCCACATGGGTCAGCCTGGTTGTTGTACACTCTTGTCTGCAACCAATAATGCAAAGTTCTCTCGTTTAGTTTCTTGAAATAAATTCAAGTAATCTATGTATGAAACTAAAGGGATAGGAAATAACTGAGAGAAATTCCCATGGTTGACTTACAAAACGTTCATATGCATGGACATGGCCAGAAAAGACCACATCGACTCTTGCATTGTAAAGCAAGTCTTCCATGGCCTTCCTCATGCCTTCTCCTTCTCCCTTATGGGCAGCATTCGTATTGTACCAAGGTGCATGGAGTAGCACGATGAGCCATGGTGTCTTTGACCTATCGACACTGGCCAAGTCAGCCTTGAGCCACGCGTATTGCTCAGAGTCTTCATCATATTCAGCGTAGGACCCTAACATTATGATATGCGCCCCAGCTACCTCGAAGGAGTAGTAGAGATTTGAGGTAGACCCACTCTCTTGGTGTGGCATGGGCCACCTTGAGTTGTAGGCCTTGAACCCTTTGGAGGCAATAATAGGGATAATCTCGACCTCATGGTTCCCTTGTGTGACCATCCAAGGCCTTTGGCTCGCATACGGCTCAACCAAGCGGCCGAAGGTGTCCCACAGGGGCTGCTGGGTGTCAGCGTAGGACAAGTCTCCTGGTAATAAGAAGACATCATAGTCCTTTTGGCCAACACGAGATAGCGTTGAATTAGTCCATTCGGTTTGGCCTAAGTCCCCTGCATCGCATTAAGATTCAACAATAAGATTCACGTCAACTTCGATAGACATTCACCAACACAATCTTATAAAACCCATTTTCACACAAGTGTTGAGCTTATACATGTATAATCAATTAATCTATGGATGGGCCTTGATAGGAAAAGTTCGACCAAAGAGCCCACATATATTACATTCCAAATTTCCAACCATACCATATATAGGCGGTGTTTGTGCAAATAACTTTTTCCCTAAAAACTCATTTTAATTGTTTAGCTGGATTAAAAAGCTAATTGAACTGTTTTGTAAGAACTTTTGGAATAACTTTTTGACCCAAAATCTCTTTTACAAAACGCTCTTTGGAATAGCTTTTTGGGAGAGCTTATTATAATTAATACTTGAAATTACCATATCATCCTTCATATTTGGTGAAATTCTATTAATTGTCATTGAAATTACACTTCTGCGAGAATTTTTTTAGTTCATATTTTCTATATAAATAATTTAGTCTATCATAATAAATAAATATTTTTGTCACATAAGTATCAAATACATTATTAAAAATAAACTTCAAACATATATACATAATTAAAATTGTATAGAAGATATAAATGTAATTTTATATATCACATAAATTTTAGTTAATTTTGAGAAGAAATATGAATATGAAATAAGAATAATTATAATGTATAAAACAGTTAATAAACTAACCTATGGGCATAAGTAGAATTTCATCAAACAGACTTTGTTAGAAACAAATAATTTTACCAAATATCTTTTCCTCAAACAACTAATGCAAACAACTAATACAAACAGTTAAGTCAAACAGCTAATACAAATATTTAAATTAATGGCTAATACAAACGGCTTACAGTTAACAGCTAATTGTCAAACATGACCATATTATTCTTTTCTATGCAGATTTTAAAGGAAAGGGTAGTAAACTTGTCATAGGGTCAATTTTGATGCTTAAAGCATGAACTACCTGAAAAATTAAAATTGATTGCTTCAAATAAGGATCGGATAACCAGAAAGAGGGGGAGAGTAGAGAGAAATGAACTTAAAAGCAATGCCAAATTAAGACAACCCATTTTGTCAACGTAAAGTCTTTCTTTTTCTAGCAGTTTTGTTTTTATGAAATTGTAGCTAAGCCACATTCACCCTTGACAGACATCATTCAATTCCCATTTATGTTAGATTTTGATGATTCACCTCAAATTATACGTCATTTACAGTTCTCTTTTGTAACAACTATCAAATTCTAATAAGTTTCAAAGTAAAATACGGTTATACAAAATTTCTAACGACATATTACAAGATAAAGAAGGGAAAAGAGGAAAAGAAAACAGAAATGTTAGAGGGCTAACTACCGGGGGGTTGACTACGAAAATGCATGGGCATAAAACTCATGCTTAATTCCCTTGGTTTGAGTCAACCAAAGAATTTCACCCGAGTCAAGTTTCATGTTTGAAAAACATAGGTTAATGGAGTTAATTTTTTTAAAAAAAATACTCCCTCGATCTCAAAAAAACTGCATACTTTGACAGTTTGCGGTCTCCAATGCATCACTTTAAGCGTCGATTTTTAAAATTATGTAATAGAAAAAATTAAAAAATTAAATTATAATGAAAGTATTTTTAAAAAGAAATCCATTGATGATAATTTCATATTGTAAATTAATGTATATTTTGATTAAATATTGGTCAAAGTTTACAAAGTTTGACCTCAAAAGTTAAAAACATGTAATATTTTTTGGTCGGAGGAAATATAATTAATAAGATCTTGGTTTAAAGTTTAATGGTCAAAATTAAGATATATTAGATTTCAGATTTGATTCCCTCATTTTTAATTGTATTGTACTATTTGTTATAATTCTTATGGATCAAAAAAATAAATAATTCCCCAACTTTGCTTGTTTTGGCTTATGTATGATAAGGGCTAAACATTTGAGACGAAAAAGGCCTTTTCAAAAGGGACAAGGACTTGGGAGCTAGAGTCCTACTATGTTAATTAGTGCAATCTTGTGAGCCATATATATATGGTCTAATTTGGAAAAAATTAAAAATGTTATCGTACTATTATTATAATCCACATATTTCTAAATTTAATATTTCATATAAAAATTAAATTGGTGATATTGCTAATATTCAAGTATAGAAGAAACTTTATAAGTAAGTTGTGAATTAATCTGACTCGATTATTGAACTAAGACTTTCAAGAGGTAAATCAACTATAGAAGGCTCAACCTGAACTGATATCGAAACTGACCCATTAGAAATTATATATAGCGAAAGATGAAAGGAACATACATATATATACTTACCAACAACGACAAACTCGATGGGGTAAGTGGAAGGAGGAGTCCTGAAGGAGAACTCTGGTCCTCTTTGGCTACACTTGTAGTAATAGGTAGTGCTTGGCTTCAATGGTCCTATGATAACATTGTGAATCCTCCCTGATACGTAGAACACATACTCATATCTCGTATGATCCCCTTTGGCCATCGAATCATATTTCCCTGACTCGATCCCGTACTCGACTATCGATGGCGCCGTGTGATCATCTGTTATCCATGAAACCCTCATTCGATCATCACCCACCAATGAGATATGCACCTGGGATTTCGCATTGTAACAACCACAAAAATTGTAACTAGAAGATAAATTCGAACGTCATGAGATCCGAATATAATGGGAATAAGTGGTAGGAGAAGGAGCGGTACCTGTTGAGGATCCGATGGAGAGCGCCGGTGGGGAGTGAGGACGAGGCCCCGAGCTGGGGGACGAACGAAACCCGAGGAGGAAGAAGCGGCGAGGGATCGAAGGATAGCATGGGGAGAGATGAGGGAGAAGGAAGCAATGAGGAAGAGGAGTAAATGTGGGCAGGTCTTCATTTTTGGTTTTCTTGTAAGCTAAGAAGTCTGAAGGAAATGTGGGTTTGTGTCAGGGGACGAAGGGGAATATATATACATGAGATTTGAGTGAAAATGGGTTGTTCAAGAAATGTTTTAGAATTCTTTTCTTGTTCGAAATTAATGGGGGAGTGTGGTGGGATTTTAATGGCGTGAAGCAAGTCTTTAAGAATAACAGAAAGGATATGCCATTCAACCGATCACTAAATTATTTTTCCAGCTAATTTATTTTAGATTGTCCTTTTCATTATTAAGTTGAGGCCTTTTCAACATCTATATGTTATTTTCTTCTGTTTCAAACTGCAGGAAGGAGGAGGGTGTTTGTTTCTCATATGGTTAAATTTACAACAACTTACGTCTAGGCTTAGTTAATTAGTTTCCTTTCATTTCGGTTGGATCTGACTCCTTTTATTTTAGTTTATTTGTCACTTTAATTAAAATTTTTTAATTTAGAATATATGTCACTTTATAATATCAGTAAGATAGTGATACAATAATGACTAATTTATCAAATTTATTCTTATTAATTATATTTATCTTTTAAATTTTTTCATTTTAATAAGATTGTGGGTACATCTCAGTCTTTTAATCACTAATTTGTCTTGAAGTCACTAAAATGGAAGGAGTATCTTGCATTTTCTTTAGATAGTCAGTAAAACCTTTACGAACAAATAATGTGACTAGCGTATACAAATACACCCCGCTCTAATTAAAATACTCCACAAAAGACACACTAGCCCATGAAACAAACTCATAACAATAAACTATACAGTGATAACGCCTACTTTCATTTAGCGGATACAACTGCAAATAAACACACATAAGGTGAATCAGCTAAAAACACATAGATCAACAGTATAGTTTTGTCTATCTTGCACTTACAAGCATCTTTGGCATGAAAATTTATGTTAGGTGAGTCAAAATTAGATTAACCCTTTTTCGAGACTTGATTAGTAAGTATAATTTTATCATTCAAGTCATGTAATCATGTATTTGGCAACATTTTTTAAAACTAAGTCTCGTAGTGCTACTGTGTGATTCTGACAAATTTAGGATTTAAGAGCTCGTTGAGTCATATTGCTCTACAATTCCTAATAATATTAGACACCAACTACAACTCCATAGATTCTCTTTTCTTCATTTTTTAAAAATGCAAACTCTCAAGTTAAATTAATTTAAGAGAAATTTGAAACCAAATTGATATCTACTATGATTCAATTTCAAAAGATTTTACCCATAGCTAATATCCACTAAAATGTTCAATCAAACCTTTTTTTTTTTATAATTATTATTAGATAAGCTCAAAGTATATGATAAGAAAAGTTGCTCAAAGTCATAGCAAAAGGCAAAACTACAATGGCACACCAAGTGTTCTGTTAGTAATAAAGATAAGTTTATTTTTTATTTGGATTCGTAAGTATGTCCATCTTCTTGGGCCCCTATTTAAAGGAAAATCCAAAAGGTTAACTAGGTCGGGTGGAAAGGATGTCAAATTTTACTATCCCTAGCATACAAATTCCTCCTACCCATAATTGAACCTGGGTGAGGAGCCCAAAAATAGGGTGAGTCACCTCTTGACAAAGATAGGTTGAAATTGAGATTTGATGCTAATGGCCTAATCTAGCATTGGATAACTCTTTTCCAGGCTTTATCACCACGAGTCCTCCTTTTCACATCAATCAACCGTTGTTAAGAAAAGAAAATGTAACAAAAACAATCCACATTAGATAATCAAGATTCTTCACTATTAAATAGGAGTGTTCATTGGAGGTTAGTGCATAAAACATAGGGTAGAGATGGCAACAACTCTAATAATTCAAATTGAAAGGGTTAAATCCATTAACCTGTAACATTACCAATAAACCGTGGTTGAACTAGTAACTCCCTAATTTCGGTAAAAAGAATATCGAAGTGTGAATCCTCGAACATACATTTATTACGTGAACTTTTATTGTAAACAATTACAACTCGAAAGGGCTTATACATTTCTTCAAACTAAAAAAAAAAAAAAAAAACCTCATAACATTGTTTATAAATAGTATAGTAAGGTTGTTTCCCAACTGAATCATGGTAATTGGGTTTCACGTTGTTTATGAATTGTTGAGATTATTAATTCTAAACTGTATAATATCATTTTCACAAGTACATCATCTCTTATCCATTTCCCCTTCGGGCTTCACATAATTATCAGGGATTAAGATCATATCAATCACACAAAAAAAAAAAAAAATTCATAAGTTAACCTATAATTAAATTATAAGTTGCTATAAAATTAATGGCCATAATTAATATGGCAACATTGGGGGCCAAGAAAACCGGGAGAAGTCGCGGGTGGCTAAAGATAAATATCACGCAAAGTGGTACCACATCATGATTCATGAAAGTCACATGTGTTGGATGGACCGTCCTTGTACGTATCCAAAAATTTATCTGGTGAAGTCATACTTGAGCCACATATAGATTGATGCAATCGTCATAAATTCATTAAGATCTCTACCTTTTATTCCAAAACAGACCTCTAGCACTATTTTTTCGTGCCTTTTTTAAACTAATTTTGATAACAACAGTCCTAAGGGTAGCTATTTATATAATACATAATATTAATCTTTTTAAATTGGTTAAATACAATAGCGAGAGTGATGCAAAAGATTAGTGCAATCTCAACCATAAAAATTCTTTGTCATTGAATACAAGTCGTTGATATAAATAATTAAATAAATAAATAATAAAGAGATTTCTTTATTAATATTTTTTATAAAAATTCTTTGTCATTAAATACGAGTCGTTGATGTAAAATTTATCCAAAAGAAAAAAGAGATTTTCTTTTTATAAGTGGACTCTTCTTTTTCGTCTCTTTTTTGTGTTTGATAATATAGATTTATTAGTATTTTTTCTCAATTTATAAAAAGATTTTTCTCAATTTTAGAACCTATTCTTACCGTGATAAGAAAAAAGTATATTTTCACCATCTTTGGCTTCTAATTATTCAACAAAACTAAATTAAGTAAAAACATTAAGAAACATGGAGAAGAAGACTATTAAAGGTGAAACCATTTGATAGGATCAAGTGATAGAGGAAAAAGAACCCGTCAAATTTTAATATTAAACAGACTTTTATTTGAGATTTTGTATTTGTCTTTTTTAAATTGAAGTTATAACTTTTGTTTGGCATTTTATTTTTAGTATCAAGTAGATTAAATTTAGATAGTATTTTTTTATAACTGAAGATATTTTTATTTTTAATACATTGTTATATATAACATTGCTACTTTTATCATTGTAGCCATTTTTAATTATTGATCAAGCTCAATTATATATATATATATTTGTAATATATTTATTTCAATAATTTCTTAAGATATATGCTATATAACTGTAAACACAAATTTCGAGTCTAAAATAAATAAAGACAGGAAATTAGGAAACAAATATAATTTATATTGATTTTTGTTTAATGGGTACAATCTACGTATTGAATACAATAAATGTAATCCTCTTATGCAATCTCCTTGTAACTTAAACGATTTGAGGGCTTCGTAGTTTGATCTCAAATGTTGATGAAGAGCCAAATGATGAACGCTTGGTATCCGGATGTTGTTTGCGGTTTGAGCTCTGGATTTACGAGATCGTTGAATGTGTGTAAAAAATGAAGAATGACCTCTATTTATAACCTTTTTGAAGTTAGGGTTTAACTTGGGTTTTGGGCCCGTGCTCATAATTTAGTAATTATTTGTTAAAAGAAATATTTACTATTTACTGCGTCATCACCGACACGTGGCAGCTTCTAATTGGCCGTAATTTAATTTCTTTTGATTTTAATTTTAAAGGCTTTTTCGAAGCCAATTTTACACGTGGCGGCAAATAATTAGCTAGCGAATTTTTACCTCCTACAATAACATCGTTCCATAATTCAATAATTTTTTACAACGTCGTTCCGTATAAAACACGAGTTCATACTAGTACTGTTAAAAAAAATCTTACAAAAATAATAAAAGAAAATAAATTAGTTTTGAAAAAAAAAACTCTTACCATTTATATCTTTCTACTTTCCCCCAGCTCCATCCTACTTAAGCTAAAAGGCCCATTAACAATTATGTACAAGAAAATGGTGATAAACACCAACTATTATTGTTCCGTAATCATAGTTCGGCTAACATTTTAAAATGAAAGGAGCAGGTAATTTGGGCGGGCAGCATTTATTATACTCTAAAGTTAATATCTTCCATCAAAATCAATGATTGTAGCCACTGTTAACAAATTCAGTAAGTCACATAATCGAATTAGGCTAACATGGTTTGTGTAATATGCATATAATAATCTATTTTACATTGCAATAGGTGACCAGTTGTTAATTTGAAATTTATGCCCCTTCTAACTTTAAAAAAATATATTGGGCCGGGGAATATGTTCATAAGAAATTTTTCATATCTTCTTTTTTTCACAAAGAAGAGGTGGAGGGAGAAAGGTACACAAAAATAATAATATTAGAATACGATTAAAAAGTATTCCGCTAAAATTTTGAGATGTTGGTTTAAAATCCACTTAAACATTTAATTTTAAAAAACTAGTTTGTGTCCGTGTAAAAAAGTTCGTATTGTTTTATTTTAACAGCCTAGAGGTTTGTATTATTTTAACCAAATCCTTTAATTTGTATCATTTTTTCCTTTGCAATCATCCTCTGAAAAATAAAAAGTTTTGATATGACATATAAAAAGTCTGACCATAATGTTTTATGAGGGTTCTTTTATGTTTTATAAAAGTAAAAATTATTATTTGAGCTCGTAAATTATAAGCTGAAAAAAATAATAACTACCTAAGTTCTTAGAATGATCAAATTATTTATCCACATATTTTAAATTAAGATCAATATTTTTTAGTTTTTTTACATTCACTCTAAAATTACAAATTATATTACGTACCCTAATCTATAACCAAACTATCATAAATGATTAATCACTCATCATATTTATATAAAAACTGTTTCGTAGGAAATAATTATATATTAGAATAATTATTTCATTTATTCATTATATATAGATTATAATTTCTTCACTGAAATAGGCATCCCTTGAAATGGTTGTTCCCTTACCTTCTTATTTAGTAATTTGCTTAGCCTAATCGAACGATCTATTGTCACCAATTATCTTTGTCTTAGTAATTGTTGTAAATTGGAATATTATTTATAAATTATCATAATTGGTGCTATCAAGTCATATAGGAGTATCATATACTTATTACTGAAAAGGCAAAAAAATGGTCATACTTATATGGAATATTGGATTCTAAAATCCCAAACTTTGGGCTCCTTTAATGGGAATATCCCGAATTTAAACCCTAATATTTATGGGTATCCCACCATCGAGTTACGGGTGAAAAAATCAGTGGCGATATGATATGGCGGGGAAATTTGACCACTTTATTTTTTCGTTTTACATGTTAGCCAATTTTGACTAATTTCCCCATCTCTACCAGCCACTCTCTCTCCTCCTCTACCTCTCTTCATCTTCTTCCTCACAACTCCCCTACCATTCTTGAATGTGTATGTTTTACCTAAGATTCACTGAGAAATTCACAGCTAAGATGATGCGAGACGATATACCTTTGGATCGATAAGAGGAGGAAAATGGAGTAATTGAAATTCGATTACTTGTAAAGAAATCAATTAAATGCACCCATGAAATATATTGATATGTACGATAATTAATTTGACGATGACATGTGTCTTTTATGAAAACACTTTTAAAATATCTTATTTTAATTTATATTAATATATTTTATGATCTAAAATTACTATGTTTTTAATAATTATGATTAATTGAAAGGTAAAGTTTTAATAATCATTAATTATATCGACAAGTATTAAATGATACCCTAATCAGATTAACCTTATGTATAAGGTGTGTCATACACATAATTTTATAAATATGAAAAATGATAGATAAAATAATGATTTTACATAATTTGTAAGTTGTAATATAATCCTAGTATTCAATTATATAATTTTTTTCAATTTATTACATTGACATAATAATTTTTAAATCGAAAAAATACTTAAAATATATCTTATACAAAACACGTATTATTTCACTAATTAGTATTACCACCTTCCACCATAATTCTCGAAGGTTTATTGTTCACGTTCTGAATGTGTATATTGAATAATTGTAGTAGATATTGAATAGCGACACTGTTCAAATTCTTATTTTGACTAATTGCAAGACGTGATGTGATGTCTCGTTAAGGTCATAAACTCGTCGTTGATGAGTTTGTTACATCTACTTTTCTTTACAAATTTAAACATTTTTTATTTATTTTGTTAACTTAAGGAAAAAATCTTAGTTCGTGAAGACATTAATATTGAAGTCATAATTTAAATGAGTCATACATTATTTATGATTGTTTATTTGAAATGTCTAACATTTGTAGTCAATATATGTTATATTGATATAAAAAAAAATGATAAAAATTGTGGTGTCCACCATTTAATGTTCATATATATATATATATATATATATATATATATATATATATATATATATATCCTATCAAATTTCGATTGGTTAGTATTGGTAGAAGAAAGTTTGTACGTTGAATTCCAATAATGCAAATAAAAAAAATAATGATGTACCTAATACCTTGTAGAATAGCAAAAAATCATATATGAGACATAAATGGTTGAATTTCTATTCAAATTAGCTCTTCAAATAATATTTAAACTAAAAAAAAAAAAAGGGAAGAAGAGGAAACGTCCTACTACAATCCCAATTCTAACAAATACAAATTAAAATTGCAAAAATGAAGACTTGTTGGATAAAAATCACTAAAATTACCAAAATGAAAAAAATAATGATGTTATCATGTGTGTTTTTCTTAATTTATGTATGGTTCATATTAAGATAGTTGGTAGTTGTCATTTTACGGTAATCATTTTATTTGTGACTTAAAAAAGATATGATTTTTTTATATATATATATAGAAGCGAAGTTTTATTTGGTGGAAAAACATAAACAAAAAGAAGGATTAACGTGTGTTGTGTTGATGAAAGAGAAATATTTAGAAGTTGAAAGCAAATAAAAAGCATAATGGCATATTCAAGGAATAAACTCGTGATGGCAGATTGCAAAAACAGAGAAGCATGTAATATAAAATTTAATGAATTTCTCTCACCAAGTCCAGCACTGCATTTTCCCAATTAATTAAATTGTAGCTTGCTGCCTATTGCAAAATTGATTAGTTAGACTCCCCTACCCTTTTCCTTAATTTGCTAATATATTTCCAAAGGAACTATTATTATTATTATCATCTTTTTATACCGATAAATCATAAAAAACAGTAAAATATAATTAACGAGGGAAAATTGAACATAAAATTTAATATATTTAAAATTTTAATTTTGATTATTAGACCAAAAAATAGATTATATATAGGTATTGGTTAATCCTTGTAGTAATTAAGAAGATGTGTCGACCTACTAATTTTCTCTATTATTGTTTCCCGGATTTTGTGCTGTTTCACATGGATGAGCTCTAACCTTTTTTTTTCCATTCACTGGATTAAGATCCCTTCAAGAACGACCTATATAGCCGATTGATTTTTAAAAACTTCCTTTAATTATAAAATATTGGATAATCGGAATCGCCTTTGAAATTGTTGGAGTTATAAAGTGGGAAAATTCTAACCTTGATAAATTAAAAACGTGTGAGTTATTTCTTTTATTGTTAATTAATTTTGAAATGAAAATCTCATACATTTATATCCACTACCCGGTTGAATTGAAGCCAATTATATATAAATTAATAGAAATATTAAATAAAAATGTAGAATCATAGAATGATTATACGTAGACAATTTATGATTGGTCAACTATGGCAGTACTGCACTGTACAATATTAAGATATATCTCAAATGTTCCGTGTACCTTTGCACGATCATTCCACCATTCTTCCTTCATGTAACATAAATAACACATGATATACTTGTGGTGTACAATTTTATTTTTGGAAGAGAATAAAGTGTAAAGATTGATATAAATGAAACTCAAAACCTTAATATCTGACAATAATTTTAAAAATTTTACCAATCAAGTTAACTAACATCCATATTTACGATACACACATAATTATTAAAGTGTTGTCTTCTCTAGTGCTTTCACTTAAAACCAACCAGAATAATTTTAACATGGAAAATGTTCAAATTCAGCAATAAAGTGAAAATATGGGTTGGCTTCTTTGTCATCAAGGCAGATAATTTATCACCAAATTTTAAAGTCTTAGGGGTTTGTTTTCATTTTTTTTAATGGGTACATATATATAGATTGAAGGTCCAAAGTCTTAAAAGGGGTGTTCATATTATAAGTCAACACTGAAAACATCTTTTTATGCATATAAAAAAGAACGTGAACAAATTATATTTTACGTCATTACTTCATGCTGATTTTTAGAGATTAACATAACATAATACTCCTCCTCCTCAATGAATTTCTGACTTGGATGGATAAATTGGAAGAATATTCCAAAAAATAGTACATGATGAGTTGATGGCACACATGTATATACTTAGGACATAAGTTATATTATTTTATGGCCACCCAATTTAGCGTATATGGTATTTTTATTTTAACTTTATAAACTCATTTTTATTTTCACGGTCTCTCTTTCTCAAAAAAAAATAATACACCTCAGTTATTGACCCGGATCCATGTTATAATTTCTCTATTTAGAAGAATTTCTAAAACAATTTTTTTCTTTTTTAAATCTAGATAACAAGAAAAACCTAAAAAAAAAAATAAAATATAGTGATGTAAAACTAGTTGCTGTCAATGTGTGTTGGGTAGAAGCTGCCTAAAATTCCCTTTTCGAGTGTTTCTAATTGTTTTTTTGTTACGTGGGAAATTTGTCCATTTTTGAAAAGTTTGTTATTTTATTTTTCCAATTTAAATTTGTAGTAAGTCTCTCATTGCTTCAAGAAAAAGAAATTGTGCATGTTAAGTAGTTAGACGATTTATTTAGTTAATTGGAATTTTTTTTCTTTTTTTAATTATTAATAGACTCAAAAAAGAAAAGGAAAAACAATACACAAAAATTTTCCTTTTGATAGAAAAAGTTTCATTCTAGGAACAAAGTGAAATTGATTTTCATTGCTCCACTTCAGAAGGTTTTGTGGCTGCCAGATTTGAAGACTCACGCCTCCCTAAGTTTATTTCAAACCCTAAAGTTTTGTATTGAAGGCACTGAATTCGGTTTTCATGATCTACACTGACTGCTGTGAAATATTTCTAATTTCAGAGACGCTGATATTAAATCAGCTATCCTTTTTATCATTCGTTACCTTGAATATTATGAGATATTATTGCCTAATTTAAGTTATTATATTCCTGGTTCAAATTTGCATAATATTATTATTTTGTATATTTACTTAACTCACAGCTGCAAATAATCAGGGGCAAAATCCTCGACCAGAAACAAATGGTTACAGGACTCTGACATCTGATTACACAAGATGCCCATACTAGCAACCTGGTTCAACAAACGAGCTCTTCTATCCTCGACCAGAATCCTTCTTTGAGTAGCCAGCCAAGTAATGAAAGCATGGCAGGGCATAACAGTTGGTTCCCAAACAATTTTATGTCATTGTACTGTCGTGTTGTCCTTCCTAAAAACTTACTTCATTACTTTCTTGGAGTTCATGTGCATACTCTGCAGGTCTCTTTCTTCCTTGTCGTAAGTATGTTACTGAACCCTTGAAGAAATTTCCTCTTCACACTTCAAAATCTATACACAATATTTGTTTCTCAAACCGCACCTTATCCTTGACGGGTGATAAGCTACTTGCAGACTCCTCCTAAATATCGACTCAATCTCAAGTAGCTGATATTTTTATCAAGGGATTACTATCACAACAATCTCTTAAGTTTAAGGTTAATTTGTCCGTTCTTTTATCTCATACAAATTAAATGGATGTATTAGTGTGTATAATGTGTAGACATATTTTATTTATATCTTCCTTGTGTTTATCTCCTATAAATCCTAATTATTAGTACAAATTTACACCCAACCACCCAATTATGTTGAGGTAGGTCGCCTCATATCGTTACAAGTTTGATGGTTCATTTTAAAAATTCTATGAAAAAACATGTTAATTAGAATATTATTACCAATATCAAACACGGTAATATAATTCAACTAGAGAAAGCTAATTAATTGATATTAAATACGTAATTGCATGGTAGTTTCACATTGCGAACAATTATAGGTGCAATAACCCAGGTTAATATATATAATTATCTACTGTGTAGAATGTGATGAGCGCCAATCCTACAATAACAATAAATAATTGATAACATATGAAATAATCCATTGAATTAAAAAATGTTAAAGATCATTAGTGGTCCAATATAGGGCATATATATAATGTGACTCTAATAAAATAATACTACCAATTATTTTTCAAATATATCATCTGAGCCTTTTCGTTTCTTCATTAATTATATATATATAGTAAAATTCTTTTAACAAGATCTTTGCAATTAATAGCATATTAATTGAAATATTAAATTCTTACACTCTACGTAAAATCAGAACCAGTGCATATAGATAAATAAATAAATAACTTATGTAGAAAAAACTCGACCCTTTTTATATAAGGTAGGAGGAGTAACATCAATTCACACCCTACAAACAAAGAACAAATTAAAGTCCGGGTGTGATGTTTGGCTTGATATGTACATCTGGTCCACCGTTTTCAACGTGCTCTGCTCAAGAGCAAAGAAGAAGGACTCACGCAACTAACTGTTGATGGGGGAATGACCTTATCTTCTATGGCGTACGATGTAACGGTTTCATGAATCATCCTAGAATCCCCATAATACATCCTTTCCCAAACCAAACCTCATAGGCTGGATTACTGCCACGTGTCACCTGTGTTTTTTCCTCCTACGTAAAATCAAACAGTAGATACAGCAAGTATATATATACACATAAAAAATTAAAAAAAAAAAGGCTGGAGAGACATTTATGTATGAGAGTCTCATTGATGAGAGGTACCAACGTATCCCAATATATATTTGTTTATGTCCCGCCCAACCCGAAGCTCTTCCTTCCTTTCAGTGTCTCTCCTTTATATTGATACCCTCCGTCTGGTGTAGTAATCAACACAGACAGCCATGGCCATTGGAGGGTTCGGGTTGTGTATGTTAATGTTTATAGTCTTGGCTGTTTTTTCAAGCAAAGTATCAGCAGGTTCGTCTTCCTATGTGCGCCCCCATCTCGAGAGACTCTCTTTATCCCCCGAGATCCTACTCATGGCTCCACCACCCCTGAACAGGTCTCTATCTCTCTCTCTCTCTCTCTCTCTCCCCTCTGGATATATGTCTTGATTGAATTCATGGTGGGCTGTTGCTATTCACTATTTTGATGTTTACTTCAATGTATGCATTTATTTTCTTGAACATAGAACATGATGTGGTATCTGAACAATTTATTGGTTAAAATCATACTAATTTGGCTTTAGAATTGCTTGATTGAGTTCCATTTTGAGTTCATTTTACAAATTCTGCAAAACTGGTAAAATGGGTATATAGTAGGAAAGAGGTTGATGGCCACTGGCATTTTGATTTTTGGCAACATAATAAATTACCATAAAAAAATTTACAAAAAAAGAAAGAAATTTCGTGAGTTATCTGCTCTTGTGACATTTAGAAAAGGTTTGGATCTCAATCCATGTTAACACCTTTACGTACAGAAATCTTTTTGGAATTACTTAATGGCTAAAAAGAAAAGAAAAGAAAAGAAGAAAAAACGTTATTATTTTTAATTTTTACGTTTAAATCGGTGGGTGCAAAATAAGGAGAGAGAAAGCAAAGCAAGTTAATGTATTACTCTTTACCTAAAAATACCATAAAACTTGGGATGAAATCAAAATGTACAAATTCCAGCATCTTTTGTCCATCATTTCCTTCCATTCAAATGCAACTTAAGATATACCAAGGTTATTGTAGAGCGACTGACAGTCAATGGACATCAGTTGAATCTGATTTGGGGGATCACACTTTTTCTAGTTTTGAGAATTTGTTTGAGAGTTAATGGACCTCAGTTGAATTTCTCCACCTTGTTTTTTAGACGATCCAATTTACTCACCGATCTCAACCTAATTAAAATAGGGTAAGTCTTTAAAAAATACACCTTAAAATAGTACAAACAACACTACTAATACAAACAATATGGAAATAAAGTTACTAATCATGTGGGTGGTAGGGAGTCAACAAAAAATGCCCTATGGGGTAATTGCCCGAGATATGCCATCTTGTCATATAATACCAAAAAACATGTCTGATTTTATTAGCTTATATTAGCTTAGCGTGTTATTATTTGTTCACATGCTTTTTTTCCTTCACTCAAACGGTCTTTAACTTTATTGATCTTATCCCTTGTAATTTCAAGCTTAATTTCAATTCGAACCAATTTAATTTGAATCAGATTCAGTTCGATTTAGACCTCATTTAAATGAATTATCCCTAAATTCAAATATTATTGAATTGCCAAGTCTTACGCACGTTGATATAAAATATTCTCTCTGTTCTAATTCTTTCTTACAAAAGTCCAACCATCTTAATCAGAACTCCATGACATTATTTTACAAATTAATGGCGGAGGTGGTCCATCTGTTATTAGCTTGAAACCCATAATCCTTGCCTTAATTGCTTCATGATATGTAGTATTTTAGTTTACATCTTCTGGTGTTCAAATCTTAAGATCGATCCATAATGATGGTTCTTGTCGACGGCTAAACAACGTCTTTTTATTCCGAAGAAAATGAAAATGATACATTATACCAGCCACCTGTCCACCACACTAGATAATATTATCCTACATCAAATAAGTAATGTCATAAGAAATTTAGGCTTAACTTACAGTAAGATTGACAGTAAATTGATTTTTAAATTCAAATAATGTTTTTTAAAAGTGTGTTTTGGGGTTTCTAAGAATCCATTTTTCTAAAGGCAACGACTCTTGCAGAGGTATATAAGACTGTTTACTTCCCAAATCTCGTATAAACGGGACCCATATTCGAAATTATATTGTTGTTTTTCATATCGGTAGTAAATTGAGTAATGATCTGAAAGTTTTACACATCTCATTTGATGTCTTCTAAAAGTTTGGAATTTAACAAAATTTTAAAAATTTTTAGACGGACCGTGATTAATTTTTATGGGAAAGTAAGAAACAAAAAATGTGATGATATGTTTACAGGTGCATATATCTATGGTTGGTGAAGACAAGATGAGAATATCATGGATAACTCAAAAATCAGCCCCTTCAACAGTAGAATATGGTATATCTTCTGGAGTGTATGATTCTCATTCAACGGGGAATGCTACAAGTTACAGATATTTACTCTACAAATCTGGCCAAATCCATACGGTAGTGATTGGCCCCTTGAAGCCTAATACTGTCTATTACTACCTGTGCGGCGGTGATTCTTCTCGGGAGTTCAGTTTCAGGACCACCCCAGATCATCTCCCTGCCAAATTTGCTGTTGTAGGTTTGTATTTCTCTCGCTTAATTAGCTTGCACATGTATTGTGTCACTGTTTATTACGATTGGTAAAACTGACTCGTATTTGATTGGACGTAAAACATTTGAAATTAGTCTATGTCTTACTATATGTATTAATATAAACCCTTTGCTATTTCACAGGTGATCTAGGCCAAACAGGATGGACGAAAGAAACACTCAAACACATATCAAACTCAGACTACGACGTTTTCCTCCTCCCAGGGGACTTATCCTACGCAGATTTCTGGCAACCTTTATGGGACTCATTTGGGCGGTTGGTGGAGCCCCTAGCTAGCCAGAGGCCATGGATGGTGACCCAAGGCAACCATGAGGTTGAAAAGATCGTTATCGTCCATTCCACCCCCTTCACAGCCTATAATACTAGGTGGCTAATGCCCTTTGAGGAGAGTGGCTCACCTTCGAACCTCTACTACTCGTTTGATGTGGCAAACACGGTTCATGTCATCATGCTTGGGTCCTACACTGAGTTTGGTCCTGACTCGAGTCAGTATAAGTGGCTCGAGGGTGACTTGGCTAGGATTGATAGGACAAAGACACCATGGGTTCTGGTGCTTGTCCATGCACCTTGGTATAGTACCAATAAGGCTCACCTAGGGGAGAAGGAATCAGTGGAGATGAAAAATTCCATGGAGAAGTTGATTTATGATGCTAGGGTGGATATTGTCTTCGCTGGCCATGTTCATGCTTACGAGCGTTTTGTAAGTCCTCCCTCGATCTTCTTTACATTAAGCCAATTTGTTAGTGTAGGTCGTCTTGAATAATTATCCATATAAATAACTGGTTGCTCGTACGTTTTATACTTCATATAATCAAACTATTTCGAAAATCTTTTGAGTTCATTTTTTATGAATGAGCAGGCTCGAGTTTATAACGGGAAACCTGACAACTGTGGCCCTGTTTATATCACCATTGGAGATGGCGGCAACCGTGAAGGCCTTGCTAGTAGGTAATGAAGCCTCTTCTGCTTTATTTTTATGGCTTTGTCGGTCTAATATGGCTTTTTAACGAGTGTTTACAATTTGAAAAAACTTGCTAAACTACTGCGAGCGTTTGTTTAATCTATGTTTGTTTGTTTTGTGGTCCTGGATGATTGCAGTCATTAATGATTTGGGTTTTGCAGGTACATTGACCCACAGCCTGAGATCTCCATATTCAGAGAAGCCAGCTTTGGACATGGGCAGTTAGAAGTGGTGAACTCAACCCACGCCCATTGGGCATGGCGTAGGAACGATGACAATAAGTCGATGTCAGCTGACTCGGTCTGGTTAACTACTCTTGCTTGCGACTCATCTTGTATATCTACTAATGTTCTCACTCCAGTATAAGATTAGTTGTTGGCTTATAGCCATTCATATCTGTAAGGACCATGGTCCTCTCAAGCACAATCCTCTGTGAATGTCAATTTTAAGGAGGTGTACTTATTAAAAAATAAGACTTTAATTTTTGAAACTATCTTTGGCTGGCTATTTTAAGAAGCATTTTTATTTTCGGACGTTTTAAAGAACTCTCGAGATGAGCAAACAAAAAGAGGTCACAGACTTAGGTTGCAACAAGGCTCTCACTGGGCCAACAACTCAGGCTGTTTGGACAAAGAACTAAGCCTAGAGCCTGCTATTGGAAACTGGTTTGAGTTTCTTGTGGCAGGAACTAGCTCGGGTTTTTGTCTTGAACTATAGAATCAGTCTTGGTCAGAGAACTTCAGTTGCATATTTGGTTTCAAAATGTTATTTCTGTCGAAAATCGAGATGCAATTTATTAGAGAAAAAGAGAGAAGAAGGGAGTCATCGGTCAACTTTGCATGAAAACTAACAAAACATTTTACTTTCCTTAATCGAGTGTAAACTAAATGAACAATTCGAAAGAAAAACAAAATTGAAATTTATTTAGGAAAGGTTTTCAAATAGGGTTCCATTAGTCTAAATCAATAATTCAGTTTTCTGGGGTGAAGGTATATAATGAAGATGAGTATTTCTCATTCTACCTATTAAAAACGATATCTTTTAATTAGAGAATGAAAAGCTAAAATTGTGTTAAATTAAATCAAACATGCAACATGCTAATTCTAGAAATTAAACATAAAAAACATGTACAAGAAAGCAATAAAGAAAGTTAAAAATCTAGATTAAACTATTACATAAGGCGGGAATACTGATTAAATAAAATTACATTACTTCCAAAACCGATTAAAACAAAAGCGAAATAAAACTAAAATAAAAGCAATGAAAATAAATTTGCTGAACAAATTTGAGCCCTCAAGTAAAACACATTTTAGCAAAGTAATAGTACAAGGAATAGGACTTTTGCGAAAGCGATGGAGGTTTCTTTGAGAGAGTAAATTTCCTCGATGTATAAGGTAGGAAATGAGAGTGTTCAATATGAGAAATGAGGTGTGGATGAAGTTTGTCAAATGCCTCACAAATGACCTTATTTACAAAGGATCATTAGGTTTTGGTGAAGCATTAGGTAGCCACACCAAAAGAACGGATAAAGGAGTTGGGAATATTTCCATAGAATGAATTAGGTGAAAATCAGCTCATAATCCGGTCATATAGTTCAAACAATGGGGGAATTTTAATTTTTCTAGGCTCGGGACGGTCCCCAGCTCGGCTTGGGACCTAAACGTAGTTTGGTTTGTTTTGAGCGTAGAATGGAAACCTGGGTCGATTTCTCTTGGGGCGGGATAGGACTTGCGGGCCAATTTGAGATGTGTGTTCTTCGATTGGTTCTAATTTTGGATTGGCAAAAGAAGAAATTTGTGTTTCAATCCAATCCATTCGAAAATACAAATGAAGTTAACTCTTCACCCGGGTTCAATACAAAAATAAATAAATAAAGAAGACGAGACACATTTTAGGTATCGTTACTTACTAGATAGGTAATAATTCACCATTGTAGCAAAACTAATGTTCATATTAATAATGACACAAATTTGCAACATTGTTTTCAATAGGCTAACATAGTTCAAGTTATAGCAATTTGGTTATCGACTTAATTATAAAGTTTTTAAAGATAATCATATAGTTGAGAAATCTCTTACACATTTGACCTAATTGCCTCCTACATGTCAAAACTTAGCAGTAATCTCATATTCTATGGCCCTATTTGGTTGGGTAAAATTGGAATGGAATTTGAACTCTCGGGTTTTAAATTCCTTTTTCAATTGTTTAGTTGAGATATTTTGAAAGTGTAACTTGAAATTGATAGGTTTTAGGTTCCTTAAAACAAGGGAATTTGAATCCCGCCAATTAGGGGGACAAATTCTCTATCCCCGAGGATAAGTTTATGATTATTAGAAAAAAAAATTAGCCTATTATATTATTATTATTATTATTATTATTATTATTATTATTATTATTATTATTATTTTGTTATTTTTTGTAGAAATTATTGTTATTGTTATTATTGTTGTTGTTGTTGTTATTATTATTATTATTATTATTATTATTATTATTATTTCTTTTTTTCTATATAATTTTTTAGCATATTTTTGATGGAATATTATAGTTTGAAAATAAGTTTATAAAAAATTATAAACAAAATTTATTAATTATTGAAGAAATTACAAGATAGTTAATTATAAAAATAAAATAAATATAAAACTCAATTATTAGGAAATATGATAATGAACTTCAACTTTTATTGAATCAAATAATAATAATAATAATAATAATAATAATAATAATAATAATAATAATAATAATAATAAAAAATTACAATGACATAAAGTAATTTAAAAAATAAAATAATTTTGATTCCATTTCATGGTTAACAACTAAATAATAAGAAGTTAAACTTAACTTCATTCCTATTCTCTACTAAATACATTAAAAAATATTTAACTTTCACACCTAACTTCTCAGATATCATTAGCTAATTTCATTCAATTTCAATTTTACATGCCAAATGAGGCGTATGTGAATTTGAATGCTCCCCAAAGAGCAGTGTGATCATAATCTCACAAACTATGAGAAAGGGAAAAGTTAGTGGAGCCCACTTGCAAGGGAAAATTCAACCTTTTGTTTTTTTGGTTCTGACTTATAAAGTGAGTACTCCACTACTTATATTTAGGAGCGTTACCTTTGTTTATAATATTATTATTTTTTTTTTCAAACCTCGTGTTGAGAGTGGGATTGCGTTTAGGTGTACATCGAATTTAACTAAGGCCCTAGAGGACTTATTTTCTCAAAGAAATTAATTAGAGCATCCAACGCTGCTTTGGACAACCAGGCCCAACCACAGCTCGCGAGACTCTTACGCTAATTGGGCTCCGCTCTAATTCAATCCTACAAAAGAAAACCTCTTACTTGGGCCACTGTTAAACAAGTGCAGAATAGATTAGCCCAATTAATCAAGTAAGGCTGTTTTTTTGGGTTATTTCATGACTTATCGAGTCCGCGAAAAGTAATATATATATATATATATATATATATATATATATAGGAATATTGGATCGGAATAATACACACTTTGGGGTATTGGCCAAATATAATACGAACAATTTCCTAGCTGCGAACAGAACCAACTTTGGGGTATTTTCCAATAGCAGAACGCCATCTGAGTTTTATGGGCGCGACTCGTCGGAAATCGACGTGGCAAATTTTTTGACACGTGTACGGCGGAGTCAATTTTTGACTAAATTTATCATATTTAAATGCCACATATGTAAGGATTTTAATTTTAAAAAAATAAAAATCTCTCTCCTCCCTTTCTCTGTCTCTCTCGCTCTAGCTCATCTCCCTCTCTCTCTCACCCCTGCTCTTCGCTCTCGCTCTCTCTGTCTCTCTCGCTCTCGCTCGTCTCTCCTCCCTCTCTCTGTCTCTCTCTCTTCCCCTGCTCCTCGCTCTCATCCCTCTCTTTGAATCTCTCGCTCTCGCTCTCGCTCTCCTGCTCCTCACTCTCGCTCTCCTCCCTCTCTCTCTCGTCCCCTGTTTCTACTCCTCGGTCTCCTCCATCTCTATCTCTCTCTCGCTCTCTCTGGTCCCCTGCTCCTCGCTCTCCTCCCTCTCTTTGTCTCTCTCCCTTCCCCTGCTCTCGCACTTCTTCTCTTTGTCTCTCTCGCTCCCGCTCTCCTCCCACTCTCGTTATCTCTCTATCTCTCTCCCTTTCCCTGCGGAGAGCAACAGAGAGAGACAAAGAGGGAGTAGGGGAAGGGAGAGAGACAGAGAGAGGGAAGAGAGCAGTAGCGAGAGAGACAGAGAGCGGGAGCGAGTGAGACAGAGAGAGGGAGTGCGAAAGCAGGGGAAGGGAGAGAGACAGAGAGAGGGAGGAGAGCGAGGAGCAGGGGACGAGAGAGAGAGATAGAGGGACGAGAGCGAGAGGGAGGAGACCGAGGAGTAGAAATAGGGGACGAGAGAGAGAGGGAGGAGAACGAGAGTGAGAGCGAGAGATTCA
This sequence comes from Talinum fruticosum, assembly GCA_021018815.1. Taxonomy (NCBI): domain Eukaryota; kingdom Viridiplantae; phylum Streptophyta; class Magnoliopsida; order Caryophyllales; family Talinaceae; genus Talinum; species Talinum fruticosum. The sequence continues at coordinate 131,601 of JAITYX010000094.1, read as the reverse complement.
GAGAGAGGGATGAGAGCGAGGAGCAGGGGAAGAGAGAGAGACAGAGAGAGGGGGAGAGACGAGCGAGAGCGAGAGAGACAGAGAAAGCAAGAGCGAAGAGCAGGGGAGAGAGAAAGAGAGATAGAGAGAGGGAGGAGAGACGAGCGAGAGCGAGAGAGACAGAGAAAGCGAGAGCGAAGAGCAGGGGAGAGAGAGAGAGGGAGACGAGCGAGAGAGACAGAGACAGAGAGAGGGAGGAGAGAGATTTTTATTTTTTTAATTAAAATTCTTGCATACGTGGCATTTAAATATGATAAATTTAGTCAAAAAATTGACTCCGTCGTACACGTGTCGAAAAAATTTGCCACGTCGATTTCAGACAGTCGCCGCCCATAAAATTCGGTGGCATTCCGATATTGGAAAATACCCCAAAGTTGGTTCTATTCGCAGACAAAAAAATTGTTCGTATTATATTTGGCTAATACTCCCAAAGTGTGTAGTATTCGATCCAATAACCCATATATATATATATATATATATATATATATATATATATATATATATATATATATATAGAAATAGGAAGCATGGAGCGTCTTGCTCCTGAGAGTAGGATTTACAAATTAGACAAAATGAGATTTTGTAGTAAAAAGTTAAATTTATTATTTTTTTAAAAATGAAGATTAATAAAATATTTCAGAATATTATATGCTTATTCAAAAATCAACACTTGTGAACTATATTAAACTCACAATAGTTTTCTTTTACATTAATTTTTCATCATCTCTAAATTACTTTTCTTAGACTATTCAAAAATTTACCGAAAATCTTATCTAACAATATAGAAGTAGATTCAACTTTGTTCCACTCAAGCAGGGTCTTATATCTGAGTTTGTGAATAAAAGAATATAATGAATAAACTATACCCCCTTATGAACTAATGGCTGGAGTCTAGTAACATGAAGAATAATACAAGTTTTAATTAAAATAACCAATATCAAACTTTCGAACAGAAAATCCAATTGAAACACCTCTTAACGCTCCTTTTCTTATTTATTGGCCGTTACATGATACAATTTTTAACAAAAAGATGTATGCGTAATATGTATAGTCACTATGTCGAAACGATTTACTCGATATCACAATCCAAATTCATATAGATCTTTTGATGATATCGGGGACATAATTTTATATTTTATTAATCAAAATAATTTGATAATTTTGATTGCAAGCAAAAAATAAAGAGGGGTAGAATTAGGATGGGAGAAAATGGGAACAAGAGGTCACGAAATAGGGCACTTACCCTTGGACATAAGGTGGGCGTGGGCACTAATTAATGGGGTGGATCTAGTGTAACACGGTGCTCCGTAAAGTTTGTCACCCTCGCTCATTCAAAAGAAAAGAAAAGAAAAGGAAATATAAATAATAAAATTGAAATTGAAATTGAAATTGAAAGGCCTACATTCACGTGTATTAGAATAGGGACTCAATAATATTGGCTACAACCGCGATAATTACATTGTGAAATTTCCCATCATTAGCCATGCAGACATTGGGAATTATGTCTCATCATTAAAAACCACTTCATCCCAAGCCATCCATCAAACTCTCATTTTTCATTTCACATAGAAATTTCATACGTGAAATTAACGAATATAGGTCCGCCTCGTTTCCAAATTACGTCGTATATTTTAATTACAATATCGAGATCGAGACAAAGATAAGAAAATAGAAAAGGCAAAATGACATGTGTGGTAGGAAGCTAGGTAGGGGTGATGCAATGATACTCTGTGTGTTTGGGGGTGGTGTTGAGTAGATTGGTAAATGAAGGGGCATTATATTAGGCAGTTGGCTAAGAGGCATAATGGTCATGAATAATGATGATGATGAGAGGGGGAGGGAAGGGGGTACTCAATTGAGTTGAATCAATGCATCCCCTGTTCAAAATCAGTAAGCCATGCAAAAACCAACTAAATTCATTTTTATATTGACCAAACTGCCAATTACATTTATGAATAAAGGTACTTTTTCCAACTGCTGAATCATGAAACAACCCCTCCCCCTCCTCCACTGCTAAATTTATTTTTTACTAAATTTTTTTGGGGGGGTGGAGTATAAATTCAAGCTTTGCTGAAAAGGCTAAGGTATTTTTATTCATGGACCATGGATGGAAAGAGGGAGCTTGAGGCACTGCCAGGAAAGAGAACTAGAGAAGAGTTCATTTCTATGGCTGTGTCTTAGATTCTTGAACCAGTTACTTCCTCTACCTCCAAACAAATACAACAAAAAAATAAAAAAATAAAAATTTCCTTTTTTGATTATATGTCTTGGTTGTTTATAAAGCGAGGACGTAATAAAGTTTTCTATAAATTAGTTCTCGTATCCTATTAGCTATATAATGGTAGGATTTAATCTAACGATGTTCTTAACTGTGTGTTGGTAGGTCCATCGAACGACTTGTATGAGTTGTATTAAGATCTGATTTAATATATTTTATTGGATTTGGTGCTTACAATAATGCTAACAAATTTTATGGTCTTTAATTATCTATTCTATAACGTCCTACATGGTAATTATATATTATCGTGTTAATAAGCCAATAAATGAACGCGTGTGTAACATTGTTTTTTAGATAATTTTGATAGTGCTACAATGATACATACGCGTTCATTTCAATTTCCAACCATCGAGTTGCTTTGTAAATTAAAATATTAGGCTAAATTTATTCTAATTTACAAAGTAACTTGACGATTGGAAATTGAAATTAAACTAAACTAAAAGAGAAAATTAAAGGATAAATTTATCTAGAAATTAAGTCAAGCCAAGTGAATTAGCCCAATCAAGCAAAGATCACACACTTCTTTCTATGTTGGAAAATTTCAAAACTAATAATAGAAGTATCAAATCTTTCTTTCGAAAGTAGAGTGAAATACTTAGATTTAATCAATTACTATTTCTTAAAGGTACGTGATTAATCTGATTAAACTCTAAGTAAATATTCCTCCAAAATTTGATAAAATCAATCCAACAAGTCAAAAAGCACTAAGAATGGGAAAATTCACAAGCCTTAACTCAATTCCAAGATTCAAACCACAAATTGTAAAATAATCTATAAAACATGAAATCTATGAGAAAAGAGAGAAGGAAGAACATTTGCTTATGCGAAAACGTGAATGAAACCTTTTCATACAAACCCGACTCGAAATCTTGCAATTCTTATTCGCTTCACCCCTAATCTAAACACCACTGCACTTTGACAACAGCAGAGTCTGGCCATGGTGCCTTTTTCGCTATGCTGCGCTCTCTGCTCGTTTCCATAGGCTGTGGCCATCACCATGGGTTAGCCATGGTTCAATTAGGGCTAACTTTGATGCAATTCTTAATTATTTAGAAACTATTGAGTCTAATTGGCAAAAATAAAGTTTCATGCTTGTTGGATAATTTGGTAAAAATTATGAGTCAAAGAGTGAAAAAGTGCTGGTTTATATACACGTGTTGCTATCCAACTCTTATATTTTTCCTTGTTATTGGAATTGAGCTTATAATATGTTATTGAAATGCTTATTTAATGTTATAAATCATTAAAAATTATGAGTCAAAGAGTGAAAAGGTGTTTATATTGCTAATTGAAAGATAATGTTTCTCTTATAGCATCTTCAACGTAGGATCCAAATTTTGGATTTATTGGTGGGGCTTTTTCAGCGCTGGCAATTGTTTTTCTGCTCTCAAAATTGTATTTGAGTGGATCCCAGATGGTGAGCTAATTAAAAGATCCAATTTTTTCTCAATTCCTTTTTTCATCTCCACATCCCAAGGATCTCAAATTTGGATGTTGAAATAAAATATTTTCCATAAAACCCACAATTAAACATATTTAATTAATTTTTTTATTTGTTTTGTGTTATAATTTATTTTTATAATATGTAAAAAATAATTTACATAATTTTTGAAGTGTCAAGTAATTATTTTATGATAAAAAATTAATTTAAAAATATAATTCACAATATAGTAAATTTATTATTTTCACACATATTATCAAAAATACAACACCAAAGTTCGAAAAAAAGTTAACTTAAAAATATATAATTAATTTCTAATTTTCACCTACATTATTAAAAAATAAATTTTTTTGTAAAAAACTCACAGAATATTCCACTCTAAATTCAACATCCAAAAATTCCATAAAAAATAACTATAAAAAACTTTCTTTAATTAAAAAAAATAATGCGTAAAAAAGTAGATCCGAGCAGATCCCATTTGAAATCCACTTGGATCCAAATTTTCTCTCTCTCTCGAGGATCTCCCACTTGGGAGGAGAAGAAAAGGATTAGGGTCCCACCGCTGGATCTCCCAATCCAGCGATATAGGTGCTCTTAATCTTCTTTTGAGGTTACCCATCCTATCATTGTTGAACATCAAACACGCTTAACTATAGAGGCCCTATTCTATTTAGGCTGTAAAGAGTTGTAAGGTTGTAAGAAATGTTAAGGAATTGTAAGAAGGTGTAAAGAAAATAAAATATTTTACATGACTTGATAAAAATATTTAATATATTTTTATATTTATGTACAACATATTTGTATTTTTATTTACGAATTTAATGTAAATTATAAAATTTATATATTTGTAATGTCAAATGCATATGTATCAGTTTGATGATTTGTTTTCTTTTTTTTTTAGAAAAAATAAAATTATGTTTGATACTTATGAAAAAAGTTTTTATAGATGCATAAATGACTTTGATATAATAGATAGTTAAAAATGATTTTAATTTTATAAGTTTGAAATAAATGTTCTCAACTATTAAATGCACTCAATTACTAAAATTAGTAGTTGAGGACATTTATTCAAAAGTGTAAAATTAAGGTCATTTTTAACTACCTATTACATAAAAATTATTTATGCATTTATAAAAGCTCTTTTCATAAGTATCAAATATAATTTCTTTTTTCTTGAAAAAACATATCATTAAACATGACATATATGCATCCGGAATCACAAATATATAAATTTTATTATTCTATTACGTATAATTCATAAATATAAATATAAATATGTTGCACATAACTATAACAATACACATATAAATACATTAAACATTTTTATCGAATCATATACAATATTTTATATTCCTTCTAACTCCTTTCAACTTCTTACAACTTCTTATATCTTTTTACACCTCCTTATAATTTCTTACCACTTATGCTAAATGGAACATGGCTGAAATAGATCAAATGATTTCGTCACATTTAACCCGACTATTCACCTATAAACTTAAATTTTAACAAAATATCCGTAATATTATTCATGATAACTAATTTAAATGGACATGATACTTTTAAAATTAATTATTCATTGGAATTTGTTTGAGAATTTCTTAAGACATAAAATTAAATTAATGTATCAAATGGGTATTAATTATCAAAATCCTTATACATCTATACAAATAATCTTATATAATCGAAATACTCGATGAGAGTATGAGTATAAGAATGGCGAAAATAGGATGTGGGTATATAACTATATCGGTCATGTACATATCCCACGGTCATACCTAGTAGATACCTTTACATACATAAATATTCAATATGTAATTGTAAAGAATTGTAAGAAGTTGTAAGAAGTTGTAAGGAAATGTATAACGAGGTGTAAGGTTGTAAGGTAAAGTTACATGGAACAGGAACATAATTTCTTACAATATAATCTCTAAAAAATGAGTTGAGATTTTTTTAGAAATGTAAAAAAAAAGTGTGTAAATAATACAGTAATAAACAAGGTGTATAATTAGCAACAAACTTTCACAACTTAATTCCATAATTATCTTATAATAATTAAACACGAGATAGAATAGTATTTAGAGTAACAGAAGATACATTTCATGTGTATTTGGAATCAAAATTTTTATGTTAGCAATGAATAGTAGGACACATGATTGTATCCATGCATTAATCTCGAGCCAATATAATAAAGTATTATGAATAATCATAATTACATTAAATAGCAATTAATGTGAACCATGCATGAATTTATTTTGATAAAGCCATATTTAGAGCAAACTTAAGCAACAAGCATTGATTGAAGGAACGAGGCCCATGGGAGGAAGTTGATACCAAATTACACACAACCTCTAAACTATGATGTTCCACGTTAAGGGCACTCATATAACCCACGAGGATTTTGATTGAGCCTCTTCCCTTCTTTTTCTTTCTTTTGGGTTTCTAATGATTTCTAGCTGCTTTCATCCCCATAGATATGCCAATTACACTAATCTTGTGTGGATCAGTTAGTGGACGTATAATCATAATGCTTAGCGTTAAGACAAAAAGGGTGTCCTCATTGCTGTGCCAATGTTTAGGGATCTAGCCACGCATTCTAAGCATCACTTGTCTCCTTTTCTTTTATGTATAGGAGGGACATAAATCACCACAGCTGAATTTAAACTTAAATTTTTAGTATTTTATTAAGAGGTTGTACAAATTAGACAGAATATCTATTATACATTCGGGAGTATATACTCTTAAGATATATGTTAATAAATAGTTGGATAAAAGAAAAAATAGGGGAGTTTTGTGAGTCAAACATAATGACATGTCACTCGAACGTATATGTTCCAAAATAAATATAAGAATTTATAAACTAAAATATTATTTTAGGGTGGGGTCGTATAAAATTAGAGTCTTATCCTAAAGTCAGCATTTGTGACTATGAAAATCGTTATATTGTTTCTAATGTATAAAAAAGGAAAAAGAAATACATTAGGTTTTTGAAGTGAAAGATATATATTAAATGTACTATTTACAAGCCATCATATTGGGAAAAAATTGATATGTTACAACTGTGAATAGTTGAGCGTGTTGATAGTTGATTTTTGTTCGAATTAGTTTTTCTCTTTATTGGAGACCGTTATATCCTGCAAAGCATTGTTAGACGAAAGCGCCTCAAATTCTAAAAAAGAAGTTAGAGAGGAAGTCAAGCAAGAAGGACGTTTCGTTTTTCGCTTTTGAAGAGGACTTTTTAAAGTATGATGTAATACACGTATATAAGTGTACAATATAATTGATGTATGTGGTTTTTACTAATAAAAAAATTAGATAAATCAACATGATATAACTGTTTTCAAAACTTATGTGGTTGATATATACGAATTGTTAATTGATAAGGCAAGATAAATTAAACATTATAAATTTGAAAAAATAATTGGAAAGGAAATCATGATTTAAGTGTATATATATATAAACCTAAAAGGTGATTGCATTGTGGTTGGCCTTTTTATTTTTGTAGGGGGTGGGAGGGAGGGAGTTGTGGGTAAGAATAATGTGTAGAGGGTAATGTATGCAGAAAAGAACAAGAGAAGAAGTTAAAATGATGATGATGATGGGGAGACGTGGAGATCATGATGGGTTTGCAAATGAAGGGATAGCTTAGCTTAGGTAAGCCAAAGCAGAGGGTAAGTAGAGGCAACCCAAGATGTGCCTCATTTTTAAAACCCAATCTAAACCATCATTGCGAATCTTCCCACCCTTAGCCCCTCCATCATTTGGAAACCCAAAAATATCATCATTAATACAATACTATCTTTAAATATTTACTTACCGTATTCTCGAATATGTTACCATTATTAAGAAATCAATTTGAACTGTTCGACTTATATTGGATCAATACGAATAATTTTATCAGTGTAAACTATGTTCATTGGCTCGACTTTATTTAATAAGATTTATAAAGATAAACACATACGTATTCGTTTTAATGGTTAAAATAAGTATTAGCAATGAAGATTAGTGATGAGCGACTGAGAGTCAAAATAAGGAGTGGTAATTAGAAGGAAAACAAGAGGATGATGATAACAAGAAATATGAGGATAGGCCCTAAACCGGCCGCCTTCCATGCTTACACATGCATGATTATTGTGGCAGTAAGGAGGATAGCATGTCCCCCACCCTCCAACCCCTCTCTCTATCCTTCACCATTTTTATTTCCTTTCTCATTCTCTCTCCTCTGTTTTTTGATTTTACTTTATTTCTCTTTTTCTGGGGAGGGGTGTTCTTCTCTTGGTACCTGTATAAATTAACAGCCATAGTTGCTTATTGCCCACCTCACCTCTCTCTCTCTCTCTCTCTCTCTGTCTCTTGTGGTTAAAAGAAAAAGCATCCTCGGCCAGAGCTCCTCTGCTTCTTCTTCCTCTCCTTCTTGCTCTTCTTCTCACCTAATTCTCCCAAAAGGTAATCTTTTTGAAAACATAAAGAGGCCCACCTCTCTCTCTCTCTCTTTCTCTCTGTTTTTATACGTTTTGTTCTGTAGATTTTGGTGCTTCAAATCCTAGATTGTAGCTTAGCTTGTGAAACAGGGAATGTCTACATCTTGCATGAGCGCTTTTTTTTTTTTTTTTTTTTTCGTTGCAATAGAAAAATGTTTTCATTTGTATATTCTATTATTTAAATTGAATTTATGTTGGGTGTGTGAAATGTGTTTTTACGTTTGGTTCAGAGCTTATTCTTTTCTTGTCAATAAGGATAAGATAAACAACAGTTTCCTTCTTTTGGGTCCCTTCATTTTCATTCATGAAAAAAAAAAACTGCCATCTATTAAATAAACTGATTTTTGAATCTAGCTAGATGCAAGAAGGGATCAAACAGAGCACTCTGTTTCTGTGACTCTTTTCATTGTAAAAATCTTCTAAAATATTTTCATTTTTTGAGTATTTTTGGCTGTTCATATGAGTCCCTCAATTTGGTCATAAAAACCCCATGATCAGATCATGGAAAACACTCTGTTATGCCCTTGATCAAATGTCAAATTTCAATGAGATAACGATTAGAAAAAACAGAAAATTGTCATTCGTTTTTGGAGAAAATGGATATGAGAAGAGCATTTATAGTAATAAATGTTGATTTCCAGTTTGATTGATGAAAATTTGGTGTTTGAAATTTGCACAGTGTTTTGGAAAATTAGCACGAGAATGGAAAGGTTGAACTCAGAGTTGTACTTGCAGAACTGCTACATAATGAAGGAGAATGAGAGGCTAAGGAAGAAAGCCCAGAAGCTGAATCAAGAGAATCAGCAACTTCTCTCTGAGTTGAAGCAGAGACTTGCCAAGGCAAACAACCAAAAGGGCAAACACTCCTCTGTTTCTGTTTCTGACCACCTCTCTCTCTCATCCTCCTCCTCAAATCCTTCTAATTCCATGTCTACCAATTAAGATGCAAATTTGTCACCATCATTCTGGACCCCTTCTCTCTCTCTCTCTCCCCCTCTCCCTCTCTATTATGGAAGTTCTAAATGCTACTACTAGTTAGAAGTGACATAGTTTCATAGGACAAAAATTTGGCAGCAGCAGAGCAGTTGTAGGAACATTTTCTGTTATTTTGTTTCTTGGGTTTCCAGAACATGGTGGTGTATTAACTTAGTTTATTATATTGGAATATATATTTCTTAGTAACAATGTCTTAATCTTCCATGTAATCTATGAAACCGTCTCTTCTTTAACTTCAAAACAAAGTAACCTACGTCTTTCAAGTTTATGAGCGGATTCAACAACAACTTTATTAGGAGTCAATACGAGGAATTGTACATGTAACACGCTCTATTTATAAGAGACTTTAGATAATCGGGTTGATTTTAGTTTAATTAGTTATGGTTGGTTTATTTATTCTTTGAGGAAGGGTGAGACAATGCCAGCTTTATTGGCTTTTAAAAGGATGGATATGTCTGTAAAAATGTGATTATGCCTCCAACTACTAAAAAGCAATGAAGTTTCTGTTGATAAAGAGGGGCTAATTGAGTTTAATTTTAGCGATGATAGCTCTTCCAAGAAATGGATCCATAAATCTTGTCAAAAACCATAATTGTACTCCACATTGGGTTTGAGGTTAATGATTGAAGCCAACTTTATTTATGAACCTCTGCTTCTAACATGTAGTAATAGTCTCTGCTAGACAACAGAGCAATCATATGACACCTAAAGCCAAGGATTGAAAGTTCAACCCCGAATTATACAGGGATTTGGGTTTATAAATTTAAGTAGTATTTTACAGATATTTTTAAAATTTATCCCTGTTATTGTGTTGTCTTTTCCTGAAAAAAGATTAGATTTTTTTTTTTAAATTACTTTTTTAAAAAAAGATTAAATTTTCTCCTCTAAATTGTATTATATTATTAGATTTATAGATCCGATTCCCTGATATAAGTATTATCTTTTTCTACCCAAAAGAAAAGAGTAAACAAAAAAAAAAAAGAGGGGAAAAGAAGTGAACATTAATGCCAGCACGCAAAATGCATTTTGTCTCTACATATGTAGCTTTTGGGAGGGAAATAAGGGCTAGAAAGATGAGTGACAAAGGTTAGAGAAGATATATAAAAATTTCAAGGTATATTGACTTCATCGTATATGAGATGTATTGGTACTATTGTGATGAGTTATGAAGCTTTTTAAGCTTTGAAAATATGCATCTAAGGGCTCCCCAATTTTGTAAAGAAACTATGAGATGTATTGGTACATAGGTGCTATGGTGCAACTAGTGTACCTTGTGACTTTGTCTATGATAATCTCATACAATGTAAAATGTATATAACAAACTAAATAAAACGTAAAATTTAATTTAAAATATCTATGTGAGATTTACCATGTAATTCTTTTGAATTATTTGAGAAAATTACTCTTAAACTACATAAAGTAAATATGATATTCAAATAGAAATTTCGTGAGATCGATCTTAATGATAATCTCGTAACTTATATCTTGTCACCTTTCTTCCCTTGAAATTGTCTTCTGTCATTGACCGAAATTGCCTCCAATTTTATGAAGACTACTTATCGATAAGAAAGAACCTTTTGTGGGCACAATTTATTCCTTGAGGAAACTTGCGGTACTCTCCTGCAAGATTTTTGTGGGCGGCATCACAATAAGGCTAGATCTTTGTTGGATTTGATCAAGTGATTGTATACCCTCTCCTTCAATTCACAAGTCCACTAGATTTACTCTTTATATAAGACTTCAGTAAGTGGATTAACTTACTAGTTAAAATAAGAGTTATATCAATGATACGTCTAATATTTTTGTTATTTGATTTTTTAATTGAGGAGTTATTGTTTTCTACTGCATTTGTTTAATAAATTTCATGTAAATTAATTAATATCTTCTATTGTTAACTGATAACTCCAACATAAAATCCAGTTTTGTTTTTTCTCAACAATTGATGATCCGTTAGGCACTTGATATTTTTCAAAGAAGGGGTTTGACTACAAATTTTTATATGTATTTGGTAATTTATATCCGATCGAGCGCCATATGATTACTTTAAACCTATAAAATTTCTCTTTATTTTTTCATTCATTTAATCATATATTAACATATGTGTAAGGAGCAAATATTACATTACGTATAATTGACAATGTGGGTTTTGACTAGAATTCTAGGCAAGGGAGAGTGATGGGATGATCCAATCAGACATCAAAAGAGATATGAGGTTCAGAGGGGGAAGAGAGAGAGAGAGAAGGTTCTTAATGTGTTGAGGGGGTGGAAGTGGCACCCACAAAATCAAAACTGATGACATGGGGCTCATGTCAAAAGCCCCAATTGCCAGGTTGACTAAGATTGAAAATATATTATTTGTTAAATATTACAAAATCAAAAAATACATACTACAGCAGCACTTTAATATTTATGTTAAAGAAATTCTTGCATTCATGAATACCACCATTATGTCTTTTCAGCCTCCTTTTATTTATTAAACAGCATAATAAATTCAAGGAAATCTGAAAGTCTTGTTTGTCTCCATTGGATTCACTGAAAGACTAATTATGAAAAATCTGGAAAATAAAAAAAAAGGTCAACAAATCCATCTTCTTTCTTCCAGCTACAGGCAAGCAAGCAAGCCCTAGCCTGAGACCCCCTCTCCTCTCCTCAGGTAATCATCATTTGCATGTCCTCCTAATAAATTCATTTTATCACTTTAAATTTCCCTTGACTTTGCTCTTCCCCCCAACTTCAACATGTCCTTCACTTCTGATTCTCCACAGCATCCTTTTTTTTTTTTTTTCCCGTTGGTCATCCAATGTCAAATACAAAATCTGATACAATCTAATGAGATCAAGAGAAAATCAAAGCTGATACCTATAAATTTGGAGTGTCAAGCTTAGTGAAAGACTAAAATTTCATAATAAGGTCTAACAATTTTTTTTTTTTTGTGTTCATATGAGTTATTGAGGATTGTATAATAGAATGGGAGAAGGGGAAATTGAATTAATTTATAACCTTCAGTTTTAATCATTAGGCTATGATCTCGATCAGTTAAATTTTAATATTTTGACTATGTCGTAAATTATAGTGATGTTTTTAATATTACTCTAAATTCAAACTTAATATATAATGTGGCCAATACGAAGATCAATCTCTTAGCATGTCCTGCAACCACAATCACTGATTCAATATTTTAGAAAGATGATAATCAGACAACATTGAGAGCAATGTTGTGGGAAAAGGTGATTGAGAGAGATAGAGCATCGGGATCTTTTCATATCTCATATAAATGGAGATTTACATTAAGAGTTGTTATTGTTGTTGTTGTATGGTACACAACATTACTAGTCTTTTACATTTGTACCCCTATTTTAAGGCATGTTTGTGTTTTATGCTCGTAATATGAATCAATTAACATTAAGCCTTTTTACACTCTTATGCTACTTTGTTTATGCTTAGGGGTAGCCTTTTGCTTACTACTTGTTGTACAATTTGTCGTGTGTGTGTATTCTGTCATATTTTATCTAATTTATTTTCCTTTGTACTATTGGAGTTTATCTTAATCTTTGACAACTACCTAATCGAAAAAAAAGGAGATGTTTCTGAAATTTACAGATCTTGTTCTCTCTCTTATAAAAAATCCTGGATAGTGTGGTACGAAGTTGCTGAAACTATGGAGTTTTCAATTAGTTATTACATGTTCTTTGAGGGGGATGTTTGCACTTTGGACTTGAAATGAAGATCAAAAGCAAGTTTATGAGGAAGGTTTGAATTTCCACATTTTTTGTGGTATAGGTTAGGAATGATCTCATGTATATTCAACAATCAATCCTTTTCAATGGAGCAAATCTTCTTTTTTTTTTTTAATCTTTGTGTTTAGTCCAATGGTTGGTGGAATGTTTAATAGCCCACAAACTCTGGGTTCCTCAATCCTCATATATGGATGTAATAGCCAACAAGAAGCAAATATTACTGTTAAATTATGAATTTTTTTATTTTTTTACTTTGAAATATGACGAGTTTATTTAAGAATAGCCTATTAAGTTATCTACGCCCAAGGAAAGGGAGGTTAATGTTCAATTTTAAATCCAAAGGCTTATTAGCCACCCCTTCAAATTCCAAATAAAAAAATTTGAGACTATTTAAATTCATATCCCGATAATATTGATGTATAAGTGTCAAAAATGTTATTAGACCAAAAAGTCTTTCGTAGAATTGTACCATCCAATGGTTACAACTCTACATGGTCCACGAATTTCAAAGCTAGTAAAGGGTGTGTAACAAATGATTTTCCAAGAACTGCAACTTCTTCCCAAAGGAGACCTGCTTGTATCTTTTGGTGATATCTATTCTAACCACCCTTCCCCAATCTTTCTTTTTCCTACTTTTGAGCAAGGTAAATACAAAACAATATGCTGATGCAAATAAAACATCCAAAATCGGACCTTTCCTTGAATTATTGTTGTCAAGAGAAGTATACAATAACCATGTAAGATTGAAATTCCATCCAAAATTCAAGAGACAAGAAACGAACATAAAAACACAAACTAATGGTTAATAGTGATATTTCTTCAAATAAGTTAAACCAACCAGTGAGCCCACATCTCAGCGAACACATAGTAGGCCACCTAACCTGACGGGAAAGGGAAAATCATGCCTGCCCAAGCCCAAACCCTCTCCCCTTCCACTCCCATTGATTAGGATGAAAGAACACCCCCCAAACCCTCTCAGGTGGGAACCTGGTGAAGGAGGAGAGAAATCATGGTCATATCAGCTAGAGTATTGCCTGGTTGTTAGTTGATGGTGAAGTTTATGCAAGAAGTCGCTCGAAGCCTAAAGCTTGGATGATCATAAAACAAAATACCATTCAGGTTCAAATTCAAAGCTTGGATGCTCGCACAGTAACTACGTACAGCTGCTACACTACCAAGATACTAAAGATACGACATTTAGATCCCTCTACCAGTCTTACCCTTCCACATAAAAACATCCCTGTGCTCCTTAATTGTCAAAGCGCCATTTCTAGCTGGTTACCACGACTCTACATTATACTCTTTCCGTGTCAAATAAATGTACACTTTAATTTTGTACGCATATTAATAAATATTAATGACTTAATCTCTTTTAGAGACAAATTAATAATAATGTGCTTAGCATTTGAAAAAAAATATTTAAATTTTCTTACTTTTCACTAATTGTATTTTTAAATTTAAAACAGGGGTAGTTTGGAACATTTTTATATCTAATGTTTCTATTTTTAAAAATATGACATTATTTTGGGACATTCCAGAAAGAAATGAGGGACATTTTTTTTGGGACGGAAGGAATACGTGCCAGAAAATGAGTCAACCCAAAAACTTTTCAAGAAATATATGCAACTACATACCTATTATGAGAGCAAAAATATATGCAACTACATACCTATTATGAGAGCAACAAACAAACAAATAGCCATCACCCTTCCTTTTCTCCTCTCCCACCCCTTCTGCTCCGCTAGTAATATATGCTAATAAAATTCGTTTTGTATGTAAGTTCAAATATGGCCTAAATATACACTAGTATGATGTAATGTCATTTGTAAAGAAGGGCCAACCATCAACCCCACAATTTCCTCACAAGAAAATGTAACATCTGAATCTTGGTAGTGAGCATGGAAGATGGGGTGGAAGCCAATTAGACTACACCACTTTGACAACCAAATTTCATAATATTGTACCCTTTGTACTTTTTACTAATGCAAATATAATATCCCTTACTCAATCTCTCAATGACGAAACCCCAACCAAATTTCACAATACTCTCAGCTACAGCTTCTGCAATTGATGCCAAAACTTGAGAAAAAAGTATTCTAACAATTTTTTAGGGACAAACCCTCTTACCCCTGATGCCAAAAAAAAAAAAAAAAAAGCTATAAAACGTACTAAAAGTTGATGGGACCAATAGAAATGCCAATAAAAATTGGTCGATTGTGTCACTTGACATTTTGGCGTTCCAGAAAATAGAAGCATAAATCTAGTAAACCATGCTGAGAACAGGGAGCAAATATTTCTCAATTTCATTTCAGCGTTGAAAGTAGCTGATTTATATTATATCTGTTAAAGTATAAATATTGCCTGCAATTGCAACATCATTGTAACATTTTCCTTCCAGGCTGCGCCAGATCACTTTTTAAACCTTCCTGAGGGGGTTAAGTTTTACAACAATTGAGCACCATTGACAATATACCATCATTTCATCACTGAATTATCTCTCCTGCTTCACAACCATCGTATATACACCAAAACACCTCCATAAAAGGCTCATTGACCCCTCCCCTCCTCCCCCTCCCCCCAAAAAAATCTCACCTGAAAATAAAAACACAAAGAAAATCTGATCACCTTGCACGTCCTTGTAGTCCTCCCGTTATCCTGCGGAGAATTCTGCCATGCTATGGTAGCCCGAGTCCAACTTTACCCCAGATTGCTACAGGGCTTCAAATACAGTCCGCCCTTCTAAAAGATCGGAGAGAACATTTCTCATTTTATCAAGAGAAACAGGTTTCAATATGAAACCATCCATGCCCACTCTCAAACAGTTATCTCTGGTTACTCGGTCAATACTGCCAGTTATTGCTACTATCAATGGCCGCTCATGGCGCTTTGAGAATCTCTTACGTATTTGCACAGCAACTTCATAGCCATCAGCTCCAGGCATGCAAACATCGAGGAAAATCACCCTGAACTCCCGAGATACAGCCAATAAGCATTCTTCACTTGAGCCTACGCTAGTAATATCGCACCCAAGGTGCATCAAAAGTCCTCTTGTCATTGTCCTGCTAACCCTGCCAGCCATTGCACAAGGAACATATTAGGAATGAGTTAACTGGCAATTATATTAAGTTATCGATGTTGCAATTGCACGAAGAACTACAGTCATAACATGTGTCAGAATATACCTCTCGTTTTTCTTAAGCAAGCAAAATTACATGGAAACAAACTTGATTTCTTATAAGGGCATAGGAAGGGCAAGGGGAAGGAACTAATAGAGGCATAGACTTCAAACACACTAAAATACCATTCAACATCCCTCCGCCCACCTGTAACAAATAAGACCAACCATGCATTTAAACCTCCCTAGAGCCCACCAAAGAAAGGATTACGCAAGTGGTATCATTATGCGCAATGTCCAAACCAAACAAGCCAAGGCAAACTGCTTCCATTGGTGGTGTTGTTATATCCCAAAGTTCAAATCAATCCAAGCCAAGTCAGACCAAACCAAACCTAGCCTAATACCCTGAGATTCCATCAAGGGCATGGCTAGTAGGGGAGGGGTGAGATAATTATAGTCAAATTACGAAAAGGCTACTGTATAATTTATTAATATTAATCTGATTATTTCATGATCATAATTTTTTGGTCAGGCAAAGAGAAAATATACATATTATAATCAAAAGTATGCATGCAAAATGGCCATGCAAAGAGAAAATATCCTACAGATTCACTATCTACACCGAATATGGAAACTAATAAACTATCCACAAAATCAACATCAAAAGATGATTGACAAAAGTTCCCATTATCCCAAATGTAGAGTTTTGTTAAGATTATCCTTACAAGTGTCGAATAGATGTCTTCACTCCCTCAAAAATTTGTCCATCTCTCTCACGCCAATGCTCTGAAAAATGGCATGTGGATTGTGGAATTAGCAAGGGTTTCTTCTTTCTAGCTTTTCTCCCAACGAAACCCTCCGAAGCCATAAGACAGTTACTAATCCTAATAGAGAAAAGTAACCCAAGCAACTAAAGCCAAACTCCCAAAGAGCTCTAGCAAAAGGGCAGTGCAACAGCAAATGACAAGGAGATTGCAAATCAGCACTGCACATAGAACATTTATTCACCAATACCTTCCCCATTTTTGTAAACCATTGCAAGTCAAAATACTCCCATGACAAGCTTCACAGACAAACAAACAAACTTTTAAAGGTGCCAAATATATCCAAGGGAACTAATAGTCAGTGGGGCCCTGAAACGAGGGGAAAAAATGGAAGTGAGCTTTAAATACAAAGATTTGACAGAAAAAAACTCCTTCACAGTTGAAATCCAATTAACCATATCAAGAGAAGAATCCCAAATTGGTTTAGCAATGAAGCTAAGAAGAATGTTGTCACCAATGAAGGCTTCTCGAATAAAAATCAGTGATCAAACAATAGTGTCCAACCATCTTCCATAATAATTTGCAACCGAAGCATTCTTATCCCATGTAAGGGCATAAAGAGAAGAGAACTAAAACACAAGCTAAAGAAATACTCCCTCAGTCCCATAAAAGTTGTCAAAATTTTCTATTTTAGATGTCTGAAAATTATTGTTGAAGTTTCTCTATATAGTTAAAAAAAGTGACCCTTCATTCAAAAGTTGTGAGTAATAAATGATACTTCTTTAAATTTTTGTCTTTCCAAAGTTTGACAATTTTTAGGGACGGAAGGAGCATGTGGCATCCTCTTGCTATACAGAAAAGACAAACAAAGCAAAAGGAATTTGATAGCCGGAGGAAAAATACAATGGCCTCAATGTTTGCTAAGAAAACCTCTCTTTCCAAAACAACCTCCTTCCTATTCAACCAAGCATCCGACACTGTAATTACCCATCTGGAGATTCTGGACCCACATCTCACTTCAGATCTCGCAAAACCACAACTCGGTCCAACAACTCTCCTAACTTCTTGAATAAAACACAGAAAAAACAACACTGGACATTCTCTAGCATGACAAATGAGAAATTAATATGACCCCTACACAATAAGCATCTGTGCTTCTGGTCCAAGTCAAGATCTGTTACACTAAAAGATGGCAGGTACTTCAAATAATTACAGTCTTTCTCCCAAGCAGGTGATCTCTTTCCAAGGAGTTAGAGGTAGGAGTGGCAAATCCGCCCCATTTAAGTTAGACCCACTGGATCGTTATAAGGATCTGGATCTTAGATGGATCTAGATGTAGGTCTATTTTTAAGACCCGGATCCAACCCATTGGACCCATTTAATGGGATTATGTTCATTTAAAAGTCAGAAAGGTTATGGACCAATTTAAGATCCATTTAAGACCAATATATCCAAAGGATCTAGCTTTTTGGATCTGATATTTGCATGTCTGATGTGATACTCAGATAAGCTCAACACATTCCACAATCATTTTCACGGATCTCTTCAGTTATTAACTATACCGTAACTAATTAATGCTGTTAGTAGCATTATGCAAGCAGAAGCAGAGCTAGTTTTCTATTGGCAGCAACACAGAGACATCAATACAAGTACATCTCAGTAAAAATAAACCTTGAATTAAGTAGTAATCTGTCAAAACAAAAAGCTTCAAGGTCAAGCAGAATGACATCATCGTAGCAGTAGATCATGGAAGGGACATAACTCAATAAGCTCCAGCAAGTTACTGTAAAGAGGCAGCTATTCACCCAACTCAATTCAGGCTAGTTTTCTTTTTGATCACTTCCTTGAGCTGGTAAACCGCCATGAACCTAACATTGCTACAGGGATTTTACCTCAACTAAACTTATTTTTTTAAATACTCAGACAGCTAAGATTCTAATCCATGCAATATAGGAAACACTAAGTGACCTCAAGCACTCTCAACAAGTCATGTCAAAATCCACATACCAGCCCAACTCTTGACTTATCCTGCATAGATATTTCACATTTTAAACATAATTTTCATGCATAGACAGCTAACTTCTGATCCATGGAGACCAGGGAAGTTCATAAGCTACTTGAACTCAAGATCTCCAACAAGTCTATCAAAATCCAGAAAACATGCTGACTCTGAATAGCCTTTCATAGATCTATAAAATTTTCACCTCATCTACACATGCATTTTATGCTCAGTAAGATAATAGCCGATTCCATGTAAAATAGAGAACAGTTCACAAGCTACTTGAACCAAACCGCTCTCTCAAGTCATGTTAAAATCATTATCCAAACAGATCAAATTTCTTATTCCTCATTAATGAAACTATTTTCCGTATTCATTTTTCTGCAAATTCATAATTAGGTCCACCTTTGACAAACCAAAAGAACTACTGTGGGCTATGTGTCAGTTCAGAATATCATAGACAATGAAATATCTATGAATGCTGCCTGCTGCTTATTGGTAGTAAGGTCTCATGTCAAACTTTGCCTTTCTAGTGATCTAACAGAAATATCCAGACTGCAGTGACAAGCAGCATCCATCAGAAACTACCGGGTTTTTTATTTCTTTTTTTTTTTTTTGGGGGGGTGTTAGATGCGAGCTTCATGAAGGAGAATCAG
Organism: Talinum fruticosum; assembly: GCA_021018815.1. Classification (NCBI taxonomy): domain Eukaryota; kingdom Viridiplantae; phylum Streptophyta; class Magnoliopsida; order Caryophyllales; family Talinaceae; genus Talinum; species Talinum fruticosum. Next base: position 112,098 of record JAITYX010000094.1, on the reverse strand, counting down.
GTACAGCATCACACATAGGTTTATGACATAGGAAAAGGGATAGGCTCATGTAAACATCTGTTGACCTCTTATGATCTTATCCTCTCCTACGCTAAATTGACATAAATATTGGAGACCATCTTATTTTATTCCACTTGACTGATGTGAGCTGACGTCAAATACTCGATACTGCTTCTTAAATTCTTTTGGCGACACAAAATGAGATTCAATTGCTCTTGTGCTCATTTTGTAAAACATATCCTCATAAGATGGTCAAACCATATGCAATCCTGGGGTGGTCTGCACCAAATTCATCATTCAACTTGGAAGTGAAGTACACTCAATGTACGCCTCTCATATTTATATAGCAACTCAATTAGTAATCAAATTGTGATAACAGAACACTAAAATACAAGTTGGAAGCTATTTAAAGCTTGTGCTAAAATGAAAAGGCTCTCCTCAGTGCAAAGAGGGAAATAAATCGAATTATCAGTTACTTACCCGTTCTCATCCATAAGAAGAACTTTTAGTCCACAAAAGTTTGACTGTACAGGACATGCCAGCTGATTGGGAGCAAATGGGATCATAGCTTTATTTAACCGCTCTGGAATTCCAAGTTTGACTACAAAAATAGCAGTGCAACCCTTGCCTAGACCTTCACTTTCAATCCAGATGTTTCCTTCCATAAGACTTACAAACCTAATTTGAACATTATGCACAAAATTATTAACAAAATACTAATTACATATAAAATGAAATCAATAAACATGTTTTCAGTTTATAATAAAAACAGCATCTGTAGTAGTGTTTGTCTGCAGCTCAATCGAAAAGGATACCACAAAACAGTACGTCTAAAATGGGAACCATATGATGGTCAACTCTATTTAATTTGTATCATATTTCCATAAGATTTCCCAGGAAGGTGCATATATGAAAAATGGACAGTTACCTTTTGCAAATTGCAAGGCCAAGTCCACTACCGCCAGAGTTTCGATTTGCAGTATGGGTTTGGGCAAATTTAGTGAACAGCTTTGGAATATCCTGAGGGCTGATTCCAGGTCCTGAATCCTTTACCTATACATAAGACATATGACCAACGTCAAATGAATACAGGCCATAATGTTAAACACTGTTTCTTTAAAAAAAAAAAAAAAAAGAAGAAGAAAGAAACAGACCTGCACTCGCAAATAAAAGTGGTTGTCAGTTAGTACAGGGATGAAATCAGGGGCCCGGGGATCTCTCAAAGATTCTGCTTTTGCAACAAAAGCAGTGACTGAGATGCTTCCCTCTTTTGAGAACTTCACAGCATTACCAACAATATTTAAGAGGACTTGCATAAGCCGTTTTTCATCACCAACTGCAAACTCTGGAACATCTGGAGCCAAAGTCAATGAAATCAACAACTTTTTGACAGATGCTATGGGCTTGATCAAATTAAGAACCTGCATGGTGAGGAGAGATATTAGTAAAGTTCACAGATTACAGACTTTTAATCTCATTCCCATCAAAGGACTAGATATCAGTGTTTCTCTCTGTACCAAGAATATCCACAAATTTATTACATTTTCATGATACATGCACAAAATGCAAAAGAAAAGAAAAGAAAGAAATAACACTGAAATCCCAAAAATGCGAACCAAAGGTATAAAAAGGCCATGCAAGATAAACAATTAAACCAAGTGCACTTCCAACTATACGTATGAGCGAAACAGTAAAATCACCTCTCTGAACATATTATGGAGATTAAATGTTGCATCATCAAGCTTAAGGCTTCCATCCTCAAGTCGTGATAGGTCTAACACATCGTTTATCAGAGTTGCCAGAAGATTACTGCTCTTTAGAATAGTCTCAACCATCAATCGCTGCTCAGGGGTCAATTCTGTCTCTTGCAACAGAGAAGAAAGTGCTATTATTGCATGCATTGGAGTCCTCATTTCATGGTTCATCACTGCCAAAAAGTCATTTCGAGCACGGATTGCAGTTTCTGCTTCTCTTCTAGCCAAATCAAGGGCAACATTTTGCTCCATCAGCTGCTGCTGCGCTCTCATTGATTCTTCCAAAATTGCTGCATGTGATAGAGCAACTGCCACCTGAATCAATGATGAAACTAGACTCATTATACTGGAACACATGAAGAAACAAAGGCAATTTCTGACCTTCTAAAAGAATGTATAGAGCCATGCAGATTTTAAAATGTAAAGAATCAAGCCAATGGAGGAAAAAGGAATCACATAATTTAATAGCTGAACACTGGTATATATTTACTTATATCGAGCACCAAATACATATATACAGCCAAAAATGAGTTATCAATCACAGAAAACCGATTATAATGCAGAAAGTACTCTTGAGAGCAAATAATTATTTAGTCTCAATTAATCATTGAAAGCTTTAAGTGCATAAAAGTTCACAAAGACTTCAGTAAGCAACTTAAATGGAAACAATGTCAAATAAGGAAAAGTTGCCATACTATCTAGATCCCTGCCTGACATAAAATGCCTTGGAATCATGACAATTAAGGGGTGTTAGGTTGAGGATTTAGGAATGGAATTTGATATCTAAAGATATCAAATCCCCATACTCTATGTTTGGTTGGGTTTTAAGGGTATGAGACTTCATTATTACGGGTATCAAATCCCCCTATTCTTAATGAATATGATTCCCCCTATCTGGGATGGGTTTCAGATCTCCTTCCCCTTAGGTATCAACAATTTAATTAAAAAGATAAAAAGAAAAATATAAATCATTCATCATTATTCATTTCACTCTCCCCAAACCTATGCCTGAGATTGAGAGGCGGAAGAGGAGAGAGACAGTGGGCACCCATGTCCAAGTGTTGATAGCCGCTGGAACAAAGAAGTTGCCGGCAAATCGTCACAAGGGGAACTGCAGGGAGGAGGATAGAGAGTAGGCAACCAGATCTGGAGTGTCGATCGGCCGCCAAGGAGAAAACACCGGCAGCCACCACAGGGAGGAAAGAGAGTGGTCAACCACTGCAATGGTACCGCCGTGGTGTAGAAATTACCGTGAAATTGGCGAAGTCGCCTTGAGATCTTGGTCTATTGAGGTTAGAGAGAGGTCAATTAAGCAGCTTTGAGAATTATCACTTTGGGTGTCAGGAAGCATAGAGGAGCAAGTAAAAATGGACGTTGTCCGGTTCTTTGAGGAGAGAGAAAGTAAAGGGGAAAAGGAGAAATGAGGAGAGAGATGTGAGGGGGAAGATAGCGTAAATCATGTCCATTTACTTTTTGATATAAAGACCAAGATTAAAAGTTTAACTTTTAATGATATAAAAAGATGATATATTAAAATAAACTGAACCAAACAATAAAAATTGGGCTGATTTCATTACTAATATGAACCAAACACTTGATTTCATTAATCAAGTCTCATTCCATTCTTTCCATATTTCATTTCATTCCATTCCACTGGTGGTGAACCAAACAGCCCCTTAGAATGGTCCATCCTTATCTTTCCAAGTGACACGTAAATCAGCCTAAAAGTCAACCTAAAAGTTCCATATATTACTAATTTGAACCTGAATTTCATTAAAACAGCAGGGGCTGAATCCAACCTGATTGGACCTAAATAAAGAAGGGCCTTGGTCTTTGACCAGAAAACTGACCAAACTTGACCTTAACCATTGGTGTTTCACTAATTGTTAGCTGAAAACTGAGGTGAATACCTGACCCAACCGCATCATAACACAATCCAAAATCAGACTAATCTGTATTCCTCACATGAAATGATAACCTCAACTCACATCAGTCCTCGCAAAGATTCACACGCACTGATTTGGCCCAAATTGACCTGACCCTCAATCCCAATTAGCATCTCTCACCAACCAATATTACTATCTCCAAATATATCAAATGTGATGATCTGCTGAATTCAGAGCACCAAGGAGCATTTTAACCTTGGATTCCAGGGAAAGCAAGCAATTAGGCACCAAATTCTAAATCGTTTTCCACAATATAAATATCGTGGATTTTACTTATAAGATCAAAATGAACTTATCCACATAATAGAGAGGACAGATATCATTGGCCAAACTAATTTCCTATCCATAATTACAAACAATCCCTCATTCCTGAACCAAAACCCAACATATAATCAACAATAATTGAGTTGTCATTAACCTGGAAAATTGATCATTAATGAAGGGCAGCACGAAATTCTGATGGGAATTTCCAAAAGCAAATTCATAACCACAGTAGAATGTGGTTAGTTTGAACAATCATAGCATTACAGGACAAATACATAATAACTATCCGAAACCATTTAATCACAGAACTTTCATCAACACAGTTAAATTTTATGGCATGCAAAAATAAGGATGTTGAGGCAGATTGCTCGAAAAGGGCAAGTATGATTTTCCAACATTAATATATAATCATTCTCCTTTCATAAGTCTTATTTCCTCTCCCAATTGATTCATCCAGAATCAACTGTTAAAGTCAATCAAATGCCACAGCAGAAGTCCCAAACCAGCAACTGAGTACTTAAGATATGTTCGCTACTTCTACAACCTGACCCCCTCCCCCAGGCAAAAAAGTAAAAATAAAAAGAAGGCATGTGCTCTACTTGATTATTCTTCAGTTTTCAACATTATCATTTGTCTCGTATATTATCTTCCGTCACTAAAAGAACCACCGAGTACCACTTACAAGTTCCAAGTAGATTACTACACAACAAAAATGTGCAATTGATACCTTGTCTTGATGAAACCCTGTTTAAAAAATTCAGACACTACAACAAACTGCCTACTAGCTTCAGCTTTATAGGCACTGGGAGTACTTGCCAACCACCACCCACCCAGCGAAGAAATTTGTGGGGTACCTAATGGGCCTTAGACCCAGTAATTCTCCCCACCTCACTCCTTACCCAGTGAAGCCCTTGACTATGGGCCTAAGCACCCCTCCCCTCCCCCACATACCAAACAAAGAAAAAGGAAACTCAAACAGCATAATACTCATGTATTAAAGAGACATTGGTATGGGAATTCCAAAAAATGTTGCTGAGTGATTGAGACAATAGTATTGGCTTATGAGGCCATCATATTACCAATAAGAAAGTGCAGTCACAGAGCTCTCAAAAATTTGTCTAATAAATGATCTGCAATATAATTAAGCAAAATCAAACCTGATCTGCAACAACTTCAACAAGCTCCAACTCATGAACATGCCATTGCCTAGCACTGTCTGAAGGAAGCATCAAGACCATCAACGCATAACGTTTTGTGGACAGCTCAGGCCAGTCATTAATTTGGAAATTAGAAAGATGAAGAAGGGGCACACGCACGGCAACCACCTCTCCAGGCATGTACTTCCCAGTAATAGGTCGGATTCTAGCCACAGGGCAATTCGGCGAGATTTTTACAGCACGATTTGTGCTGAATACTTGATTGATTACAGGGAGTTGAATGGGCACTGTAAAACCAACAGGGTTTTGCTGACGAAGTGTGTAAGCAAGTTGAAGTTCTAATCCAGATCGTGTAGGCATCCACAACGCACACTCTTCCAAAGCCAAGGTTCTACCCAGCTCAACAAGTGTTGTTTTAAGAATTGTATGTCTGTCAAGAGTACTCCTGATCTCATGAGTCAGCATTCTTACATGTCTCCCTGTCTCTTCTTGGGTACGGATGAGACCCATCTCTCGATCAAGCTCTGCAGCCTTATTCTTTAAGAACAATTCCCTAGTTTTTACACTCAATAAGTCAGGAATGATGTGCACAAGCATGAGGGCAGTTGCACATGAAACAACAGCAGTTAGAACCTTTGCTGTGGTCATGACCACCTCAACTGTTCTTGAATGAATTGAAAATGTCCATAAATTAATTAGATGTGTTGCCCCACATAGCACAATAAAAGCACCAAACTGAACAAGCACCCATCTATATGGAAACACTGCTGATTTCTTGACAAAATAGATTAATTCTAAGGGTATAGAAAAGTAGGCAAGCGCAATGAAGAAGTCAGATATATATTGATACTTCATCAGCAGATCATCCGAAGGCCATTGTGGCTCAATACAATTACACGACTCCATATAAAAGAAGCAATGTCAACTTCTTGCTGCTTGTTCACATGCCTGCCATAAGAGAAGAAAGAAACGTTGAAAAACCTTCTCAAACTTCATCAGAAATACTCCATATCTATGCAACTCTAAAGAAGGTCAACCTTTTCATCCCCATCAAACAGCCAACGTTATTCAAGCAACATGCTTGACATTTACCATTAAGACAATTTTTAAATTGCAACTACTTGATGAGCAACAATACAATGTCCCCTTCACGAGAAACTCTCTGAGACAATGCCCACCATACAAAATGATATCACTATAAAACAAGGTCATTTACAGATTAATCAAATACTTAATTGTGTCAATCACCAATGCAAAATTATGAAACAGATTAAATTCAGCAATCTAGGTCTCGCTCAATCCGAAGCCCTCATACTAACTAAAAAGCTTCCCATATTTTTACCAATTTTAACAATCAGCAGTGACCTTCAGTAACAAAACCCCAAACTAGAATAGGAAGAAAATGAAACCATAAATGCATAAAGGTGATGCTAAAGATAACCCTAGAACTGCAGAATTCGATTGAGATGGAGCTACGAACTTCAAAAGTCAAAAGCCAAAAGCTAACAAGAACCAAGAGGAAACTAGAAACAACCCTAGAATCCGGAAGCACAAGCAAGCACGATCAAAAACCCTACTCAAATACCAACAGACAAACAAGGACACAAGTTGAGAAAGCCAGAAATGAAACAATCAAAGAACGAATCTGAATTCAATTGAAACATACCCCAAATTCTTCAATTTTCGAAGAAGAAGCCCGATCAGCTGAAGCTGTTGGTGATGAGTTACTTGAGGAGAGAGAGAGGGAGGGAGAGGAGAGAAATTTACTCTCCACTCTCCAGAATATATTTCCTTTTGTCCGACCAATTAGAAGCCAATTTGTTTGGCAATTCTGAACTTTTTACGGGCGGTGCATTTGAGATACTTCCTACTACATACTTGCACCGCCTGTGATCTTATGATTTGTCACGGACCGTCCGATTCGGAAGAACGGTGATTGTGGGCCGGTAATCTAGGCCTGCCACCGGAAATATAGCTCACAGCCGGGGTTCATAACTACAGTAACAATTGACTTGTACAGTATGGATATTTTATTTTAAAACGATATATACATAAAATAAAATGCCACTTGGCTCAGGAGTTTTTTTCATTTTTTCCTGAAATTAAAATAATTAGTATGTAATTTGTAATGTACAATTTTATACTCCCTCTCTCACAAAAACAATATTTGATATTTTACGATGTTCAATAAATCACTTTTACCATTGATTTTTAAAGTTGTGTAATAAAAAAATTACAAAATTATATTATAATGAAAGTATTTTTTAAAAAAAATTATTGATGATTATTTCATATTGTAAATCAATGTATATTTTGATTAAATATTAATCAAAATTTACAAAGTTTGATCTCAAAAGTAAAAAATAAGCAACTATTTTTTTCGGAACAGAAGGAGTATTTAACATCTTAGAGTAAGTAATTACATATCCCAAAATTTAGCCTTCACTCAAAAATTAAAATAAATAGATAAAGAAATCAGTTCCATAAAATCTTAGCTAGTATTGTTTTTTTTTTTTCTCATTTCGACAATCTTATTATCTCTCTAAAACCTTCTTCTACCCCGCCCCCTCTCCGCAACCATTGTTGCTTAGAGATTTTGAAATTTGTCACTATCTAGTGTCCACCATCCTGATAACTTCCATGAAATGAAGTTATTCTCCGACCGATAGGTAAAACAACACAAATCAACATCATTTTTAGCCGTTTACAACATGCTTGAGAACCTATTCCTAAAGATGAATTGATTGAATCGAAAAGTACAAATTGCGATAAGTTCAAAATCGAGTAGATGTATTTAAATATGTCAAGATTAGTGCCTTGTCGCATTCTTACTTTGACGTGAAATATCTTATACTATATGTGATCGAAACAATTGCGTGAAACTATTTTTTGAGTTTTGCTAGCTCCTCGAATCTCAGTCTCGCTAGCAATCAATTTTGAGTCACCAATGCAATTCTCCGATGAACTTCTGATGATTTTTTATATCCACTCATATTTAGCAGTTTTGTGAGATTTACTAAATTTTGGAGTCTTGTTATTTTCAATTTGGAATTGAATTTGAATCATTGGGATTTTTCTTGAATTAGTTACTTGATGAATTTTAGGTTTTAGCGATAAATATTTATTTGTTTCGATGATTTTTTATTTTTAGTGATGAATATTTGTTTATATTGATGATTTTTTTTATTGATAATTTTTTTATTTTGATAATTTAAATGGTAGTGATGCATATTTGTTTATATGGATGATCTTTTATTTTTATTTTGATAATTTAGTTGGTTTCTTTTTATATATTTGCACTATTTATATTGAATATGCATTACTTTTATGAATATTTACTTACTGTTAATGAATATTTGCAGAAAACTAAGCAAAAATTCATGCATGTTGCTCGTAGAACGAATAGCACACATGTGCAGAATGATGTTGAATACTTGTAAAAGGATGATGAATATTTGCAAAAAAAAAAATGTTTGTTGTAAAACTTATCAGTGTTGTATAACTGATCAATTTACAAAATTCATTGATAATATATTTTTGATTTTTTTTTTTGAAAAGGGTAAAGTATACAACTATTAGGCAGCCATTCTCACAAGGGGTTCTACTCAAATTTTACTCCATAAGAATGGAGAGAAAGGAAGGAGAAAAAGGAATAAAGTCCCAAAACAAGGAATGGGAAACAAATAGACCTAATCTAGCTATTCAATTAGCAGCCCTATTGCCTTCGCAAAGCTGATGAATAATGGAAACATAACTACACTCTCTAAGAAAAAGGAGTGTATCCTGAATGAGATGTTGGATCTCCCACGATGGTTGGCACTCCCGCGTAGCGCTTTAATCACAGTTTGATTGTCCCCTTCAATAACGACGTAGCGATAGCTTGCTTGAACCGCAGCTCGAACACCATTCCTCATAGCTGTGGCTTCGGTTATCAAGACCGACGTCGGCCCCAGATTTGACACTCCTGTTGTTGAAGATTTAGACCCATCATAATTGATTTTGATGAATCCCCCAGCGGCTTCTCCCATTTGATGAGATGATTGGATGTGGATTGGGAAGAATTAGGGTGATGAGGTGAATGAAGGGAAATGGGATCATCAAATCTTCCTCTTGCTTTCCATTCACCCCGTAACCTTTTTGCTCTAATAATAGTGACTAATAGGTTGCACCTACCATTATTAAAAACTACATCATTCATACTCTTCCATATGCTCCATATCGGATAGACTACCCTTACCAACTCGTGTAGGCTTATAGAGATTCTCGACTTTTTGGAATAACTACGAAAGAGACATCAAGCTGGCATTGCCCAATATTGATATCAACCCATTTGTGAAGGTAAGCTTTTCCCCATATGTATATAACATAAAGGCATGTAACGAAGAGATGATCAATTGATTCCTGGTTCTAGTGACATAGAGGGCAAAGATTAGGTACATTAACCCCTCTTTTTAAAAGTACATCCCGTGTTGCTATATCTTTATGATGTAGTTGCCATAAAAAGATTTTTGTTTTAGGCATAAAATTTATCTTCCAAATCCATCCGATCTCCCAAGCTTGATTATGTTCCTCAATCTTATGTGCATTCCAAGTTGCTGATTTCATAGTGAAATTTCCTGAATTTGATAACCCCAACAAACCTTGTCTTCCATATCATTGTAGGGAATAGGAATACTCTGTATACTCTTGCAGATTTCCAAGGGGAGGAAAGAGGAGAGATACTGAGTATTCCATTCCTTTCGAGATTAATACTGACGGCGACGAAGCATCTAGGGGTGGGATATCATGCCTTGTCTAGTCATAGTATTGGATTAGAGGTGAATCCCTACACCAATTATCATGCCAAAATTTTGTAGCCTTCCTATTACCAATTTTCTATTTTAAACCTTTTTTAAACAGCTCCATCTCTTTCAGCGAGACATTTTCATACCCAAGAGTCAAAAGGTTTAACTTTTCGTAAGAAAAATCCTCATTTTTAGCATATTTACCTCGCATGATTATAACCCAAAAATTATTTTCCTCATAGAGATATTTCCATATGAGTTTACGAGATAAATACTTGATTAACCGCCTCGATTTTCTAAACCCAAGCCTTCCATCTTTTTAGGCAAACACACTTTATCCCAAGCAATAAGAGGAAGACCTTTTGCATCCTTAGTTTACAAAAAAATCTCTATTTATCTTGTCCAATGATGAGGTAATACTCTTCATTAGTTTGAAGCATTGCATAGTATGTGCGGGTAGTGATTCTAAATTGAATTGTATAAGAACAACCCACCCTTCTTTAGACAATGAGTTAGCTTTCCAATTTTGCGACTTATTTTCTGCTTTAATAAATAAGTCAGCAAAGGTATGACTATTTGATCTTCCTTTAAAGACTGCACAACCTAGATATTTCCCTAAAGAATCTTTATGCGGTATATTAAAGATGGAAGCAACACTTGATCTATCAGCGAGATGTTGCATTTTTAGAGAAAACAATAGCCGACTTGTGAAAATTAACAAGTTGGCTCGAAAGAGTTCAAAACTCATTTAAAATATTGTTAAGCTTGAAGCATGTATCATGGTTAGATTTACAAAACGAAGACTGTCATCTGCAAATAGTAAGCATGGGATTTTTGAGTATTAGGAGAGATCTTGATCCCAACACACGATTTCGATGCATAGCCTCTAGATGTAATCTATACGTGAGAGCATCCATACGAGATAATAAAGAGGTATGGAGATAATGGGTCACCCTGCCTAAAATCTCTCGTTGGTCTAATAAAACCACATGATTCATCATTTATAATCAGAAAGTATGTGACAAAAGAGATACATTCTCCGATCCAACTAATCCAAGTATCGTGAAAAACCTAGTTTTTTTAGACAAGCAAAAATAAAATCCCTTTCAATTCTGTCATAAACTTTTTCCATGTCAAGCTTGAGACCGATGTAAGCTCGCTTGCCTTTAATGTTCCCGAATTTATTAATGATTTCATGTGAGAGAAGGATGTTATCATGAATGTCTCTATCCGGAACAAAGGCACTTTGGTATGGACTAATAATCCTCCGGAGAATCGGTCTCCATTTGTTTACAATGATTTTGGAAATAATCTTATACAAGCTGTTACAAAGACTAATTGGCCTATATTGTGCCGTAGAAGAGGCGTTATCTATTTAAGAATTAGTGCAATAAAGGTGTGATTGATCTCTCTGAGAAGTTTTCCATTCCTAAAGAATTCCAAAACACATTGGATCACATCATTTCCAATAATGCCCCAATGCTTGGTGAAAGAAACCCGCTTCAAATCCATCACGTCCTGGAGCTTTAGCCGAGTTCATTTGAAACACATTATTTTTAATTTCTTCTACTCTTACTAGAGAGATAAGTGCCCGATTATCCATCTCGGAGATAAGTGGCTTAAGATTCAGATTGATCGGACCAGAATGTTGCCTTTATGAGAGGAACCTATTTGTAAACTCCGTAACAAACTTCGTTTAATGATTCCTTTGTCGATAACCCACACACTCGAATCATCTTTGATTTGGGAAATATTCATTCTCTGTTTCCTAAATGTGCGGTTTCTATGGAAAAATTTAGAATTCCTATCTCCCTTTGTTAACCATTCTTTCTTGAAATATTTACCCTAATATTTCGATTAAACATGAAGAGTTTCTCTCGTCGCTTAATAAGACGAGAATGCCAATTGAGAAGTCCGAGACAGCGAGGATCGGTAATCAATCTATCTTCCACCTTTTGTAATTGCAAAGTATTCTTCTCAATTTGTTTGGGAAAATTATTGCTAGAGCTTTTGTTCCATTTTTTGATATCGCTTTTGATTATTCTTAAGCTTGCAAACAAATTTGAGCATACTAGTTCCTCTAAACTAAGATTTCCAGTGATTTTTAATGATCTTTTTGACTTCATCATAATAATACCAATTATTCCAAAATCTAAAATTCCTTCTCCAAGTAAGTGGAGTATCGAGGTCTGTATTGAGCACAATGTAGCAATGGTTTGAACAGGAGAATGGCCCATGGGAAATAGAACAGTTGGGATAAAGATCAATCCAATCCTTTCTCGCAACGACTCTGTCTAATCTTTCATAAATGAGTTGTCCTTTAAGGAATTTTTTCCAAGTAAATAACCTGCCAATACAAGGTAAACTTTCCCCTTGGATACTACGAATAAAATTCTTTAATCTTAAGAATTTTGACAAAGAGATATTTTGACCTCCTTATTTTTCACTAATTTTTTCTAATTCATTAAAGTCAAAAATAACATATCATGGTAAGTTAAAAAGGAAATTTAAATCATTTAAGTGGTTCCAAAAGGAGTTTTTATCTATAGCTTGAACAGGTCCATATATCCCGGAGATAATACACTCTTTTTTGCTATTCTTGTCAATGATATGCATATGGATGGTTCGATGATCTTTGGCTAGGACATTAGCCGATATACTTTTTAGAATTCCACAAAACCCACAAGCCTCCACAATGATTAACTGGGAGGGTATAGTCATAATGATCATAACCTAATGAGGATATGATTTTTCTTGTGTTATCTTCATTCATCATTGGTTCAATAGTAATTAACATGTCGGGATTAAATTTCGATTAATAATAAATATTTCCTGTTTAACTTGCTTTTTTTGCCTCTTGTACATTCCACGCAATAATTTTCATAAACCCAAAACCAGGATCCCAATATTAACCAATATTGAGATCAAGAGTAACTCGCATACATATAATATACTTGTCATAGATAGTAGGGAGTAAGAAAGATTCGATAAAAAAAACCAACTACAAATACATAACTAGTATCCCTTAACACTCTCCGCAATGTAAATTTTCCATACATATTCCCAGTACCAAAGGTCGTATATCAAGAAGCTTTGAATACAAAGATCCTTCGTACTCCAACTGAATCTATTAATGATACAAAAGAAAGTCGCACTCCAAGAACCCAGCATGGGAGAAGCCACCAAACCTCTAACCATGCTCCTCTAGAATCATTCAAGCGAGGAATCCCAAGGTACCGATCAAGAGTTAACTTACACAAAAGGTGTCGGGCCCTTTTCAGGGTAGTCAAGAAAGGAGCCTTGGGAAATTCAAAGTAATCTGAATTTCCTCTCGCCCATAAAACATGAAAAAACTTCATATAGAAAACGAAGCAATCATAATAACAATTAAGGAGTGACAATCTCCACCTTTGGTTTGTCCTACATGGAGTCCTCACTTCTTGGGTCGACCTCGAATGATATCGCATAAGCCACATGAAACGAGTCACAAGGAAACAGACTATTAGTTCCTCAAATTTGACCATAGCCTAAAGAAGATAGATCAGTAGAAAACCTTTCATAGAAACCCTTTTAAGAGAATTTTCTGAACAACTCCAGAACCTACAGAGAATCCCCATGCAAATAAATATTTTCAAAGAGGTTAGAGTCTCAATGTTGCATAAGCAATCATCATTGACTTGATGTTCACTAGATGACCAGAGTTGCTTGGCTGTCTACCCAAGGCGGAGGTAACCATGAGGCACTTACCACCATAATGAATGAAAGCAGTCAGGCGCCAAGAAAGAAATGTTAGGGATATCAGCCCAGGAAATTCATTCCAATATGTAACATCATAAACATTAAGCCAATTGGAGTAGCACCAAGATGTGCCAAGAACCAACATGTGGAATTCTTGACAAATTTCAAGAAACTCAGTAGTAACCACCACAGAAGTAATACTACTGAATGGGATAGGAAAGACTAAAAAATCACTGCAGCCTTTTTGATGGTCCAGAACAAAGAAAACCTTAAAGTCCAACAACCCAACTTGACACTGAGAACTGAATTGGTTAACAGAGAGCCCAGTGAAGAAACTAATGCCAGAGCCATTCAGATGATAATCTTTGACATACCCTAACCACTTCAGCCAGTAATTGACAGTAACATTCAGAGAGAATAGCAACAGAAAATGACCATAGAACAGAACAATCCAAAAATAAAGAAAACCAAGGAGGCAGTGCAGAATAACAGAAGATACAATAAGAGAAGACAAGGAGTGGGGGTGCACACAAAAATCATGAGCAACATCAACCTTAGATGAGAGATAATCGAAGATAGAGAGGATGAGAGAGTGTTCAAGGAAATACTGAAAAGAAAGAAGAAAAATCAAAGGAAAGTAGGAGACAGACAACATTCCCCAAAGATTGAAAAGATTATTGACAAACAAAGGGAAGAAGTAGTGGCGGAAGACAAAAGTAGCCCACAACATAATAAAGAAAATAAAAATGCTCAGAGAGCGATCACATACACCAAATTGACATAGAAAAAGCCATTAACTATAAGAAAGAGACAACGAAAAACCCAAAAATACAAACTAGATAAGATAAAAAGACCATAGCTAAACCAAGTGGCTGCTGGGTAAATTCCTAACAAAACAACAAGCAAAAAAGGAAGGTAACCAGACAAACCCTCTTTCACAAAAAAGAAAAGCAGCTTTAACTAGTACAACTTAATACAACAGGAAAACCTAGTAACAAGCCTTCCAACAGAAGGCCAGCAGCCAAAGCCTGTAGGATACATAGTAGAGTATAGACCACAGATCATAGGAGAGGAGGAGCAGGTGAGGAAAAATCTTCTTCATCCTGATTCATCTTCCGTTTCTCGGTAGCATGGGTGGAGAATAAAAGATCATCTCCATTATCACAGTCACGGAATTTATCATCACAAGGTGAACCATCCTTATCTTCAAGGAAATCCAACTGCATAACAGAGTTCCCAGCTGATTCCTGGAACCTTGTTCAGCCACAAGGGGGCCAGCTTCATCAAACAACAGGGTAAACTTAGGACTAGTATTACCCTCGTTAACTTAGGGTAAAGGCAGAATACCACTATCCAGATTAAGCATTCACGTACTTTGTTGGAGGAAGTTAAAGTTCTTTCTTGTTTCATGAGTATCATAATATCATTGCATAATAAGTGAATATTTTTGATATACTAGATTCTTTTTCTATATATGTTTTATATAAATAAACAAATTAAATATTAAGGCTTAAATAAAAATAAAAATTATCTATCTATGTTTATCTTTATGCATTGATAAACTTCAAGTGAAGTTCAAGTGATTATGATAGGAAGCAATGCATAATTTGCAACGTACATGTATAATTAAGTAATATTAATTGGCTTGGACTATAATTCATTATAGAACGAGGATCACTTATCACATCTATTGTCATTTGATTTGATTTCAATATCTGTGTTCAACTCAAATTAGAATATTAATATTTTTATTGCAAAATTAGTAGGGTCTTATATTCTAATTTGGTCAATAAAAAAGATCTACAATTAGAGAATTCTATCTCTTATATAGTAATAATATCTGGAGTTCAATAAAATAAAGATCAAAGATCAAAAATAAAATAAAATAAGTGAATAAAAGTTAAAACAGCTAAAAGTATCATTCGTCTACGCAAATCATGAAAAAGTAATTTAGTATATAATTAGTGATCATTCTACTATGACCACTCAGATTCATTCTCGAGTAACTACAAATCTCTTGAGAGGGATACTTTTCAAACCCTAAGGTTCTATTTGATCCTAAGAAAATTAGAAGGAACGAAAAAAATGTGAAAAATGAATGTTTTTCCCTTGTTTGAATTGAAGAAAAAGGAGAGAAAAAAGTTTGATGGAAAAACTCATGGAAAATCTTATCAATTTGGTCAATGATATTTTCCTTTCAAAATTGAGAGGAAAATGGAAGAAAAAATTGACAAAGAGAAAGAAATGGATAAAGAGAGAGAGTTCTATTAAAAAGATCATTAAGAATTTTCTCTCTCCTCTCAATTAATCACTGTTACTCTCTCCTCTCCATGACAATGTAGTGATGAGTAAGAACTTGGAAAATTATTATACTTTTTGTCCCTCTATTTTTCCTTGAACCAAACACAAGAAAAAAATTAAGGCTAAGAGCTTAGCTCGAAGCCTGACGGTGGCTAATTGGGAAGGGAGGAATTGATTTCAATAGCAAATTAGTATATGCTTTTGGGACTACATATCATTCCTTGCCACGTATATATATATATATATATATATATATATATATATATATATATATATATATATATATATATTTACAGTTAAACGTTTTTGAGATTACTTATAAGAACATATACTCCCAAGAATATGGTAGAGGTTTTAGGTCTTAACGTATTCTCAGTCAATCAAATTCCAATATGTATTCATTGATATTGATATAAATGGCAATCCACAATTTGTATTCAATAATCATCCGGAGAAAGAATTAATCCAATACCACATACACATATAGATCAAACTTGAATATGTGATATATAACATGGTTATGAGTACTGACACAAGATTTGATTCTACGGTTATGATTAAAAGAGAGATTTATTGATGAGCAGTTAGACTATATTTACAATGAAAAATTATCCAAAAAGAATAAAGAATAAATTTAAAATATCAATATAAATAATCTTTAAAGTTAATGCTAATTATATTATTAATGGACATTAAGTTTGCAGCATTCTTTTGACAATTAATCAGAGTTTTCGACATCATTACATCTTTTTCAAATGTCAATAAGTGGATAGTTTAAATGGACGATACTTAAAAGAAGTTTTTATATGAAACTCATATAAAATTTCATTGTAGGTTTGCACCAAAAAGGAAATACAATCATTCTAAATATATTTATAAAATGAATACTAAATTGACACTTACATTATATTGTACAATAAGATGAAATATATCGTCATAAAAATAGTAAATTTTAAAAATACAAAATAAAATTAATCAATCAGACTTATTAATCAACCGCAATAATTAATGCCAACCCCTTTTTCGAATTGATTGGAGGTGAGTGGGACTTTTTCCTCGGCAATTTACCTCCTAAGTCCCGAGCAAACTTAAAGAACAACAGGACAAAGAAGTCATCGCAGAAACTTATAATTTAAATGAGCGCATGCAATGGCAAATAGACAATCTTTGCGGGATAGAACATTGAAAAAAAAAAAAATGTAGCCTTAAGTCCTTAACCCTTTCCATTGGGCCAGCCCACCATCTTTACCAACCCCATGTCCTAAACGAGGCCTGCTTCCTCACCCCCCACCCATTTTGGTACCTTGTTAAATGAGAAAGTAGGCCACTTATGGTACATTTTTCTCCTTTTTTTGCAAGAAAAAATGTAGCTGGCAAAATGTCCTGCAAATAATATGAAGCTATGAAACAAAAGAAAAATACAAATATGACAACCAAAAATGAAAATAAGAGCTGAAATCAACGGCTTTCTTCCTCAATTCTCGTAATTGATCCGTTTGTGAAAATGATTAAAAATACCCAAGCAACGTCCTCGGAGATGTAAAGAATCCACTTCCAAGCTTGCTTTAAACGAGCTTGATCAAACAACACAAGTCATCTTCACTTTGCAGAAGTAAAGCCAATAAAAAAATATCAATAGGGATTTAGTCGTGAGATTATTATCACTCTTCAATCATGAATGATGGATAATTCCACAGTGGGGTTAGTTGGTGTTTTCATAGTTCACTTGGAGCCAGCTTTAATTTCTTTTAGTTAGACCCGATAATTAGGTTATTGGGGTTGATTTTGGTTTGAGTTAGTTCGATTGAGGTTATGTTTGGATTATTATGATTCGGTTGAGTTCCGGTTCGGTTCGGTTTGGATTCAGATTTGGGTTAGATGATTTTTAGTACAATAAACTCGTTTTGTAGAAAAAAAGAAAAAAACACTTTGACGAGAAAAATATTCCTGTCGGGTTCGATTCGAGTTTAGGTCATTTCAATTTAACTTGCTAGTATCGGGTCAGGTTCGGGATTTTGTTTTTAGATACCTAGAAATATTCCAACTTAATTTAATTCAGAATGTTATATTTTAATTATCCGAACTTTTAAAATAGCTTCTAGTGTCTTAAACTTTAAAAACACCAACAATCCATTATTGAGTGTGTTCGGCGGTAGTTTTGAGATAGTGATTAGTGTTTTAGAGGATGTAAAACACTACTTATGTAAAAATGTAAGCGTTGGCAAAGTAGTGTTTGACATAGTGATTAGAGTTTTAGGTAGTGTTTTCGAAAAGCTACTCAAAGTAACGTTTTCAAAAACACTACCTAATGTTTGCACATAATTTCTAAAGTTCTCCTTTTTATTTTCTAAAAACTTTTATCAATTATGTCCTTTTAAGTCATTTTATACAAATATGCTATTTAAACAATTGCTATTATCGAACACACTTATCTCAAATCACTAGTTGAACATCTAACCATTAACCACTAATCGATAATGACTAATCACTAATAAAATAGCTAACATCTACTAAAATAACTAACCACTATTAAAACAATTACTTTTACCGAACACACCCATTGAGTGAGAGCTCTCCCAAATCCTACCCTATATCTTTTCGTGTTTCATTTGATTATCATTTGTTTCTTAAAAAACGGTTTGATATTTGTCCAATTCCTAAGTCCTATCCAATATTTGCAACTTTCTTTTGTGGAATTTCTTGTCAATTTGTAAGTAATTTAATCAACAAGCTCTTTACATGCTACTATCAAAGTTTTCAATTGAAACAGGCTTGTATATTGCCTTTCTTTTAACGAAAATTTTCCTTTCTAGCACATTGAGTCCATTAAGAGTTAGATAAATGTTTTTCGAATCGATTCTAGCAGTAAACTGTAAATTCCACCTTGGTGTGACATAATGAAATGACCAATTTATCTTCATGTGAGTTGTTTCACATGTAATAGAAATTAAGGGTTAGTTGGTCATATTAACATTTTTATCCGAAATTTTTAATTTTCCTTCAAAATTGGTTCAAAAGATATTCACCCAAACATTAATATATAGACCTAAAAATATTTGTCCAAATTAGTAGATTGCAATAATAATTATCCAAATCTAAATAGTGAAAATTTTTTCCTCTTTTAACCAAATGACAAGGAAAAAGAAAGAAAGTTCTTTAAGCTCTACGGTGGATATATGCTCACATTCACATTTATTATTGTTTTGTAAAAATTAAAAAAAAAAAAAAAACCTCATGTTTTCTCCTTTTTCCTTTTTTTCTTTTGGGTGAATATCTTCTTTTTAATTTTCGTGTTTTTGAATAGTTAGCTATGCAATCTTTTGTTTTATTGTAGAGAGGTAGGTAGCTCTACTCTTATGAATGCTTTCATTCTACATCTCCATGGATTATATTATTCCATCAAAATTGGGTTGTTGGCTCTCATATGCTTCCATTTTGTTCTCCTATATACTCTAAAATAGAAAGAAATTTCATGCAATGATTTATTTCTTTATTATATAAGGGTTGACAAAATTCAACTATACTTAATGATTAGGCTAATAATCTAAATATTTTAAGATTATTTCATGAAAAAATAGTATCATATATAAAATAGCATCATCTGAATTTAAAATAATATAAATATGAATTGGTTCAATCCGAGTATCACGTAGGGGTTACAAATCTAAAATGTCCCCATCTAAACCCAAGCTTAGTGAAACATCAGTTAGGTGCAATGGTATACATGGCACTTTAGTTAGGAAATTTAGCCTAGTTTTCGACCATATAGGGACCAAACAAACCTAATCATGCTAGCGTCAGCATAATTAGTATTGTTAGATCAGATTTGGCATAACTGCTGAAAACCCTAGATAGCTAGATTTCAGATAGATGGGGGGTTTGGTAGTTGGACACTTTTTGGACAAATTAGGGAAGCACCCAAAAAACCAAACCCTCAAGTTCCACTCAACTAATTAGGAGTAATAAACATCCTTTAAACAGTTGGATAGTTGAAGGCTGTTCAACTCCCCTTCCATCCCCTCTCCTCTAATTAACTATAAATACTTGATCACTAACACATTATTTTTCCATGAGACAAAATGGATTCCACAACTAAACCCATCACACAAGAGGAGAGGGAAATCATTCGAGTTGTGGATCATCATGAGTTGGAAATCTTGGAAGAAGAGGAGGAAGACTTGTTTGAGATCAATTTAGAGGTAGTGAACAACAAACCTCCACCAAACTATTCATGGGAACCCTATATGGCCACCGCCGCCGCCACAGCGGCCACTTGGGGCGGCGGTCATGCCCTCCTCGCCAACTGCCTATTGCCCGTTACTGACCTCTCCTGTGCGATGCCTGTAATGTGAAGATTGAGTAGCTATGTAGGATCCATATTATTGGTGTAGAGAAGCAAATTCCTTGATGTATTGTGTTTTCTTTGTTTGGAGAAGTTGCAAAGCAAAGAAGACAAGAATGCTTTGTACCCATGTAACACTATGACTTGTGAAACAAAAGGAAAAATAATAATTAATATTTTATTTGATTGGATTCGAGATTTCCTACTTTTGGGACAATCTGAAGTTCATTATTGGAGGACCAAAAATGAAATTTCAGCCTGTGTGACTAGAGTTTAAGTAGATTTTGATGATTTTAGTGCAGGAGCCTTCACTGAGCTTCGTTCAATGTCAATATCAAGAAAGTCAAAAAGGGCTGCTTGACTCCTCTTTTTCTCCTGATTCTTAATTTTTACTGAAACTAACGTTATATCATATATGTTCTTGCAGATCTTTGCAAAATTTTAAAGATTTTTATATAGAGTTTTCTTTTTTTTTTTTTAACATAGGTTTCTACATTATCTTAATTATATAGTTTTTAGAGATTCTAGAATCGAGTTTTTTATATTTTTCTTAGATTCGAAAAGTTTATGAGTGTAAAATATAAAAGATTTTTTGACAAAGAGTAAAATTAAAATATCAAAATAAATCCAAATCTCCATGAAACTCATGGTAAGTATATAAAATTGAAGCGTCCCTTTTAGCCACAAACCGTGTGTTGTTTGACATCAGTGTTGGGATGTTGTTGATTTGTATATCGATGAGCTAAGGTACAATTTCGTGGAATATGTTATACCCATTAAATTTTATTGATTTGTTAATAGGTTTGCACTTTAATATATAGATAAAAAGATTCTTTTAAAACAAAAAAGTTACATAGAGACAAACTGCAGCACTTTTTCAAAAATTTCTTTGATTTTAGCTTTATGCATATTTGAATATTTTCTTTTATTTTTCTAAAAAATTTCTTATTTTTTATATAAAAATAAACTTCATCATGTCATGAAGTCTCACAACATATGTATATATGGAAAATTTGATGATAAATAAATTTAATACAACAAAATAAACATAGCATACCTTTGGCTTCAAGCCATACATATCATTCAACAACAATGCATTTTTCTCTAACATAGGTGAGTGATGTTATAATTTCATAGAGCAAGAATCTCTATCTAACGAGACATCGAAAAGAAAGTTAACTTGATAGAGATAGATATGTGAAATTTCACCATCGACTCATATTTAATAAAAATAAATAGATAATATGGAAATTATAAGAAATGATATTTTCCTGGCATGTTTGAAATTAACATATACTCCCATTGATAAATCCCAACAATATGCTAGAAACATATACCATTATCGAGGAAAATATCTCACATAACAAGTGAGAAACAAAAACGTAAATCTAAATCTCATGAATAGATCTAATTCAAGAATGAAAGAATACAAAATAGGTGTACCACCAGCTACAGCAACCCCAGCACTACTGTACTAGAACCAGCAATCTACAAAACTAGGGAGAAAACTAATGGAGAAAATTAGGGTTTCTGAGATATCAAGATTACTTTGAATACCCGATCAAAAAAAAAAAAAAAAGATTACTTTGAATACATGTATAAGATTTCTATAAAATATAATGAAATGGAACCAAAATTTTAGGCAAATCGAACAAATCATACCCCATTTAGTTTAGTTTGTTTGATAATTGGTTTATACTTTAATAAATCTTGATTATAGACATTTTCAATATGAAGATCACATGTATACAAAACACGCATATTTGAATCTGAATACACTCGAGCACATATCATATATATATATATAAACATACATTATTGTAAACATGCCACATAAACATACATGTCAAGCATACATTGATTGTATCCAATTTTTATCTTATATTATAACATCGGATAAACATCTTACATATTAAGCATTTATGCATTTAATTAAGTTAAACATTGTGAAGACTCGAGACACTCTGCTCAACACATTTCGAGTTGTATTAAAAGAATCGAGTATAAGAATCTCTTACTTATAGAGTATTGATTCCAAGGCATTCTCTGCACTTTAGAAACTTTTCTGTGTAATATAGTATATTTACTCTAAGTGATACAGACATGTTCTTCATGAATTCTTGCTGTCTCTGTGTGACTCGGAAAACAGCTTTGCTTATCGCACACGGTTCCGAGTCCCTCATTGCTTAGATTTATTCGCATGCTCGAAAAGACTAGTTTTCCGCTCGGATCCGACTTCATGTTATAAGTTTTATTTTGTTAGAGTCGGCGCTTCTAGTCTTAAATGAGCTTAGTCTATATGGAGTTATTTCACTCGATATTGCTTATGTAACTTGATTCGTCGCTTAGACTAAGTCGGATGGAATTTTGAGTTTTATGGATATTAGACTCGGAAAATTTCATTCCTTTTTGACTCGAGATAATTAGTTGGTTAATCATCGTAATTATTTTATTATATGTGTCTAACCTTGGACCAAAGTATTTTATACTTTGAGAACCAAAGTTGATTTACTTTTGTAGGTTATTCAAACGAGGATACACTTTTTGAAATACAAAAGTAACCGGCTTCAAAACGTCAAATCACCAGCGAGACATGACTTTTTATCTTCTCTGTACCAGTCCCAGAAGATTGTGTCGGGGTTGTCTGTTTCCAAATCTGAAAAAATGGAACGCCAAGCTTAACGGTGGTTTCCACCTTATTCTTCAAGGCACCGCCGATGGTTTTAGGACTTCCAAGAGAGTTAAACCGTTGTCCAACGATAATTTCACAACGGATACTTTTTGAGTGACTCGGAAAGTCATTATCAACGGTCACAAAGGACTCTCAATCAGCGAGATGAAGATAACGGCTACTCTGCCCGGTCATCTATAAATAGAAGCCAACTAACAAGACTTGAAGATTACCGAAATTATTGTTAATATACACGTACTTGACCAAAGTCATTGTATTTACTCCCAATCTTCTACTTACAACTCTCACTCTGTAATTCATTACTTTCGAGTTGTAAGGTCTCGTATTTAGTTACAAACACTTTCTTACTTTCTCTGTAAGGTCCCTTGACTAAGTTGTAAGGATTAACTCAACTTAGTTGTCCCTAATTGTAAGGTTTATCTCAGCTAGGAAGTACTAGATCGGATAAGAGAATTTCGAGTCTAGGAAAACTTGTAAAGAGTTGTCTAAGGGAGCAACTCGGGTTCGATCAGTTCACGGTATTTTGTGGACTCAAACTAGTGGGTTTGACTTCGTGCTTAGATTAGCACGGTCCGTGGTTTTCTGCCCCGAGGAGGGTTTCCACGTAATCTCTAAGTGTTTACTTTCCGAGTTCATTCTAGACTCGAGACAGTCTCAAAGCCTTTGTTTAATTTGCCCATTTACTCTTGACAGCATTTACGAGTCCATACTTTTCGACTCGGCTTTTGACTCGGAATCTGTTTCGTCTCTTCTTTGGCAAAAGAGCTTGAATTTCTACAAAAATCTTCCATCACCCTATTCACCCCCTCTAGGGTGAATTAGACTCTCCCGAGCAAACTTTCACATTGAGTATTGTTTTTATAAAATTACATATCATACGTTTATTATGTTGGATGTGTATATTTCTAAAACTAATTTTATTTAATTTTGTGAATAATATCGAGTAATATATGAATTTAGATAAAATAATATTTTTGTCCTATAGACATTTTTTCAAAAGAAATTGAGATTGTAAAGTTTAAACTGTAAAAAGAAGAAAAGATAGATAATGAGTTAAATACATAAATATTAAAAATAAGTTATCAGTATAAGTTATAAAAAACTAAAAGAAATATTTTCATATTAACTATTTAAAGAAAAATATATCGGTTCATGTTATTTTAACTTACTATTAGTTTTTATTGTTATAAATTAATTAAAAATAATAAAATTAATTAATGCCCTTGCATAGCAAGGGGTATATATATATATATATATATATATATATATATATATATATATATATATATATATATATATATATATAAAGTTGGGTAGAGTTCATGGATGAATGATATAGGATGTCATGCAGTAGATGATTAGTGATTATAAAAATAGAAAAATAAATATATTTTTCATGAAAAAATTAAATATGATAAATTACTAAATTATTATACTATTTAATTACCCAAAACTCTACAATACTACTATAATAATTATTTATATGTCATAAATAAGTAATTAAGTAAATTATTATTGAAAAAAGGAAGTATACAAATCTCTTAAAAATAAATAATTGTAATATAATGTGACCAACACATTTAAGATATTTTCTTTACATACATAAAATGTAATTCATATTACTATTTAGTAAGAATGAAATGAAATCCCGATATTTTACTTACTATTGACAATCGTCCTTGATGTAAAGAAATTAATACTTAGTCATAACTCTCCCATAATTGCTCATGAAAGAGATTCATATAGTAACAATTTAATTTAAAATAATAAAAACTAAAAAATATTATTATATTTTACAATTTTTTAATAAAAATATTATAAAATTAGAAAGAAAAAAAAAGTTTTCCTCAAATCCTTACAGAGATATATGCCTAGTATTATAAAATGATGTGCATTAAAGCTGATTTTGTTGCTATAAATTGGAGCTTAATCAATGTCTCTAATTTATAACTAAAACTAATTTCATCACAAAAATTAACTAAAGCTGATTTATGATGTCCTAAACTTGTTTCAAAACAATTAACATGAAGATGCAGCAATTTTACTAGAAAAATTGTGTCAAATTGAATGTAATAAAGTTGCAAAATTTGTACGTACATACAGCATTATACAAAGTAGAAGATTTAAAATTAACAAACTATTCTATAAAATGGTTATTGATTTTACACGGATTGGCCTTTCTGTTATTGGATTGCATAAGATTAAGGCAAAGGAAAAGAAATGAAAATAACAGTGAAATCAATCATTCTCCAGAACCAGCTCTGGTTTAGCTCAGAAGAACAAAAGCTACAAAAACAGTAGGGTTCCCAGAACGAGTACACCCTCCAGCCTCTAGCTCTAGATAGCCATGATAAACATCCTTTTCGGTTACACGTTGTTGGAAATTCATGTCCACTAGAAATGGGGAAACATATATATACATATAAAGGTCAAAATGTACTGTCAAATAAAAGTACTCCATGACTGATCAGAAACAATTATTGTCTTAAGAAAATGTATACATGCATGCATGGGCATGGCTGTGAGATACATATTTGTTCCTGCAATCAGTAACCCCTGCCCTGGCTGGAGAAAGGGGAGAGAGAGAGAGAGAGAGAGAGAGAGAGCGAGAGGAGAAGGAGAGGGTGGGGGACTGGATGATGCTACTCTTAGGACACCAAACACATGTCCATTGGTATCATTTATTTTTGAGATGCTTCATCAAATTATTGCACAATCTTGATTGCTACCTGTATACAGCTAGATTTGGTGTGCTCACCCATGATTGAATCCCTCCCCATAGTAGATTAATAGCTGGTCTTTCATGGATATATAACTAGCTAGTACGTATGTAGTAGTCCCATGGTCCAACAGCGTCTTGTTTATTTAATTGGTAGTATTTGTGAGGATTTTGACTGCTAAGTGTAACCGATGGAAAACACTGATAACGCGGGTATAAACATTGGTTGTCGGTAATCACTAATTATGACAACTAGTAATCACTAATTGCTAATGGTAATCGTTGATAATTAGTAACCATTAATCATAATTATTGATAACCGTTAAACTTATAAATGCATAAATAAACAAGATATTGGATTATCTAACAAGGTTTGATCGATTAACCTTTTGTTATCAATTGGTAGTGTGAGTATGATTTTAGTTCTAGATATAATTTTGAATATACGACGGTCCTTTCCTTAAGTTTCTGACATATAGATACATGAAACTCGGTCAAAGATGGTCTCAAACTCAACAAACAAGACAATTAAAATCATTCTAAATACACTAACAAAATAAATACTAATTTAAATATTTGTGTTTCCGATTAGATAGAAAATATTACCATGAAAATAAATGAGTTTTAAGGATAAAATAAAATATTTTACACAACACATAAAAGCTTCCCAAGATTAAGGCCTTGTTCGGCAAAATGAGACTGTTTTAGTAGCGAGATAACTGTTTGTTTAGTTGATAAGCTGTTTAGGTTGCTAATAGCTATTAGATCTTAACTGTTAGCGGATAGCTGTTCAATTGAGTCTGTTGAATAAATATGTTCATTGAATTTAGTGGTTGAGTTAGCTGATCATTATAAATTGACGTAAAATGATATAGATAATTTGCCAAATATAAATTAATGAAGGGATACTTTTGTCAAAAAAGATCAAACACTATATTTAAATATGAAAATCTAATATTTTTAGCTTTTCAAAAATATTATTTGAAACGTTATAAGCTACTTGCAAAAGTTAGTTAAAACACTAGCTTATCGAACACTAATATTTAGTCGATTAGTGTTTTGACTTGGTCAAAATGTTAAAAGTTACTCCAAACGTTGTTACCGAATACAGCCTAATAAAATGTAACTTTAATTAAACACATTATTTTGGGGCAAAAATTTCAACAATTTTGACTTTCATGTAAGAGAGTTTTTTTTCCATTACATGGAAAAAGGGATATTCATTAGTAAAAAGCTATATGTCATATATAATGAAAATTGTCTAACAACAATAGATCCAAACATCAAAATAAATTATCATTCCCAAGCAACTAATGGTAAATATATTGTCGAGCAGCTCTAAGCTGGTACAGTTTTTCAGGTCACTAATTACATTTTTCAACATCATTATATCTTTCCCAAATATTGACGAGCTTAACATAACTTATTACGTAGCAAGTATCTACTTGACATAATAGATTATGATGAAAGGAAGATTGTTATAATGGAAACAGGTATGAAATTTCGTTATTAATTCGTCCGCCAAACAAACAAGCAGGCTTCGTTCAATTAAATGTTGACTATTTTCAACGATATTATCTTTAGATCTACAAAAGCTTACACTAAGGAGAGAGAAAAAACTTATACGAAGGTAGAATGAAACCAAAACTCACATTTAAAGATGAAAACTTGTAATTCTTACTAAACACAGAGAATTTGTTGAAAAGAAATAGACAACAAATAATAAATTTATTGATAATCAAAATAGGTGAGTGTTTAATTCTCCAAACCTTCATAACTTTACAGGAAGAGTTTCTTCTCAATACATTTTTCACAATGTACTTTCATTCTCTTCCAAGTCTCTCCTTGAAATCTTCTTATTTTTGGACTGTTTTCAAATCTAGCCTTGTGAAAAAACTGTCATTTTTTACCAATGTGCCATGCATTGCTTGGATCACTTCTTAAGATGCTAATTCGACACGAAATCACATGAAGACTGAATTTTGGATTTGAAGCACAAATTACACTCTTAAAAAGAAAAAAATTCATTTACCTTGAGATTTTAGTAAATACTTGTTTCTTTCCTGAATTTTTCAAATTATTTTTTACTACGCTTGATATTTTCACTCGTTATTATAAAAATTGAAATTATAAAGATACCTTTTTATTCTCTTACCTTTTCCCTTTCCCCAATCCCATGACCAGCTCACGATCCTTTCCCATTATGAAAACTTTACCTGAGAAACTCGTTATCCTCTAGTCACTCTACTTTGCCCATTGCCGGTGCTACCTCGCTCACAGACTAATGATGCATGTTCCTCTCTTTCTCCCCTCTCCAAAGTTTCAAAATTTCCATTTTTGTCTAGATCCAAACCACAAATTTTCGTCATTATAGTTATAAATCATCAATACTATCTCCAATAAGTGCTTGTTGCCACAAAGGTGAAATTTGGAGATTTATGATAATTTAACACAGAGATAAAAAAAAGCTGAATAATAATTCAAAAATTCAAGGTTAGAAAAAACATTTACTATGACCTCAAGGGATAAATGAAAAATTTTCCTCTCAAATGTTAAAAATAATCTGGCTAGATTGAGTTATCCAGATATTCAGGCAAGTTATCAATAAAAAGTGTGAAATATCGAGAGGTTGGTTTATGATTTTAGAGTATAAACCTATTCTTTCACCTTCAACCATTAGGTTAAACTTTCGATTAAATTGGTTGTTGAACATGGTATCGAGCAAGACTGAGCCAAACAAACCTAAATCTTCATATGGTATTAGAGCCTTTTTGAGTAAGAGGTCTCAATTTTAAATTTTAGCAGCCTTTGTATTGATTATTACACAAGGTAGGGAAAAGTCATGATTACATCCACGTTTTAAGTCGAAAGGCCATTTGCATGAGAAAGTATGTTAAAGTATAAATATATGCCTGCACTTTCCACCATTTTTAAACTTTTAATTAAATTAATTTTTAAACATGGTATAAGAGCAAGATTGAGCCAAGCAAAACCTAAATCTTCACATTTGAAAATGCTCTATTTCAATGAAATTTATTCATCATTGGATATAACACGATGTGATAAATTATTTTTTGATAAGCTGACTAATCCATATTGGGTCCCCTATCTCATGGGATAATACTTGAACTGGGCCGGAGAAGGGAGTTGTCAAATCCCAAATATCTATCCACCACACAATTTCGTCAAATTCAGAAATTGCTCCCGTCAAATTTAAACTTTGGGGGTGGAGGATAGGTCAGTAGCCACTAAGTCACTAACGTCCTCGACATTACGACATGATACATTGATAAATTCATCATTGGCTATAATCAGGACTGCAAAAGGCAAATGCTCAAATAATCATTACTCAATTGCTCAATCACATTATGAAACCAGAACATTCGTAACAAATGTATGCCCATCATATATGTAGAAAAAAGCATACGTTATTTGACAAGGATGCATCCTCACGAATCAATCTCTATGCAAACACAGATATTTGCAGAGATAATGCTGTTAATATTTGAATCTCCAGATCCGCGAAACCTGGACCTACATCAGGAGCTATTATTGTATTGTATACATGCATCCTCGTGACTTAAAAATTGAAATGCTTTGAATAAAATGCAGCAGGGTTGGGGCTAACGTCTTCTGGCAGCAGTCTCGCGTTGAGCATTGAAGAAGGCAGCAGCGACAGGGAGGTCGAGATCGTTCTCAGCAGCGAATTGGCGGGTACTGAAGTAGTCCCTGCTGCTTGAAGAAGAAGGAGCCATGTCATAATTCGGTATTGCTTGCCTTCTTTTCTGCTTGAATAGGATGAATATAAACCTGTGTATCCCAATGTTTGGCCTTGGCATCTCGTAGCTCACTATCTCCCTTCCTGTTTAATTTGTTTATTCATTTTTCCATGCATTATGAATCGATAATCCTTTAACAAAAAAAAAAAAAAAAAGGAAAGGAAAGACACAAGAAACTTGGTAGGATCGCAAAGAGATAAGGGCGTAGAAAGGCTACCAAATGTGGCATCAGTTGTGCCTGGAATGTCTGTCACTAACCTGCAAACATCCATCATTTCATGACTACGTGTCAGATGTTTCTTTCGATGTACGAGTAAGAAAAATGTAAGTAATTTGAGAATTGGTTTTTGATGTGCCAAATCCCAATGGAGCATGAAAACAGAAAACACAAGTACGCCTAGCAAATGAGTCATGCTCGATTAAAGTTTACTTTAACTTGATTGGTTTTTAGGGTAACATGCTTATCCTCTGAAACAAATCAATTTTGGAAGAAAATTTTGGTCTAGGGTCTGATTTGATTTCAGCCATTTTGGATTTTAGCTTAAATTTTAAATCTTTTGATCATTTTTGTTTAAGGCTATTATTTTTAACTTTAACTTACAATTTTACAGTTCCTTATACTTGTTTATAATTTTTTATAACTTATTACAACTCCTTACAACTTTTTACAATTATACCTTATAAATATCATATACGTCCCTGTAATTTCTTACATTCTTATAACATATAACTTATAATCTTATAACTTTTTAAAAGTGAAAAAAACAAAGGTCCAATTATGAATCATAAAGCAACCACTAAAAATGGAGAAGCAGATCGATACTAAAAAGGCAGCTTGATAAAGCTGCTGTCTCGTTGCTGTTCGCACATTCAAGTCTTTAGTCTTTAGCTCACATTTCAGGAAAATTTTTCACCTTGCCATTCTCATATCTATCTCTCTTTTTCTGTGATGTGATAGCACAAGGACTCAAACAAAGAGAATTTCTATATAATGTGTTTCACACTTGTTTTCATTTGTCACAAATCTCTGTAGCATATACTTATCTAGTTATCAAAAGCTCAAAAAGATGTTTATGTTTGTTTGTCTGAAAATCACTTTAAATAAAAGTTTTGGTTGGTTGAAGGTTGAAGGTTGAAGGTTCATAAATATATAATAATTGTTTTTGGATGAATTGGTAAGCTCATTAGAGGTTCATATTTCATGGATTATCATCCTTATGGGAGTAGGCATGGGGAGAAGGAAGGGGTAAAGGAAAAGGGAACTTGAAAACCCTCCATGTCCACGCTCCTTATATTGAAAGTGTGATAAGCTTTTTAGTAACTAAAAATATGTTATATTCTCTAACACGCTCCTTTATACAAATGCTTTTTCAACTTGTAACATGGGTGTTGTAAAAGTTCTTTCGTACCTTACGCAATAATCAACATAGAAATGTTGAGATCAAACATGAGATCTCTTACTTAAAAAGGCTATGATACCATATACGGAAATCAACTTAATTAAAAGTTCAATTGCAAGATCTTTATTAATTTTTTTTCTTTTTCCCAATAAGTATGGAAAAAAAACTTATAGCTATATATGTGTGGATTTTGAACTCAACTTCTAGTGTACTACTTTCTCGAGGCATTAATTGCTCGTTATATTAATTAGATGACACTCACTGACTCACCATGATACATAATGATACTTCTATTCTTTTTAATACAAACTTAATAGTTGAGGCACTTTGAGGCCTTAGCTCGATCACCTCCTCTATCGGTCTATATCTGTACCCTATGTGCAATATTATATATATTGCGGCTTGAAAGGTTACTAAGAGGTTTTAAGAAAGAGTGTGACTTGGAGATTGTTGTAGGTGTTGTTAGGATTAAAATTGATAAGAATAATGGATCTTAGCTAAGTATTCATTGATGACATAGATCTTATATAAGTTGTCACGAATAAATTTTAAATTTTAAAAGAGTATTTTCTCATCAAATTTTCGACAGAAGATGAATAGATACAGCAAGACTATTTAGAAAGTTAAATGAACAAATTATTTAGAGGTAGAACTTCAACCATAATAATAAGAAGATGATACATATATTGATCAATTTTAATCGATATTTTAAAAAATAGAAGTGAAAAGTAATAGTTTCAATGTAGTTTTAAAAGGTGTTAAAATACCGCACGGAGCCATACCAATGAAGGCGTTCTCTCAAATAAGGATCACTTGGTCCTGGCACATCCGGATCTGTCATTACCTACAAACAAAACAAAATTATTAAGATATAATGCATTGACCGCAAAGAGAGGAGGGCTTAGCCCTAGTCCCAAGTATGAACCCACCAAGGTGAAGAACGTTCTCAAGTCTCCGCCATTAATCCGAACTCGAGGCTTGGTGGTGACTTCAGAAGGATAAAGCTCGGAGCCATTGAAGACATGCTTGTTGTTGTAGGTGACAGTCATTTTTGTAGATGGGGTGAAGAAGTCAATCACATCTCCAATCACTCTCCCGACTATAAGAGGCTCCACAACCCTAGCCATATGTCTCCCCTCAATTAGAAGGA
The DNA here is from genome assembly GCA_021018815.1 of Talinum fruticosum. Classification (NCBI taxonomy): domain Eukaryota; kingdom Viridiplantae; phylum Streptophyta; class Magnoliopsida; order Caryophyllales; family Talinaceae; genus Talinum; species Talinum fruticosum. Next base: position 80,072 of record JAITYX010000094.1, on the reverse strand, counting down.
AATTAAAAGGACAAGGCAAATAAGAGAGGGGGCAAAGGCTTTAATGGAATTTGACACAAATGTGTTTTGGATAGTGAAAAGATGCAAAATATGGCATTCTATTTATACTGTTTTTGATATGCCCCTTTTAACTTTAAAAAAAAAAAACTAGTAAATTGCATATGTGCGGTTGTTCTCTTGTCATACTAGGTCTGGGCCAACCTCAAAAGCAAATAAATAAGTATAGATATTCTTGTACTTTATGCCACCCTCTCTTGTCCTAGGCTCCATTTGATTAGACATAATTAAAATGTTTATCTAAAAACTTTTATGTTTTATAAGAAGTTATGTTTTCATATTTTTATCAAAAGTTTGTCATGCTTATGATCATGAAACTTATAAAAAATGAAAAAGACTTGAAAAACTAACTCAAGACTCGAAACTTGAAACTTAAACTGAATCACCCCGAACAATACTTGACCTAGTGTCTAAAATATGCTCATGTGATATAGAATCGGGAACTCAAAATGACCTTAATAAACTAGAACTAAAGAGAAATTTCGACAAAGTTATTTCTTTTTACAAGAGAAACTCATTACTAGAACAAATTTTGGTTGATCCGAAAGACGTGAACCCAAAGTGACTCGAACCTAACGGACTTGTACGAGTGTTGACTCAAAACATGACCCGTTCTAAAGTTTAACCCGATTTATACTTGAACCAAATGACCCATTCATCGGATCTAAAAATTAGATTATTACATACATCCCAAGGGAAAAATAAATCAATTTAACACCAGTTAAATACAGGACGATTGGACATATATTGTCCCACAATAAGGTGAATAAAAGATACTTAATGTAATACAATTTCTGCCCTTTTATTAATTAATCTTATTTTTCTGTATTTTCCTTTTGTATCATGCATATTTGTTTGAAGATATATAATGAATTCATTAATTAAAAACCGACCGACATCTAAATTAAATTTGAAATTCAAATGAGATATCACAATAACAAAATGAATCACTATCATAAGAAAACTAATTGATATATTTTTTAATAATTTTTTACTTAATTATTATTTTATGATACAATCTTCAACAAGTATATCCCAAAACTAGTACAACTTTTTATGTAATTTATCGTTTATCAATTATACAACACGTCAACTATAAAATGACAAATTAAGAATTCTCAATCGAGATCCATATGATTATTGTCTGTTGATCTAAAATCAAAGGAGGTACACTGCCATTGATACATGCATGTTTGTGCATTCTACTCTAATTAATTAAATTTCTTAGGTTTTGATACCAAATTTAGTGCACAATGTCCTAAAAAAAAAAAAAAAAGAGGACGCACTCTCGAGCAACCTTAATTGGTCGGTTCTTGGTGCACAATGCACGTTGTGTATTCCGAACTAAAGTCTCCTCTTTTTCTACCTTTACTCTGTAAACCCATTATATAGACCCACACAAAAGAAAATGGAAAATGAAAAATGAAAAATAAAAAATAAAAATTGAACCTCAAAATTACATATAAGCCGATTTACTTATATCAATTTTAAAACTTCGTCAAGTTATTTGATACCTATCAATAGCAAGGATCCTAAGATAAAATATTAATGTCTCCCCACTCTCTCAAAACTTGATGATTGACATGTATAAGAAGTAGGGAACTTATATGTATTCCGACCCATAGGTATTCACACAAATTGCAATGACCTTTATAAAGAATTAATGTTAAGGAAATAAATGTGAAATCTATATAATATCTCGATCTCAATTATTAAGACAAAAGGTGTTATCGTGACCGCACACTCGTTAGCTAAAAATAACATGAACGTATTGAATCGTACTATTATAATTTGTATATGAGTGGACCACATTAAACTACATTAATTGCATTGTGGCTAGGACCAACACCAAATTATTCATTGGGGCCTTCGGAATCAGTTCCTGATAAGTTGCACCAAGTAGCCAATAAGCATTTCATGAGAAGATTTTACCCTAATTAATCATATACTACTCGTTGTTAATATAAAAACTTTATCTCCATGAACAATTGTCCCCACTAACCAACTTGAGAGACCAGTTATTAGGAAATAAATAATTACAAAATATTTTCGTAGTACTAGAAAGTTGACTCCCTCTCCATACTTGAGAGGAAACAACTGAATTTTTTTCAATAATCAGGCATAAATAGTAAAATGAGGACTAACCTTTTTTTTTCTTTTTTTTTTTTTTTGGGAGGAGATCAGAAAGGAGAATCTTAGTTAGAACCTTCCCAGACTAGAAATTGAGTTTGGGGGAACTTACTATCTTAAGACTTTGTTCAAAGAAGGAAGCAGAGAGAATAATGTAAAGAACCCACCATCGAAATTAGGGCCACCATGAGTTTAGAGAGATCGAGGGAGGGGAAGGGGCTGGCGGAGAGAGTCTTTATTGATGAGTGGTCATTTCAAGCTTAAAGCTGCTAAATAAAACAAAGAGAGATGGACATTTCCAGCTCCTCAGGTTTGTTTGCTGTCAGTAACAGTAACCTTTGAATACTTTTAGTTTGGCAAAAAAAATCGGGTTCGGGTCAATTCGGACTTGGACATTCGGACAAAAACACTATACTCGGACCAGTGTCCGAATTGCAGATTCGGACGCCCGACTAAACCGGAACCCGAACCCGAATGTCCGAACTTTTGATATGAACTTTTGAAAATTGAATTGAAATTATGTATGTGACCGAACCCGAACCCGAATTTCCGATACTTGAACTCGAATGTCGAATATTTTATTGAAAATTTTGTAAATTTTGGACTAAATTATACCTAAACCCGAATGAACGAATGGCCAAACCCAGGTTGTCCAATTTTTCCGAACCCGAATAAGTCACAAAATTTGGACAACCCGAACCTGAATTTCCAAACTCGAACGCGACCCGAATTTTAATTCGGATATGACCATTTGTCCGAATTTATAATTCGGACAAAAATTTGTGATTGGACCTCGTTTTTCCAGATCGGATAAATTCGGACTATCGGGTCGAGACGGATTTTTGGCAAGAATGTTTATAACGAGTTAACAACTCGTAACAACTCATAATAACGTGTAACAACTATACCTTCAGCTCGTAATAACTTGTAGCACCTTGTAACTAGTTTTAAACTAATTTTAATAGCCCATAACAATTCATAACAATTAGTTGCAACTGCTCATAACAATTCATAACAACTAGTTTTAACCGTTAAAACCATTAGCTAGGATTGAGTTTTGCCTCCTCGCTGTGTTGTGAGTTTTTCCTTTTGTCTTAGTGCAAGTTTTTATAAAATTTGGAAATTGTGAAAGATAGTCTGATCTTATGGTTCCTGTTGTACGACGGTTGCTTGTTTGACTATTTAAGAGTAAATTACCAATTTAATTTTATAGGATTATGTCACGACGATTTTTCTATTAAGTATAATAAATCAAGTTAAATAGATACATACTTCATGCACTTATTAATTATAACTTGTACTACAAAAAATACAAAAATAGTGACGAATGTCTTCCGATGGGTAAGAGTTAGTAGGACATTCCGCCGGGATTTTTTGCAAATCTTATGACAGTTGCTTGTTTAACAAATCACGTTAGAAAACTCGTCGGAATTTGGCAAATCCCGTCGAAAAACCTATCGAAAATTGTCGGTATTTCAACTTTTTTACAGTGTTGTCATCATTTGAGAAAGATATAATGAAATTAAAGAATATGTTTAGCGGCTAATGGTAAGAGAATGCTGCAAGTTTGGAGTATATTGACAACATATTTATCATTAAATTTATAAAGATGATGATGTATTTTAATATTTTAGATTTATCCTCATAATATGGTTTACGTTATATAATTTTTCATTAATCATTGTCCTTTTTTCATTAAAAAACTAATCTAATAACAAAATTTATTGAACATGTTATATTTCTTTTAATTTATTTGGCTGAAAAACAGTATTAAGAACTAAGTGTACAGTATCCAAGGTTTGATTTCCCTGTGATCCGTTGTATTATAATCATATTATACTAATATTTATGATTTCTCTGAACCAATATATTTTTAAGTAAGTATTAACTATTCAAACAACTAGGTAATCATATAAGACAAACTAACATAGTAAAATGTGGAACTTTGTCAATATTATAGGTTAAAAGTACAAAAGTAAGGGATTTTTACTTCTACATAAACTGACCTATTTAATTATCGAATTAGCCTCATCTCAATGTGGTAAATTTATTTAAAAGTAGTAAATAGTATGTTTTTACATTTCATTAGATCAAAATTAGTTTAGTTTATGTTAGATTTCAATTTCTCGATTTCAATACTACATATTAAATACAGATTATATTACCACGTCGAATTACGCCTTTTCAACTCTAGTTCTTCGTCCCATGTTTGTCCTCATGTGTCTAGTCTCAAACATCTCTTTTATTGTTGTTTATTTACCATATCTTTATCAATAATCCACCTTGCTCCTTTTTGAATTTTCTTTCCCGAATTAATTTTCTTTAATATTGTTAGTTATTCTACCACGAGTGGTGGTATCTCATCATCTATTGCTTATTCTCTATTTTAAGAGACATCTTCGTAAATTGAAGCTTAATTATTAGTAGGCTTTGCAAAGGTGTGCATGGTATCTAATCTCTTTTCTTAATTAATATTATCTTTATACTTTTTTGTGGAGTCTTTGAAAAATGTATGTAAAAATTATTGTTTGAGACTTCGAGATATGAAAGGGTTACACCTTTCCTTCTTTTTCCTTCCCTTATTTTACGTCATAATGTTTGTAAGCGCGCATTACCATTATATGTAAATGCTCTGTTTATTCTTGTTTGTTAATAGCTAGTAATCTCTTGTATACCGATCATGGCTTCTTCTAGGGGAAGAAGGGTCTCAGACAGGGTGACCCTATTCACCCTTAATCTTTATCTGGGTAATACATTATCCAACTAGAATATTAGATTTCACTACCAAGTAATAGGCTTTTAAATTCCATCTTATGTGCAAGTCCATAAAACGGTTCTTACAACTGCTTACAACTCTATAAAGTTTTTATAATTTACTTTAAAACTACTTAACAATTTTTTATAACTTCTTACAATGTTACAACCTTACAACTCCTTACAATTAAATGGAACAGGAACTTAATAATATTTTGCAAGGCTCGCTTGCCAACTATGCAGCTAATTGTGAAAGCTTTTTCATACTTCTGTCATGCCACACTAGTCTTCGAATTAATGCTCAAAAGTCCCAAGTTTTTATAGCAGAGGTTTATGAACCTGTTATTCTATAAGCTATTACATGGTTTGTGCTAGGAGACTTTCCAGTAAGGTATTTGGGTGTACCTATCTATCACCCCTAGGAGATGGTATAAAGTTGAGTGTAATGTAATGTGTTCATTAATTGTATCCAGAATCAGGTGTTGGAATTCTAGGCACTTTGTTATATGCTGGTAGGGTGCAGCTGGTAGGCACTTTGTCATCATTATTTATACTACCTAAATGGGTGTCAAGAGTAGGGCTGTAACGGAAGCATTCGGGTTCGACTCGGTTAAAGCTCCACTTGGGGTTGAGTTAAATCGAGCCCAAGTCAGCTTGAAGGCATACCGAGCCGAGCTCGAGTTTAATAAGGCTTGATTCACCTTAGTTTGGCTCGATTGAGGCTAAGTGGTTTATTTTTTCTAAAAGTATTTAAGTTGAGAGTATAAAATTACCGTTAAAATCATTAAAATTTCATTCGAACCTTATTTCTTGAATCTAATATAGAAATACATAATTTAACTTCGATTATAACATTAAATTTAAAAGCTTTGTAAGCAAATAAAAACAAAAAACTAAGCATAGCCCGAGCACAACTCCAGCCGAGCCTGAGCCATTCAATTTGAGACAAAGCCTAAATTTTATTTTAAAGGCTCAACGTGCTACCATACGAGCTAAAATATAACTGAGACAAGCCTGAGCGAAGCTTGTCTCGGCTTGTCAACAAGACTACTCAACAGTATAGAAAGCATGTGCAAGAATTTTTGTGGGGCCTCTCAGCTGATTATATGAAAACACTTGTTGTGGCTTGGGATTTTGTTTGTCAAGAAAGGGTGGTGGTTTTGAAATTAAGAAGTGTGCTACTCATAGTCTTCTTGTTGCTAAATATTTGTGGTATGTAGCAGCTTATAAACAATTTTTTTTTTTTTGGTGCAGAACTTATAAACATTTTATTCTAGGCTATAAGACACCCTTCAGGCATGGGTGTCGATCTTCTCGAAATGGGGAATGACGTCGCTCATTTGGTGCCAATATTTAGGTTACGCTATGCATATTCGGTGTTTATAATAGTTAACAGCATGTAACAATTTATAACAATTTATAACGACTCGTAATAGTTCATAACAATTAGTTTCAACTAATTATAACCACTCGATAACGACTCCTACCAACTCTGTAACAACTAATAACAACTCATAACATCTCTTAAAAACTAACTAGTTTCAATAACTCAAACTAACAAATCTTTTAAAAAATATTATTGCCGTATTACTAATTAATAATTACATATAAGAAGTAAGTTTCATTAACAATGGAAATGAGGAAATAAAATGAAGACGACATTAGTTTGACAATGGGAACAACAAACGTATCTTTACAATTGTAAGATTTAAACCTGAGAACTTATTAAGTTAAAACTAATTTAGAGGTACTAAAAGCAAATGCTACAAAAAACCTAATCGAAACTGAATAATTTAGTATCTTTAGAAAATTTCTCAATATTTTTGTTTTGGGGGCAGAAACTAACTCCCAAGAGACAGATTCGTCGAAAGATATGGGCCCAATCTTGAAAGAAAGTCCTTTGGGCCTTAATAAGTATGGGCCTTGAAAATTGTGGGAGTGGGTGTGGGGTTGGACTGTAGACCCAATGAATGCCTATCTATAACTATGATTAAACTTGTCAATTTAGGTGGACGAGTTAAACACGGATCGGTATAATCGGGTTCAGCAAAAATAAGGGCAGTCATATTTTGATTTTTGGGGGTTTGGGTGAACCTAATATCTCAAAAGCACCTTTGTTATAAGTTATTTTTCTTTTGTCAATTATAAAATTAGATATTTTTTATTTAATATTGTTTATAATTTTACGAAAAAGTACAAGTATTTGTATTTTTTAAAAATATGTTAAAAAATATTAAAAATTTTCATTATGATATAAGCATGAGTACCCCATTGGGTAGAACGTCTTGACTGGATGACAATGAGGTGAAACATTAATGACATGTTTAACATTATGGTGTTTATTATAAGGAGGTTAACTTAGTTATTATGAATAAATTTACCGATTAATATTATAAGAAGATTTTTATATATATTTTCTTTAGTTTAAAATAGATTAAGAAACGGCCGACTATGGTTGGACCGACCCAACCCATTTATTCAATATGAGAAACTTGACTCCATCTTAACCGGATTCATTGTTTATTCTAAGCATTGTGGTTCAAGTATAACTGGAGTAGTTCGAAATAAATGAGAATTAAATATTCATGATGAACTGAAATTATTAATTTTAATTATAACATTCAAAATTTGGATAATATTTATCATAAAAAATACAACATAATTTATGCATTTTTAATATTTTTAGTATAGTGAGCTATTTGAATTCACACCTATTTAATTGAAATTTTATTATGTATATTTTTTTATATAATTTTATATAAAAAGGAAGTTGATAAAGTAAAGAAATTGGTGTTTGTTCATAAAGGATTACAAAATAATGAATACTATTAGTATAAAAAAATGATGAGGTGAAAGAAAAATATATAATAAGTATACAACATTAAGTTAATAACTCACACCAAACTTCTTGTTTTTAACTCTCCCTTCCTTCTCTATACCCTAATTTTGTATTCATTACTTTTTCTTTTTTTCTAGATTGTTGGGGCTGGTATTGGCTTTATTACGGTTAGTGGTAAGACCATTTTACTTTAATGTATTCAATCGAATTAAGATCTAAAGGTATTTTTTAATAAATGTCCTCTCCTTTTGTGATACTTTGGATTTTTCTACTTGTGAAAGTTTGTATTTCTCTCATTTTTTTAGAGATATGTTTTCTCTCCCACTTGCGAAAGTCTTATTTCTCACCTTTTCGTGCGAGTTATTTCTCTTATAAGTACGTGTAAGTTTTATTAGGGTTGTTGATTCGATTGTACAAGTATATTTTTGATGTTTTTATCAATCGGTGTCATTGACTTTGATTGGAATGATTTAACAATAGAATTTTATATGGTTCGATTAAAGTGATGTTTCCTTCAGTCTGTATCCATAATATCATACAGAGATTCATTCTATGAAATTATTAGTCCGAACTCATATTATGTACGGAGCAATATAGTAATATACAATAGTTCGCCGATATTTGAGAAAGACATATTGCGAGTCAAAGAACACGATTTATGGTTAGATTAATATTGTAAGTATGGAGCCGAATAAAAATATATGTATCGTTATTTTTGTCAAAATAGAAATTTACTTTGATATTTGATATTTTTTATTAAAAAATTATCTTTATATGTGTGATATGACTTTTTATTAATGAAATTTTTATTTTTGTCAAAAAGAATACTTGTTTTCAAAGCTTGATCCAGCGGTTAAACAAGTTTATGTCCGATTGACCCGTTAATTTATAAGAGATTTAGATCATATTAGTTTTTACGAGGTCTAACTATGGCTAGTGGCTGTCAGAGAGAGACAGTGGTCTAGCCGCCAACAACTGGTATTCTGATTTGCATAGTCTTCGGCTCATAAAGAGGCTCCACTTTCTGATCGTTAAATGTTGAATTTTTGCAAATTCTTTTCCGTGTCTAATTCCAAATAAATCCAACATATTATAAGACATCAACAAATATCGGTCATATCTCACTATCACCATTTCCAAAAAATACCACCAATAAATATAAAAGGTAAGCTTCTCTTCTGTCTTGCATTAATTACTAAATGCTAAGAATTTGTAGTTTAATTAGTATGGTACCGTTTTTATTGGGTATAGTTCAGTGATTATACACCTCCTCTTTTTATATTCGAATTTATTAAATTTACACCCTATACAAGAGCGTAATTGGGGACCCACTTACTATTAAAAAGAATTGAAAAATATTGAATAAGAAAACTATAATATGGGATTCGACAATAAATATCAATATAAATGAGGTGCTCCTCCATTTTAAAATAATTGTCGTTTTAAAGTTATGATGATTATAAAAAAACACTAAATTTATGACAAAGTTCATGTTAAAAGATCAAATTGTCCCCATATTTTTTAGAAATAAAGAAAATTAATGAAAAAAAGAGATAAATAAAATAATTAATAAGGACAAAATGAATAAACTAGTCATTAATACGTTATTAGAATTACGAAATAACAAATATTATAAAACGAAAAAAATAATTAAACGGACATATATTTGAAAATAAGGGAGTATTCAACAAGAAATTCACTTCGACCATTAATCATGTATTTGAAGAAGCAAACGTGATGAGGATTGTAATATACAAGAAGCAAGAAAAGCTATAATTCTTATTAAAATACCGATTTAACCATGACAATTAATTAAGAGTTAACACTTACAATTGACAAACAACTTGATGGTATTACCTTGATGCTGCAGTCGATAAAGACGGATGGGTGGGGCTGGTTGCAGTGATCCGTGACCGTAACGGGGCTCTGCTGCTAGCTTAAACTAGAAGAACAAGAGCGAGCTGGACTCCTCAAGTGGCGGAAGCAAAAGTGGCGGTATTCGTCATGTCTTTAGCTCGTTGTTTTGATTTTACTAATGTCATTTTAGAGTCGGATTGTCTTTATTTTATTTCTAATTTTGATCTGGGTGTCGAGGATTTACTAGCTTTTAGTAGTAATTTTACTAGCTGTTGTTGGGCTCATGTAAGAAGAGGTGAGAATTTAGTTGCTCACTCGTTAGCCAGCTAGGCTAGTTCTTTGTTGTGAGTATGAGAAGGTTTAGATAGATGTTTGCGTTAAGAGGTGATCTCAACTGTAATGATGGATCAGTTAGTAATAAAATTAAACCCCAAATCGCTTACTTCAAAAAATATATCATATCTGATTATAATTATGTCACTATTGGCTTGATTTGAAGTGAAATTAACCACATAATCATATGCTTTTCATTGACCAATTCCAAGTAAATATAGCATGATAAGATATCAACATATTGTAGGAGGCAAAAATTCGCTAGCCAATTATATGTCGCCACGCTGAAATTAATTCCACCTATTGTAAATTGCCACATGTAAAATTGGCTCTGGAAAGTTTTTAAAATTAAAATAAAAAGAAATTAAATTTCGGCCAATTAGAAGTTGCCACGTGTCGTTGATGATGCGATAAATAGTAAATATTTCTTTTAAGAAATAATTACTAAACTATGGCCTGGCCCAAAGCCTCAAACCAAACCCTAGCTCCAAAAGGCTATAAATAGAGGTCATTCCCTCATTTTTTACACACATTCAAGATCTCGCGAAATCCGGAGCTCAAACCGCAAACGACATCTAGCTACCAAGCGCCAAGGATCAAAGTCTGCAGCTGTTCGTAAATCGGAATCAACGATTCAAATTCAAGACTTTCAGCACATCCGGATCAAGAACCATTCGGCGTTCATCATCCGCCTCAACATCAATGTTCGAGATCAAGCTACAACGCCCTCGAATCATTCACGTTCCAAGGAGATTGAATCGGAGGATTACGTTTATCGTATTCAACACAGATGATTGTACCCATTAAACAAAAATCAATACAAATTATATTTGTTTCCTAATTTCCTATCTTCATTTATTTTAGACTCGAAATTTGTGTTTACACATATCCAAATCATATGTCACTATCATCATCTTGAAAAATATATAGTGATGGTAACCGTCAATAATGACTAATCTCTATAAAATAATGAAAATTTTACAATTAAATCATGTTTTAATTTATATTTACAGTTTTAATTATCTTTTTACATTTTGGTCACTTAAATGACAATTATACCATTTCCTCTTCCTCATCTCTCTCGTCCCCTCCTGCACTCATACTAGACCCTATCTCTCTCCTCCCTCCAATACCTCACATTAGGCCCATCTCTCTCTCTTCCCTTCCCTCCCCACCGTCAGACTCCTTGAATCTACAAATTCTTAAATGATCCTAAGAGCATATACTCTCATGAGAGAAAGAAAGATTAGGCCCACAAAATTTTTCATATTTTTTCGTTCGTCCAATCATCCGTTGACATATGTCGAAAAGCAAATACTTTCGAGTGCATATAAGACGTTCTACCTTAACCCTCGTTTCTCTCTATCTCTCTTCTCTCTCCTTAAATAATTATTTAAATAAAAATAAAAAATACTTTATTTTTAAATAAATGATTTTTAAAGGATTTTGTATGTTTTTTTAGATAGAAAATTAATTATTTGTGTTATATTTAAAAATTTCTCAATAAAGAAATTATTTAAATTTTAAATTTTAGTTTTTAAAAAATTAATTATTAATTTTTACTATCTAATTGTAGATAAAACTTAAATTTCAAGTAAAATTAAATTTTAAGTTTATTTTTATAAAATTTTAATTTTTCAGTTTTGAGTTTTCTTATTTCAAGTAAAATTACTTTAATTGAAAAAATATGATTTAAATTCTAAACCTTAATTGCTCAACCTGAAATATTAAATTAATAAAGTTAAATATATAATCATATATATATATATATATATATATATATATATATATATATTAATTTAGGTATATTTTTAGACCACCACCAATAATATATTATCATATACATCATACTAACTACGATGTTATACATGGATGACTTGTTTATTTAACCGAGAGCACGAAATTAAATAAATTTAAGGTAATCCTGAAATGACTTTCTATATCATTACATGTGGCTGTCTATGCTTAACATTATTAATATAATATTTCAGATGGAGTGATTAAGGTTTAGGATTGAAATAATATTTTTATATTTTTTAATTAAAATAATTTTAATTGAAATAAGAAAAACTAAAAATGAAAATTCTAAATTTTACAATAATAAATTAAAATTAAAATTTTACTTAGAATTTAAATTTTGTTTAAAATTTTATCATAAAAATAAATATATTTTTTTGTGCGAAAATAAGTTAATCCATTTATAATAAAAAAAATGTATAATGGTACTAAAATCAAGAGAAATAAATAACAAAAGTAAATTTTAAAATATAAAATAATTTCTTCATTAAAAAATTGTAAAACAGTACTTATAGTACAAATAATTAATAAACTATTTAAATAAAAAAATATATAATTTTTTTTAAAAAATAATATACTTTAAAATAAAATTAACTTTTTATTTTTATTTTAGAAAAAAATTAAAGAGACAAAGAGATTGGGAGAGAGGGAGTGGGGAAGAGAAAGAGGTTCATAGAGGAGAGAGAGATAGAGGGAGGCAAGAGAAATAGGGGCTGACAGAAGAGAGAGATAGGGGATAGGAGAGAGAGAGAGGCGGAGAGAGAAAAAAATGGGGATACAATTGTTATTTTATTTTTAGGTTTGTCGATTTACTCTTACCCGAGACCTTTCTAAAAATTGCGGCGATTGAAGTAGCGAGAGGAAGGCGTCGTCGACAACTTTTATTGGCAAGCTTCTTCCTCGAGTAAATTCAATACTAGCTCGAGTCATCTCCCTTCTTAAAAACGAGTCTTTGGCGAGAGAAAACCAAGACCCAAATTGGAATTGGATCCGGAATACTCAAGCTCCACAAAGAGGTCGAATGTTTCTTTGGTTATTACTCCGGGACGGACTAATGACTAACATAAACAGATTTAAAAGAGGATTGACTAATGATCCTAGTCTGTAGAATGTGTGGAAACCGGATCGAAAACACCGAACATATCATTCGACTATGTCCCCAAGCAATTACAATATGGAATTTTTGGCGGCCAAAAGGTATTTTGTGGGATCCAACAATAGTTCTCTCTCGACTGGCTATTGGCAAATCGAATCATGGGAATTTTGATGCACACTGGGAAACCAAGTTTTTAATGACTATTTGGTACCTTTGGAAATGGAGGAACTCCCATTGATTTGCATCGGATGATATCGTACCAAGAAACAAAGGAGAATTCCTTCGGTGAAATTTGAAGAAACATCAACGCTCTAAGTGAAGAAACAAATTTCAATTTGAGGAAAACCCAACAAAGTAGAGTTCAATTAATTAAATGAGAACCTCCCCCTCCGGGATGGGTCATTTTAAATAATGACGGTGCCTTTAAAGGGAACCCGGACTAGCGGGAGGAGGAGGAGTCATTAGGGGTGACAAAGGTGAATGGCTAGGAGGATTTACCGAGAATTTTGGGTGGTGTACTTCGTTTTATGCTTGAACTCAAGGCTGCTTGGAGAGGACTACGAGTAGCTCAAAACTTGGGATTGAAACACATTTGGCTCCAATTAAATTCAATCCTGGTGGTTGGCATGCTCAAAGGCACTAAGGACTGGGGTCACAATTCATTCCATTACTGAAGCAATGCAAACATCTAATCGAAAACCCGACTTGGGAAGTTAAAGTCACCCACTGCTATAGAGAAGCAAACCAAGTCACGGACAAACTAGCCAATTTGGGTTTAAGCATGAATCTAAGTTATCATTTCTTTCAATCTCCAACTAGGGAAATTAGGGATTTGCTTTTTGCAGACAATGTATGTGCCGTATGGCCCGAGTTATTAATAGTTAATTCGTTTCGGGGCCTAGCCCTCTTACGCACCAAATTTTTTTTTTGTTACATGATTAAAATATAATTATAAAATTAAAACATGATTCAGGTGTAAATTTTCCTAAAATAATCTCTAAGTTGATAATGTTAGAGGTACTGTAGGCCAGTAATTATAATTATTAGGGTTATATCCCTTGTTATGCACGGAAATTAATTAAATTTTGAATAATTTAATTATTTTTAATTTAATTATTTCTAATTAATTATAATAATAAAAATTAATTATGAGTTAAAAATAGTTATTTTTTTCAAATAATAATAATAAATTGATATATTACATTATATAATTTATTATAAACAGTAAATAGATATGGCTCTTTACTTTTTTCTATTTTGATTAATATACTTTTTATTCTTAATGTCCATTACATATTTAATGTTAATGTGAATAATCCCAACGTTAAATTAAATTAAAATTTTATTAAATTTACCTATTTGGTATCCTACTTTACATCCTACGTATTGCTCATATATCAGTTAAATTCAACTTTTAATATATATATATATATATATATATGATAGTTTACTTTGTAAAATAATTTTGATAGTTTCTTTATAGTTATTATTATTGAATTCATAAAATTTATATAAATCTCCTCCTAATACAAAATATTCCCTCCGTCCCAAAAATATTGCTTGTTTTTTACTTTTTGGTGAATTTTTATCAATATTTAATCAAAATATACATGGATTTATAATATGAAATAATTATCAATGAATTTCTTTTAAAAAATACTTTTATTATAATATAATTTTGTAATTTTTTCTATTACCTAATTTTAAAAAACGATAGTCAAAGTGATATAATGGAGAACAAAAAATATCAAATAAGACACTTATTTTGGGACGAAAAGAGTATAAATATTCAGTATAGAATAATATATAAAAACAAACAAGAAAACTATAATCCGTGTCGACATGAATTTAACCATAGCAATTAATCAGCACTTAGAAGTGACAATTGACTCGATGGAATTCACTCGTATGGCACAATTATCTACTTATAGTTATGGCTCTATTAGCTTAGTTTGTTTGTGGAGTCAATGGAGTATTACGTTAGTAATAAGGATTAACACATCGAATGAATTAGGTCTCATTTTCAAGTTTCATTTCCCATACGTAAGTTTTGTATCAAACTTTACATTCCTAAATGAATCTATATAATAACCACAATAAACCTTAATTTTGTCGTACTTTAAATTAAAGTGATATTATCTGCTCACATAATCTATTTATGTTATATATAAAACTATCATTCTCTTATTATTATATAGATTTTGTTTTGCCTAAAATATCCTCTACTTATACTGAAACTATGGTAATATTTATCATTTGATAAATTATTACAGTTAACAAGCCTGTAAAGAAAAAAATAAAAAAGAAAAATCATCCTAACACACAAAAAAACCTACCATAATCAGTTTTAACTTTTAATCAATATTTGTAAACGACTCATATCAACATCTTACCATTTTTTAAATCATGATATTGCAAGTCACATTCCACCTGTATCACCATCTTACTACTTTATAAATCATGATATTACAACTCATAATCTCTTTCCTCCTAAGCCTCTTCATGTGAGTATTTATGCGTTAGGATTTAAAATTTTGACTTTTTTTAGGTGCAGTGAAAATTTGATTGTATATTTAAAAAAATCACTATTCTAGAAGTTGTTTCGTTTTTTAATCAAAGAATTTTGATTTTATAGTTTTCATCGTTTTGACTTTGTTATTACTTATTATTGTATTTTTTTCCCTACTTCCTATCCTATGATAGTTCCGTATATAATTTTCATTCTACCATAATTTCTGTAATATTGTGTCAAGTTTAAAAATTCTTCAGTAAGCAGAAGCACCTAGGAAATACTATATTATTCTTTTGATTTTTTTTTTATGAGTATTGCTTTTACTATGCCTACATTTTCAAAACAAAACTATTGAATTCATTAATAGTAAACTCAAACTTGGCCCAAATTTAATTGACTAAAATTATGTTCATTTACGTGGTTAAAATATGTGCAATTGAGGTGAGAGTAGATGAGTATAGTTGAAGTTTTTTTTTTTTTAAATAATGGAACATTGGATCGGAATAATATACACTTTGGGGGTGTTGGCCAAATATAATATGAACAATTTCCTTGGTTGCGAACGTAACCAACTTTGGGGGTATTTTCCAATATCGAACGCCACCGAGTTGTATAGGCGGCGACTCGTCGGAAACGTGACGTGGCAATACTTTTTGACACGTGTACGGCGAAGTCAATTTTTGACTAAATTTATGATATTTAAATGCCACCTATGCAAGGATTTTAATTTTTTAAAAAACCGAAAATCTCTCCTCCCTCTCTCGGTCTCTCTCGCTCTCGCTCGTCTCTCTCCCTCTCTCGCTCTCTCGCTCTCTCTCTCGCTCTCCTGCTCTTCGCTCTCACTCTCCTCTCTCTTTCTCTCTCGTCCCCTCCTCGCTCTCGCTCTCGTTCTCCTCCCTCTCTCTGTCTCTCTCCCTTCCCCTGCTCTCGCACTCCTTCTCCTTGTCTCTCTCTCTCCTCTATCTCTCTCGCTCTCTCTCTTCCCCGCTACTTGCTCTCACTCTTCCCCGCTACTTGCTCTCATCCCTCTCTCTGTCTCTCTCTTTCCACTGCTCCTTGCTCTCATCCCTCTCTCTCGAATCTCTCACTCTCGCTCTCCCCCTCTCTCTCTCCTGCTCCTTGCTCTCGCTCTCGCTCTCGCTCTCCTCCCTCTTTCTCTCGTCCCTGTTTCTACTCCTCGGTCTCCTCCATCTCTATCTCTCTCTCTCTCTCTCGTCCCTCTATCTCTCTCTCTCGTCCCTGCTCCTCGTTCTCCTCCCTCTCTTTGTCTCTCTCCCTTCCCTGCTCTCGCACTTCTTCTCTTTGTCTCTCTCGCTCCCGCTCTCCTCCCTCTCTCGGTATCTCTCTATCTCTCTCCCTTTCCCTGCGGAAAGAGACAAAGAGGGAGCGAGGAGAAGGGAGAGAGACAGAGAGAGGGAAGAGAGCGGGAGCGAGAGAGACAGAGAGAGAGGAGAGAGACAGAGAGAGGGAGGAGAGCGAGGAGCGAGGGACGAAAGAGAGAGATAGAGGGACGAAAGTGAGAGAGAGAGATAGAGAGGGAGGAGACCGAGGAGTAGAAGCAGAGGACGAGAGAGAGAGGGAGGAGGGCGAGAGAGAGAGAGAGAGGAAGGAGAGCGGGAGCGAGAGCGAGAGATTCAGAGAGAGGGATGAGAGCGAGGAGCAGGGGAAGAGAGAGAGACAAAGAGGGGTAGGAGAGCGAGAGAGACGGAGGAGAAACGAGCGAGAGCGAGAGAGAGAGAGAGCGAGAGCGAGCAGGGAGAGAGAGAGAGGGAGACGAGCGAGAGAGACAGAGAGAGGGAGGAGAGAGATATTTTTTTAAAAAAATAAAATCCAAGGTTGCATTTAAATATCATAAATTTAGTCAAAAAATTGAATCCGCCATACACGTGTCAAAAAATTTGCCACGTCGATTTCCGACGAGTCGCCGCCCATAAAACTCGGTGGCGTTCGATATTGGAAAATACCCCCAAAGTTGGTTCCGTTCGCAACCAAGAAAATTGTTCGTATTATATTTGGCCAATACCCCCAAAGTGTATATTATTCCGATCCAATAACCCTTTAATAATTTCGAAGAGTGATGAAAGTCATTGAGTATGGATAAGAGTAATTGAGAGTTATAAAGTGTTGTTTTTTTTTTCTTTCTAAAAATATAATTAAGTGTTAAATTTTAATTAAACAAAAAAAAAGCTTTAAGTTAACAGCGAAAACTTGACTCAGTCCCTAAATCTCTTTAACTTAAATTTGACCCATGGCCATGGGATGATTGCAACTTGAATCGGGGTTCAATTATCTACGGAGTATTTATTAGTTCTATGAATTCAACCTAAGAAACAGTTGGCTTAAATTTTACTACATATTGGCAAGTGACATCCTATTTAATAATTTTGTAGAAATAAATGTTCACTTGACTTGACACAAGGACCATTTCAGACAATCATATATCTTTTTTGATTTTTTAAACAAATTATTTTTATTTATCAAATATTAAATAAAATTTTGATCCTCCATATTCCTTCAGTCAAGTTACTATTTATTAAGAAAGTGTAAAATTCCTCTCTCATAAATTTTATTCATTTATAATATTTGAACATAAGACCTTATATAAGGAAAACAAATGATGGATAACTAAAACCAACCTACATAAGTTCATCTCACAAAGACACTTATCAAACAATTGTAAGTTTGCACTTAGTATAAAATTAGGTACATAATTTAAAGTCGGAACATCTAATGTTGGAATGTGTCTCAAATCTCCCTTTCTTTGCATTTGGTGGCATGACCTAGCTGTATTTTGTCATGACCATACCTTCCCAAGCGTGCCGGAACAAGGTGCGGGAAACGCACGAGTGAGGAAGAAACAGAAGGGTGGCACGGTTCTTCCCGTGCCAGTGCGCTTCAATGATTACAACCATTGGTTTTCGTGGATTTTGTTTCGTGTTTATGTAGATGTTCTTGGGCAGTTGTTTCATAAGCAAGTTGTGTATTATTCCTTCTCCATTGTTAAGTGAGATTGTGAGAGAATTGAATTCTCATCGTTGATCAAATCGTTGGTTTGATTGTGATCGGTTTGTACTCTTTCATTTCATAGTGAATTATTTTGCTCGTTGCTTCCATGGTTTTTTCCCTCATTGGGTTTCCACGTAAATATTTGTGTTCCTTGATTTAGTGCCTTTCATCTTACTGTTTATATTTCGATTATCATTATGTTCATTCGAATCGCTTGATCTCAAGACGCTCTATTTCAAACATCTAAAATTAGGTTAAATTACATTCAAATTGAATTTTAAATTGCTTTACTTAGATGACTTCATATACGGTCCCAAAATATTATTAAGTGTTTAATTATATTCATAAATTGATATAAAGGAGTTATGCTCCTTGATTATGAGAGTTAGCCTACTCCCACTTATTATATATTTTTTTGTCTTAACTTCATTTTAATGATAAAAAAAAATCATAAATTGATTTGTGTTAAACATGAATTGAACTTATAATTTTAAAATTGGAAAATTAGGACAACCGTGTTGACATGTTTAAAGCTACAAGTTAACAGTTGACTTAGAGGGAGGAGCAACAAAGGCAATTGGCATGGCACGTGCCACATCCCTTAATCAACGTTATATCATGGGCCCCGCCCATCTTCGCACCTATGCCCCGTCCCGCCCCGCCCTGTATTTACTCTAAATTTTCGTGCCGTTTATTTCTTTATTAAGTCATACTATTCTATTATAATTAAAAATAATTTGCTTATCCATCGAAAATAAAATAAAATAATTTGCTTAAACACGTAGTGCCCGGAAAATCTTCTCTATAAAACCTCTCTCTCTCCTGCTCAAATCTGGATCAGACAGGGCACCGATAGAAGAGAGAGAGAGAGAGAGAGAGAGGAGAGAGAGAGCAGATGGCTGGAGACAAGGGCAAGAAGGTATCAGCAGCATCAGCCAGAGCCCACACCCGAAAATCAAACCCGGATTCGTTTTCGCCATTTTCTCGAGGTTCTTCTTCCAGTTAGTCTTCTACTGCATGCATTTCTTTGATCAAGACGTTTGAATTTTGTGTGTTGTTGGGATTTTCCGGAATTTTAAAATTGAATCCAGTACTTTCTGTGGGCCATTGAGGAGGTCCGTCCTGTTTTTGTGATTGGTGGATTAGAAATTGGGTTTTGAATTTGGACAAAGTTAATATAATTAATACTTTTTGTGTTTCGAATGAAGGATCCAACAATCCTATTGGCATTTTTACGGTTTCTTTAAGCTGTTCAGATTTACTCATGGAGTCAATGAAGCTGTGAATAGTTTCTTGAGGTTTTTTGCGCCCCCCGGATGAGAACCACTGAGTCTTTGAGGGTAAGCATTGATTGAATTCCTGTTACCAAATTTGGTATTGAGAACTCAAGCTATAGCTTATTTTTAGGGATGAATAAGGTTGTTGATAATAGAAAACCGAACCAAACCACTGCCCACCCAGACTACCGCAGTGCATTGGTAGTCGGGTTAGATGTATACAATCTTACCCCTACAATCAATTGGATTGTACCGACGATTTTTGTGTAGAATTCTAGCTAGGTTGGAAGGGATTAATGGTCTCCTTTCCTTGAAAAGGAGAAAGTCTATCCTTGTTTCTAGCTGTATTTATCATATTGTACCATCAACCAGTGCAGGTTGACCATTGAGAGGTCACTAGAGAAAAAGATCCTTTGTACTATTAGGCCCAAAAACGACAACGTATTTATACTCTGGGGATAATAGAACTAACCCCTTCCTCCTCACATGACTGGTAGTTTATGGTATTACAGTCTTTGTTTGGTAATGGAGAGAATTTCAATTTTTCTCTTGTTGTCACCAGCTAGTGTTATTCATTCATTTAGTTATTTGTTTTTAAGGATTGTCATTCATTTGGCATGATAAGATTTTAGTTGAGTGTACATTTTGAATGTTGTATATTTGTGTGACAAAAACCCTAATCTTTCAGGTGTATTTAAGAAAATTCTTCTAGTTGTGCTTGTGGGTTGTTTGGCATGGGCTGAACAGGCCATCCGCCCTCCTAAGCAAAAGCTTTGCGGTTCCCCTGGGGGCCCTCCAATTACAGCACCAAGAATAAAGCTAAGAGATGGAAGGCACTTAGCTTACAAAGAGTATGGTGTCCCCGTAGATAAAGCAAAGCATAAATTTATCTTTGTCCATGGCTTTGATTCCTGCAGGCATCATGCTTTCATTGCCACCGAAGTTTCTCCTGTATGTCATCGTAATCATCATTAACCAATTGCCTGTGTGATGTTCCGGATTTAATTGATTTTACTGACTAGTGGGTTGATTCATGATTATATTGTTCTAGGACACCATTGAAAGATTAGGATTGTATATTGTGGGATTTGATAGACCCGGGTATGGAGAGAGTGACCCCAACCCGAAACGAACTGCAGAAAACATGGCATTAGATATTCAAGAGCTTGCGGACCAGCTTGGGCTCGGACCCAAGTTTTATGTGGTTGGTTTCTCTATGGGTGGAGAATTGGTATGGGGCTGCCTCAAGTATATTCCTCACAGGTAAGGTTCAGGGCATGATCTTTATGCCTTGATCTTCATTTTCTTTACAGAGAATCTGATGCCTGAGATCCAAATAAATTAAGACAGATCTGGATACATTTGAAAGAATTAATTCGATTTAGCACCTAACACCTATATTTCTGAAGAGCTCTAAATCTAAAACCTGGAACAAGACTGGAATGTGGATAATCATCAAATTTTGGAAACTAAGCTGAACAGAACATACACTTAGCCTGGTCATAGGTCGACTTGTCACTCTTCAACAGTTCAATGTGATGAGGAAATTTGTCTTTTTTATTGTTTTTATTTATTTTACTTCCTCAACGCCTAGACTGAGCTCTTTTTTTTATATTTTTTTATTTGTTGATAGGCTAGCAGGAGCATCGTTGCTAACACCAGTTGTGAACTACTGGTGGTCCGGTTTACCAGCAAACTTGTCCACTGAAGCATACTACAAGCAGCTTCCTCAGGACCAGTGGTCACTGCGGGTAGCACACTACGCACCATGGCTAAATTACTGGTGGCAGACTCAGAAGTTGTTCCCTCCTTCAAGTGTTATCGCTCACAGCCGTGACATCCTGTCTCACCAAGACATGGAGCTCATGGCCAAATTCGAGAAAGCTGAAAATGCGGTAAATATTTATTGTTTTTTCATGCTTACATGTTATGACTCTATGGACTAGATCGCTTCTATGATTCTTCATTCAGCATTGGAATTATCAAGTGAGGAAAATCCTTAGATGAATATTGATTGAAGAACTGCTTAGGTCAATGTATCATGTTCTGGGGGTAAAATCAAACTTTCCTCTTTTCCTGAGAGTCCATTCTAAGTAATTCTGATTGCCAAGTAAGGTTTTTGGACTCCACCATACCATACCTTACATAGGCTGAAGTGCGTCTTGTCTTCTGAAATGAGGGGTTAGATATCCATATCCATGTATGGTACTTCTCAATGTGTGACATGAGTACTTGAGCCAAAATGACAAGTTGGGGTAGCCAAGGTTCAGAGACCATAATACACATCCAATTTTCCAGAATTCTAGCATTTTTTATTAGCATTCAAACTTGAGAAGTTAGGCTTTATCAGCTGATTGGATAACAACTAAGGAATGGATTTTAATTCAAAAGCACATCTCAAGCTTGTGATTGCATGATAAATATGATACTTAAAACATGTTTATATAAATCTTCCCAGAAAAGTCAGATCTTAGATCTAAACGCGCTGAGAGAAGAGTGATGATAATGAATTAAAAAGACGGTCGTTGTATATAAAACAAACGGACAACTGTAATTAGCAATATAATTATATAACTGCTGAATCATGCACATTGTGACACACAAAAGACAAGCTCCGTTCAAGAAATATGTGAGTTTTTCAAAAACATTTGCATGCAATTGCACAATAGCATTTCATTATTATTATTGTTATTATCATCGTTGTCATCTTCGTCATGGTCATCTTTTGGTTGTTTTGGAGAAGTAAGCAAGTGGCCCTCCTTCCTAGTGATAGAGGGACCCATATACCTCTGGAAAGGTGGAACTCCTTTGTGATGGACTAATAATTTTTCTCCATCCTTCCTCCCCCGTGGGCGGGTTGTTCTGTGTTAAGTTGGATTTGGGCCTCTTCTGTTTGAATGCCGGGGGGTGTTCCTTGAACCCCCACCCCAAAGGGCCCCTGGTGGTTTGGAACCTGAGGGGAAGTCCCCATCTAGTGTTTTCCCTGTTGTGGTTCATTATATCACGAATTTGATCGTTGTATATCTTCTAGGAATTCATCTAGAGAGCAAATAAAACCATTCTCGCTTTTTTGGTGTATCAGATTCCAGTGAGACAGCAAGGGGAATATGAATCCCTCCACCGGGACATGATGGTTGGGTTTGGAAAGTGGGAATTCAGTCCACTCGAGCTAGAGAATCCATTCCCAAACAACGAGGGCACCGTTCACCTCTGGCAAGGTGACGAGGACATGCTGGTGCCTGTCACCCTACAACGTTACATAGCTCAAAAGCTGCCATGGATTAACTATCATGAACTTCCAGGCTCCGGCCACTTATTCCCTTATCTGAAAGGAATGAGTGAAGCTATCATTAAGGCGCAATTATCCGTTGAGGACTAGAAAAGGTTGCATCGACGACATAACTAAGGCTTGCTTCGACTCCTTTAAGTTATTAATTTGCTTGATCTACTGTAATCAGTTTTCTTGCACCATGCTGGAGTTTATGTTGCAGTTTTGTACCCATTTCACAAAACTGTGGTGATTTTTCGCAATGTAAAGCAATATCTCCAATTTTATGGCACTTCATTTCGACTGTTTGATCTTGTTTTTAAGCCTGGAACTCTTGAAGGGTAACCCATTGCAAGGGAGTGATAAGGGTGTATGATTTGCAACAACATATCTCACAGTGGTGAAAGCTTTGTAAGAAATGCATAGTATATGGCCAGAAATGCATTTTTCATTTATGATCATATGCAACGTCTTTTTCAATGATTTTTTGAGAAATTTTTGATTTTTGGTCTATTTAACTCTGGAAAAAGGATCATATTTCACCAAGTGAAAATAGGGTTACTTCGTCTAAATAGCTAACACAAATTAACATGATAATGTTGAATATTTTGGCCTATTTGATTGTAACAGCTATTTGGGAAAAAGGAGTAGTTTGGGGGTTTTAAGCTGTTTTGACTTAAAAGAGTTGTTTGGTTTCAAACGTCTCTTTCTCAAACAACTTCTTCCCATTAGCTTTTGGGAAGAAATTATTTGTGAAAATGACATATTTGTCAAAAGTTTGGAGTAATTATGCCATATACTATCAACCCTTATTTATTTATTTATTTATTTATTATTATTATTATTATTATTATTATTATTACTACTACTACTATATGATATTATTTTTTATTTAAATTAAATACAATAAATATTATATTAGGTAGAAAATGAATATAAATTTTATAAAAATAGTAATAAAATAAAGTTTTATAAATAAATATAATTTGTATACATAACATAATATAATTATATTTGAAAAAAATAAAATGATCAATATATATATATATATATATATATATATATATATATATATAAAAGACAACTTAATTAGACATAAGGACATTTCATTTCACCAAATTTTTTTCCTCAAACAACTAATTTTACCAAACACCTTTTTAATAAACACAATAAAAAGAAGACATTAAATTTAATAATTACTTTTAATTACTAGGCCTTTATAAGTTAATTACATGATTAAATTACTTTTGGCAACATAGGTGGTTACATCTATACGATACAGACAATAATTATATATACATGTAGGGGTGAGCAATTTTGGATGTCCTATTGGTAACTTGAATCTAAATATGTTTAATTGTTTCTTGAATTGTAGGAACCTAAATCGGAATGTGTTTGATCGGTTCCTAAATTTCGAGAACCTTAACTCGAACCGTAAGGTCCCTATCCGATTTCGGTTCCAAGATACCCTATCTATACCATTATTATTATAAAAAGAAAAAAATGGGGGCGTTTACTAATATTACTTAGGATTTAAATTTTGAAAATTACTTAGATCTCATATTAAAAAACTAAAAATTGAACATGTTAAAAATCTAGAACATTGTTAACGGTTCCGATTATCCATGGTTGCGGGAACTCGAAGCTGTCTTAAAGGTTCCGGGTTCAACTTCCAAGGTTTGATTATTGAAACTTGAACCGGAACCTATTTGACAAACTCCTAAATTTTAAGAACCTTACTTAGAATCGATCAAATGGCTCAAGTTCGGAACCTTATCCATTTGACCAGTTTCGATAAGGTTCTATGGTACTCACTATACATGTTCACCCCTACATACATATGCATATGAAGATACTCTCTACATTTCAAAATACATGTCACTTTGACCAACTTTTTTGTTTCATAATATCTAGTTATTTTACAATTTGAATGAGTTATTAATGATTAATTTACCAATCATTTTATCATTAATGATTTTTTCTCTCCCTTTTTATTAATTTTCTTCATTCCTAATAAAATCTTAGGATAATTAGGTTTTTTAACATAAATTTTGTTATAATTTTATGTTTTCTTTATATTTTCTCATAACCTTAAAACTATTTAAAATGAAGTGTTTATCAATTTGTTTGATTTTAATTTTATACTATTAGTACAGTTATTTTGGTAATCAAAGAATATAGTTTTAATATTTGCAGGTATTTATTTTTAGTTAGTTTATCTATGTATTTGAGATGGAGGATGTAGGTTATGTTTCATTTAGTTTTAGATTATAGTTTTATAATTTTTTTATAATTTTTTATATTTTTTACAATTTTTATTACTTGTTACAATTAAATAGAATAAAAGTCAGATTTATAATTATTAGTACAGAAAATATTTGGCCGAGGCCGAAGAAAATTTTCAGTTGGATTTAAAGACACGAAAATGAGGTGAACATCCGGAAAATCTTGCCCTGCATCACGGCGGCTTCCAAAAAATAGTGTGATAAAAACAAAGGGAAGGGGCTTCTAAAAAATTGATGTCGGTGAATGATTGTTGGCTCACGTCTACACCAATAATTGAGGCACTCAGCCACCGAAAAGATGGACGATATTTTGGATTGTTCGCTTTAAATAACCAAAACCAAAACACTCTGTTTGCCAACATATTAGTGGAAAGTAAATACCACTAATTATTTTATAAATAAGGGCGACAGATATATTTCTTATAATAAGATATCTTATAAATATCTGCTTTTAAATTAAATTAATATATTATTAAATTTGTAACAATAATATTCAATTATGAACTATAAAGTTTTAGTAAAGACAAAATAATAACTAAAATTCTAGAAGATTTTATATTTGTAAAAATTACATGTAAAAAGATTGTTCTACACAAATTATAGTTGTAACACCATTATAATATTTAATCATACTATTTTTTTAAATTTAATATATAATAATTATACTAAAATTCTAGAAGATATAATATTATTGATGTAGGCCACTGACTTACCCTAAAAGGAAAAGGAAAAGGAAAAGGAGAATGAAAATGATATCTGTACAGTTTTGGGCCTCCCTATGACATGGAGCTGTAAGGTATATGTATACCTGTTATACAGTTGAGTGTTTGATGGCATTTTATACCTAATAATTTGAAATCAAGTAACAAGTTATGATGCAACTTACAACTTCAAAATACGGGGTTGGAAAATGCTATTACAATCAATTAACAAGGTCAAAAAATGCTATAGAATACACACATGTGCACAAAAAATAATTTGAACGTCATTGTTTTAATTGACAATTGTTAAAAATTGAATACTCAAAGTTTATAACATGTTCCTTGAAGTACATACTCTACGAGCCACACAAGTAATAATACATTACTATTGCGCTAATTTGACGTATAAAGGGAAAATGAAATTATCTTTCTTAGGAGGGGGAATCATAAAAATAAAAGGTAAGTTTTTAAAAAATAAAAAATATTTCCACATATAGCAACTTACAGTCTATAATGAGAGATTACCATATAATTTGTGATAATTAGTGAGCAACATATAGTATCATGAGTTTTTGGCACCTATAGCTAGAAGAAAAATTTTCAAATTTCACATATAGTCATGAAAATAATCGGTATTTATCTAATTTTAGGTGTTTTAAAGTGAAAACTTGTTGAATTTGTCACGGATAAATTTTTTTTTTTGGTTAGTATTAGGTCAATTCCGTAGCGCTGCGCTGCGAAGGGAATTAATGTAAGCCAAGTTGTTTACAATAACTTGTACCCTTCTGTCAAACAATCATGATTCGTGTTTCTCACTCATATATTAAGCTCAAGAATTTTTTCCCCCTCGCTATCAACCTTTGAGGCTATACGCAAGTTTCAACAGTTAGAACTTACAAACTAGCGTATAGCGGTTAAGAGCGGTTTTAGCAGCGATTAAAAATAGCATTAAAAGAGAGTGAGTAGCGATTATAGTTAGTTAAAGATAATTAAAAATAGCATTTAAAGAGAGTGAGTAGCGATTATAGTTAGTTAAAGATAATTAAAAGCAGTATGAAATACTCCCTCCCGTTTCAAAATATTTGTCGTTTTAAGTTATGAGGGAGTATAAAAAAATTACTAAATTGTTCCTAAATTTTATTGAAAGTGAAGAAAATCAATTAGAAAATGAAAGAAATAAAACAATTATTAAGAATAAAATTGGTAAATTAGTCATTAATATATCATTGAAATTGTTAAATGACAAGTATTATAAATCGAAAAAAGTTTCTTAAAGTGACATGTATTTTGAAATGAAGGGAGCAGCAATAAGTGATTAAAAGTGCTATTTAAGATGGTTAATAGATCATTTTTGCTGATTTGCTAGTTAGGCTTTCCACAGAGAATGAAACCACTGGTGGCCTGAGCTTCAGCTCTTCTCAGGTCAGACATACACGAATAATGGGTAGGTCATCCCAATTCAAAATAGTCAGCCACAATTTAGTCTATTTTTGTTCTAGAAAGTTAACAAATAAACCCAAAATAGTTTACTTTTTCAAAAATTTGTTTAAGATATTTGATTTTAAATTAATTTTGCACTTTCTTTTAAGTTTATATTAGTCCAGTCGCATATGATATCATATAAATATAATTAAAATTGAATGCTTTGTTGGCATATTAAGATTTGAAGCATCACCATTGATTGACTCTATTTATTTTTGTTTTTTTTTTGATATTATAATAACCTTTTCTAACACCTCATTTATTGCATTATTATTATAACTTTGAAATTCTTAAGATATTAAAAAGATAAAACAATCTTCAAGATAGTAATAATTGTAATATCAAAATAATAATTAAAAAATATTAGTTATTGTTATTATTATTATTATAATTATTAAGGTATTCTTACAAGAAAATAAAATAATGCTACTAAATAAAAAATGTTACTTAAAACGACATATTGTAAAAAATATAGAGTATGATTTAATATTTTAATAATTTACTTAAAAATAATTTTAGAAAAGTAATATTTTTTAATACCAACATTATTTATTATAACCAAAAGTAAAAGTTAATTGTTGAAGCCGAAAAGAGTTTATACTGTTATATGAATAATTTAAATAGCATATAAATATTAATTAATAAACAAATTTAAAAGAAAGGTTAAAAATTTTAAAAAGCCAAACAAAATTGATCACAAACATGAGATTTAAACTAGACAATATAGAAGAGTAGAGGAGGGGACAACCATTACGATTACGTGAAGAAAGCAACAGTTTTAGTGGCCCAAGGGTGGCAAAAATAACAAAACTTTTTCTAGTTAAGTAAGCTCCCTTTCTGATACTAACCAAACATGGCTCTAGTAAGTAATCTCCTCTTAACCAAACTTGAACCAAACATAGAAAAAAAAGGAGGACACTTTTTGCAAAATATACAATTTAACACTACTAATTAAGCTAAGTCTACAATTTAACATGGACCAGTAACCCAATGTATTTGTCTCTTGCACTCAGATAACTCCCCTTCTAGATTCTAATACATCACAACAAAATGGTCAAATCAATTTTTTAACCACCCCAACTTTTTTCTCTCCACTAACTTGAAGCTTTAAATATACACACAACATCAGGTATCTACTGAACACTTCTCTCTCTCTTCCTGTCTCCTTCCTCTGAGAGTCTGAGTAGCTATCGCTGCAGCGGTGAGCATGCAGAAGTCTGTTCAACATTCTTCAGGTTATCTCCTTTTTATTAACTCTCTGCTTCTGTGCTGTATTGTTAATTTGTTTGCCTCAGTTTAATGTATGTTAGTTAATTTACTAAAATCAATTTTCATATTGGTTTATTTTTGTTAATTTATTTATGAAATGCCAAGAAAAATGATAACCTATGAGTCGAAAAGGGCGGAACACAATACCAAGAGGAATGAAGGTTTATTGCAGTTGCAAATTATCACACAAACTGTGCTACTATTAACTCCATCTTCCATACTCACACAATCTACAAACACAGGTAGGTTTAAATAATTTAACATTATTTGCGATCTATAAACAAAATTTCAGATTTGATCTTATATTTTGAAAAATAAAAATCTGTAATATTCCTTATATGGCCCTCCCACTACCTCCACTTTGGCCACTAGTTATGATTCTAATTTTATATATTAATTAATGTCTTAATGAAAAGTTTAACAGATGGTAAAACAATTAGGAATACTATTATACTATAATAATAATAATAATAATATTTAGTTTTCAATTTCGTTTTTTGTAAAATATAAAAAAGTCAGATTCATGGGTATTCCACCTCTAATTAGCAGCTTAAGGCCCGAAAAATGGTTGTCCAAAATAAATAAATAAAAATTCTGAAGAAATGAAAATTGTCAAAGGCATTCGGTATATTTTTTAGTACTTTCACATTCCACCTAGGGGTGTCGTAAATAGTTTGTCTAAGTGGGGTTAACTTAAACTTTGAATTGAGATATATATGACAAAAGGGCAATTATGATGCAATAGTTAAGTTTGAAAATTTAAAGAAAATATAACTAGTAGTATTAATAATATATAATTTTCCATTGTTTAAAAAAAGATAATGTATGGTTTGTCCAAGTAGGTGTCAATTCGTGTTCGTTTAACCCTTTAATTTTTTAAAGTTATTTTTTGGTGTAAATGAGGCACAAAGACTTTAGTAGTATGATTCAAATTCAGGTATCTGATAAAAATTCTCACGGTTTTACCAGTTTGATTAATAAACAATTATAAAAATTTCTGTTTATTGACACGTGTATTTTAATGACGTATTTTTTTGGTGGACAATTTACTTTTGATAAATTCACAAATATTCTCTTGAACTTTTTCGCTTTTATTTTTTTCGGGTTAACTTTTTATATTACTTTTATCCCAGTTCACGTTTTTATAGCTTTTAAATGCCAAAAAGTTGTGGTATGCCATGGACCCATTTGCATATGTCTGTAAACTTGTCCAACGTAACTATATCAGGATATACATAGTTTTAAAAAATCAAAAATATTGTGGGCTACGAATATCGTGGAACTCGAGTTCCAGTGCAACATGCCATGGTGACCTATTTGCATCCAATTATCTGACTACCTTTACTGTACTTGACAAATCATTGATTGATTGAGCCCTTGATGTAATTATTACAGTAATTGACACGAGGATGTTACTGTTAACTATTCGTGGTGGTAAAAGTCTATTGGTCAATAGTTTGACAATAAATAGGGACCTTCATTTTTCAGGCCTCATCTTTGTAGTGGTGATTCTGGGTATTGTGGCCTGGGCTTATCAGGCCATTCAGCCTCCTCCGCCCCGATTATGCGGCTCTCCTGGTGGTCCTCCGATCACGGCACCGAGAATCAAGCTACGAGATGGCAGGCATTTGGCATACAAAGAACATGGTGTGCCTAGAGACAGAGCCAAGCACAAGTTCATCTATGTTCATGGCTTTGATTCCTGTAGACATCATGCTATTGTTGCCACTGAACTCTCTCCTGTATGTTGGCTAATTGTCCACCACCTCTCTTATTAGCTCATTGATCTGTATCGATTAACTTTAATCTGACCTAGCCTGATTCGAAATGGGAATAAAAGACCGTGAATTATCTCAATTTGAATTGGGTGAACCGGAAACCAATCCAAATCAAACTTGGGCCGAGGAAATAGGACACCCTTTAGCCAAAATCCAAATTTCTGCAATGCAAACTGGCCCAACCAAAATACTTGTACCCGAACCCGGAATGACTCAGACAATACCTGTCCCAGAACGCCATCAATCTAAACATGAGATTACCGAAAATCTGAATAGAATAATCCTCAATCTACTAGGCTCTAGAGCACAATTTCAGTTTTGAATTGAGATTATTAATGATGCTTTGCCTAATGACCGCTTATTTCTTGCAGGAGTTGGCTGAAAGTCAAGGGATATACATTGTGTCATTTGACAGACCAGGACATGGAGAGAGTGACCCAGATCCGAACCGAACACCCAAGAGCATTGCTCTCGATATTGAAGAGCTTGCTGATCAGCTGGAGCTTGGGCCAAGGTTTTATGTCATTGGCTTCTCCATGGGTGGAGAGATTATTTGGGGGTGCCTGAAATACATTCCACATAGGTATTATGATTTCCTCCATTGTGTTGCTTGAACTCGAGTAGGATTAATTGTTAAGCACAGTTGTGGATACAAGGGTACAAGTAGCTAATTTTTCCATGTTTTAAAAAACAATCTGGCATGAATCACCTATGCCCTTGTTGACCTTATCTCGACCCAAGTCAACATGAAGAAACCCGATACAATCAAACCCAAAACAGCCGAAACACTATCAGTTGCATTTTCTAGGCAAACTTATATGACAAACTAACAGACCAACATGATCAAGATTCAAAATCCAAGATAGCCTGATCTAACCTCAGCCAACCCGAGTATCCCATTGACCAAAGCATGAACTAACTCCAAGTAACTTCACCCCATCCCAAATTCATATTTCTCACTAGCTTGATCGTCTGATTCACGAAGTGTAAATCGAGTTGTGGTTACTGGTGAGTCAGTACTCATTGGGTTCTTAATTAAGCCATGGCTTCTAGTTTGATTGCAATCTCAACTGGGATTATTTGTTCTCTTGATAGGCTAGCAGGAGCAACACTGTTAGCACCGGTTGTGAACCATTTTTGGTCCGGTTTACCTTCAAACTTAACAGGAGGATTGCACAGCACAGTGGGTGTATGGGACATCTTGTCGAGTTATGTCGCTCATTATATGCCCTGGCTAACTTACTGGTGGCAAACTCAGAAGATTTTCCCAACTTCAAGTGTCATTGCTCACAGTAGTAATGTGTTCTCCTCCCAAGATAGTGAACTCAGGCATAAATTTGAGCGGGCTGACCACTCGGTACACTTCTTTCATCCTTCGATTTGTCTGCCTTTATTGAAGCTACAGATAAAGCTATTGCAGTGTGTGTACTCATGCTTGTTTGGTGTGGTCCAAATACGTTGACAATATCTTCAAACTGCATGTTTAATTTAGGATTGGAAGCAAATTCAAGTCTGCTTTTGCTTTCCTGACGATTTTAATCTGTTTTGGGAATGCATATTGTCTTGAAAAATTCTACATATTTATCGATCGTATAAATTTTACGTATTTGTAGATCATATAAATGGGTCTTCTAGAGAAAGTTTAAGTAAAGGATTTTTCAAATGGGATAATGATTTGTGAAAATATTTGTGTTGAGACAGTATTAGAGTTGTAATTGAGTCTACCTGTCTTCTCTCTGATATTGATCAAGCAAATTATGGGTCGATTAGATTGGTATGGTCAATACGGGTTGCCTTATCTTGGATTTTTCTAAGATTGAAATAACAATGCATTAACGAGCTATGATAATTGGGTTTCTCTGTACAATTTTTGCTATGAGTATGCTTCAAAAACAAATTTCAATTCATCCTGAACTATGCTAATGAATTAATTCAGTCTCTTTAATAACTATGCACTATGACATAATGGCTGTCGTGTAAATGTGCTCAACAGGCTCCAGTTAGACAACAAGGAGAGTTCGAGTCGATCCACCGAGACATGGTCGTGGGATTTGGTAAGTGGGAATTTGATCCAACCGAGCTCACAAACCCATTCCCAAACAACGAGGGCACAGTTCACCTTTGGCAAGGCGACGAGGATTTGCTGGTGCCACTAACCCTGCAGAGGTACATAGTTCAGAGGCTGCCTTGGGTTAACTATCATGAGCTGCCTGGAGCTGGGCACCTGTTCCCCTTTGCTCCTGGAATTAGTGATGCTATCATCAAAGCCCAATTGTCCCTTTAAAACTAGCACAAATTAAGATAGCTTCAAATTATTCTATGGACTTGGGTTTTATGCAGTGTCTTTTTCCTTGTAATGTTTAATGCTAAAACTCTGCATTTTTTTCTATTCCTTTTTGGGCAAAGCCTGAAGAAATATATACAAAAATACAACTAATACAAACAACAATCAATCAGCTCATTTAAAAAGGTAAAACTAAATCCGCTTACTACTGCAATAATGGCTACTAGACCCAACCGTGTGAAGCAACTAGAGACAAGATGCAATTGAAGAAGCTAAGCTAAAACTCTACATAAATTGTATTAGTTTTTGGTTGTTGATGTTTTTTTAATAAAACTGTTAATTGTATCATATTCCAAACTTCAAAAAATAATTTTCTACAGACTTTAATTCAAGCATACCTAAGTTTAGAAACAGAAAAACATTTTTAGACGACAACCCCTTTAAACATACTTGAGAGTTAAGACTATGTTGCCACACTCCTCAACTAGAGTAAATCCTTGCTAAATTGTTCAAACATCCTCCTATTTTTTTCCTGCCAGCAAAGGTACATAACAGCTGTGTCAAAACCACCTTTCTGTACAACATTGTTTTCTGTGCGCTCTCATTTTGCCAATCATTCCATCTGAAATAGAACTGAAATGGCTCAGCCAGCATTAGCATATAGTAGCGCTGAAAGGTTTGGGTGTTGGAACCAAATGGATTAAAACATCGGGTCAACACAATTTGAGTCAAAACTGAACAAAAAATTTTAAAGACTAGACGTTAGCATGCACATCAAACACCTATATCATCCTTAGTCTTCAGAATTCTTCTCCAATATCAGCTGTGTATGTCTTTCCTAGAATTCTGACATTGCTAAATTGATCTGTGTTTCAAGTAGTAGTGACTCACCCATTTAATCGATAGAGACACTAGACAAATGCCATACCAACTTCGTAATATAGTAGTGTTCCACTTGAAGAAGCCTCTTATAACCATCCAAACCCCCCCGAGGGGCAAACATAACACCTCCCAAGATGTCAAAGTAATTGAGCAATTTTCTCACAGGTTCAGAATTTTAGAAGATAACCCTACATAATTGAGCAATTTTCTCCAAGGAGTAATTAATTTTACATGAAAAATAAAGTATATTTAATTTTTATTTATTTATATTCTTTTATATTTATTTATATTAATTTCTATTTATAGGTGTTTTATATTAAAGTTCAAACAAAAACATTCTTAATAGGAGTCTATATTATGGAAACATAAGCAGTATCATAACATTGGTCACTAAGCATTTTTGTTAAAAGATAAAATAGGAGTCTATATTATTATATACGGTTGCCTAAATGGGTGTTTCTCATCTTGGTCAATTGGATCACCCTAATTACGGAGCTTACTGGGAGTAACAGTAGTTATAGTGCAAGTTTTGAAATGGTCAAATGCTCATAGCCTGCCGACTCTGAACAAAGACCCATTGTTAAAAGATAAAACAGGAGTCTATATTATTATATACG
This sequence comes from Talinum fruticosum, assembly GCA_021018815.1. Taxonomy (NCBI): domain Eukaryota; kingdom Viridiplantae; phylum Streptophyta; class Magnoliopsida; order Caryophyllales; family Talinaceae; genus Talinum; species Talinum fruticosum. The sequence continues at coordinate 45,848 of JAITYX010000094.1, read as the reverse complement.
GTTGCCTTAATGGGTGTTTCTCATCTTTGTCAATTTGATCACCCTAATATGGAGCTTACTGGGAATAAATCATTTTGCAAACCTAAACACTTCCCTTGAAGAAAATTAAAGGTCACTTGGATCCGCCTGTGTCCGAAGCAAACACTCATCACTGGGCGACTGACCACAACAACCTCTATCACTCTCCCTCTCCTGCTCGAGACATGGCGAGCGCTGTGGACAGGAAGATATCAGCCGCATCGGCCAGAGCCCACACTCGAAAATCCAACCAGAGGTGTCCCGTGTCTCCTAATTCAGGTTATTCTTTCTACCATCCTTTCTCTCAATTCAATTCCGATCCCTGAGCTAGAATATCTGTCCCTGTTTCATAGGGGCATTGCATATATAGAAGAAGCCTCCCAATGACCTCAAAACACAGTGCCCTTTATCGAAAGGAGTTAAATTCATCGGTTCTACCATTAATCTGTCCGATTTTGCATCACTAAATTGATTCTGCAATATTAAGAAATCTAGTGCTGTTATTTAACTCCGAACCCGTGGCAAAAACAGAGACGAAGCTGATAGACAACACCAACTTTCTGAGTTTTTCAGACTCTCTACCCACAGAGGATAGGAGTATAGTGAAACTCAACAATTAACAGTGAAATTCAAACAGAAAAATCAACAAGTAAATTAAGAAAAAACCTCAGAAAAATCCAGGAATATCATATGAATGTAGGTTCACCGAGGGGTTCCCCCTGTTAAACAGGGACTCAGATCCACTACACCTCATGCACTGTGGATTTAATCATCACTGGCTTTTTTCAAACCATTTTATGAACTCAAGAAGATTCATTTTCTAAGGATTATCTTCAACTGAGTTTCTCAGACAGTCGATCCATTGATCTCACAAAGGCATAGCCACTTCAAGGTGGGTCTCGAAGCAAAAGGCCACACCCTTCAACCAAGTGAAATACCCATCATCGATTCTCTTGGAATTTAATCCCCAAAAGTCAGAAAAGGGGGACGAGGACTTCAAATAATCTGATCAAAATTTTTAAAAAAATTAATATTACAAGCTCAGAGTATAGAACAGCTTTTCTATCAAGAATTTTCTGAAGCAGAACTGGCATTTAAAGCTGCATATAACATCCTCATAGCAAACCAATATCAAAATAAACGATTTTTAAAAATTTATGTAAAATCAAAATTGAAAAAAACTTAGTGAAATCGGCTCATATCAAGAAATTCAACCATTTTAAAATCCTATGCTTCATTGAGCGAATCTCAGAAGCGCGGATAAATAAAGTAATCATCGCCGCAATATGCTCATATCCAAAGAGGCATAACAACGAAAAGTAGGATTAAATTCCAGATGATGTATATGCCTCCATGCCTAGACTTGAATCGAGCTGTAAAATCACAAAAAAGGGAAAGACGAAAAATATGGCCATTGATTTAGACACAGATTAGCCAATAGAAAAGAAGGTACAAAGAAGCTAAACTGCAACACGAAGGGCGCATAGATTTGGCACGAGCGTTGGGGCTTTTATCATCTTCATCTTTTCAGTATCAGAGAAGCCCGGGGTGCAACGTGCGTATTCAAGGATTAGATGAAGGAGACGAGAACGAGGGGAGGGGGACGGGGGACGGGGGACGGGGGAGAGAGAGCGACGAAGAGAGAGCGAGGATGATGATCAGTGCGGCCAGTGTTGAAGGAGATACGAAAAGATGGTGGAGTATTTGAAGGGAAGGTAGAGAAGAACTCTACTGAAACCCTAATTCGACGGCCTTGAATAGGTCGGTGGACGCCCAAGAATAGTGGCTGGCCCCTTAGATCTCTTGCTGGGCCTGAGCCTCTCTCTGCTTCCACTCTCCCCCCAAAAAAAAATTCAGACACCATCATATAAATAAACTAGATAAAAAAATATTAAAAAACTAATAAATACTATATCCTTTTTTTTACTTTTTTATTTTTATTTTTTCAAATTTTTTATTTTTAATTAGTTTCTACAAAAATTAAAATACAATAAATCATAAAATTAATTAGATTTTTAAGAAAAATAAATAAATTGCATCATGCACGATTTAGATTAATTTTTTAAATTAAAATACCATATATCACAATTTTTTATATTTTATAAAAGTTTGAAGTGTTGGAGGTAGTTTTAAAGTTTGAATAATTCTCGTCCCACATCCCCAAAGTTCAGACTATTTATGTGCAATAATTCTTTATGAAATGAAAGACTACAAGTTATAACCATTTATCTAAGGTTCCGGAGCCTCCCCTTGGTTGCATTAGGGGAAGTTGTTCTCCATTGTTGCTATATAAATAAGCTAATTGTATCTTTGGTAACTATATGCTTTTTATTATATTATATATCAATTGAATGATTTTTTTGGTTTCACCATTATGCTTTTTAATGTAAGATATATTTCATCCGTTTAAAAAAAAAAACTGTCAAATCTATAAAAATAAATAAATAAATAAATATTATTTATTAAAATTGATTTTAGGAAAAATCATAGAAAAAGATAAAACAAATGCAACCCCTAGCATGCCAAACTCTTACTCAACAAGACATGTATGCGAAGAGGTTAATTTAAAAGGCAAAGAGTGGCTTGTAGTATCCTTTCATATTTTTCCCATTGACAACCTTTTTTTGCAAAGATCCAATATAGGATATTAGTTGGCTAAAAGCTCTCATCACAATTCATTATGGCGCCCCTTATAAATTCCCACTGGTAATTATACTGATGTATAGTCATGGCTATGTCTATATAAGTACAGCTTTCTGAGTTCTACACATTTATATGAAAACTCAACATTTCAGGCCTGCTTGAGAAACTTCTTCTTGTTGGCCTAATTGGTCTCTTGTCATGGGCTTATCAAGCTACTTGCCCTCCTCGCCCGAATACTTGTGGAACTCCGGACGGTCCTCCTATTACAGCACCGAGAGTTAAGCTAAGTGATGGAAGACATTTGGCTTATAAAGAAAATGGTGTGCCAAAAGATCAAGCAAAGTATAAATTCATATTTGTTCATGGGTTTGACTCCTGTAGACTTCATGCCAACAGCCTTCCTCTGGTTCGTAATTGCTCCTTTTGCTTTACTTGTGCTTCTCTCCATATATATATTTCTTTTCACCATACGACTCATTTTGTCTGTTGATTCTTCTAGGAAGTACTTGAAAGGTTAGGGATATACATTGTGTCATTTGACCGCCCTGGGTATGGAGAAAGCGACCCAAATCCAAGCCGAACAGTAAAGAGCATGGCATTGGATATTGAAGAGCTTGCTGATCAGTTGGGGCTAGGACAGAAATTTTATGTGCTCGGCTTGTCAGCGGGTGGACAGATCATATGGAGCTGTCTCAAGTATATTCCACACAGGTATACTAGTTTAATTTTTCGATCTTCCTAATGAAGCCTGTCTTCTTATTTCACTATTTAATATCAATTTGGAATCTATCTGTTTATGTTGATAGGCTTGCAGGAGCAACATTGGTAGCACCTGCTATCAACTACTGGTGGTCTGGTTTACCAGCTAACGTTTCTACCGCAGGCTTCAACACTCAGCTTCCATGGGATAAATGGTCTCTACGGGTGGCACATTATGCACCGTGGTTAACTTATTGGTGGAATACACAAAAACTTTTCCCTCCTTTTAGTGCAATTTGTCAGAATCCTGAAATGCTCTCTCGCCAGGACAAAGAACTTATTCCGAATTTCCCAGGAAAGGAAGTGATGGTAAGCTCTTCACAGAGGGATGATTTTCGATTTCATTTCCATGATTATGCTTCATTCATTATAGTGTTTCAAAAAAACAACATTAAATAAAGACATGGCTGCAACATTGGATATTGTTTAACTAATAGACTCCTCCTGGTTATGATCGAAGAAGTTTACCCACTATATGAGGCCTTGGTCTTATGTTTGTCCTCTAAAACTTTGACATAGCTATGCTTGATAATTTGCTATTTCTGTATATGGTTTTTGTTCAAAATTGTTGAACATTGTACAGTATTGAAACTCAATATTTTGCTTGGGACCAAAAACATGCAAAAAATTTTCAAAAATGGGCTGAGTCCAGCGATCATACACATCCATGTAAGGGGCACCTATACAGTCATAGCCAGTAACGTAGGTTCAAGGTGAAGACTGATCCTTGATTTCTTCTGCGCAGATTTGCTTCTTATGATGCTTATGCACTTGAGTTCATGTTCTTGCAATGAATCTGCATGGCTGTTCACTCTCATCTTTCTGATTGTTGTCGTTATCTTGCTGCATGGATCAACAGGCTCCAGTAAGGCAGCAAGGAGAATTTGAATCCCTACACCGAGACTTGATTATTGGATTTGCTTCTTATCATGCTTATGCACTTGAGTTCATGTTCTTGCAATGATTCTGCATGGCTGTTCACTCTCATCTTTCTGATTGTTGTCATTATCTTGCTGCATGGATCAACAGGCTCCAGTAAGGCAGCAAGGAGAATTTGAATCCCTACACCGAGACTTGATTATTGGATTTGCTTCTTATCATGCTTATGCACTTGAGTTCATGTTCTTGCAATGAATCTGCATGGCTGTTCACTCTCATCTTTCTGATTGTTGTCGTTATCTTGTTGGATGGATCAACAGGCTCCAGTAAGGCAGCAAGGAGAATTTGAATCCCTCCACCGAGATTTGATTATTGGATTTGGCAAATGGGAATTCAACCCAGTGGAACTGACAAATCCGTTCCCAAACAATGAGGGCACCGTTCACCTATGGCAAGGTGATGAAGACAAACTTGTCCCTGTCGAAATGCAGCGTTACATAACTCAAAAGCTCCCTTGGATTCGCTACCATGAGCTATCTGGTGCTGGACACATGTTTGCATATGCTCAAGGCATGAGCGAGGCCATTCTGAAGGCTCAATTGTCGATCGAGAATTAGCTGGCAACCTGGTTAATCAGGTCAGGCTTATTGGTCTTTGTGGTTCCTCCCGTCATTCTCGTTAATATGAAAGTCCATACTTCCCACAAGCCATCTAGGGCAATTGTTCATGTACCAAAATTGTGTTATTATGATTTCAACAAATTTCATGCAGTTTCATTTTTCTCCTTCTAGAATGGTTTTGGCCTCTTTGTTAGTCGTTTTTCATTCTCGGTATGCTGTTTGTGTTTTGATGAGGAAATATAGTCGCAGTTTAGCTTTTCAAGGTGTAATATTCTGCAAGAAGAAATGGTGGCTCAATATCGACTCTTCACTATGGCCACACATATTCCGTGCGTCCTTGAAGTATTTAAATAGAAATTAGAAGCTATGAAGTTGTGAAAATGTGAATGTGCAGAAGAATGAGCGTCCCCCCCCAACCAAAAAAAAAATACATAAAAACAAAATTGGAAAAAAAAAAGGCATCAGACGCAGTTTTGTGTACACATGAATTTAAGGTCCTAAAGCGAAATGACAAAGGTCACCATCCAGGATAAGTTTATTCGGCAATTAATTGAAGTTACTCCGTAATCTTTAAAATAATTAAACTCTAAAGAGGGAGAAATGTTGTGTTATTGACATATCGGTCAGAAAAATCCTGGGTTGACTGTATTGGGTATGTCCGAATGGAGTTGCCTAAGTTTGGATTTGCTTGTGTTTAGTAAGATCAAAATGGTTTGCCTTATTTCGAGCCTAGTTATAAGTCCTTTGTCACACATTATGAATTATGATTACTGGTTTCTGTGGACAACATTTGTTAACTAACTGTCAACTAGGGGTGAGCGGTTCCGGGTACCTCGTACCAAAATTAGGAACCTTACCCTTACCCTGTTTGACCGGTTCTCGAATTTTAGGAACCTTACCCTTACCCTCGAGTTCCGGTTCCTGAATTTTAGGAACCTTACCCTTATCCTCGGGTTCCGGTTCCGGTTCCAGGGTACCCTATTTACAACAAGATATTAAGAAATTACCTATTTTGTAATGAGAGCACCGATGAGGACGAAGCCACAAGGGAGAGTTGGGACCGGGAGTGGGAGGAAGGAAGGAGGCGACACCAACGCCGACGAGGACTGGGAGGAGGTCAACGAGCAACAGCAGAGAAAGGGCAGAGCAACGCGAAATGAAGGAGCAAAACAGAGCAACACGAAATGAAGGAGCAGAGCGAGAGCGAGCAACGCGAAATGAAGTTCGATTCGTCGCGAGAGCGGCATAACGCGAGTCAACGAGCAGCAGCAGAGAAAGAGAGAGCACAACAATGCGAGTCAACGAGCACCAACGAGAGAGAGAGCGAGAGCGAGCAACGCGAGGAGAGAGAGCAGAGCAATGCGAGAGAGGCGAAATAAAGGAACGTGAAATGGAACAACGCGAAATGACGAGGAGGAAGGAGATTAGGGTTTCTAATAAGTTGGGCCACACATTAGAAATTCAAAAGTAAAAATTTCATGGGCCTCAAAACTGAAAAATTTTGAAAATTTTAGTAACGTATTCGGGTGCCCACGGTTCTAGAACCTGTCTAAACGAGTTCCGGGTTCCGGTTCCAGTGGTTTCATTTTAGGAACCTTACCCTTACCCATTTGACGAGTTCCTAAATTTTAGGAACCTTACCCTTACCCGTTTGACCGGTTCCGGTTCCAGAACCTTACCCGTTTGACCGGTTCCGGTCCGGTTCCAGGTACCCGTCAGTCGTGCTCACCCCTACCGTCAACTATGGCATAATGAGTCTGTGCTGTAAATGTTGGGATTATGGAGTCTAATGGATGTTTTGGGCTCGGGAAATTGTGTTACAAGGCAAGAAACGGCGAACACGGGCAAGAGGCTGCGAGCACGGATCGTGTCGGACGAAAACAGTGCAGCCGAGCAGCACCAGCACCGGACACGGGCTCGCCGTGTCCAGTGACACGGCCCGTGCCGGGTGTGTGGCTCTCTGGCTGCACGTTTTGAAGTGTTTTTCTGGCCGTTTTCTTGTGTTAATGTGTGTTAATGCTCAATTTATGGCTTGTAAATGTAGTTTGACTGGCTATGGCTATATAATTAGTGTTATCCTCCATTGTTGTTAGTGTGTGAGTAGTGAATTACAAGTGTATAAGTTAGGGAGAGCTTGAGAGAAATTATTGTAAACTACTCAAGTCTAGTGCATCGGTTTCATGGTTTTTCCAGGGTTTGGGTTTTCCACGTTAAAATCTTTTGTCTCAAATTCTTTTTCATTTTTCTTTTGTCCAAAGTCTCATTGTTGTGAACCCGATCCTAACAGTAAATGTACCGGACAGGCTCCAGTGAGACAAGGAGAGTTTGAATCAATCCCACCGAGGCATGATCGTGGGGTTTGGGAAGTCAGAATCTGATGGACCGAGCTGACAAACCCATTCACAGACAACCATGACACAGTTCACCTTTGGCAAGGTGACAAGGATTTGCTGGTGCCACTATACACCCCAGCAGAGATACATAGTTCGAAGGCTTTCTTGGGTTCACTATCATGAGCTGGACACTTGTTCCCCATTGCTGCTGGAATTAGTGATGCTTTCATCAAAGCCCAATAGTCCCTTCAAAACTAGCACAAAATATCTTCAAGTTACTCCTTGGATTTGGTTATGTCTTGTTTGTTTTTTTTTCATTGTAATGTTCAATGCTAAAACTCTGCATTAATTGATGATGTCTACTTCTGATGTTGATTTTACAGTGAGATGCGACTTCTTATGAAGAAATCAGCTTGAATCTCTACTAGCACTACAGCTCGAACTGCAATTGAATTGCACGGAGAACTCTCTAAGTTATTGTCTTCTTCTCTTCACCCGCTATATTCAGATGGAACCAATTTTTTGTTTGGGGGAATTATGCTCAATGATATTTTGGTTTCGACTCGGGTACCAGTACTCATTTTTTATTTAGTAGACTTTGAGGATAAAGGCTCACAATTTAATTTTTTTCACCTCTACTCTTTGGAGCTCTATATATGGGCACAGCATCAGGTGTCTACTGAAAACTCTCCTCTCTCTCTCTCTCTCTCTCTCTCTCCATCTTCTGACGATAGCTATGGCTGGAGCAGTGAATAAGTAGAAGTCCATTCAACATTCTACTGGTTTAGTGGCATATAGAAATTTAGATTAGCTTCATTTTTATCCTTTATTTAATGGATAATTCTAACAGTTACAATAAATCCATTCTAATTCATTACATTCCTTCTATTTAAATGATAAACTTTACAGGAATCTAAATATACATGTACCTAATATGATTTCAGCATGGGCCTTTTTTCAGCGACGGGAGTTTGTTAGCAGAGGGCAGCATACAATAAATTAATAACTTATCAGAATGTAACATGTTAGCAGTAGAAAACAAGGTAGCTTGTGCAGAAATCACATATGGAAATGTCACATGTCTGGAGACCTTATCAAGAATTGTGTGACTAGTCTTAGTGGCAAATCCAGTGGGGAGCAAATCCAACAAGTAGTGGTGGAATGTGGGGGAGGGAGTTTCAGTTTTATCATTTTCCTTTTAGCATAGAAATGGAGGTCCTCATCTCCAAAGGTTTTTTTTTTTTTTTTTTTTTTTTGGGTTTTAGTTTAAGCTGGACAGGTGGATTTATTGAAATTATTTTTTATACAAATCTGGCAGGGTAGTTTCCTATGCTGAAGAAGATTAATATATACAATAATAACAACTCTTATTATGGGTTGGTATAAGGGAGATTCACATATAAGTAATCTTATCCGTACATGCATTTACGTTAATAGAGAGACCGATAAAAAGATTAATATATGATTTAGTTGAATTGGGCTAACAAATATTTAGTTTTTCTTATGTACTCATTTCCCTCTTTATGAGGATTATTAATGATAAAAAAATAAATAAAATAAATAAAATATATAATTAAATAAATATTTAATTTTAGATGTATAGGCACAATATTATGAGTTTACTGAAAAGTCTTTAAATTTTATATTCTAATAGCTAGCTTTATAATTTCCTTTTTATTTTTAATCTTCTTATGTATGTATATGCCATCTTCAACTAGTAGCTTTAGAAGTTTGAAAAATTGCTGTAATAATAAATAAAAGAGTGAAAAGATGAAATTAATCAAAGCATTTAGAAATTTGATTAGCTTAAAATTTCCTCCTTTAGAAGAGGGATGATTCTAAGAGTGGCAAAGAATCCTAGATCTAATCAGATCAGTTAAGTCCACTCTGTAAATGAATCCAAATATATTTTCTTTGAATTGAGCGATTCAAAGACTCGAGTAAATTTTAAAAGAACGTGAATTTTAAAATAATCTAAATGTGCATTTATTTTTAAATTTAATTTTGATCCAGTAGACCCTTTTAACAAGTTTATTTTCAATCTAACTGCATTGAAGGTTTTGATCCATGGCTAAAGGTTTGGAGTTGGCTCCTAGTTTGTTCTCTTTTTGGACAGTAAAGAGGGACCTTTATTTTTCAAGCCTCATCTTTGTGGTGGTGATTCTGGGTTTTTTGGCATGAGCTTATCAGGCCATTCAGCCTCCTCCGCCTCGAATATGCAGTTCTCCTGGTGGTCCTCCGATCACAGCACCGAGAATCAAGCTAAAAGATGGCAGGCATTTGGCGTTCGAGGAGCATGGTGTGCCTAGAGACAGAGCCAAGTATAAGTTCATCTATGTTCATGGCTTTGACTCCTGTAGACATCATGCTATTATTGCCATTGAACTCTCTCCTGTATGCTGGCTAATTGTCCACCACCTTTCCTTCAGCTAAACTTGGCAAAATTGATCTGTATCGATTAACTTTATTCTAATCTAGACTGACCAGAATTCACAATAAAGCAATCTGATTTTGAAAATAATGTGAATTATCTCAATTCAAATTGGGTCAATTAGAAATCTTCTAGGTCGATATTGCTAGTATTACCTTCATTTCAGCTTAGCTAAAATAAAACCAATACCAACTCAATCATTCCAAGCCAAATTTGGGCGTAGGAAATACGCCAACTAATTTAAATTTACACAATGCAAACCAAACCAACCAAAATACTTGCACCTCGAACCTAGAATGACCGCAATTCTGGCCACATATGTATCACAATTCCAATCCAAATATATCATGACCCGGAATCTGAATGAATAATCCATACTAGACTCTACATCACAGTTTCAGCATTCAACTTATATTTCCGATGATGCTTTTCGTAATGAATACTTGCTTCTTCCAGGATTTGGCCGAACATCTAGGGGTATATATTGTGTCATTTGACAGACCAGGATACGGAGAAAGTGACCCAGACCCAAATCGAACACCCAAGAGCATTGCTCTCCATATTGAGGAGCTTACTGATCAGCTGGAGCTTGGGGCAAAGTTTTATGTCATTGGCTTCTCCATGGGTGGAGAGATCACTAGGGGTTGCCTCAGATATATTCCACATAGGTATTATGATTCACCCCATTATATGTTGCTTGAACTCGAGCAGGATCGTTAAGACACGGTTGTGCTCTCTTGATAGGCTAGCAGGAGCAACACTATTAGCACCAGTTGTGAACCCCTTTTGGTCTGGCTTACCTGCAAACATAACCAGAGAATTGGATATAAAGGTGAGAGTATGGGACGTGTTGTCAGGGTATGTGGCTCACTATCTACCCTGGCTAACTTATTGGTGGCAGACTCAGAAGATTTTCCCGGCTTCAAGTGTCATTGCTCATAGCAGTGATCTCTTCTCTGCCCAAGATAGTCAGCTCAGGCATAAACTTGAGAGTCGAGAGGGTTGACTACTCGGTAAACCCTTTTCATCCTTGGATTTCTCCAACACTTACAGATAAAGCTACTGTAGTGTGATCGAGCTGCTTATGATGGTTTATTAGATCATGCACAACATGGAGTTAGCAAATGGGTCATTTTGATTGGGTTCGGATAGGGAAGGGGATGTTTTGGTGGTTCAAATGGGGTGACAAAATTTCAAACCTGGTCTTTAAATTAGCTTATGATGGTTTTCAAAATCGTTACATACTTAACTTGTAAATGGATCATTTAGATAAGGTTTAAATAAATTTCAAATTGGAAGAACTGGAGGAGAAAACATTTGTGTTGGGCCAGGATTGGAGTTGTAATTGGCTATATCCTTTATATTTCTGGTTATGCTGTAAACAAACTTCATTATGAACTATGTGAATGAATTCAATCTTTTTGGCCTTAGCTATCTGTCAACTGCGACATAAATAGCTCTTACTGTAAATGTACTGAACACTTGAACAGGCTCCAGTGAGACAACAAGGAGAGTTTGAATCGATCCATCGAGACATGATCGTGGCGTTTGGGAAGTGGGAATTTGATCCAACCGAGCTCACAAACCCATTCCCAAACAATGAGGGCAGAGTTCACCTTTGGCAAGGGAACGAGGATTTGCTGGTGCCACTACCCCTGCAGATGTACATAGCTCAAAAGCTACCTTGGGTTCACTATCATGAGCTGCCTGGAGCTGGGCATTTGTTCCCCTATGCTCCTGGAGTTAGCGATGCTATCATCAAAGCCCAATTGTCCCTTCAAAACTAGCACAAGTAGCTTCAAATTATATTGTTTGGACTAATTGGGTTTTATGTAAATTCCTTTTTCGTGGAATGTTCAATGCTACGGCTCCAACTCTGCATTGGTTGATGGAGTCTTTCTCATGTTGACGTTGCATTATAGATGAATTAGCTTGAATAGTTGTCAACAGTGAGCATTTCTTAAATTGTTGTTAAAATTAAAATTTTTTGATTTTTAAATTTACGGGTGTGGGTATGTATTATTGAGCAAAATAAATAATTGAAAGGTGTCAGTTTGCTCCAAAGAGGGGAGAAATCTAGACATATATAACCAACAATATATTTAAGCTCTTTAGTTAACTATTTTGCCTCTTGCTAATTCCTTTATCGTCACAAACATATTGAGAATAGAAGCTTTGTTATATTTAACTTTGCAACGAGTTTGCCACCAAATTACAATGATATATATATATTGAAAATTCCATGATAGTTGAATTTTTTTCAACTATTAATAAATCCTAACTATGGCTTTTCTCAAAATAAATATACACCGTTGGATTAAATTACCTGCTATCTGCTAAGCAAGTAACCCCATGTTTCTCACCCCGACCTTTCAGCAAGTGTCTCTCTCTCTCTCTCTCTCTCTCAGTCATGGCTTTTGGTAGTAATAATGAAAGTTTCAACATTATTAGCTACGAACGCCATTGAAACATGAATTCATTTTTCGACTTCGTCATTTGCAATCATAAACATAAATGAATATCTTTCAAGTAATGGAGCACAATTTATCATAAAATATCTCTTTATGTAATGCTTTGACTTCCCCTCTTCTTGTTTCCTCTGTTAGCCTTCAATGTCCGACAATCTTGTATCTCATTTTACGAATTGATTCATCTAAAATAGTAGTCAACCTTAAAATTGCTCTAGTTTCTTAAAATTTCCATTAACAATCTATCTAACATTAAAGAAGCACATAATAGAAAAGTGGGACGAGGATAACTGTAAATTTGTTAATTTAGCCGTATCCGATATGACGTTGAGGAAAGGAAAAGGTTGTGTTGGTGAAGAAAAAAAAACTGATTAATGAAAACATCGAAGGTCACAAGATGGTAATGCAATTTACTTTGGGATTGTTTAAAATTTTCTTAACATATATTGATCCTCTCTCTTTCAAATCGGATAAATTCTAGTAAGAAAATCGGATAAAATTTTATCAGCGCTAATTAGATCAATTACATTAATTAATCTTTATTGTGGAAACAAAAACTGTGAAAACCAAGAAATTCTAATTTTTTCAATAAGTTAAAAAACTATTTAAGATGTTTGATAAATTGTTTTTTGCTAGTAGCTTTTAACTCTCCAAAAAACTAGTTTCAATAGCTTTTTATGATTTTTTTACAAATTCATTTTTTGTCTTCCATCTTTTAAAAAAATTAATTTCACCAAATATTTTTACATATAAACAATTAATGCAAACGATTAATATAAATAACTAATTCAATCTGTCAACAATTAACATTTTATTCCTAAACAGGGCCAAGATATTTCACATTGAGGAAGAATGAGAAGTCACTAATACTTGGATGACTTTTCAGTTAGCTATTAGTAGCAGCAGAGTTAGCAAATATATTTAAGGGCATTTCTTTTTAATATTCTTAAATTTTGTAAATTTTATTATTTTTTATGGATATCCCTTTCAACAATTTTTAAAATTTTTCAATATAAATTTTTTTTTGTTATAAGTGTCCTGGAACACCCATAGCAATCACATGTCTCCGCCTCTAGATCACACCATAACGAAAAAATAAAAATCAAAAGGTATCATAATTTAAAATTAACTTGAAAGAGGAGTAAATTGTCTTTCTTGAAACTCAAAATGATACTCAAATCAACATTATTACGAAATCATTTTTAAATGGAATTACGAAATCTATTTTAATTTGATAGAAGTCATAATCAAACTAGCTGGCCCGAAAAATTAATCAAGTTTATATTTACTTGCTTAGAACAAATACGCCACAAATGACCATTTTGTACGTCCACCAAATAAAATCCTTCATCAGTGCTTACCTTATTCAAAAAAACAAAAATAATATACATTTAATTTCAATACACTGGTTAAATATATTATCTTTCACTTAAAATTGCATTATCATATACATTATTAAATTTAAAAAGAATGACATCGAAGAATAGTTGAATTGTTTTCGTGCTTACAAACGGGATAAAATTACATTTTTATATATCACAAATTCTTATATGTGACCGTCTCACGATAAGTTATCGTGAGACGGCTTACATGACAATTTTTTAAAAAACATTTAGGCAGTTAAAATAAAGAGCAAAACACACGCTCTTTTTCTAAAACTTGAAAAATAAAAAAAGAAAGTTCACTCCTTTTTGAAAACTTTCCCCTCAACCCCAATCACAATTCAACACCTTCAAGACTTCCTTTAATCGCACGTCCATCATCATATCTGTAAGGCTCGTATGATTCAATCATACTCGTAAGGTTCTTGGTTTTCAACTTCAACAAGTATAATCATACATGCAAAATGGCGATGAAGTTTAGCAAGACAGAAATTCTGCTTTGGTTAAACACGCATTTAAACTTCACTCGCTCGAGAATAGATGAGGTTATCAATACATTGGATGACGTGACATCCCCATCTCACGATCGGTTAACGTGAAACGGTCTCACACAAGACTTACTGCTCAATTAAACAAGAAACTTTAACCATCCTTGTGGACATTCCAAAAAAATTTGACAATTTTTATGAGATAAAATGGGTATAATTTTATGCAATTATAAAATTATATGTATAATATTTCTTCATTGCTAGGATTAATTCAATAATGTACCGTTTATATTTATTGGTATAATTGAGTAGTTAACGAATGTTAAAATTTCACCTATAATAAATAAATATTGTAACTATTAAAAATTTAATTATTTTATACATTAGCAATTTTAGTTTGATATAAGATATTTAAAAGATATCTTACTGAAAAAACTGCCCAACCAAGGCAAAACGTTCCCTACAGGGTGAGCAGACCACCTGTGCCCAGTTAACACTCGACACTGGGTGACTACCACAAGAATCTCTCTCTCTCTGTCTCTCGCTCTGGAGTCTGAACTCTGAATCGAGAATCAGCAGCTACTGCTCGAGAGATGGCAGGCGCTGTGAACAGGAAGATATCAGCCGCATCGGCCAGAGCCCACACTCGAAAGTCCAAGCAGAATTCTCCCTTCTCTCTCTCTTCAGGTTCCTCTTTCTACTATCCTCTCTCTTTCTCTCTCGCTCTATCTTTGCCCTTTCCTACTTTCACCCATTTCATTCATTTCGCCGTATGATTTTAGATTTTCATTAGTCTTGAAGCTTGCTCATAGTTAAGTACGGACAATTCCAAGTGTATTCAATTTTTATCTGAATTTCTTGATTTAATATGATTGTCTGGGAAATAATCACTCTTGAGCTTAATTGGGTTTATGATTGTTCAACAGTAGGTAGCTGATTGAGAATTGAGGATTAAAACTGTACAAAATTCTGGTTCATTAGCTAGAACATCTGTGATTTGCTCCGCCCTTTTGTCATCCTTCAGTGGTGCGGGAGGGGGAGATTCTGGGATCGGCATTGATTGTTGTGGGTTGATGTGGAGATTGCTGAATGGTCTCTTTTTCCCGTTTCGATCTAAACATTTTGTACCATATCTGATTTTGCGCTTGCTAAAATTTTGTAATGCCGAATAATTTTTATGGGTGTCCACTTCCAAATTTAAAAGGATTATTTTAACTAGTTTCGGATAATTTTTCTGAATAACGGGTATCATAGACACTGTTGCCAAGCCTTGTGTCCCCCTGGCCCCTGACGCTAGGCTTGCCCTTACTCACAAAATGAAGGGTTGGAAGCTATGACCTTTTTATACTAGCATTCCAGGACTTGCCTTAGTATCATACCAAACTCTTGTCAGACATGACATGTATGCTATCCTACCCTTACAAAGAGGTCGCTCTGTTAAACTCTTAATTTCAGAAGCGAAGGGTGGTTTGTAGTGCCCTTCTTTCAGATTTTTGTCATTAACCTTAATACTTGGATGATAAGGTCAAGAGCTTTCATCATAATTCAAGAAAACAGCTCCCTTATTAGCACTGGTCATTATACTGATGTATAGTCACATTCCCATGAAATCAAAATTTTCAGGCTTGTTTAAGAAACTTCTTCTAGTTGGCCTCGTGGGTCTATTGGCATGGGCTTATCAAGCTACCCGTCCACCTCCCCTCAAAACTTGTGGAACTAGGGATGGTCCTCCTATTACAGCTCCGAGGGTTAAGCTAAGTGATGGAAGACATCTGGCTTATAAAGAACATGGTGCGCCAAAAGATCAAGCAAAGTATAAATTCATTTTTGTTCATGGCTTTGACACCTGCAGACTTCATGTCAATCTCTTTCCTCCGGTACATAATTACTTTTCTGGCTTTACTTGTGCTTTCTCTCCATATGTATATTTCTTTTCACCACAGGACTCCTTTTGTCTGTTGATTCTTCTAGGAGACGCTTGAAAGCTTAGGGATATATATTGTGTCCTTTGACCGCCCTGGGTATGGAGAAAGCGACGCAAATCCAAACCGAACAGTAAAGAGCATGGCATTGGATATTGAAGAGCTCGCTGATCAGTTGGGGCTAGGACAGAAGTTTTATGTGGTTGGCTCGTCAATAGGTGGACAGAGTGTATGGAGCTGTCTCAAGTATATTCCACACAGGTATACTAGTTTAATTTCTGATTCTTCTCATGAAGCTTGTCTTCTCATTTCATAATCTAATGTCAATTTGGAATCTGTTTTCTTTGATAGGCTGGCGGGAGCAACATTGATATCCCCTGTTGTCAACTACTGGTGGTCTGGTTTACCCGCTAACGTTTCTACAGAAGGCTTCAACACTCAACTTCCATGGGATAGATGGTCTTTGCGGGTGGCGCATTATGCACCATGGTTAACTTATTGGTGGAATACACAGAAACTTTTCCCTCCATTAGGTGCAATATCTCAGACTCCTGAAATTCTGTCTCGCCAGGACAAAGAACTTATTCCAAATTTCCCAGGAAAGGAACTGATGGTAAGCTCTTCACTCTAAGATGAATTTCAATTTCATTTCTATCATTATGATTTATTGTAATATTTCAAAAAAACAAAAACATTAACTAAAGAAATGGCTGCTATATTGGATATTGTCTAACTAATAGACTCCTTTTTGTTATCATGGAAGAAGTTTATCCCATATATGGGGTCTTGATCTAATGTGTAGTGATTTAAAGCTTAGACATAGCCATGTTTGATAATTTTCCGTATATGGTTTATGTACAAAATTGTTGAATATTGTTAAGATCTATGTCACTTGGAATTCTCATTGCACCTCTAGCATCTGTCGACTGTTTTATGCATATTGGAACCTCGATACTTCAATTAGGACCCAAACATGCAAAAATTTCTAAATGGGCTGCATCAAGAACTTTGTATACATTGATGTAATGTACATCTATTCAGTTGCAACCATGTCTAAGTAACGTAGATTCAAGGTGAAGACATGATCTATGATTTCTTTTGCTGAGATTTGGATCTGATCATGCTCATTCACTCCAATCTTTTTCTAGCAAGAAGAAAAGATTTGCAGTGAATAATTCTTCACGTCCTTGAAAAAAAGGATGTATTGACATGCCTGTTCTTGCAATGAAACTAAATGGCTGTTCACTCTATTTTTCTGATTGTTATCATCATTTTGCTGGGTGGACAACAGGCTCCAGTAAGACAACAAGGGGAATTTGAATCCGTCCACCGTGACTTGATTATTGGATTTGGGAAATGGGAATTCGACCCAACTGAATTGACAAATCCATTTCCCAACAATGACGGCACCGTTCACCTATGGCAAGGCGATGAAGACAAACTTGTCCCTGTCAAAATGCAGCGTTACATAGCTCAAAAGCTCCCTTGGATTCACTACCATGAGCTAGCTGGTGCTGGACACATGTATGCTTATGCTGAAGGCATGAGTGAAGCCATTCTTAAGGCACAGTTATCGATTGAGAATTAGCAGGCAACCCGGTTACCTCAGGTCAGCTTTTTGATCCTCGTGGTTCCTCGCTGTCATTCTCGTTAATATCAAAATCCATACTTTCCATATCCCATCGAGGGTGATTGTATTTGTAGCGAAATTGTATTTGCTGTGGTAAGATTGCAACAATACACAGTTTCATTTTTCTCCATCTAGAAAAGGTTTGAGTTTTGACCTCTTTGTTGGTCATTTTTAATTCTTGGTATGATGTATGTGTAGTTATGACTTATGAGGTAATGTCAGCTGCTTCTAGGTTGCTCAAATTTGGCTATTCAGTGTATGGCGTGGTGCCGTGGTTGAATATTGATGTGTTGAACTTGCTGACTTTCTGAGGATTTCACATCACATGTTTCTGCTCTAACATCGGTATTCTGTATCCATATCAATATTGGGTTTTCGGGTGTCTGATGAACATAATTGAGATCGAATGGAGAGCTATATTCATGCTCTTATTCTTCTCTTGAAAATGTAATGGTAGTTTAGTTTTCCAAAGTGTCTAATGCCATGCAAGAAGAGAGAGCAGCTTAATCTGTAGCCTTGTTTGTTGTGGTCTCTAGATTGAATCTTCACTATCACCACACATCTTTCATGTGTTCTTGAAGTATTTAGTCAGGAATCAGAAGCCTTGAAGTTGTGAAATGTGAATAAGCAGCAGATTTATTCCGCTGTCCCCCCCTTTTCCCCAGTGGATGGGATGGCACTTAACTGCCTGTAATGAGGCTTGGGTACATGAAAATTAGGATCTAAACTTCTTGAGAAAGTTCATCATCCTGGATAAGTTTATTTTGCAATTAATCAAAGTTAATCCATAATTTTTGATATAATTCTAGAGGGACAAACGCTGTGTTATTGACCTATACCATAGGCCATATCCATTAGACGGAGCCCTGGTAGGCTGTTTTCTTGAACCTGATTACAATGGCCAACTCGTTGATAGAGTGGCTGGTGTGTACCACATCTCCCTCGTGGAAGGCCAGGGTACAAGTCCTAATGTGTCCAAGTGATCTATGTTGTCCCCCTTTCCCCTAGTCCAGGTTAGCAACTATTCGATAGTATTATACCAGATTCAGTGGCTGGACACGCATAACCATATCTAAGAAACATAGGTTCAAGGTGAAGAGTTAAGACATGATCCGAGATTTCTTCAGCTGAGATTTGGTCTTTCGGATATGTCCGATCTTGGGTTGGCTACGGTCATTTAGAATCAACCTAAACCACATTCAAAATGACAAGTTGTGAACAATATAATCAGACTAAACCATCCGCTTATAATGCTCCATAGGGTAGGGTCATTTACAATCAAAAGTAAAAAGGTTATCAGACCAAACAACATGTGTATGTAACAGTTTTTTTATAAAAAAATCATATTCATCAACTTAATTATACAAAAAAAAATTGTAAAGAAAATACAGGCAATTCATGAACAAAATCAACTGTTTCTTCTCTGAACTCTACATCTAATTGAGCACTGAAATGAAAAGAATAGACAACCCCTTCACCTTAAAGAAAGACATCAATGTTTACCCACAATTCCATAACTTAGTTAATGAACCCTTTTGGGAAGAAATTTTCTCCTAATTGAGCTGACCTCTCTAGGGGTCAAACCAAAGGCCTTCTCAAGAAGCTCATCGCTAACCCCTGCACCAAACAAGGCATTAGGGATCCTCTGAATCCCTGGATTTTGGCTGTTGAAACTCCCAATAATTGTCGCCGGAGACGTCCCGACATTCATCTGAAAATGCACTAACCCTCTAGGGTAAACCATCACCTCCCCTGCCTCAATCACCTTCGCAAACACCCTGTTTGTCGAGTCCACAAACCCGGAGTAAACCCTCCCCTTCACCACATATGCAATCTCAGTGGCTCTTGGGTGGAAATGAGGCACATTCACTCCCCCTCCTTGAGATCCGCCCGGGCAAACGACAACCCGAGCGTGTTTAGCCCCGGGAACTGGGCCGGTGTCACCGATATCCCCGCAAACCCCTCATCGGAGAAGTTTCCAGGTGATTTTATACCGGAAAATATGAAGTCCTCAGGGCCCACCTCGATGGAGGGCTTGCAGGGGAGGAGGTGGACATGGGAGGTTTTTAGGGAGAAAGATGTATTTGTGGGTATGCAAAAGTCTTGAACAGGGTCAGGGTCTGAGGCATTTACAAGGAAGAGAGACAAGAAGGGAAAAATAACTAACAAAACTGCCTGTCTTTGAGCCATTTTTGTCCCCTCTTTGTTAAGTCCTTAGGGTTCAATTCATGGGAGGGTTTTATAAGTATGAGATATCCTAGGATACCCTTCAATTAGGAAATATTGCATGCTCCCTTTAGGGGCATTTTGGAAATTTTTAAAAGGCAAATGTAGGGCAGGCCCAATAATGTTTATGTATGAATTTCAGGTTTATGTAGAGAATGTGCTTAATTAATTGAATGGGGTCACCAAGAAGTTCCTTGTAGTGTCAATTTTGAGGTTGAGACCACCACCTATACAAACATGATGGAATTCAAGATATTTCTATGACAACCAAATATGATTCATCCACTTAATGCACATAAAATCATAGCATGTTTTGCTTCCTTTAAGGCAATATGATGCAAACAATAATGGGATTAAGCATAGTGAGGAGATGTAAGGAGACGTCCAACTTTCATTCATATAAGGAATTATGTTAAACGGCTTTTAAGCTTGAAATTAAAAATTAATTTAATTATCAATAATTTTGTAATTTTATATAATATACAAGTAATATATAATTAAATAGGGCTGAAGGGAGGGGGGTATATTTGCTTGTCAATGAAGACAAGTATGAGGATTTTAAGGTCAAAGAAACCGTGAATTAGAAGATAGAAACAAGGATGAAGGACCTTTCTAAAAGCCTGCATATCTTAGCTTATACGTCAAGAATTTGATTTGGGCAAAGATTTGGATTCAATTTTGTCATATTTTGATGATTGAACTGATTAGGTTTAATTTTTCGTTTTTTATATTTATATATTAAATCAAAGAAAGTTTATATATGTTATAAAAAATTAAAAATCATAAAGAAAGTTTGGATAGGTTGGACATTGATCATTGCATTAATGTTGGAAGCTTTAAGTTTGAAGAGCTTTGAGTATGCTCCATAAATTTCATTTATAGGAGTTACTAGCAAAGTTTCGTTGGCACAAAAAAATTAACAAGTATTTTATTTTTGAGATCTGTAAGACTATCTCCAATGATAGGAACTTTTATTGAGTTGCTCTAAATACCATATGAATAAAGGAGTTGCTCCATTTTAGTTAATATTGTTAATAATAACAGTTCACTCAATTATAAAGAAAAGAAAACCCGAAAAACAAAAGAAAGGAAATCAAGCTAGTTTTTTCAAACCTATGGGGCCCCACTCTTGTTTGCTTGCTTTTTCCCGCACACCATGCTCAATAAAAAATGGGTGTATCCTCCGCTACCCAACCAGCTTCGCCTTCACCTTCGCCTTCACCTTCGCCTTCACCTTTCTCTCTGTCTCCTCTGCCCAATTTACTCTCCCAACTCCTCCATGAAGCACCTCCCTCCTAGCTACCCTCCCCCGCCCTCGTTTTTTTCTTGTATCATTTCTCTCTCCTTCACTTAGGAGCAACTCAATTCATTGGCGATAGCCTAAGCATTTCATATCAAGTATTCCAAGTCTTACTAGCTATTCTTGGCTAATTTAAACTCCTTTTTTTATTACTTTTCTTTTGGGTAGATCTAGCAAACGGGTCATTTAGGCTCGTTGATATTTTATTTAATAAGCTTATCTTGTAGGAAAAAAAAAACATTTTGACGGAAAATATTTGATTCATGTTGAAGCCATCTTTAGTTAGTTTTTCAAGTGTCAATGAGATTCAATTCAATTTGAATTTTATATCATGGGTTCAAGTCAGTTTATTTTTGCCTAAGTCCACTTTAGGTGGATGATCTAAACCAAATTTTACTACCTTTTATCATTTCTCAATTGTTTGATTTTGAGTTATATGTCAAACCATAAGAGTATAATTATCACTTAATGATCTTGCTTCCCTCCAATCTTTGGCGTCTATTATATCATTGTTTTTTTATGGATAAATTTTACTTACCCACATAGCCTAAGGAGAATCGAACATTAATTTTCATTTTTAAAAATTAGTCATTCTGCCACTAGACTATTCCAAAGAACACCTATTAATATCATTATTAATTTTATAAAAACATTATTACAAGGAATATTGATTATTCTTAATTGGGACTACTTGGATAAATCTACTTGAATGTTGCATTTAATGGTGCCTTAACATTGTCGTGGTTTCCTCTGCTAGTAGGTAGACCAGGAAATCTCACCCGCATTCGACAGATATTCATTTCATTCGACCCAAAAAGGAGCAAAACCCGAAATAATATGCATATCATGGGTGGATGGTTTCACTGCTAAATGGGTGCATTTGGATGATGTCCCCACTCGATCCATCACCAGCTTAGCCATTGACCTATTGATAATTGATTTATAATTAGTTATGTTTTAAAATCTCTCTTATACTTTATATGTTTTTAAATTAGTATATACTAAATTTATTACTCATTAACAAAAATAATCTATTATGGAATTTATTTTCATCCATCTCCATACTCCTAGTTCCTCCCTTCCAAAAAATTATTTTTCTTATAAATTTACTCAACTTTTAATTTTTTTTTTTCTAATCTGTTTACCATCCAATCCACTCGATTTCACCAACGGATGATGGATGAATGGATTCGATTGGATAGCTTATGATGCTGGGTGGATTGCATGGAGTAGATGAGAGAGGGTGATGAGTGGAGATTATGTTTCACGTGAGTTCAATCTAATCCATTGTCACTCCAACTAGTAGGATAAGGGCATTATGTAGAAATTGAGTTCCTATATGAATGAAGTTAACTATCAAATCTCGCATAAACATAACATGTTACTCGCTTCTACTGAAGAAAAAGCGTCGTTAAAATTGATTTGATGAAATCATATGGATTGGTAGTGAGTTGTGGGACTTGAGCATGGAAGGTGATGAGATGAGTTACATTATTATCATTCCGCTCAATTTTATTTCATCCTAATTATCCTAATTGTAGATAAATTACTTTTATTTAATTTTAGATTTAAAATTGTTGACCACCTACTGCTCCATAGAAAAGAAGCTGAGATATTTTACAAGATGTTCTATTTTAATTTACTAAAATTTGATAAAAAAATTCAATAAAGTTAAAACATAGCAACAAGAGTATATTGGACAAAGAAACTATTAAAAAGATTAAAAACAAGACAAATGGATCTTAAGTTCTTAACATTGAATGCTCTTCGGGCCATTAATTGTAGATCCATCATGTCATTTGGCCAATAGAGGGATTAGTTTTGGGCCATGCATTTGCTCAAGTCCTCCTCGCATTTCAGCAAAAACCCAATTGGATGATTTTAGTTTCTTGATTGCGCTTTCATGCCCTATCTGAGCGATACTAAGCCCAATGACGGCATATTCATTTCTTACAATCAAAATACCAATCTTTTACTAACTTGGTTATGCATATTTCCTCACTAGGAAACATAATTCCCTGACAAAGGGATGAGCTTTAAGCTCTAGTACTGTACTGGTTGGCGGATAAATTTGGACAATTAGATAATCAAGTCCGGACATCAAATTTTGGGGTCGAGATTGGTTATTGACATAAATTTTGGATGAATCTTTAAAAGTTCAAATCACAAATCCACATTTTGGATTCGAGTTTGTTCAAGATGTTAAAATATACAATTCATAAAAGGACAGGTACAATATTTTTATCTAAATGTTTTAATTATCCAAACTTATTTTTCACCAGTGTCACTAGTAAGTAATAAGGTCTTGTTGCTGTATAAAACTATTATACTATCCTCAAAAAGGAAATTTTGGAAAAAATTACTAATAGATGGTAAAAGGCTAGAAGTGTAAGAAAAAAATTAGAAAACATCTTTGGGTTTAAGGATAGGTTGGCGGAATTTAGTAGCCAATAAAAAGCCATGGCAGATAAGGGCAGGATTTATCTTTGGGCATTTGATCCGAGTTCCATTTTTCTTGCACTCATATTCATATACTGGTGAGGTGCCTGCCCCACTCTACTCCTTGGCTTTCGGCTTTTTTCGTTGGAGGAGATTATCATTCTGATTTTTCTTTTCTATTTTTTCTCTTCTCCTCTAAACTGAATTTTTACACGATTACTTCGTTAATGCCAAAAACCCAGAACACAAAAAGAAACAGAGGAAAGAGGGAGGGGAGAGAGTGAAACTTTGGCTGAACCCTTCTCTCAAAAACCCCAGTTCACCCACCACCATATCAAAACCCACTTTCCAAATGCCCCGGAATCATCCTTCTTCTTCCCATTTCTGATAATCTGCAATTGTCTCAGGTGACTCTCTCCTACTGCTTTTTCTTTCATTTTTTAAAATATTATTTTACTTATCGTCATTGAGGCTTTTAGGGTTCCTTTTTGGCCTGGATTTGGGGGAGAACCTTCAGCCAATTGCAGCATTTCTGGGTATTTTATGAAAAGTTAGTAGCGTTAGTATTCTTGAATTCCGCCCTACTATCAACTTGGTATTTTTGACTCAAATTTCCTTTTGTAGTATAACTTCTGTAGGTCTTCTGAGTCGTTTTCTTTGAGTAATCTGCTGATGTTTCCATTATTGGTCCCTTGGATTGCATCAAATGTGGAATATTGCATTGGGTCTGTTTTTCAATCATCATAATATTTTCCTGGATTTTTCCCAGCTGGTGTTAACTAGGAATTGGGAGAGACAATTTTCTTTTTGGGATTTCACCTTTTGTGTGGAGCTAGCGATACAATTTTGGTTGGAAAATTGGGTACATTTAAAGCTTCACATGGCGACTGGGGGCTCACTGTCTCTTACTTGTTCTGATGCTGGAAAGTCAACCGGGGTGTTGACTGTTCTTGGAAGGAGGCTTCCACGGGAGATTCAAACGGGTCGGGTTATTTCACTTAAGATGTTTGATGAAAAGAGTGGTTCGTGGATCAACAGCTCCAAAATCGCTGTGTCAAGTGCGCCCAAGTTCAAATGCTCCTCGAATTCTCACAGTATTGGTAGATCTAATAACAATGACCCGTTTCTCAATTTGCACCCAGAAATTTCATTGCTTAGAGGGGGTGATGGGAGTAACATGATAAGCAGCCCAAGAAATGACGGTCCTAGTGGAGGTGTTACCGAAAGCTTGAGAGAATCACCCGTTGCTAATAACTACAATGAAGCTAAGATTAAAGTGATTGGTGTAGGAGGTGGTGGTTCAAATGCAGTAAATCGGATGATAGAGAGCTCCATGAAAGGTGTGGAGTTTTGGATTGTGAACACTGATATTCAAGCGATGAGAATGTCTCCTGTGTTTCCTGAAAACCGCTTGCAAATTGGTGAAGAGCTCACCCGAGGCCTGGGAGCTGGTGGGAACCCAGAAATAGGCATGAATGCAGCAAAAGAAAGCAGAATAGCAATAGAAGAAGCTGTTCATGGTGCAGACATGGTCTTTGTGACGGTGAGTTTTGTACTCTTGAATTCTTCTCCAGTCCCATAGAGAGTTAATTTATTCCACAGTTTTGTTGTTATCAAAATCATCACTGTGATATGACTGTTTATGTTGTGTATGTAAATCAACCAATCTATGCATATAATTAAGATGAAACCATGTATACATTTGGGCTTTTGTAGCTTTCTCACTTCAAGCATATGTCCTGTTTATCTATGCTTTAGTCTGCTTAACTTTGATGGCTCGCCATTTGTTCTAGTAAGAAGTGTATTTGCTGGTATAACTATTTAATCTAACTCTTGCATGGTTTGGTTTCCTTTTATTTTACGTGAAGTTTTTTCCAAGATGCTGTTTTCATCTTTACCCTTTGATTTGGGTGCAACTTTCCTCTTTTCTTAGGCAAATATTAATTAAAAGAGAAAGGATAATATTTAATTATTTATACAAATTGATCTGATTGGATTATAATTTTTTCAAAGATGGGCATTTTGAGTTATAATGAGCCAATTGTTTCCTGCAGGCGGGAATGGGTGGTGGCACTGGTACTGGTGCAGCTCCTGTGATTGCTGGGGTTGCAAAATCATTGGGTATTTTGACTGTTGGCATAGTAACTACCCCATTCTCTTTTGAGGGAAGGAGGAGGGCAGTTCAAGCGCAAGAAGGGATTGCAGCTTTGAGAGAAAATGTTGACACGCTTATTGTCATTCCAAATGACAAGTTACTGACTGCAGTTTCCCAGTCTACACCTGTTACCGAAGCATTTAACCTTGCTGATGATATTCTGCGGCAGGGTGTTCGTGGCATATCGGATATAATCACGGTATGTTATACTTCAGTTCAGAAAAATTCTTATGCTTCTGTGGTTCCCTGTGGAATTTGAACGGGTGAAACAGGAAGAATCTCAAAGTTTGCAATGCAATGAGCCCTTTTCTATTAATCCAGGGTTGCCTTTCCGCTCCTATCCATTATCACCTTTTTGGAATTGAAAATATATTATCACTGACAAGAGTGGACGATAACCTAAACTACAACATAGTCTATTATAAAGACCCTGGTTTGACAATAGCAGAAATAGCAAGCAAGATAGAAGTACCAAGGCATACCCTGATACCCTTAAAAGCAGTCAAACTAATTATGTTGCGCCTTGGTATCATTCTATAAATTTTTACTTTTTTTTGTGTGTGTGCTGTGCTGTCTGTGCATTCTTTTCCTTGTGCATTCTTTTCCCTGAGTTTTCTGTATCAAGCAAAACTTGGAACCCTATTAATCTCCTAAGAAGTATATATGACATTCTTTTGTAATGAGTCATTGCGGATTGCAGCTGTCATATTCTTTTAAGCTATATGATATGTAGTACTTGCTAAATATTTTTGCCATGCTATGCTATTCTTGTGATACACCAACTATATGTATGGAATAATAATGAACAGTTTGCACACTGAGCATAAGAACTTGTTATTGTGATTTGCGAACATTTTGAGCTATATGGTTAAATTTGATGATTGTTATGTTGAATTTTTATCATATATATGGTGTCACTCATAATTCATATCCTTGTCAAACAAGTATTCGTAATTGATATTTGAGAGTTCTCTCTCCTGACTCCTGAGGTGCACTGTTGACAGATGTTATGTCTCAAATTTACAAACTTTTTGTAGATACCTGGGTTGGTGAACGTGGACTTTGCAGATGTACGGGCTATTATGGCTGATGCTGGCTCTTCATTAATGGGGATAGGAACTGCTACCGGTAAACACCCGCCCCCTTTTCTCTACACTCTCTTGATGAATCAAGTTGATAGTAACATGTTCAGAATTCTTGGAACATTTTTTAAGGTCTTAATCACGAAAATAGTTCGATAACTGGGAGAAATTTTTCAGCATTCTGCGCTCAAAATGATTTCTGATATATAAGGACCTCCAAAACCCTCTAATAATTTTGTAGTACTTCGAAACTGATTGTTTAATGTGACAAATATCTGCTTCCTTTTTCCCTCTTCCCTTTTCACTTTTGCCATTTGTTTTGGGGGGTGGGAGTGTGGAAACTGTAACTGTAGTACTGTACATAGCAGAACTTAATAAGTCAGCTTATCTTTTTGTAACCTGAAATTCCTGGATTGTTGGAGTTCAAAGAGTATAATTATTAAGCAAGCAATGTCAATTTCTTCAATTTATATCGTGGTTTTCAAACAAGTGCGCATTGGACTCCCTTTTCCCTTTAAGAATCCCAGTAGTATCCAATTATGCACATTTTAAGTCCATTAATTTACCGAATTACTATTGAACAATGTGATGCTGTTAACCAATGTACTGAAAGTTTCCGTAGGTGGGTGCAGTGAGGATTCTTAAAAAACCATTGATGTCATTGCATTTAGATGATAGTGCGATAGCGTCATAGTTGACAGTCAAATGTTGTTGGCTTCAATCTAATGGAAGTTGCGGTTATGTCGTGGATAAACCGTCATTCATTAAAAAATTTTAATTGGAATCCAATAGTGCTTATTTACTATTCATGAAATCATCTCTGTTCTCATGGGTAGATAACAGTTCTATATGAATTTTTTATTTTATTTTAAATCAGAATATGATCAATCTTTTTAGAATAAATGTCTATGTTGATAATAAAACAAAATTAGACATTGGCTCGTATAAATATGAACAAGTTGTGGAAATTTCAAGATTTCAATTTCACAATGATCCTATCTCGTCACTCAACCCAAATCTAATAAGTAAATATAAAAACCTTTACAAAATCAACATAAAAAAATGTTCAATCAACTTGATAAGAGCTAACCAAACATCCACCATTATTCTCCATCAACTATTACAAAGTTAAGATTAGAAGAATATAGTATGGAGAGTAAATCGAGAATATGATGAATCACAATAGGGGGTTGAGACTGTGCTATTTCAACCAAGAGGAGATGGACTGACACCAGGGATTGAACTACCGGAACCAGAAGCTCTTCTTCCTCAACACCAGTGCTAGATCGACGTTGTGGAGCCATAAAATGGAGGAGAAAAATCACGAACTACAGAGATGATAATGGAAAGATTGAGAGGAATTTTGAGTCAACAAGACAATTATGGAGGCTGGAGCATAGAGAAGTGGTCCAGCAAGGCAATTATGAGGTTCAAGGTTTCGAGCACTGAAAAGTTGAGGATTAAGAGAGAGAGGAGGGGGGAATTGATGGAGGCGGCGATTTAGCTGTTTCTGGGTAGGGTTTTTTATTTTATTTTTTAAAACAAAATGGCCAATGTTTCAAATTTCAAACAATGATCCAGCCCAGCCGAAATTTCATAACCGCCTTCCCAGACCTGGCCTGACACTCACGAGACTGACTTGTCGCTTCAACCTCGACCCAACCCGCCCGAACCTGATTTTTTTTCGGGTTTTAGGGGTTCAGATAATTTGGGTTTTGGGTCCAAATTTCATGTTTAGATTTCTGTAATTGGTACTCCTATTAGCCATATGTTACAATATTATTTGGCAGGAACCTGTCTCAGTTACATATTTAAACACAGTATCTAACTTGGTACAGGTAAGACTCGAGCAAGAGATGCAGCCCTCAACGCTATACAGTCGCCTTTACTGGATATTGGTATTGAAAGGGCCACTGGAATTGTGTGGAATATTACTGGTGGCACTGATTTGACTTTATTTGAGGTATGTCCATTCCATCTATATTGCTTGCAGATTCAATATTCTGTACGTTTTCCTCTCTCTTCAGATGTTTTTGTGTTTACTGCATCTTTGAAAGGGAAGCAAATGTTTCCTCTTAATGGATGCATGATTTGTCAATTGTTATCTGGTGGAGTTTAGACAATTGAGCAGTTGTCTGTCCATTCTCATTGGAGTTGTATATCATACAAGGCATAATCAGGGCCATCATTATCAAGAACTGTCCAAAAACTTCCTACCCTTCCCCGGGTACTGTATGTCTACTACCAAAGAGGTGATCTTTTGAGAATGTTCACGGAGTTCTTTTTTGCCATTGGAAATATGTAGCTTGCCTGGATTCAACCTTTATCGGCCTTATTCCTAAGAAACAAAATGTTGAGAATATTAGAGGTTATTGGCCAATTAGTTTGGTTGGCTGCATTGACAAGTTGCTTTCAAAACTGCTAGTAAATAGATTGAGCGATGTCATCGAGGCTCTTGTATTTGAGAATCAAAATGCCTTTGTTTGGGTGTGCCAAATTTTGAAAGTTGTGCTTATTTCAAATGAGCTTATTGATTCCAAGACTAAACAAAGAAGCCAAGGATTGTTTGTAAGTTGGATATTGAGAAGGCTTATGATCATGTCAATTGGGAGTTCTCATCTATGTCATTAAAAAAAATGGTTTTGGGGGAGAAGTGGATTGCGTGAATTTTTAATTGCATCTTTACGACTTCCTTTTGCAGTGCTTATTAATGGTTCACCTATAGAGTTATTCATTGCCTCGAAAAGTTTTCATGAGGGAGACCTTTTATCTCCTATTCTTTTTCTTTTTTGTTATGGAGGTTTTCACAAGGATGTTGTACTTGACTTCTCTAGCTAGCCTCCTCATATGTGGGTTTTCTGTGGGTTTTTTGTGGGCCATATGAATTCCACCACTATGAATGTCTCTCATCTTATGCTTGTTGATGACACCGTTACCTTTTGTGATGATTGTGAGCAAATAGTGAACCTTCGGTATGGTTCAAAGTAGTTTTTGATATAAAAGTCAACTTAGCTAAAAGCTCCATCCTACCCGTTAGAGAGGTGGATAACATTTATATGCTTGCAGGTGTTTAAGGTTATTTTGTTGACTCATGTTATTTTGTTGACTCGTTTCCCACTTTATATCTTGGTGTACCTTGTGGAGCAAAATTGATGGAGAAATCTGTTTGAGGTACTTATTGTTGAGAAGTTTGAGAGAAGACTTTATGGCTGAAAATCAAATTACCTTTCATCCTTTCGAGAGGGGGAAGATTGACTCTCATCAAGAGTGTTGTCTCAAGCATTCCGACGTACTTTCTTTCTCTCTTCCCATTCCTTCTTGAGTGGCTTCTTCTAAGTTAGAAGCTATTCAAAGAAACTTCCTTTGGGGTTCTTTTAGGAGTGATTTCAAGTACCATCTTGTGATATAGAGTATTGTTGAGCTTCCACCGTCTAATGGAGGGTTCGTATTAGAGACTTAAGGATCTTTTATAAGGTCTTGTTTGTAGAATGGCGTGGAGATGCATGAATGAAAAGGGAAACTTTTGGAGAAAGGTGCTGACTCTTTAATATGATCAGTATATCCTTCTACATGGAATGGTTCTTATGGGCTATGATGCTCTAACTCAGCATTTTCCTTTCCGCACACATGTTAACACGGCATGGGTACCGACAAGGAATCTGAGTCGGATTCGAGCTGTTGTAACCAGACACTGGTTTTTATTTGAGAAGCCTTCATTGATGACAGCACTCTTCGTAGTGTCCATAATAAACTTGATGAGATTGCTTTCGGCGATTCTTCTTTTGATATGGTTAGATGGAATCTCAACTCTAACAGGGATTTTTCTGTCGAGTCTTTCTTTTTGAAGCTTGCTTCCTATTCTTGTCCCTCATTTCAGCCTCTCTCAGATGATCCTCTCCCTTGGAAGCTTATTTAGATGTCTTTGGCACCTTTAAAAGTTTCTTTGTTTGTCTGGAATGCTTGTCAAGGTAGTATTTTGAGTTATGGTAATTTACAAGGGAGGGAAATGTATTAGTGAACAGATGTTTATGTGCAAAGCTGATTTGGAATCTCCTAGTCATTTGGTGTTGCACTGTCCTTTTGTGAGAGCTCTTTGGGAGCTTGCCTTTTGTTGCTTGGGAGTTTCTTGGGTTACTTCAAGCTCTAAGGAACCATCTCGTGGCTGGGAGGATTTCTTTGGGAGCAAAGCTAAAAAGAAAAAGAAAACGGCCTTGTTAATTCCACGTGCCATTTTTTGGAGCATTTGGTGTGAGAGAAATAAAAGAGTCTTTGAGGGTGTGACATGACATCTCTTTAAAGCCTGAAGGATGATCTTATCAAGATTCTACTTTTGGCATAATGGGAACTTTTTGCCAATCTTCTTTTGATGATGTAGATTTTTGGATAGTTTCCATATTGGATGTATATAGTCCTTTTGTGTGATGATGATTTTGCATCGATCCTTTTGGCATAATGGGAACAAGATTATAGATTGCAGAGAACCTCAATTCTCTTTCTGTGTAATCTTCAAAATTTGCTTTGCAATATGGCATTTAAAAGCTGTTCAACAAGCTGAGTTAGGAATGCATGTTGTTCATTATCAAAATCCGTTTGCTAGCTGTAATTGTAATCTGTTTTGACTTTGAGGACGAGGTTTCCACATGCCACTCTGGGATATGAAATCGTTGAAAAGGTCCTTATTATAAACAATGGTAACTGATCTATTTAGAAGCCCAATTTAGAATACTGATGTATCAGACATTAAAGTCTGTGCGACATGATGGACTATTGTCCCACTGATGGTCTTGTTGTGAACTTATGGATTTCATCCTCTTTGACAATTCAACCTGAAGCATCTTTGTCTCATGGCTATTGCAATCTCTGGCAGGTGAATGCTGCAGCAGAAGTAATATATGATCTGGTAGATCCAAGTGCCAATCTAATATTTGGAGCTGTGATAGATCCTTCTCTTAGCGGTCAGGTAAGTGCATTTGTGTGTTGTCTTGCTCAGAGAAAGAAATTATTTGCCATGAACACTTTCATGAACTTCCTGAAGGCATGATTCACTATTGAACCCTTACATGAACTTACATATTTTCTTAAGTGGGTATAGTAGATTTCCTTCTCTTTCCCCCCGCCCCACCCAATCCTCCTCACCCCTGGCAACCGAACTGGATAGGTGACGACAAAGGGAATAATTTCAATTCAACATCCATAAAAGTCCAAAAATTTCATAAACTGCAACCAGGGAGAAGATGTCACTAGGTCCCTCCCTATTCAATAAGATCTCATAAACCACTGAAAATCAAGTTACGAGATCTCATAAGATTTGATAACTTGGGGGAAAAAATTAATAAATAACTTCTTAAAGGATGATTCTAATGAACCTCCTAAATGATGAGCCTAATAAATATGGAACTATGGAAGATAAAGATATCAAATTATGAATCTACTGTTTTTATGCCGAGGCAACAACTATTGGGGTCCCCAAATGCCTTTTGTTCTAAGCATGGGTTTTCAAAATGCTATAGTGTTTGTATTGTATTTGGGAAGAGGGTAGTTAGGCAAGATACTCCAATTAGGGGGCACCTTTTAGACAAAATGACACCCTAGTCTATGGTAGAACAGGGAAGATTTAGAGGGGAAGCTATTCTTTGCTTCACTGCCTCTAGAAGAGATTTGAACCGTAGTCAATTGTGTGAAATTTGGTTCTTTCACTATGCCATCCTTATGTCGGCCAAGTCTTTATTCGTTAGCTAGTAACTAGCCTAAATACTGTGCTTCACAGAGGCATGTGTTAATATATTTCTTTTGATAAATTTGAAAACAAAAAATAAGTCAACTCAACTTGTTTAGGCGAATTGATCTCACTTTTGAAACTTATGAAATGAAAGTGAAATTTGATGAGATTTGGAAGAGCTCGTGAAATAAGATGAATGGTGTGAAAATAATTGGTAAAACCATCTCATTTTAAAGTCACTATCAAAAAATGTTGTAATCTAATAATTTTATTCTTATATCCTTTAAATATGTTACTTTTACAATAATATTTTTGCACTTCAAATGTCCCTTCTCATGCCCCAAATAAAATAAAATAAAAAAGAAAAGAAGGAAAACCAATTAAAATGTGACACTTGTCAACCGACATTCAATGCGGTGGCCTTCAAACAGTGTTGGAAGTAAAAACTAGTAAAACTTACATCTTTTAGCAACCTGTTATAATGTTTCTTGCCACCTTGATTTCGCAACAAGTTTTAGCCGTCTCCAACTGACATGTACCTGTAGGCTGTAGTTGAAAATGTTTCCGCAAAGGTGTTTGCTGAAAATTGCCTGTTTTCTTCCGAATGGCTCATCTTCACTTCCATGCTGAATTTTTGTATTCAGTGGATGTTAGTGTCTGACTACCGTTGATTTGACATGGTACAGTATTGACAACCCTCTGCATGAGGCTTCACTGCTTCAGATACAGTGGGGTCCTGGATTTGAGAATCAATGTGTTTGGTACATGGTAGTATCCATCTATTGCAGCACACCTGTTCCCTTGGGTCGACTGAAAATATGTTGGTAGCTTTGGGGGTGTGTGTGTGTGTGTGTAGAATTTATCGTATTCTCTTGCTGAAGCTGGAGAACTGCTCATTGAAAGTTGTTTAGGCTAGATAGAAAAGTGTACATTTGCCACGGTCTTGCTATCTTAGAATGTTTTCCCTTTTGTATAAGGGTATTTGTCTAAAGTGCTAGCTAATCCTTGAATTCTCTTTTTCTAAATTGTTTCTCCTTCAGGTCAGCATAACGTTGATCGCCACAGGTTTCAAACGCCAAGAAGATGGAGAAAGCAGGCCTCAGGTAACCCACTTAACCTCCCTCCCCCCCAAAAAAAAAAAAAACAAAAACACGCACACGCACACACAAGGGGAGACAAAAGAGAAGCCTGAGAGGAAAAAGGTTGCAAAAAGGAAGAAAACAAAACAAAACCCTAAAAGGCACAGGCATGCACTTGACGAAAGTAAGAAGTTTGAAATGACAGCAACAAAGGCACTAAGATTTGGAGCAGAAGAATCGACAGTAATAGCGAAGCTACTAGATCAACCATTTATTAGCCAATTGATTTTTCAATTTTCTTTGACCCCTACACTTCTATACTCTTGTAAGGCTATTTCACCAGAACTTGTAGGGTTGACTATGCCCCTCTACTTGCTATGTTTGCTCCTGGCTGATGCTGAAAATGACTATTTAAATGCAGGCTAGTCAGCTAGCACAAGGAGATGGCGGCCTTGGAGCAAACAGGCGGCCATCTTTCACTGAAGGTAGTTCAGTGGAAATTCCCGAATTTCTGAGGAAGAAAGGGCGTTCACGTTATCCCAGAGCTTGACTCATACATTTCTTACATGCTTGAAAAGTGCCATGTTTCAATCTCGAAGAAGCTTTTCCATCTTCCCGGGATGTAAAGCATATCTCCATAGTTAGAGGTTACGCCTTCTGTTTTCCTTCTCTAGCTCGTATATAACAGCCATTTGCTTTATAGGGATTTCAAATAACGTAGGTAACTTGAGTTTATTCTGTATACCTTGATTTTCTTCTCCGGGAGATCTTCACTGTGGTGTCTCTGCTGTGATCAATAATTTTTTGAAATGTATCTCAATGCAATTGAAATGGCTTGAGCTATGTTTTCTACACTATAACCCCCCAAACTATCTTATCTCAAATGTAGAATATTTGAACATCGAGTGGCCAGGTCTGGTGAGGTCTTCTCCAACTTTAGTGCTATCAAATTTCCCAATGGTCTTTGCTGATTGTCAATTGACAATTGACAATTGTGGATGCATTTACTGGTTGAAGAACTTAAGGATGTATATAAGCCTTGCTTTTGTCATCCAGTTGCCCATATACTAATACACCCTTGGTTTAGCCACTATTGCTCAAATTTACAAATAGGATTGCCAAGAACAGTTGATTTCTCGCATACTTTCTCCTTACACGTGGTAATGAGAAATTTGGCAGAAAATTTATTGTTTTATCACCTTGAGTGGGAAAAAGATACCAGAGACTATAAGCAACTGTTATTGGTAAAGTTCTGTAACGACACAAGTCTCAACTATTATTAATTAAGTATGACCAATTTAGCTCGTATATTATGAACCCAGGACATATAGTTTCAAGTCATGTGTAATTAGATGGGAGGGGAGGAGAAATTAGGAATGATTTAAGGGGTTTAAAAAAACCTAACTTTTTTGTCTTTTACTGATCTCGGGTCCATGAATCCAGGACTCGTGTAATATTTGCATTACCAATTGATACAGGCTAAAATGTACCATTTTAAGAATATTGATGAAGCTTTCTTTACACTTGCACCATGTCGAATTCTGCAACTGAGTATAGGAAATCAAACGAACACCCCCACCCTGCAACTGAGTATAGTAATTCAAACGAACACCCCCACCCCCAAACAAAACGCGTTCGCACACACCCACAGGGGGAGAGGAACTGTTCAGGACATGAAAACCATGATCAGTCGATGTGCAGCATGAATGACAAACGGTTGTCGAACTTGTTTATAGATCAAGATTTGACAAACGGTTGTCGAACTTGTTTATAGATCAAGAAAATAACCAATCGGCGGGTGACAGAATTTAATCTTCAGTATCAGCAATTTGGTGTTTACTATTTAAAAATGAAAAACCAAATCAATCACTTGTGAAAGATTATGGGCAGTGAAAAACTTGCCATCTCATCCATACTCAGCTTCAAAATTTCCAGACACAATTACCCATCTAACATTCGTAAGGCTTCAATCTTGGAAGCCGTCTGTTCATAGTTAACCATTACTGTTGTGAAGACTTATTGACCCCATCATTCTTGTTCCCACAATTTGAGCTCCAAAGCCTACATTAGGCTGAAGTTTTCTATTCAGTGAACGGTCCATGTTTCTGCCTGAATTATCTCAGAGGCATTCCGGTCAGTACTCTTACCTGCTAGCGGAGAGAGATGCCACTTTCTGTTTACTCTTGTCCTTGGCCAGCTTGATTTGAGAGGCAGTAAGGAAGTAAACCAGGATGAGCAATGATTTAGACCATGATCTAGCTGAACTTTTTCTTGCCTGTTTCTATGTCCTTACCAGTAATCTCCACAGGAACAAGAACCATCAGCAAAATGATGAAATCTGCTACCATCCCTCACAATAATAGTCCTCCCAGTAACTTTTGCTATCAGTTTGATCGACAAATGACAGTCTATACATATCCTTAAGTTTTTCTTGATGATGATAGGCTTCCAAGACGGTAGACTCATTAGTGCAAATGCAATGGCTATCTTTTCACTGTGCCTTGAAAGCATCTTATCCTTTGTGGTGTCATCTGCATCAATAGGGATGACATCTCTTTGGGGTACGTATCCAATTTTCTTTATTTCATCCAGAAGACTATCAAGCTTCTCATAGATTTCTAACTGCTGAGGATGAGACCAGTCATCAGCACCAAAAACATGGGTTTTGTTCCCAACATCAACCCAGCTGTAGCCTGGTAGTTTCTTTAGGTTGCTATCTTTTATCATCTTCCTCAAGCTGCTGACTACTTCCCATTGTCTTTCCTTTGCATAGATGCTAGACAGCAAAATGTGAACACTACTGTTCTCGGGTTCAAGCTTCAGTAGTTTCTCTGAAGCAATTTTGGCCCGTGCCTTGTCACCGTGAATCCTGCAAGCCCCTAGATAAGAACACCAACCAAAGGCATTTGGCTCAAATGGCATGTGGTTTATGAAGTCCTCAGCTTCTTTGAGCTTTCCTGCTCGGCTAAGTAGATCAATAACACAGGCATAGAGTTGTTCTGTAGGTACAACCCCATAGATGCCCTCCATGAACTGGAAGATATTAAGTCCCTCTTCAACTAACCCAGAGTGGCTGCAACCCATTAACAGGTTGATGAAGGTTATCGAATTGGGTTTTACACCTTCATTGATCATTCTTTCGAAAACTTTAATAGCTTCTTTCCCAAAACCATGATGAGAATACCCACCCAACAATGAGTTCCATGCAAATTCAGTTGGATTTTTATTCGATCGAACAAGCGTGCTGAGTGCTCTACCAATCCACACTTCCCATACATGAAAACCAAAGCAGAAGAAACAATAGGGTCTACTGTGAAATTCATTTTAACCACTTGAGCATGAAGCTGTGAACCCTGCTCAAGCGCCGCTTGGTTAGCACAAGCCTTAACCAAGCTGGAAAAAGTGAACTCGTTAGGCTCGACATCCTGCCTCCTCAACTCCAAAAAATATGCAGTGCTCTGTCTATTTGATCAGCTTCTACAAACCCATCAATTAAAGAAGTATACGACACAATGTTCATGCACTTTGACTCGTCTCCAAATACTTTTGAAGCACTGTCCATGTCACTTGCTTTTGAGTACATATCCACAAGCGCGTTGCCCACAGTAGTCTCCTTTTCTAAGCCTACTTTTACAGTGATAGAATGAGCACTCTTGCCAAACCCACAAGCCTTCATTGCTCCACAAGCACTCAAAACACTACAAAGCACATAATTGTCAATTAGTATCCCCTCAAGCAGCATATTCTTAAAACCCAACAAAGCCTCCTTAAAGTTCCCATTTTTAGCATAGCCATGGATCATCGAGGTCCAAGAGACTTCATCCTTATACGGCATCTCCTCAAAGATTAAACAAGCATCATGAATGACTTCGCACTTGGAATACATGTCAGCAAGATTACTGCCAACAAACAGCTCATGGTTCAACCCACATTTCAGACTAAGACAATGCATTTGCCTCCCAAACACTACATTGCCAAGCGATGTGGTAGCCTGAATAACGCTCGAAAATGCAAACTGGTTTGGACTTTCCCCAGCAGCCCTCATCTTGGAAAATGTTTTCAGAGCTTCCACATGCATAGAGTTCTGTCCAAAAGCAGTGATCATGGCAGTCCATGAGACAAAGTTTCGTTGAGGCATTTTGTCGAACAGTTTGTGGGCATAGTCAACTTGCCCACATTTCGCATACATATTAAGAAGATGATTGTTGACATATTTGCAGACTTTGCGAAGTGAGCGGATGATCTGGGCATGGAGTTGCTTGCCTTGGCTGAGCTTCTGTGATTGTGTCAAAGTTTGTATGAGATCGGCCAAGCTTTTGGGATCCTTCAGTATTGAAGAACTCAGCTCCCAGTGCTTTGGAAATTGAAATTTCATAGGAGAGAGAGGATACTTGCTGGGACTTGTAAAATCTGAAAATTGGGGGTTTTCTATTCCTTCTAAAAATCACAAAAACCAAACCATGGTGCAGCGGTGTAGTGTCTTTAGCGTTTTTATTGGGTTGGAGTGGATTTAATTTTCAATGTAGCTTTATGTACGAAAGGGCAGATAAAATGAATAAAAATAATGAAAATAAATAAAATGAAATAAAAATGAGTAGAAACGAATTAAAATGAACAAAAATAATTAGACTGTTATAAAATAAATGAACAGAAAGAACTGAAATGAGTTGTTATAGACTGTTATAACTATTATTAAAATTATTATGAGGTTTTATAAAATTTTTATTATACTGTTAAAGATATTATTAATTTTATATATTTTATAACATCGAATATTTGTGAATGATGAATAATTTAAAAATTTATAAACTTTTAAAATATCCTATTTTATTTTTATGTAAATATTTTTAGGGAAATAATAATAATAATAATAATAATAATAATAATAATAATAATAATAACAATAATGATGAGCTTTATGTGTAATAATAATAATGTGCTGAAATGAGCTTTTATAATAGAAACGAAAAAAAAATAGCAGAAATGAACAGACATAGAAATTTTTTTTGACAGCAATAGACACAGAAATAACAACATATATGTCAATTCCAACAGGCTTGTATGAAAATCTTGGATTGCTCGAGGGAAGTGCATGCTTGTTTATATTTGCCCACAAAAATTTTCTTTTGTTGCAGTAGGTGGCGCAAAGTTCGGAATTCGAACTCAGGTTTTGGTAATAACAATTTATTAGTTGAATTTAGCCCAATTTATTAGTTGAATTTAGCCACACCACATGAAGATTAATGTAGTAGAAATTTAATTTAGCATAAATTTTTATTTTTGTTTTACGATTACTAAGATTTTAAAAAATACAACTACAAGCCAATTAAATAACTATATGATGAAAATTTTCATTCCATTTGCGAATGCATTGAATATGGTGGGTCATTTTGTGGCTCTTATGGCTGAATGATGGGCTGCCAGAAACAGGATCCTCTTTCAATATGAGGAAACTGACTCTTTTTATGGGATGTAGGAGGGCAATTGACTAGGCGAGAAATTACGGTGAAGTGAAGGACAAAGTAGATAAGAACCCGCTGAACACCCGCATTGAAAATTCGAGATAGCAGCAAAGAATATGTGATCCAAGCAGTGTTAGACACGGATTGGGGTTTGTGACTGCTCAAGTTAAAGGGACCAGAGCGTGTCTGTTTATTCTGAAGTGTGTTCAAGTAGTTGTGGAAGGAAGGCGACTGCTTGCAGCTTAGAAGTTAAAAGTTAGGAACATCCAAGAGTTATTTGCAACGGTTGTGTATTCAGGACGTTTTTAATCTAGTTGAGTCTTTTAATTTTTGTGTTTGGTTGTGTCGTATGTGAAGAGCGGTGGGAATAAGGTTGTTCATGAATTAGCTCATTTACAACCTATATCTTCCGACGTTAGGACGTGGTCAAATGAAGTCCCTACTAACATTATAAGTAGGGTATCCGATGATACGTGAGGAGTATATAAATTTCAGTATTATATAAACCCCTTTTCTATTTCATTAAAAAACACTAACATCTTATCAATTTCTAAGTTGAGAAAATTGTGTTTAAATTAAACTCCTATAGCTATTTTTTTACTCTAATATATTACTTCCATAAATACTAATTTTGAGTCTTGATAGTGCAAAATAGAGTTATTAGTCAAGATCTGTCTTTATACTTTGTAATTTATTCGAAATGTCACAAAGTTTTGGCGCTATTTTTAAATATCCATTAACTTGTAGAGTAAATTTAAATGTCAATTAACTTGTTAGAGTGCATTTAAAATACCCGTTAACTTGTCAAAATATATTTAAAATATCGGTGATTACTGGTTAAAAAATCAAATAACAATATACTTAAACACTTTAATCAAGTTAATCGGCATTTAAAGATATCGCTAAAATTTTGTAACATTTTTGAATAAATTATAAAGTTTAAGGGTAACTTTGACTAAAATCTCGTGCAAAATATAGTATTTAAGCAAGTAAATAAATAAGTATATTGTTGGATGAAAGCCACTTAGACTGAAGAAATGTTATGATATTAAAGTTTATGCCCTTTTCTTTTATTTCTTTCTTACATGAATAACATATACCTAATAATTTCGCTAAATATGAGAAGTGTATCCGAGAACAATATAAAGGTACATTTTTTTATTTTTGTTGGAAGAAAGCTTGAGGTTAATATAGTTGGAATTTCACCCCATGTTTTAATGATAATTTTCAGTAACTTTATTGCAGTAGTGGTTTATCCATTTTTTATTTTTCTTAAATTTTATAAGTACTTATTAATTTTTTTGGGTGTCTAATACAAGTTTTTGACTTTTTTGATGGCATGACGGATAACATATATCTACCCTTATTTTCTCGGTTGTATTAGCTTATGCTTTTATAAAAATAAAGTACAATTGAAATATTAATTTTTGTAAAATGTATCAGAATATGAAGTTAAAAATGGTAAGAGATATGAAAACTAGTGACTTTGAGGAGTTTCTAGTTTCTAATCAAAAATTATTTTACAAAATATCATGTAACAGTTATATATTATTTATCATGTGAAACAAAACAACCCCGAGTCAAATTAACACATTTAAATAAAGATTCATGACTTTCAAATACAATGGACTATTCCATAAAAACAATTTAATCATCAATTGTGGGGAAGACTTAGAAATTCTCTTCCATTCACAAGCATGAAAGCAAATTAGATGTGGAATGTGAGATTTTTCAGGGTTTGTGTATGGAGGAGAGAAAGAGAGGCTGCCATCAAACAAATGGTTGTAAAGACTTAAATGTGGAAAGCACACATCACCTAAATATCTCACTATTCCTCTTTAGGGCCCCCAAAGTTGCCATCACATTTAACATTTATAGTATAATTCCAAAAGTACCCTTTGTCCTCAAAAATCAAATCCCACAACCCCATTGGCCCCAAGGACACTACAAAGATCACCTTCCACTCCCACTTCAACCTCCCCTCTCTAAATCAACATCAACCACACAACCCCCTCCAAAAATCCTAATCAAAGCAATCAGCCATCTCTTCAACACCTCTCTTTTTTTTCCTCACTCTTTTTTCTTTTTGCCCTCCCTTTTTCTCTTTCCTTTTTTACCCTTTTGGCATTGCCAAGCTTTGAACTAAACCACACAAAAATAGAATCCTCCACACCCAAAACAAGACACGTATGGTTGTCTCTTGCCATACAAAAAATGAAAACTTTGAGTGACATATAAACTAAACATCCCCACCCATTTTCTCAGTTCTTCTCAGCTTC
This sequence comes from Talinum fruticosum, assembly GCA_021018815.1. Taxonomy (NCBI): domain Eukaryota; kingdom Viridiplantae; phylum Streptophyta; class Magnoliopsida; order Caryophyllales; family Talinaceae; genus Talinum; species Talinum fruticosum. The sequence goes on along the minus strand of JAITYX010000094.1, from coordinate 4,534 downwards.
TTTTCATTCTTCCGTTCCTACACAAATTTAGCTCCTCCCCTGTTTTTCATGCTCAGAGAGAACAGAGAGATGAGAGAAAACAGGGGCAAGATTCAGCTTTTCATTGAGCCGTCTCCAAATCAAGCTAAAACCCAAGAAACTCATAAAAACTTAGCTCCATTAGAGCAAGAAAAACTGGGACTAAACCTGAAGAGAGAGAAGATCGCCAACAAAATGATGGTAAGAGTGAGAAACAGAGCAAAACTAAAGGTGCCCACCAAAGTGAAAACGGTGAGAGAGAGGAAAATCTGAGACTACCCATGTAGAAGTGGTCGATGAGGAACCAATGGCGGTGAAGAACCGAATGGAGGAGATTGATTTCGAGGGGAAAAATGGAGGGCCAAGAGAGAGATTGAAGAGACACAGAACAGAGGTAGCAGGGCATGTTTGGATCCCAGATTTGTGGGGGCAAGAAGAGTTGCTTATGGATTGGATTGACTGCTCAGCATTTGATGCTTGCTTGGTTCCTCAAGGTATAATTTCAGCTCGAGCTTCTTTGATTGAGGAGGGAAGAAGAGCTACTTCTGCTGGAATTAGAGTACAAAACAGTTGTTAGATTGTTGTTTTTTCCCCTTTTTTTCTGGAGGGGGTAGGGAGGGGCTCTTATTGATCCCCTTTTGGTTGCGGATCATTTGAGAGATTGAATTGGCAAGATTATTTATCCACAATTGAGCGAGAGAAACTATACTTTGTTAATTTTCATTTTCTGGGCCCAGAAAACAGGTGTATCATAAATAACAATACTCTTTGTATGTTGATCGCAGTCATCAATGCGTGATTCTTCTCTGTGTAGATGATTTCAGTATGTTTGTGAAAACTCAGGAGATGCTTTTTATATGTGATGCCACTTTCAGAAAATAAAAATTTATTTTTCTTTCTTGCTTTATTTCTTTCTTTCTTTCTTTTTTGGTCTTTGACTCCAGTGTTGAGTTAAGTTAGATGGAGTTATTTTTATCTATAAGAAGTTCAGCTCTTTTATAACAAATGTTATGTAGTTTAAAACTTTAAATATGATATTTTAATTATGAAAAATAAGAAATATTAAATAATTTAAATTAATATGTGTTGATATTCGATAAATACAAGTACATTTTTAATATGATGACTCATTGCAATTATGTAGTAGATAGTCAATCCCCCTTTTTTTCTTGGTTAATTAATCCCCTTTATGTTTATGATCTAGCCCCCATAAAAACAATTATAATGAGTTTGACCTCTTAAGGGGTAGTATACTGATAAAATACTGAATTTTTAATCTATATTTATATTATATATAATAGTAATCTTTTTAAAATTATTAAATGATGGCTTGAAAGTAAATTTAGGAGTTTTGTTTAATATACAAATAATAATTTGTTCTTGAAAAAAATAGGTGAGGTTTTTCAGTTTTATTTTATTTTACTTTTTCTTTAAACAACATTAAGAAAAAAAGACATAGAGATGTCACATGTGAAATTTACCAATTGAGTAGGAAATAAGAGAGAAAACGAGATTGGGGTTTGAGGTTTGAGATTTATTTCTTATTTTGATTTTTCCAATATGTTGGGCAGAGCGAGAAATCAAAAATTCGCATAAAATATTTCCTTTGTGTTTAATTTTTATAAAAATTCTTTTCAATTAACTTTTAAAAAATTCCTTTTTGATTGTGTATTTAATATTTACCTTATTTGATTATCGAAATTGTTCAATCCGGAAAAAAAAATCATTTCTATATATTTCAATTATCTCAAAACAACTGTCATACTTATTATCCATGTTAAATAACCCTTATTCAAGAGATGTAAATCATCACTCTTAATATGTATGGATATAACTTAATAGGTTACTACCACTCTCACAAGAGTGGTTATATTTTTTCACACTTGTTATGTGTTAAAATGATTTCAAAAACTCATTTTTGTTTATTTTTCCGCCACACAATCATGTGTGGTTAGATAAAGGTAGAACTAGGGGTGTATTCGAGCCGAGCCGAGCCCGAACTCGCCAGGCTCGAAGCTCGGCTCGTGAGTATCATTTGTAGCTCGAGCTCGACTCGTGGCTCGCCAAGCTTGGCACAATCAAGCTCGAGCCCAAGCTCGGTTCGTCATTGGCTCGTAAAAGTTTCTATTAAACTCCTGTTTTTATATTCAAAGTCACCTTTTATATATACTTGCTATAAAAACATAAACTTAAATTTAATTGAGACTCTTTTTCTCAACAATCACAATATACCACTTAAAAAAATAGTATAAAACATAAATAAAATATTTGACGCTTTGATAATGAATACAAATTACTAAAAACCTGAATTTTAATTTAAAATCCTTGTAACAATAACATCTATCATTCACTAAAAAAAAGGCTCTTTATTTCACATTTCCAATATAGCAAAATGTCATCAAAGTGGGCACGTCGATCTTTCATTAGACATTGGCAATATGAACTCTTTAGGTTGATCGTCTTCTTTTGACACCTGAGAAGGGAGACAAATAAAAGTTACAACTAAATCATTAATACAATTTTATTTTAATTTATACTTTAAATTGACAAAAAACTACCTTCCTCTTCTTTTTTGTGACACCGTGTAAATGACGGAACCAATCAACTCCACATATCAAAGCTTCCACCGTTTTAGGATCTAACGAGCTACGATATGGATCAATCACTCTACCTCCTGCACTAGATTAATGTGAATCATATATTCATTATCAACATTTCATCTATCTTGATTTTGGGTTTTCATGTATATAAATGTTAGTAATTGGTAAACAAAAGTTTTAATAGATTAGGTATAACCAAATGCTTTACTTAAGAAATATAAATCAAAATAATTATGCTAAATTAAAAAATTTAAATTAATTGCTAGATCGGTGATAAAAAATAAAAAAAAAAAAAGGTTCTTCACATACTAATCTCCACAAATTTTAGCTCATTTGTTTCAATTTGTTTAGATTCATTTGTAATTAACTTGTGTAAACTCGACGAGCCGAACTTGTTTAGGCTTGTTTGGTAGGCTCGTTTGGCTCGTTTACTCGTTCGTTCATTCGGCTCGTTTGTAATGGGCTCGTGTAGGCTCGGCGAGCTTACGAGCTCCAACATTGCAAGGTCGAGCTCGGCTCGGATAACTATCTAGGTTCGGCTCGGCTCGGCTCGGGCTCGTCACAAGCTTCGGCTTGGCAAGCTTTTATACGAGCCGGCTCGGCTCGATTACACCTCTAGGTAGAACCATACCATATGTTTTGTAGTAATTGTAGCATTTTCAATTATTAATCTCATTTATAAATGAATTTGTTAAATGTTTACTTTCTTAATTCATAACTTCTTTAAGATTACTCTATTCATAGCGAGACATTACTCTATTCATAGCGAGACATTACTCTATTCATATTTATATGAATATTTATTATATTGCTCTCTCGTATCACACTGTGGTGCGAGACTAGTTTCACTAGAAAGTCGAGTCTTCAACACCCTTTCCTCTTTCTAGGCTATGTTCCATTTAGTTCTAAAGAGTTGTAAGATTGTAAGAAATTATAAACGGGTGTAATATAGTTGTAATGTTAAGTATAAAAAGTTAAAAATAATTATAAGGAATTGTAAATAACAATAAAAAGTTATAATAAGCTGTAAGTAACTATAAAATTGTAAGTTGAACATAAATAGATGATAGCTTATCTAGGTCCATATCTCATAAGGTCATCCTAGTGAGACAGGGTGGGACAAAAGAAAGAGGATTCTCTATGCCTCTAGTCTTGTTTGAATTTCCATCTTTTTATTTGAAGCTGTAAACTATTGTTTTGTCCAAAATAAATACGCAAGTAGTGCTAGAAAATTTTTGTCCGATCCGATTATTCGAATTTGTCCGATTTAAAAAATTAGTTTATATGTATATCTTTTTGTTTGAATCTTAAATTCAGATATAAAATTTTTCTATTTCTATTGTACAAACCATATTTTAACTCTGAATTTACTCTTGTTCAAATTGTCCGATCCAAAAAAATTAAGTATCGGACAAAAAATTACGTTCGATGACCAATTTGTTAAACACAAATTTAACCTAAACCCGAATTTTTGTCGGTGTTATATATAAGAATTATTTTTATTCATAAACGATTTCTTGGCTTGAGGCATGATAAAACTATAACAATAATGAGAACTTGACAATTCATGAACGGAATATAGAAGTAAAATAATGATAAATCAACATATTATGACTGCTGATCAAAAACACATACAATTATAACATTGTGACACTTCTTTTCTTAGAATAAAGTATCGATTCATTAATTTAAAGGCATACTATATCTACAAAAGAGTTCAAATTTATATAAAGTACATCACTAAATTAACATAATAAATCATCCATATAAGAAAAACTAATTGAAATACTTTTGAAAGATCTTCTTCCACTTAATTGATGTTTCGTAATATAACATTTAACAAGGAGATATGTCAAACCTGTATAGCCTTCTTGTTAAGAAAATTTACATGCCTATTTTAGTAGCAATACGTAACT